>OU342742.1:195236786-195836786 GCA_910589775.1 Avena eriantha | reverse complement strand
TTACTGCTTTTGTTACTACTGTCTTTGCTTTACTACTGCGGTTACTTTACTATTCCTACTACAAAACTGTTGCTACTAATAAACTGTTGTGAGCAAGATTGTTTCCAGGTGCAGCTGAATTGACAACTCAGTTGTTAAGGCTTATAAATATTCTTTGGCTCCCCTTGTGTCGAATCAATAAATTGGGTTTCACTTCCCTCGAAAATACTGCAATACACCCCCTATACTTGTGGGTCATCAGGCATCCCCAAGCTTTTACGCTTGTTCTTCTTGGATATTTCTTGGGGTGACACGCGTGGCATCCCAAATATTGGGCTTTAGTCCATTCTTCATCTCATTACAGTATTCCTTCCATACACCTAAAATTTTGCCTTCATACAAAACTTCACACAATCTTTATTAGCAACATTAGTGCACTCAGGATAATAAGTCTTTGGATTCAGTTTTAACACCAATAAAACTTCCATTAAAACATAAACTACTATAGCACTTCCCTCAAAAGGCTCAATTCCCCAAAAAGCAAATGCAAATAATGGCAGAAATCTGTCAAAACATACCAGCAGGTAAAAACCAATTTTTTCGAAGATCTTCTGTTGCTCAAATCGAAAAGTGTTGAACTAACGAAAGTTAGATACCAACCTGGGGCAGAATCACAAAAACACACGCCTCAAATCTACGTAGAGAGATTTTACACGAATTTTTACGATGAAGAACAAAAATCTGTTTTGGGACAGCAACTTCCCTAAACATTACTTCTCTCTCATTAGAGGTTACTCTTGGCACAAAAAGCAAATAAAAAGGATAAGGAGGGGTTATTACAGAGGTAATAACTTCCAAGACTCATCTAAAACTTTTAGGTTATCTCCTAATAAGTACTTTTCTTTAACGCCTTTAAGTTAGGCACAAGAACCAAGAAAAGCATCAAGTGTTCTCAAATGAAGAAGTATTAAGAGCAATTTTTGTTTTCATAGAAGAGACAAAAGGAATCTTCTCTCTCTTCTTAGGGAAGTGTTCTATACCTTTCTTGAGTGGGAGTTGATATTTATCAGTGCCTTATTTCATATTAGTAATGGCACCAACAGTTCTAAGAAAAGATCTTTCCAAAGTAATAGGACAAGAAGCATTGCATTCAACATCCAAAACATAGAAATCAACGGGGACATAAGCATTGTTAACCATAATAAGAACATCATTAAGACTCCCCATGAGTTTCTTTTTAGAATTATCATCAAGTGGGACATTTAAATAACAATCTGCCAATGGTGGCAAATCAAGCATATCATAAATCCTTCTAGGCATAATAGAAACACTGCTATCAAGATCACATAAAGCTTTGAAATCAAAATCATTCACTTTCATATTAATGATTGGTTCCCAACCATCTTCTTGTTTCATAGGAATAGAAGCTTTATGTTTCATCTTTTCTTCTTTAATTTTCATGAGAGCATTAGTAATGTGTTTTGTAAAGGCCATATTCATAGCACTAGCATTAGGACTTTTAGCAAGATTTTGTAGGAACTTAATAACTTCAGAGATGTTGCAACCATCAAGATCAAAATCATACTTATCATCTAAAGTAGTAGAGCTATTGTTTCCCATATTTTGAAGAATTTCAGCATTTTTATTAGAAAAGGTTCCATTGGGCTTACTAGCTTCAACATTAGTGGTAGTGATAGTAGAAACACTAATATTTCTAGCAATTTCATCTTCTATTTCCCACTTAGCATGCAATTCAGCTAATAGTCTAACATTTTCATCAATTCTAACTTGTATGACATTAGTAGCAGCAACGGGATTCTCATTAGTTTCAGATTTAGCAGTAATTTTATTCAAAGAAGATTGTGCTTCAGCCAATGATGCTATATTTCTTTCAGCATTAGAGAGTTTTTACTCAATAGTTTTATTGAAAGCAGTTTGTTTACTAATAAAATCTTTAAGCATAACTTCAAGTTCAGAGGGTGCACACTGATGTCTACGTAATTCTATTCTTGTATATAGTTGTTGGGCCTCCAAGTGCAGAGGTTTGTAGAACAGCAGCAAGTTTTCCCTTAAGTGGATCACCCAAGGTTTATCGAACTCAGGGAGGAAGTGGTGAAAGGTATTCCTCTCAAGCAACCCTGCAATCAAGATACAAGAAGTCTCTTGTGTCCCCAACACACCCAATACACTTGTCATGTGTATATGTGCACTAGTTCGGCGAAGAGATAGTGAAATACAAGTGGTATGGATATAAGACAATGGTGCTAGAAAATAGCTTGATGACATGAAAGAGACTAAAAGCAAACTGAAATAAAGATGAAAGCAAGCAAGCATGTAACAGATCTAATTGCAAACGATATTTCAATGCTTAGAAACAAGGCCTAGGGATCATACTTTCGCTAGTGAACACTCTCATATAAATATCTTCTCTTCATGATACTACTCTGAACTACTCTCCGGTTGGACACTCTAATCCATGGTAGGGCTATAACAGCACACCTCAAAGTAAGCCTTTCCCATCTAGAAAACCCCACACTGTCACCTTGAGCACTATATGGTTCCAACAAACACCACAATTTCATAAAGACATCCAACTCCGAATATAACTCATAACAAGTATTTGTAATCTCTAGCCTAAGTGCCACCATGGTGTGCACGCTGTCACTTTCACACACATGGGGACAACAGAGATCTATTAAAGCACTTGAGTAGCAAGGTAGATCTACTTGATTACAAAGCTCATGATCACAATATGACCATGCACACAGAGAGAGATGAACACATAGCTACCGGTAGAACCCTTAGCCTCGAGGAAGAACTACTCCCTCCTCATCATGGGAATCAGCAATGGCGATGGAGATGGTGGTGGAAATCGATGGAGATGGCTCCGGGGGCACTTCCTCGTCCCGGCAGGGTGCCGGAACAGAGAGTTTCTGTCCCTCGAATCTCCCCTTCAGTGGCGGCGGCGATGCAGAACTTTTCGTGGATTTCTGATTGACGATTTAGGGTTTTTGCATCGGGGGAGATTTATAGGCGAAAGAGGCAAGGTCTGTGGCCAGCCAGGGGGGCCACACCATGCCCTGGCGCGGCCAGGGGGACCCGCGCCTAGGGATGGTGTGGCCACCCTGTGGCCCCTCTCCGTCTCGTCTTCTGGCTCCGTGAGTCTTTCGGTAAAATATCAACTTTGGCTTTTGTCCCGTCCAATTCCAAGAATATTCATTTTCTAACTTTCCTGGAACCAAAAACAGCAGAAAACAGGCAGCTGACACTGTGGCTCTTTGTTAATAGGTTAGTCCAAGAAATCATATGGGAAGTACTCCAAAGTGTGGACAAAACATAAGAAAGTAGATAAAACCAAGCATGGAACATCAAAAATTATGGATACGTTAGCAACGTATCACACACCTATTATTGTTGTAGGAATTTCCATAAGCATTACCATTGTTGGGAGGATATGGCCTATAATTATTATTAGCAAAAGTATTGTTACCAAAATTATTATTTCTTATAAAGTTCACATCAACTTGCTCTTCTTGAGCAACCAAAGAGGCTAAGGGAACATGATTTGATCAATATGAGCTTTCCCATTAACAAGCCTAGACATAATAACATCAATTTTATCACTCAAGGAAGAGGTCTCTTCAACAGAATTTACCTTCTTACCTTGTGGAGCTCTCTCAGTATGCCATTCGGAATAGTTAACCATCATATTATCTAGAAGCTTTGTTGCAACACCCAAAGTGATGGTCATAAAGGTACCTCCAGCAGCAGAATCTAATAGGTTTCCTGAAGAATAACTCAATCCTGCATAAAAAGTTTGGATAATCATCCAAGCAGTCAGTCCATGAGTGGGACAATTCTTTACCAAATATTTCATCCTTTCCCAAGCTTGAGCAACATGTTCATTATCAAAATTTTAAATTTCATTATTTCACTTCTCATAGATATAATCTTAGTAGGAGGATAGTATTTTTCGATGAAAGCATCTTTGCATTTATTCCAAGAATCAATACTATTTGTAGTTAAGGATTGCAACCATTCTTTAGCTTTTCCTCTCAAAGAGAAAGGAAACAATTTAAGCTTAATAATATCTCCATATGTATCCCTATGCTTTTGCATCTCACAAAGTTCAACAAAGTTATTTAGATGAGCAGCAGCATCTTAAGTACCAATACCAGAAAATTGTTCCCTTATAACAAGATTGAGTAAAGCAGGTTTAATTTCAAAGAAAGTAGCTTCAGGAACAGGTGGAGCCATAGGTGTGCACATGAAATCATTATTGTTGGTGCTAGTGAAGTCACACAACTTAGTGTTTTCAAGAGTAGTCATTTTTTTGTGTTTTCAATAAAGAAAGCAAACTAGTACAACTATTTTTTTGTGTGTTTTTGATAAAGAAACAAGGCACAAAAGAAAAATAAACTAAGCAAAACAAAATCAATAAAGTAAAGAGATTGGTTATGAGGGACTCCCCTTGTGAAGATTTCCTTGTCTCCCTAGCAACGGCGCCAGAAGAAGTACTTGATGGCCCAAAATATATTGAGCTCGTTGAGGAACCCCAAGAGGAAGGTATGATGAGCACAACAGTAAGTTTTCCCTCAGTTATGAAGCCAAGGTTATCGAACTAGTATGAGCAAGGAAACACCTCCAAGGTGTTGTTTCCAACTTGGAATCCTGCACAACACAATCACAGAACTTTGCCCCCAACTTACAGTAAGGTTGTCAATTTCACCGGTTTGCTGAAAACAAAGGATAACGTATTGTGTGGAAGAAAGTAATAGCTTGCAGAAAGTAAACAGGAAACAGTAAACAGTTGTAGATTGATGGTAAAAGAAAGGACCGGGGTCCATAGTACACTAGTGGTGGTTCTCCTTAAGATAGATGACATGTTGGGTGAACAAATTACAGCGGGGAAATTGACAAACATCGAGAAAGCATACATGCATATACTAATCATCTTGACTCCTTTGAGATTCGATTGGGCATTACAACATTATACATAGACCGTAATCCAACTGCATCTATGACTAATAATCCACCTTCAGGTTATCATCCGAACCCCCTCTAGTATTAAGTTGCAAGCAACATATAATTGCATTACGCATTGCGTGTAAAATAAACAATACGATTATTCTATGAACAAAGGATTGATGTTTTCTCCCTAGTAGCAACAGCATATCTAGTACCTTAGAGATTTCTGTCACTTCCCTAGATTACTAGAGGCATGAACCCACTATCGAGCATAAATACTAACTCTTCGAGTTGCTAGCATCTACTTGGCCAAGATAGCTAATAACAACGGAAAGCATGAAAGATCACAAATAACAAAGACATGATAGAATCAATATCAATCTGAAATAGCATCTCAATATCTATCGGATCCCTGCAAACACAACATGTAGGATTACAAATAGATGATCTTGACCCTGAACGGAGCTCACAAGATCTAAACATTATAGCACAAATGAGAAGAACCAACTATCTAGCTACTACATGGACCCGTAGTGCAAAGATGAACTACTCACTCATCACACCGGAGGCTTGCATAGTGATGAAGAAGGCCTCCAGTGTGAATTCCCCTCTCCGGCAGGGTGCCAGGAAGAGCTTCAGATCCCTCCCGGTCTAGGGATGGAGATGACGACGGCTACAGACTCTTTCGTGGAATTTTTATCGGGTACTTAGGGTTTCTGTATCGGAGGCATCTTATAGTCGGAAGGGGAGGCCGAGGGGATGCCGTAGGCGGCCAAACCACCCCCTGGCACAGCCAGGCCTGGCCGCACGGCCAGGTGGTGTGGCGTCCCTCTGTCCCCTCTCCGTCTCGTATTCTGACTCCGTGTCCCCCTCAGTGAAAAACTGACTTTGGATTTTGTGTCGTCCAATTTCGAGAATATTCATTTTCGGACTTTCCTGGAACCAAAAACAGCTGAAAACTGGCAGCTGGTACTGTGGCATCTTGTTAATAGGTTAGTCCAAGAAAGTGTATAAAAATACTCCAAAGTTGGAACAAAGCATAAGAAAGTAGATAAAAACTAAGCATGGAACATCAAAAATTATAGATACGTTAGCAACGTATCACTCATCCGGTGCTTTCTTTTTTCGATCAGGATAAGGAAGCTTTTTCTCACCTGACTTACTCTTGTATTTTACCTTTTTGGTGGGTCAGGTTCTTTCTTTGCTTTTAGGGATGTAAATGGTATGGATAATTTCCACTCGGAAACCGTATCCATATCCCTTTTTAAGGATATGGTATGCAATTTTGAGAATCCGGCGGATACGGATATCAGTCATGCAGATATCCTTCGGATATGGTAATACTATTATCCTGCGGATGCGGATTATCCTCTCTTTTTCGTGGATTATCCGAACTACACAATTAGGATAATCTGATTAATAGCCCAACTAACTAGCCCAGATACCCTATTAGTCCATTAGCCAAATGACAGTGTAATGGCACATCTTGTACCTGTATTCCTAGCTTCTTAGCTTCCTCTTGCTGTCCAGCACAGCCTACAGTGCATAGTGTCTTTGTGTAAGTCGCATCTCTCCGGCTATCTGACTGGCATGATGAACAAAGGCGGTCATCCTCACTCCGGAGGTGAACAATCTATTTGAACACTACAGTTAGTCTATAACTTTTAGTTCATACATGCAAGTTCCTAGTGCGAGTAATGTAGATCGGTTTAATATATTCTTATATAGCATGGAAACAACGTTTTGTGCAGATCTCATAGAGCAAGGCGGTAGCACTCTGTTGAAATGCTCTCTTTTTTCATATTGTTTGAAATGGTGAAATTATTTCTGAATATTTATTTGTATCCGATAATACTTGTCCATTTTTATCCGATTCTGTTCCGTTTCCGATCCGAATCCATCATCCGAAATTATCCATATTTGAATCCACATCCGGTCACTATCCTCTCCGCTCCGAATCTGTCAAAAAATTATGGTAAAGGGTATGGAGATAACATTATCCGATCTGATCCGTTTACAACCCTAGTTGCTTTATTTTGTTGTTGCTTATTACTTTTCTTCTTTTCTATTATAACAACTTCATCTTCCTTACTTGTTTATTTTCCTTCTCTTGGATCAACCGTTTCTGTATCAGAGTCGTAATGATCATCCTATGCATCATTCTAGTCTTCCTTGTTTTGTTCTTGGGTTTCAATTTCATTTTGGGGATCCACCAATATGTCATCTTCATGACTTGTCTCGAGCAAGGCTTTTTCCTTTTTCTCTTTTTTGGCTTCGTATTCTGGTGGTCCTAGGGGTCATGTAACAACTGCACCTCTTCTTGTGACAACATTAGCAGAAACATAAACATCTTCGTCTTCACGTAGGAACATTTGATAACTATATGCTATTTGTTCACACTGGGTTTCAATCATACTGAGGTACTTGTGAAACAGTTTTATTTCTTGGCTAATCTCATCATAATTTTCAGTGAGTTTTGCCAAAATCTTATTGTGTTTTTGGAAATGCTTATGCAAATTGTTATGAGATTTTACTTGTCGATATTTCAATCCTTGAAAAACTTTTACAGTTTCATCTTCTTCAGTTAAAACCTGTAACAAATCTAATTTTCTTTCCTTGACAAGTTCTGAAGGTATACCTTTTTCCTTCATAGTTTTGCGTACCTTGGGCATAAGATCAGGAGTTATGTGAAGCATTCCTTTTTCTAGCTTAGTACCAAAACCAGGATTATACAGTGAATAATTCTTAGCCCTAGTAGACATTAATTCCAAACATTCTCTAATAGTCAAAGTGTTTATCGATCCTCCTGCCGAGAGATCAAGTAACTCTCTACATTGAGTATTGAGACCGTGATAAAATAAATAGCAAATTGTTAGTTCAGAATAGCCATGATTAGGAATACTATTGATCATTCCAAAGAATATTTCCCAGACTTGTGGGTAGTTTTCTCCCACATTCTGACTAAAGTTGCCTATGTTCTTTCTTAATTCAGTTACCTTTTTAAAAGGAAATACTTGTCCATGAATTTAGTAATGCAGTTTTCTCAACATTTAATGTAATGGCGAGGGAGAAAATATAACCAGTCTAGAGCTTTACCTTTAAGAGACCATCGAAATAATTTAAGACGAGAGAAGTCTCTTGGCAAACCTTTTGGTCCAAGCGATGTTATCACATCGTCAAACTCTCTAATATGTCTTCCCGAGTCTTCTTCTTCCCTTCCACTAAAAGCTTTTTCCTACAAAATTTTAATAATTCCACCATCAAACCAATATTCTCTAACTCCAAGATTAGGGATCTCTATTGGTTGTTTAAGGAATTCAGAACTTGGGGCACTGTATTCCCTGAGAGTTTTCTCAGGTTTCAGAGGAATTGTCCTATAAATAGACATGATTTCCATAATATCACTCAGGTTTTCAACTTCAACTTTATTTGATCTTAAAAGTTTTTCAATAATTTCTTCGCGCCTCTGAGCAGGCACGTGCTCAATATAATCCGGTAGATAGGTCCTACGAGAGCGTGTAGACCCTTTGTCTCCTAAGGAGAACATTTTGTAGTAGCAATACCTAAAATGTCAAAAGATAAACACTTAGCGCTTAGCTCCTCGGCAATGGCGCTAGAAAATAGTTTGATGTCTGCAAGTGCATAGATCGTTTGTAGCTAGTTTTGAAGTTCAGATATCGATCCCACAGGGAGCCCAAATGTATGTGTTTATTGGTGAAGTCTCTATCACACCCGAAGTTGTCATAGGTCTTCGAGTGAATTGACTGCAAGTGTTGAAATTAGAATGGGTTTTGATTAAATGCGATAGATGTAAATAAGACTAGAATGTAAACTTCAGAAATAAAAAGCATAAAAGTAAAGAAAGGCTTTGCTTGTTTGTTGTTTCCTGCAGATGATGAAAGAAGGTGCGGGGAGATTCAGTTCATGGTGATAGTGAATGTGCCAAGTGGATGAATGGTGAATGTAACAATTATAATCTTATAGATATATGTGTAGGCGAGTAACCCATAATTAGTCGGAACTCGTCTTGGTAGATTTCATTCCAACTTCAATAATCCTATTAGCCTGCTACCAAAACCATGGTCAGACACTAGACGATTAAGACCGTTGAGGTTGCTTAGCGATTAAGCTCTTTGGATCGGACTAATGCAATAAGTACAATGGTTACTCATTATCGTCGAGTCAACTAGCTTTTCATTGATATCCCTGTGTCACCCAGGGGTCGCTGGTCCACTAGCGTACACGATCTTATCTATATAGAACAAGGTATCATGTTGTCTGGGCCCTTAATTGGACAACAAGCATTAGGCATCCCATAGATAGTCAAGCACACATATTATAATATTTTAGAATCAATCACAAATCGATGGAATATATGAAGGCACATCACATCCAATCCCCTACATCTCCCACGTCCAAGGAAATTACTCACACATGAGAAAAGAATAGATCATCAATATAATTGAAGAAAGTGAATTCGTCTTGGTATTACCATGGAGATCCACAATAAGAATAGAAAAATATCCAACATAATTCAAGATGGAAATAAACAATCTCAAACCCTAGTCTTGCAAGGTGGACATCCCTCTCTCTCACAAGTACAAGTATTGGCTACGGGGTGTATTGGCTAGGAGGTCGAAGATCGTGGAGCGAGATGAAGAACGTCTTCTCCTTCTTCTTCGGATCCCTTCTTTCTCCTTTCTGGATGGTGCGGCGGCTGCTGTGTTCTGTTTTCGTCTCCCGTCCCTTCATGCAAGTTGTCCCTTTTGACAAGACAGAGGCGGCGGCAACTATACGGCGGCAACTATACGGCCATTCCCGCCGTATAGTTGGTCGTTACACCTTTAGTGAGCTCCTGTCACGCGCTTCCAAAGCTGGACTTGCTTGTTTTTTCCAGAATATTGTATTTCCTAGTTAAATCCTTCTGTTGACGTTCAGAACCTGAACACACATCAAAAACCAAGTTTTCTTCGCTACCGAAGTATTAGCATTAGGTAAAGCCAGAAAACGATCAAATCCGGGAGAAAACCATCAAAAAAGCCATCAAAAATATGTCGAATCTCGCAGCTATCAGTAGCCACATAAATCTGGAAGAAACCATCAATATCTTGCTTTCTTTGTCTTGAAAAATCATGTAGCGTTAGTGTACAAACTCCACTTCAACTAGCACCTTCATAAATCCTCCTCTTTTTTTTTTGGCATGTGATATAACGCAGTGGCGAGTACTGCATTTTTCTTCTAGAGACCATGCTTCATTGTGAAACTAGATCGGTATGTTCTATAATTGCTTCACGAGGACATGCCTAAAGAAAATCCAATCGTGCTCTTTTTCCTTTTGCTAGAAGTTGTAATGTACTCCGATCCGAGTCAAATACTAAACCACTTGTAACTGCCATGGTCACGTCTGATCCGAAGGTTCCCTGCATGTGATTGACGTCCTTGCCGAATCCATACACGGATGAACTAATAGTAGTATCCGTAGTAGAGCTGTATTGCTTCATGACAAGGGTCCTTGTGGCTGTTCCGTGGAAATTGATTCTTGGGCCGATCGACTCGAATAGTAGTATCCGTAGTAGAGCTGTAATCTGTTTTTATTAGCTTTGAATTTGCCATCTTTGCTGATTCTCGTGTGCCGTGTGTGAGTGGGACCCGAGTGGTCTAGGTGTGTCCAGGGTATAAAACCAAGCTGTAATCAAAACGATAGGGGACGAGAAAAGGAAAGTCTGAAACGCTATCTCTCTCTGTGCTTCTCTTCTTTTCTAAGTATCCAAATTCCCTGAAATCTTGTATCCAGATCGTGATCTCACGCTCGGCGATTCTGCCGTAGCTAGGGGATATAACAGTTGGTATTAGAGGTCAAGTCGGTCGCGGAATTCGTTCGGCCTTCAGCTGTAAAATTCCTGGTGGAGGGTCTCGGATTGGAGGGGAATTTCGATTTCGGTCGAGTTCTTCTCTGAATCGTGTCAATCCCGATACCGGTTGGCTGGGCTTGACGAGCGAACACCACGGCGCCTCCGAAACCATCGCCTCAGACCCAAATCGTCATCGAGACGATGGGCGAAATTGAGGGAGGAAGCGATGCCGCGTTCGAGAAGATTAACGACAAAATTGACATGCTCTGCACCAAGATCTCCGCCATGGACACCACCCAGAAGCAGATGGCAGCCCAGCTCGAGCTCTCGGCGATGGCGCTGCAGAAAGCGGATCAGCACCAACACGACACGACACTGCACTTCGCAGCGGCGAACCAGCGTTTTGACGCGTTGGCCCGTCAGGTGGATCTGACCGCATCGGCGGTCACATGCCTCCAACGCGAGCAGATCGCGGCAGCGCACGGCGAGACCAACACGGATCCCAACTACATCGTCCACACAGGCCAGGGAATTCTCAAGGACCTGTCGGGGGATTTCAACCCGGCGCGAACGCAGGGCGCGGCGCGTGTAGTCATGCGGGTGGTGGCGCAGTTGGCGGTGGGGACGGTGGTTGTGGCGGCGGTTGTAACTACCTCGGACCCTACGCTCTAAGTTCAAGCCTGGATGAAACGGAAGTGGTTAAAATAGTACAGCGGGGGCCAGGGGACCGCCCACGTGTAGACCCGTCGGCCGTCCTAACCACTTCCAAGACATTGGGACAAGAGCGAGCGGCGTAGGCAACAGGCGAAGAGATCAAATACATACACAAGTGAGTATGTATGCAAGCTACCATACAACAGTTCCCAGAGCCATTCCATCTAAAAGAAATAGAAATATTGCAATGCCATACGGCAAGACCCAAATATCCTATATAGAGATAATAGTTTAGGATAGCTCCTCATACATCAAACATCAGAGTATCAGACGGAAGCGGAAACAAGATCCGAGTACGAACAAGAAGCAAATCGGCATAAGATGTCACATAAATAAACACATCCCGCCCACAATCTCGCGGATCCCCATCCCCGAAATCTCTACACCGAGTGATCGTTGCCAACATCATCTGTCTCCTCCACCCAGTATCCATCTTGCGAATACACCTGTTCATCTGAATCAAACAATTTATCGGGTGAGACCCTAGGGATACTCAGCAAGTCTTAATGCCTCTAAAGGGGACATATACCTGGGGTGACGCAATTGCAGTAAAAGATAATAACTAACAAGTCTATAGATACTCGCTAACCATCCGCATAACCAATGATAGACGGATGTCCGTTAATTAGGAACAATAGTTATAACAGTATAAGATAACAGATCCATCCTCCTTCTCGCTTACCAACGAGAAAGCGGACGAACAACCCATTCGTTGGCAGTTTTATTAACCATTCCATGAGTGTTGTACTATTTACTAGTCAGTTGTTTAGTTAATTAAAAGCGGTACTTTAGTTATACTTGTCTATGATCAAGAAACTATGCTCCAAGTCGTCCATAACCGCGGACACGGGTTTCAGAAAGATTTACCCTGCAGGGGTGCACAGATAGCAACACACACACGATCAACATCGGAAAAACCAACTCAAAATCCAATGAGACATTCACGACAAAGCGATCACAGGATTTATAAATTATTTCAGGGGGCCACCCCACTAAGCTACCCGCAACGAAGTTGGCCGGCTCCGAACGGACCCAGGGTTTGTGTAGACGGCGGTAAACGACTGGGAACCCAAACGTGTGATTGGGCTTGTCGATACAGCGAAAATGTGTCACGATCCAAAAAAGTACAGGTGCTCTACGCACAATCATAAATATAGCAGTAAAGCATGGCATAAGTACAGGATAGTAATAAAACGCCAAACTAGTTGTGGCCCTAAGAAATAGAAATGAATCAAGCTCTGACTCAGGGGGGTCCATAAGGCCTCCCGGATGTGGATAGAGCGAATAGTCAAGGAACATGAATCAAGTACTCGGGGTCCTACGGGACACAAGTGAGCATGAAAAACCAAATAGCAGATATTGCTCACCGGTGCCGCTTTCATTAGTTATCCCATTACTACTCAGGCTAAGTTGTTTAGGTACCTCGTTATCCATCAGACACTCACATACACTACACATGCTGTTCTACGACTCGTATGGCTCAAACAACTCCTGTAGTAATGGCTCATGGGATGGAGGAACAGCTCGGTGGGGTTTTAAAAGTAAAGGCTATGCAATACTTGTGATTCAATTTAATGCAATCGCAACTCAATGATGCAAGAATAAGATAGAGGCAATAGGTACTATATGTATGCAAGCATGTGGTAGTGCTTGCCTGGCAGCTCAGTTGAAGCGAGAGACGGTTCTGGTTAGTACTCCTGGGATTCCTGATATTTCCCCTGCTCGGCGTCTATTCGAAGAAGAACCAAACAAACAAGGTCCAACATAAATAAAGTGCACAAGCATATGAATTAAAATGCGACAAGCAAACAAGCATGCCATGATGAATGATGCACAATTTACAAGGCAATAATGTAGCATGGCATGGGTGAGGAGTGGGGTACAAGAATGAAGCATTTTATTGAGTTTTAGTCATGTTTTGCTCCCAAATAAGTTACTATATACTTAATATTTATATGATGCATGCTGCAACTCAGAACATGGAATGCATAGTTAGAACAGGCTCGTCGCGCTGATCGATTTAGACATATTATTTGTCGAATTTGGAGTTGTAGAATTAAAGTTATTAATTAATTGAGAAAAGGCATTTTTATTGCATTTAAACAATTTCGAAAATTTAAAGTGGTTAAACATTAATTTGGATGGCATTTTTGAAATCCTCACATTTTTTTGATTCAAAAACATATATTATTTGGAATTACAATTTAAAAGTTGTTAAAAACAGAGTTTAAAACATATTTAAACACTTTCTAAATTTGTTTTATTTTGAACAGAAACGGAAAGACTTTTTCTACTCGGGCAGAGCTAGCCATGGCCACTGCTGGGTGGGACCAACGCTGACTGGGCGAAACGGCGCGGCAGAACTTTTCTTACTGCGGCGTTATCCAGCCCGTGCAGTTGACAGGTGGGGTCGGTGGTGTGTGGGGCCACACGCGGGCTCGCGAACCAGGCGCAACCACGTGACGCAGACAGGGAGCACGGGGAGGAGGATCTGGAACCCCAGGTACCTTTTTGTAAAAACGCCAGAGGCGCAGACAGGTGGGGACTGGGTGGAGCGCGGGTTAAGAAAACAAAAAGGCTGGGGGAAGTTTGCAAAGTGCCCCGCGGCACTGTTTTTCTTCTACGCCGTTTTTGACGAAACTGACAGAGACGCGTGGCGCGGCGCAGCGGGTGCTCGAACTCGTGACCTCGCGCGTGCGCGCGGCGGCGGCGACAACTGGGCTAGCTGGGGTTTGGTGTTAGGGAGCGGCCGTACGGCTAGGTAAGCCTAGCGCGGCGCGCAGCGGCGCGGCTGCTGGCGAGCACCGTTCACCGAGGGTGCTCGTCGGACGGATCGGTGTTTACAGGAAGCAAAACCAAGCGGGGGGTTGTCAGGGAGGTACGGCGGCTCACCGGGAGGAGGTTGGAGGTGGTGGTACGGCCGGAGGCACAGCGGATCATCGGCGAGGCTGGAGGCCGGTGATTAGGGTTTTGTCGCGGACGCGTCGGCGTTCAGCGGCTACCGGGCCTCCTCCTCCTCGCTGCAGAGCACAGGGGCAGCGCCAGGATTCACATGGCCTTCCTCGACACCCTCGACGCCACGCCCGCCTCCTCGATCTGGTGTACAAGGTGGGTGCCGACGGTGGTGGCCGGAGGTGGAAAGGAAGGTGGTAGGGGAGATGGGGAAGGAGCTGCGGCGCAGGGGCAGGCCCTGGGGGAATCTGGGGCACAACAGAGAGACGGGAGGGATGGAGATAAGGACGGGGTGAGAGGGGTGACGTGGGGCTCGGGTGTAGAAAATGGTGGCTCGGCCACCTTTCTCCTCCTCCTCCTCCTCACATGCTCGGTAGATTAGGGAGGGCAGGGAGGCTACAGCTGGGGCCAGGGCGAGGACAGGGAGGTGGCCTGGCTCGGGTGGGCCTTGTGACAGAGAGAGAGAGGGGAACCGAGAGAGGGGTTGGGGTAGATGGCATGGGTGTGGCATGGAGCTAGGGTTGGGCTCGGGTTAGGTTAGGGTTTAGAGGGTAGATGGGGTGGGTCCCTGGCTGGCGGAGAGAGAGATAGAGAGAGAGCAACTAGGGAGGTGCTCGGCATGGTGAGGGTAAGGTGGTTAGGGCTTGGGTTTAGATAGAGGGATTAGGGAGAGAGGGTAGGGTAGGGTCTTAGGGTTATGGGGTCTTGGTATGCTCTAACTAGATCATGCAAGGGTGAAGAGGGGATGGAATGAGGTGTGAGGCTTAGAGATGGCCACACATGGCCATGCATGGGACATACACATGTGAGGGGTGAGCTTTTGTGGGCACATGGTAAGGAGAGAACAACCAAGATGGTGAGAGTTGAGAGAGAAGGAATAGAGCTCAACAAAAGAAAAGATTCACTCAAAAGCCAAGTAAAACCCAAAAGAATAGAATGGTGGTGATTGTTGCATGGCCCATGCATATTTATTGAGTGCCATGTTTAATCTTGTGAAAACAAAATAAAATCTCATGGCCTTAATTCACATGCATTCCAAAATATGGATCTAGGGCCAAGCTAAAAGAATTAAAAGGATGTTCTATGTGGGGTAGATGGAGATGCTCAAATTTGAATATAATTTGGACATGCTAGAGTGTATATTCCACTAGGTGTATAATATCCTCAACAATATTCCAACATGAGTAACTATTCCAAAACACTCCATATGGAAGCTAGAAAAAGGGGTACCACTCACAAGGCATGCAAAGGTGGCTCCACATATCAATAATGTGAAAACAACCTGATGCTAGTGTGAGAGCATGTGGAAATAGAAGTGGATCATCCCAACCCACATGAGCTAGAGGTAAACCAAATAAGATGCAAAGCTCACATATAGTTGGGTGGTGGAATTATGGGGTGGTGACAAAGAAAGGTGGTGGAGTTAATAAAAGATATGTCCCCAACTCAACTTGGGCATCAAGCATTTATCAAGAACCAACTACAATATATCAAGAGGCAAATACAATTAATAATGCATATGAGATAAGAACCAAAAGAAAAAGGGTTTTATATGATGCTCAAATGCAATGTGGCATGATGACATGAGCATGATATAATTATGATGCAACAATATATGTAGGAAGTAGCATTTTATTATTAGGCCATGTAGCATTATAGATATTAGACAGATGGGATGCTACAACTCTCCCCCACTAACAGGAATCTCGCCCCGAGATTCTAGGAAGAAGACGAAGACACGAAGAGGGTAGGATACTTGGCATGGAGCTCGTCCTCGCGTTCCCAAGTGGCTTCATCAACGGAATGGTGCGACCACTGCACCTTGCAGAACTTGATGGACTTGTTGCGAGTCCTTCTTTCTGCGACTTCTAGGATTTTTATGGGGAGTTCTTGATAAGACAGATCTTCTTGGAGATTGATGAGTTCATGGTCCACGGTCCCGCCGGGATCCTTGTAGCACTTCTTGAGTTGAGAGATATGGAAAACATCATGTACTTTGAGTTTTTCAGGGAGCTCAAAAGCATAAGCGACTTCTCCTCTTCTTCCACGAACTTTGAAAGGACCGATGTATCTAGGAGCCAGCTTCCCTTTGATACCAAAACGGTGTGTGCCTCTCATGGGAGTGACACGAAGGTAAACGAGATCACCAGGGACATACTCCATGTCCGTGTGCTTCCTGTCATAGTTGCTCTTCTAGCGACTTTGAGAAACCTTCAGGTTTTCAAGAATGATGTGAACCTTCTCCTCCGCTTGAGTTACAATGTCGGGACCAAACAATGTTCTTTCACCTACGCCCGACCAACCAATCGGAGTTCTGCATTTGCGGCCATAGAGAACCTCAAATGGTGCCATCTTTAGACTCTTCTGGAACTGTTGTTGTAAGAGAATTCCGCATAAGGAAGGCATTCTTCCCACTTCATGCCGAAAGAGATAACGCAAGCACGGAGCATATCTTCTAGAATCTGATTGATCCTTTCAACTTGTCCTTGCGACTGAGGATGGTAAGCTGTGCTGAAGTTCAACTTTGTTCCCAAAGCATTTTGAAAACTTTCCCATAACTTGGAAGTGAAGATGCTTCCACGGTCTGAACTGATCTCAAGAGGAACCCCACATAGAGAGACAATTCTGTTGATATAGAGCTCAGCCAACTGAATTGCGGAAATAGTTTCCTTGACTGGAAAGAAGTGAGCCACTTTAGAAAGCCTGTCGATGACAACAAAGATTGCATTGTTGCCCTTCTGTGACCTTGGAAAACCAGTTATGAAGTCCATCTCAACTTTCTCCTATTTCCATTCCGGAGGCTTCAATAGCTGTAGAACACCAGAAGGTTTCTGATGGACAGCTTTAACTCTGCGACAGACATCACACTCCGAGACATACTTGGCACAACATTGTTTCAACCCAGGCCACCAATACTGTGTTTTCAAGTCCATGTACATCTTAGTGCTGCTAGGGTCGATAGAAAGAACAGAATCATGCGCCTCCTTAAGAACTTGCTCTCTTAAACCCGGGTAGTTCGGAACAAACATCTGGTGTTCAATGAAAAGAGCGCCTTGGTCATAGACGTGGAAGGACTCATACTTCGGAAGCTGAATGTTGGAGATGATCTTTTTAGTGTAAGGATCACCAAGTTGAATGGAGCGAACTTTTTCTTCCAAGAGAGGTGTTGCTAGGAGGTTCAAAAGATACCCTTGATCCACAATTTCAAGGTTGAGCTGGCGGAATTCCTCGCACAAGAGAGGTTGTTGTTCTTCCACCATGAGGTTGTTGACATAGGCTTTTCGGCTGAGAGCATCGACCATCACATTAGCTTTACCCAGGGTGTAGTTGATGGTTAAATCGAAATCATTAATTGCTTCAATCCACCTCCTCTGACGAAGGTTGAGATCAGGTTGTGTGAAAATATACTTCATACTCTTGTGATCAGAAAAGATCTCACAACGGTTGCCAAGCAAGTAGTGCCTCCATACTTTCAAAGCAAAGACAACTGCTGCGAGTTCGAGGTCATGTGTAGGATAGTTGATCCCATGCGTCTTCAACTGTCGAGAGGCATAAGCAACAACTTGTTTTTCTTGCATAAGGACCGCACCCAATCCTTGCAAGGAGGCGTCACAAAATATCTGGAAAGGCTTTGATGTATCTGGAGGAATCAAGACTGGTGTGGAAGTGAGCTTCTCTTTGAGGGTTTCAAAGCTTGCTTGACATGTAGGAGACCAAAGGTATTTCTTGCCTTTCTTGAGGAGATCGGTAAGAGGCTTCGCAATCTTCGAGAAGTTCTGAATGAAACGACGGCAGTAACTAGCCAAAACAAGGAAACTCTGGACTTCTTTGACATTTTTGGGTGCAAGCCAGTCACAAATTGTCCGAACAGTTTCTAGGTTGACGGCAATGCCCTTGGCAGAGATGACGTGACCAAGGTAGGTGACTTCAGGCAGCCAGAACTCACACTTGGAGAACTTTGCATACAAGCGGTTCTCACGAAGCTTGTTTAAGACACACCAAAGGTGTTCTTCATGTTCTTCCTTTGACTTAGAATAGACTAGAATGTCATCCCGATAGACCACAGCGAACGTGTCAAGATACTCCATGAAAACCGAGTTCATAAGCCTCGAGAAGGTAGCAGGTGCGTTGGTGAGACCGAAAGACATGACCGTGTACTCGTACAAGCCATAGCGGGTGGTGAAAGCTGTTTTGGGAACATCTTCCTTGCGAATCTTGATTTGATGATAACCACTCCTCAAGTCAAGCTTAGAGAATACCACAGCTCCAGCTAGCTGATCGAAGAGATCATTAATCCGCGGAAGGGGATATTTATTTTTGATGGTTTTAGCATTGAGAGCCCGATAGTCCACACAAAGTCTATCAGTCTTGTCTCGCTTCTTCACAAAGATGGTTGGGCTACCCCAAGAAGAAGTAATGTGCTGAATGAAACCCAACTTCTCTTGTTCATCAAGCTAACATTTGAGTTCCGCCAACTCAGCAGGACCCATTTTATAAGGCCGCTTGGAGATAGGAGCGGTTCCAGGTTCAAGCTCAATCACAAACTCGACCTCTCGATCAGGAGGCATACCTGGCAACTCTTCAGGAAAAACATCTGAGAACTCATAAACCACCGGAACACTCTAAATAGCCTCCATAGCATCATCATTCAGAGCCGCCAAAGAGAAAAGCTGAATTGCAGGAGTCAGACTTGGGGAATAGACTATATGGCCTTCAGGAATTTTTAGAGAAACCGAGCGTTCAGCACAATCAATCACAACTGCATTTGCTGTTAACCAATCCATGCCCAAGATAACATCAATGTCAGAATTGCCCAATTCAATGAGGGGTGCCGAAATTTTTTTGTTTCTAATTTCAATTTGGTTCCCATGGCTTATTTGAGAAGCCTTCATAGTTGTCCCCGGTGATTGCACCCTAAGAACCTTGGACAATGATTGAAGCGGAAGACCTTGTTGCTGAGAGAACCTTTGAGACACAAAAGAATGCGATGCACCAGTATCGAATAACACTCGTGCAGAAACTGAGTTAACAGAAAGCGTACCCAGCACAACTCCAGGTGCATGCTCCGCTTGAGCGACGTTGACATAATTGGCATGAGCAATAGTAGACCCGGGCTTAGTGTTGATGTTGAGAGCCCGAGGTGGAGGTTCACGAACCATAGAAGAACTTGCCGCAGGTCTTGGAGGTGGTGGAGGAAGAGCTTTGTTGTTCATGGGACAACTCCAGTGTTTATGCCTAGTGTTCCCACAAGTGTAGCAAGCACCAGGTGGACGTGGAGTAGCGTAGCCAGGGACTCCGCCAGGCGCTCTAGGGTAGTTGTGGTTGTAGCCCCTAGGAGCCGCGGTGAAGGAGTTTGGTGGCCTTACTGCGTATCTTGACGGTCTTGGTGGAGCCGGGAGCGACAGTGGGGTGTTAGGAACCCACACGCGGCGCTTAGAAGGAGCTGTCATAGCTGAAGAGCTTGCTGCATCGCGGCTATGTTTCTTGGACTCCTCAAACACTTGCCTACTTGCTTATTCCTGTAGAGCTGTATGTTGAAGTTTCAGAAAAGACCCTGGCCTTGCATGAGTGATTGCATATTTGATAGATGCATTGAGCCCTTGCCTGAACCTCTTTTGCTTCTTCTTGTCATCAGAGATCTCATCTCCACCCTACCGAGAAAGGTTCATGAAGTTTCTAACATAGGTATTGACATTGTCATTGCCCTGCTTGAGGTTGAGAAACACTTCCTTCATCCTTTCCATGAAAATCTCTGACAGGTATTGCTCTTTGAAAGCCCCAGCGAACTGCTCCCAAGTAGGCTGAAAACCAGAGTGGTTTGCCTTCAGGTAATTCTCCCACCATAGAGTTGCGTCTCCCTTCAGAAGGTGAGTGGCACATTTACCCATTCTTGCTCTGGAACATCAGCAGTCATCAGCAACCTTGACATCTCACGCAGCCAATCATCAGCGTCCAGTGGCTGATCAGACACCTCAAAGTGGTGCGGGTTGAACTTCAGAAAACTCTTGATGTCTCCTCGCTTGGGAGGTGGAGGTAGCGGAACAAACTAATTCCTGCTGACACTTTCTTCAAAACGCTGTTGGTTCTGCTGCATTGCTCCCAAGGAATTAGCAATACTTGCCAACGCAGCCCCTAGTTCAGGTGGTATGTCCTCCTCAGAACGGCGTGGTGGTGCCATCCTGTGATTGATTTAAAACTCAAGTCAGTACCATAATGGAGAATAATAATAATCTAGTATAGTACCAAATGGAATTAACCAAGATTTAAAGGATACAATTTACTAAGATGGTATTAAAATATCAACAAAGTTCAAAGCACCTAAAAGATATTGAGCATATCGCACACGACTGGACAAGGAGTGTGGTACACAAAGTCAACAAAGAAAAAATTTCCGCAAATTTCGGCACTAAAATACCACTATATGCGCACAACCACTTAACGAATCAAGATTAGTACTCTACCAATTCAATATACAAGAACGAATGATAACAGTAGTGGTATGGTCGTGACTCCATCCCGCACTCAAATCATTACTCCGCACATGAATAAGTAAAACACATATCCCAACACCTTCTTCTTAAGATGAACCTAAAGATTAGTAACTACGGAAACAACACCCCAAACAAGATAGCGTCGGATAATAAAGAGTAAGACAGATCGCACCGGTATACAACGAATCAGACAGATCGCGTCGGTTTACAAAGGCCTGTCGGTATGGAATGTACCAACAGTTGATAACCAAAAGGCAGATAGTGATAACAAGTTGGATGTAACAGATAGACAAGGAATTCACACACCCACACCCACACACACAACCTATGGTACTACGGAACCCCGAACACGTTAATCATAGTTTGAATTTTATAAGAGGATTGAAAACGTTACACTTTCTTACCAGAAAAGGGTGGGTGGGTGGGTAAGAGGAAAAATGGAAGCAGTCCTACTCTCACGTTTTTGTTTTTCCCTAGTATACATAGCTACCAAAAATATTTGCTAGACTGACAACGACCATTTGGCTGAGACCCTGAAGGGCGGGATGGCTCTGTTACCAATTGTAACTACCTCGGACCCTACGCTCTAAGTTCAAGCCTGGATGAAACGGAAGTGGTTAAAATAGTACAGCGGGGGCCCAGGGGACTGCCCACGTGTAGACCCGTCGGCCGTCCTAACCACTTCCAAGACATCGGCACAAGAGCGAGCGACGTAGGCAATAGGCAAAGATATCAAATACATACACAAGTGAGTATGTATGCAAGCTACCATACAACAGTTCTCAGAGCCATTCCATCTAAAAGAAATAGAAATATTGCAATGCCATACGGCAAGATCCAAATATCCTAGATAGAGATAATAGTTTAGGATAGCTCCTCATACATCAAACATCAGAGTATCAGGCGGAAGTGGAAACAAGATCCGAGTACAGACAAGAAGCAAATCGGCATGATGCCACATAAATAAACACATCCTGCCCACAGATCTCGCGGATCCCCATCCCCGGAATCTCTACACCGAGTGATCGTTGCCAACATCATCTGTCTCCTCCACCAAGTATCCATCTTGCGAATACACCTGTTCATCTGAATCAAACAATTTATCATGTGAGACCCTAGGGGTACTCAGCAAGTCTTAATGCCTCTAAAGGGGACATATACCTGGGGTGACGCAATTGCAGCAAAAGATAATAACTAACAAGTCTATAGATACTCGCTAACCATCCGCCTAACCAATTATAGACGGATGTCCGTTAATTAGGAACAACAGTTATAACAATATAAGATAACAGATCCATCCTCCTTCTCGCTTACCAACGAGAAATCGGACGAACAACCCATCCGTTGGCAGTTTTATTAACCATTCCATGAGTGTTGCACTATTTACTAATCAGTTCTTTAGTTAATTAAAAGCGGTACTTTAGTTATACTTGTCTATGATCGAGAAACTGTGCTCCAAGTCGTCCATAACCGCGGACACGGCTTTCAGAAAGATTTACGCTGCAGGGGTGCACAAATAGCAACGCACACTCGATCAACCTCGGAAAAACCAACTCAAAACCCAACGAGGAATTCACGACAAAGCGATCACAGGATTCATAAAATATTTCAGGGGGCCACCCCACTAAGCTACCCGCAACGAAGTTGGCCGGCTCCGGAACGGACCCAGGGTTTGTGTGGACGGCGGTAAATGACTGGGAACCCGAAAGTGTGACTGGGCTTGTCGATACAGCGAAAACGTGTCACGATCCAAAACAGTACAGGTGCTCTACGCACAATCGTAAATATAGCAGTAAAGCATGGCATAAGTACATGATAGTAATAAAACCCCAAACTAGTTGTGGCCCCAAGAAATAGAGATGAATCAAGCTCTGGCTCAGGGGGGGTCCATAAGGCCTCCCGGATGTGGATAGTGCGAATAGTAAAGGAACAGGAATCAAGTACTCGGGGTCCTACGGGACACAAGTGAGCATGAAAAACCAAATAGCAGATATTGCTCACCGGTGCCGCTTTCATTAGTTATCCCATTACTACTAAGGCTAAGTTGTTTAGGTACCTCGTTATCCACCAGACACTCACATACCCTACACATGCTGTTCTACGACTCGCATGTCTCAAACAACTCCTGTAGTAATGGCTCATGGGATGGAGGAACAGCTCGGTGGGGTTTTAAAAGTAAAGGCTATGCAGTACTTGAGATTCAATTTAATGCAATCGCGACTCAATTATGCAAGAATAAGATAGAGGCAATAGGTACTATATGTATGCAAGCATGTGGTAGTGCTTTCCTGGCAGCTCAGTTGACGTGAGAGACGATTCTGGGTAGTACTCCTGGGATTCCTGATATTTCCCCTGCTCGGCGTCTATTCGAAGAAGAACCAAACAAACAAGGGCCAAAATAAATAAAGTGCACAAGCATATGAATTAAAATGCGACAAGCAAACAAGCATGCCATGATGAATGATGCACAATTTACATGGCAATAATGTAGCATGGCATGGGTGAGGAGTGGGGTACAAGAATGAAGCATTTTATTGAGTTTTAATCATGTTTTACTCCCAAATAAGTTGATGTATACTTAATATTTATATGATGCATGCTGAAACTCAGAACATAGAATGCATAGTTAGAACGGGCTCGTCGCGCTGATCGATTTAGACATATTATTTGTCGAATTTGGAGTTGTAGAATTAAAGTTATTAATTAATTGAGAAAAGGCATTTTTATTGCATTTAATCAATTTCGAAAATTTAAAGTGGTTAAATATTAATTTGGATGGCAGATTTGAAATCCTCACATTTTTCTGATTCAAAAACATATATTATTTGGAATTACAATTTAAAAGTTATTAAAAATAGAGTTTAAAACATATTTAAACACTTTCTGAATTTGTTTTATTTTGAACAGAAACGGAAAGACTTTTTCTACTCGGACAGAGCTAGCCACGGCCAATGATGGGTGGGACCAACGCTGACTAGGCGAAACGGCGCGGCAGAAATTTTCTTACCGCGGAATTATCCAGCCCGTGCAGTTGACAGGTGGGGTCGGTGGTGTGCGGGTCACGGGCGGGCTCACGAACCAGGCGCAGCCACGTGGCGCGGATAGGGAGCGTGGGGTGGAGGATCTGGAACCCCAAGTCCCTTTTTGTAAAAACGCAAGAGGCGCAGACAGGTGGGGTCTCGGTGGAGCGCGGGTTAAGAAAACAAAAAGGCGGGGGGAAATTTGCAAAGTGCCCCGCGGGACTGTTTTTCTTCTACGCCGTTTCTGATGAAACTGAAAGAGACACGCAGCGCGGCACAGCGGGTGCTCGAACTCGCGACCTCGCGCGTGCGCACGGCGGCGGCGACCACTGGGCTAGCTGGGGTTTGGTGTTAGGGAGCGGCGGTACGGCTAGGTAAGCCTATCACGACGCACAGCGGGGCGGCTGCCGGCGAGCACCGTGCACCGAGGGTGCTCGTCGGACGGATCGGTGTTTACAGGAAGCAAAACCAAGCGGGGGTTTGTCAGGGAGGTACGGCGGCTCACCGGGAGGAGGTTGGAGGTGGTGGTACGGCCGGAGGCACATCGGATCATCGACGAGGCTGGAGGCCGGCGATTAGGGTTTTGTCGCGGACGCGTCAGCGTTCAGCGGCTACCGGGCCTCCTCCTCCTCACTGCAGAGCACAGGGGTGCCGCCAGGATTCACGTGGCCTTCCTCGACACCCTCGACGCCACGCCCGCCTCCTCGATCTGGTGTACAAGGTGGGTGCCGACGGTGGTGGCCGGAGGTGGAAAGGAAGGTGGCAGGGGAGATGGGGAAGGAGCTGCGGCGCAGGGGCAGGCCCTGGGGGAATCTGGGGCACGGCAGAGAGACGGGAGGTGTGGAGATAAGGACGGGGTGAGAGGGGGTGTCGTGGGGCTCGGGTGTAGAAAAAGGTGGCTCGGCCACCTTTCTCCTCCTCCTCCTCCTCACGTGCTCGGTAGATTAGGGAGGGCAGGGAGGCTGCAGCTGGGGCCAGGGCAAGGACAGGGAGGTGGCCTGGCTCGGGTGGGCCTTGTGACAGAGAGAGAGGGGAACCGAGAGGAGAGGGGTTGGGGTAGATGGCATGGGTGTGGCATGGAGCTAGGGTTGGGCTTGGGTTAGGTTAGGGTTTAGAGGGTAGATGGGGTGGGTCCCTGGCTGGCAGAGAGATAGAGAGAGAGAGAGCAGCTAGGGAGGTGCTCGGCATGGTGAGGGTAAGGTGGTTAGGGCTTGGGTTTAGAGAGAGGGATTAGGGAGAGAGGGTAGGGTAGGGTCTTAGGGTTATGGGGTCTTGGTATGCTCTAAATAGATCATGCAAGGGTGAGAGGGGATGGAATGAGGTGTGAGGCTTAGAGATGGCCACACATGGCCATGCATGGGACATACACATGTGAGGGGTGAGCTTTTGTGGGCACATGGTAAGGAGAGAACAACCAAGATGGTGAGAGTTGAGAGAGAAGGAATAGAGCTCAACAAAAGAAAAGATTCACTCAAAAGCCAAGTAAAACCCAAAAGAATAGAATGGTGGTGATTGTTGCATGGCCCATGCATATTTATTGAGTGCCATGTTTAATCTTGTGAAAACAAAATAAAATCTCATGGCCTTAATTCACATGCATTCCAAAATATGGATCTAGGGCCAAGCTAAAAGAATTAAAAGGATGTTCTATGTGGGGTAGATGGAGATGCTCAAATTTGAATATAATTTGGACATGCTAGAGTGTATATTCCACTAGGTGTATAATATCCTCAACAATATTCCAACATGAGTAACTATTCCAAAACACTCCATATGGAAGCTAGAAAAAGGGGTACCACTCACAAGGCATGCAAAGGTGGCTCCACATATCAATAATGTGAAAACAACATGATGCTAGTGTGAGAGCATGTGGAAATAGAAGTGGATCATCCCAACCCACATGAGCTAGAGGTAAACCAAATAACATGCAAAGCTCACATATAGTTGGGTGGTGGAATTATGGGGTGGTGACAAAGAAAGGTGGTGGAGTTAATAAAAGATATGCCCCCAACTCAACTTGGGCATCAAGCATTTATCAAGAACCAACTACAATATATCAAGAGGCAAATACAATTAATAATGCATATGAGATAAGAACCAAAAGAAAAAGGGGTTTATATGATGCTCAAATGCAATGTGGCATGATGACATGAGCATGATATAATTATGATGCAACAATATATGTAGGAAGTAGCATTTTATTATTAGGCCATGTAGCATTACAAATGTTAGACAGATGGGATGCTACAGCGGTAGAACCGGAGATGGAAGCGCTGGTGGCGGCGCTGGCGGCAGTAGACTGGGCGATGGCGGCGCTGGTGGCGGTAGACCGGGCAGATATTCTGACGAACAGCATACGGGTGGACGTGCACCGATGCCCAAGATCTCGTTTCCCAAGTTCAACGGTGAGCATCGAAGGATCTGGAGAGACAATTGTCTTGATTATTTTTCTGTATTCAACATACCTCCTGCTCTTTGGGTAACCTCGGCAACCCTGCACATGGAGGGCAATTCTGCACTCTGGCTTCAGCAGTACAAACTGCAACATCCAGTGCTTTCCTGGGTACCACTCATGGCAGACGTTGAAGCCAAGTTTGGAGCGATGGATCACATGCAGTTTATGAAAAATTTGTTGGCTCTAAAGTAAACAGGCTCAGTATCTGAGTACAAGCAGCAATTTGACAAACTGATGTATCAGGCTTGCATGCACAATCCCCACTATGATGAGCCATTGTTCTTCTCTCAATTTATCAAGGGTCTGAAAGCTGAATTGCGTGGGTCAGTTGAAGCTCAGTTGCCCGAGACAGTCGACCATACAGCTCTTCTAGCAGAGGTTCATCAGGACATTCTAGGAAGATCTAAGCCTTGGGTGCAACGTGCCGCACTCCGTGGCATCGCACCTGCGGCTCGAGCTGAGCGTGCGGAGGAACCTCGGCCGGCCACACCTGGCAGCAGAGGGGAGTTGTGGAAGGATCGATAGCTCCGCGACTATCGACGACAACATGGCCTCTATTACAAATGTGGGGAGAAATTTGATCCGACGCATCAATGCCAGCGCAAACCTCCACAACAACTGAATGTCATGCTTACTGAAGAAGAGCACACAGAACTATCGCATGCTGTGCTCGAGGAATTGGAGATGCAGGACGCGGCCACAGCAGAACTGCTCCATCTCTCTCTTAAAGCCATAGTCGGCACGGAAGCAGCCAAGACTATTCGCCTTCGTGCTCTGGTTGGCAACCAAGTAATGCTTCTTTTGATCGACTCCGGCTCTTCGGCAAGTTTTGTGTGTGCAGATTTCGCAAGGCGCGTGGGTTGTTCTCTCACTACTGCACCCGCCGCACGCGTGAAGATTGCTGATGGCTCCTTCATGACCAGCAACCACCAAGTGCAGCAACTGGAGTGGTAGGCTCAAGGCTCCACATTTTGCACAGATATGCGTGTTCTAGAGCTGGGAGGCTACGACGCCATCCTAGGAATGGACTGGCTCGAGGAGCACAGTCCCATGGTATGTGACTGGAGGGGCCGCAAGCTGGTAATCCCACATGAAGGGAAGGATGTATGCCTCCAGGGAATCACAGCTACGCCACAACATGAACTACAAGAAATTTCAATTACTCAGTACTGCAAATAGAGCAAGGGCAATGAAATTTGGGCTATACCTCTCGTCAAAGCTGTCTCTGAACCTGAACAACATGAAATTCAGATAACACCACCAGAGATTCAGGCAGTACTGAATGAATTCAATGATGTTTTTCAAACGCCTACAACTCTACCTCAGTCTAGGGAGTATGATCACACGATACCACTCCTGCCCAATGCTACACCGGTGAATTCTCGACCTTACCGCTACTCGCCATTACACAAGGACGAGATAGAGCGTCAGGTGATAGAGATGCTCAAGGCGGGCTTGATCAAGATCAGTACTAGCCCATTCGCCTCGCATGTACTACTGATTCAGAAGAAGGATGGAACCTGGCGTTTTTGTGTCGATTATAGGAGGTTGAACACGCTCACATTGAAGAACAAGTTTCCAATGCCGGTCATAGATGAATTACTCGACGAGTTGGCCGGTACAAAGTTCTTTTCCAAGTTGGACTTACGGGCGGGCTACCACCAGATACGTATGAACGAGGCTGACGAATTCAAGACCGCGTTCAAGACACATCATGGGCACTATCAGTTCCGTGTCATGCCATTTGGCCTGACGAACGCGTCGACCACGTTCCAGTGTGTCATGAATTCGATTCTCAGCCCATTCCTTCGCAAATTCGTGCTGGTATTTCTGGATGACATCCTGGTGTACAGTCCATCACTGATAGCACATGCCCAACACTTGTCTACTGTGCTAAAGGCTCTCCGTGACAAACCAGCTCTACGCCAAGGAGTCCAAGTGTTCGTTCGCCCAGACCAAGTTGGATTACCTTGGTCACATTATTTCGGACATCGGTGTTGCCACTGATCCAGAGAAGACCACAGCCATGGTCCAATGGCCACGCCCAACCAATACCACCGAGCTACGAGGGTTTCTGGGCCTCATGGGGTACTATCGTAAGTTTGTGCACAACTACGAGATTATTGCCAGGCCATTGACATCCTTGCTGAAGAAGAAAGCATTCATTTGGGACGATCAGGCCATGAAAGAATTTGAGCAACTTAAACAGGCCATGGCCACGACACCTGTGTTGGCTCTGCCTGATTTTCAGTGTCAATTCATCGTCGAAACGGATGCTTGTGATCGTGGTGTGGGAGCTGTCTTGATGCAACATGACCACCCAATAGCCTTTCTTAGTAAATCTCTCGGTTCCCTGCATCAAAAATTATCAATCTATGAAAAGGAATTCCTGGCATTAATCCTAGCAGTAGAGAGGTGGCGCTCGTACCTGCAATGTTCTGAATTTCTCATCAGAATAGATCATCGCATTCTCAGTTATCTAGAAGAGCAAAACTTGCAGTCTGATCTGCAGCGCAAAGCGATGACGAGGCTCATGGGGCTACAGTTCAAAATTGTATATAGGAAAGGAAATGGAAACCTCGCAGCAGACGCACTTTCTCGGGTTGGGCACCATTTCAGTCTGCATGCAATCTCAGAGTGCAAGCCATTATGGATACAAGAGGTGCTGAACTCCTACGCGACTGATCTAGCAGCACAACTGAAATTGTCCAAGTTGGCCTTGGCATCTCCTGACAAGGAAGGTTATTTGCTGGAACAGGGCATTATTCATTTGCATGGCAGAATTTGGATTGGATCAAACTCAGCTTTGCAAACCAGGTTGATCAATGCTTTCCATTCCACCGCAGTAGGTGGCCATTCAGGGATTCAAGCCACCTGCCAACTGTCTCAAAAACATGTTCGTGTTGCCTGGGCTTAAATCTCAAGTGGACAGTTTTGTCCGTCAATGCGCGGTCTGTCAGCATGCCAAACACACACTGACCAAACCATCAGGCCTCTTACAGCCATTGCCGGTACCAAAGGGAGCATGGCAAGATCTCAGTATGGACTTCATTGAAGCTTTACCGCTGTCAGAGGGTTACAATGTGATCATGGTGGTCGTTGACCAATTATCCAAGTATGCGCACTTTGTGCCAATGCGTCATCCCTTCACAACTCAGAAGGTCTCCAAGGTTTTTATGGACAACATTGTGAAGCTTCATGGCATGCCTCTGACAATCGTCTCGACAGGGATAAAATTTTTACCAGTCAATTTTGGAAGGATCTGTTTGCTTCCCTTGACACAAAGCTATTATACTCAACTGCGTACCATCCTCAGACGGATGGCCAGACGGAGCGAGTTAACAAGTGCCTTGAAATGTACCTTCGGTGTGTGGTTCATGAGGCTCCCAGGAAATGGCGTGCTCTGGTTCCTCTTGCGGAGTTTTGGTATAATTCAAACTACCATTCTTCGTTGGGCTGCTCTCCCTTTCGTGCACTTTATGGCCGTGACCCAAATTTTGGAGTCATGCCTATGCTGTCGCCATCAGGATCTGCCTCCCTAGAAGAACTACTCCAAGAATGTGCACTGCAGGCCGAGCGTCTACGCCTGCATTTGGTGGCCGCACAACAGAGGATGAAAATTCAAGCTGATAAGAATTGAGTGGACAAGCAGTTCCAAGTTGGTGAGAAGGTTTTGCTGAAATTACAGCCCTACGCCCAACACTCTGTCGTGAATAGGCCATTCCCGAAGCTCGCATACAAATACTTTGGACCACCCACTGTATTGGAGCATATAGGCGACGCGGCATACAAGCTAGAACTACCAGAAGCTGTAGCCATTCATCTGGTGTTCCATGTTTTGCAGTTTAAGCAATTCACACCAGATTTCACACCCATCTACTCAGAATTACCCAAACTCATTGAACCCGATCGTCTCCTTCCTGCACCTGAAGCTATTCTCGAGCGCCGACTCGTCAAGAAAGGTAATTCTGCAGTTCCCTAATGCTTGATCAAGTGGACTGGTATTCCTGCTACGTCAGCAACCTGGGAAGACTACCATGTGGTTCGAGCATGTTTTCCAGATGCTGTTGCTTGGGGACAAGCAACTTCTGCAGGAGGGGCAGGTGTAACACCTACGGTGGACACAGGAGAGGCACAGCAGGACAATGGTGTTGGCTAAATGTGTTTTCCATTTTAATAGACAGGTTAATGAGTTAACGTGTGGCTTCAGCCGTGTGTGAGTGGGACCTGAGTGGTCTAGGTGTGTCCAGGGTATAAGACCAAGCTGTAATCAAAACGATAGGGGATGACAAAAGAAAAGTCTGAAACGCTATCTCTCTCTGTGCTTCTCTTCTTTCCCAAGTATCCAAATTCCCTGAAATCTTGTATCCAGATCGTGATCTCACGCTCGGCGATCCTGCCGTAGCCAGGGGATATAACAGGCCGGTTGATGAATTATGTTGCTTGATTGAAAAAAAACTCAGACCCTGTGGATCCGATCAGTTGAGCCTCCATGTCCGTGTTGGCGTAGATGAAGTCGTGTGCTGCGGAGATGTCGTTGATAAAGCTTTGTTTGCTGGCATCAATTTTTCCCGGGAGACAACGAGTCATAGATCGCAGTAGTCAATGGAGCTAAACGGATCTGACCGCTTCCGATTGTCGAGTTGTTGCTTCGTGAAGAGGGAGACGCCGAATCCATGACTCCGGCACCTAGAGTTCCCAAAGACGACGACAATTGACGAGGGGTAATCTCGGCAATACCCATGGTTATGGACTTGTGTTTCGTGGAAAGAGAGAGCACTGGGGATTTTGTTGGCTTAACAGACAAACAATGGAGGCGATTTACCCAGGTTTAGGCCCTCGTAGAGGAAACCCTACTTCATGCTTGTCTGCTCGTATTATCATTGGAGAAGTACAAACTCGTTGAGTCGTCTAGATGCGATCTCGCCAAGAGAGAGGTGTGTGTGTATTGTAAGATTGGATGCCCTCCTCGTTGGCCCCTCCTAGACTTTATCTATGAGGAGGCTAGGTCTCAGGTACCAATACGAGTTGGTTTACAAGTTAGAGTTCGTATCTAGTCTAGTCTTGTACTTTCCTTGTCTTATTATGCCAGGAGTCTGTGTCCTTGTAGGCTTCGTATTAGCCAAACAGTCGTGGGCTTCATGGATCTTGGAATATCTTCGGGTGAGGCTTTCGTTGGGCCGCACCATATATAGCAATAATAGGCACCCGAAGGGTTATGCCCATGTCACCTGGGCTCCCTTTATAAGGATCACCAGGGGCAACGTTACACAGGAGGCCCCCGAAGGGCTCTTCTCCCTCTGCTCACTAGGAGAATGGTTTCTTCTTCCTCTGCTCTCTCCATGAGAGGCATAAGAGAACAACTCAAGGAGCACCATTGTAGCCACAAGCATGGAAAGATATATGAGATTAGATGCAGGAGTAGAGGTGTTATCTCACTAGGAGAGCCTCGAACCTGGGCATATCGTGTCTATCTAAGTTCTTCCGTATAAGGTCTTCACTTCATCATCCCTCCCCGGATCCCTCCATCGTCCATCGGCCCCAACTTTAGCCTACCCATGGCATATGTCGTGACACCACCACGATACTAATCCCACCTAGCCCGCACATAAGCGGAGATAGTGGAGAAGATCAGATCTGAAGAGGATCTCCCCAAGGAGGTTAAACCTGAAGTAGATCTCCCCAGGGAGGTCGAATCTCAAGAGGCTCTCCCCAAAGAGGTTGGATCTCAGGAAGATCAAAGCAACAACAGCTTTGGATCCGGCTCTGCTGATGCTGGGGCAGGAAAATTACTCCTGAGACACACCGTGAAGATGATGATAAACAATGCCATAGAAAACACAGATGCAGTTCTCGAAACCATAAGATGTTTCGAGGAAGCCAACGAAGAAAGTCGCAACTACCTCAGGGCACACACGTCGCACTTCGTTGGATACGTTGGATCCGTATCCAGCTCTACCAATACTGGAGACGACAACGACTCGGTGCTGGAGACAATCAAAACAAACACCGACTTACCGGCATGTTCGGATGACTCCATGACGTCGGCAGAATTTTGAAAGTTCTCCACGGAAATGGAAGAGGAAATCAACTCCAAGGTTGTGGAAGAAGGAGATGCTATGGATCAAAGCCCCTACAACAGTATGGATGAAGGGTCTAGAGAAAACTCTCCTAAGCCACAGGACAATATGGATCTCGGAGATAATCCCGACGTCCAGATGTCCGAGAGTACTGATAGAAGGTTGACTCCAGGAATCGGCCCCAAACCGTCTTTGCTACCGGTGCTACCAAGAAGGCAAAGAAGAAGAAGAAAACTCCGGCTAAATATCTTCCAGCCAAGGAGGTGATAGCCGAAGAATATGAAGAAGACTTAGATGGAGTTGTAATCCATGATGAGCCAAAACAGACTCCGTTGGATGGACACGTGGTCACTCCTGGTGCCCGTAAAATCCTCGGAGAGGCGATTACCACACCTATCCCGACAGTTATAGAACTTACACCTGCGGAGTTGGAGGACAAAGCCCAATCCCTAGAAGCACATTGTTAGGTACTCCTTGAGGAAACTACAAATATACTCGAGGAGAAGAAGCGCATTGAAGCTACGGGGCAGCCTAGTACCCGACAACATCAGAAGACCCAAAATGACCCTAAGTTCGCTAACAAAAATTCGGACGCTCACAAAACCCTTTTTGAAGGAGATATAACCATGGGTAAATCTCAGATCGACAGCAAGGGAAACCTCCAAGACTTTAATATTTTTGGCTTGTTCAATCATTTTGCAGGACCGTTTCACAAGTTCTGGAGCAACAAGTGAAGTCAAATAAATATTTGGCTACAAATAAAAAAATCAGATATGAAAATGAAGTCAGAAAAGCTTACCTTCAGCTTCATCTTTTGCAACTTTAAATTGCGCATTCTCAAGTTAGAGAGCTCTAATCTCTCTCCGCTTATTGTAAATATTCTTCAACAATTCCTGGTTATATGCATTAACTTTCTGTAAGTCAGAATGGTAACCAGAGTGAGAAGTCTACTAAGACTCGGGCTAATATTTTAACTAATTTAAATACCAGCACGAGCCTTGGGGGGGCTATACTAGTTTATTCTTTGGCATCCTATAAAAACATAAACCCGGATTCCTATCCAACTTCATGCTCGGGGGCTATAAGATATGATTGAATTATAATAAAAGAGTCGGATTATGACTCACGTGATGCTCATAAGACAGTTTGTTGAGGCTCATGTTGACCTCAGCAGAAACCTTCTCGGCGAGAGTCAGAGGAATCACTGGTGGTGGAGGGATCACACCAGCCTTCAACTTCTCGTCACAAAGACGAACTTGGTCAAGAAGCTCGACGAGTTTGATATCCTCGGCTTCTTGCGCCTCCTCCTCGGCTATGATATTCTGGGTCTCCAGGAAATGGAGAGCTAGGTTCTGGATCACTTCGGCGCTCTTTCGAGTAAGACCAAGTTTGGAAATACCTAGATTTTTTAGAAGGTTCTCCGCGAAGGTATCAGCTGAGGGATCATTACCCTTTCCGGGTTCACCCTTATCAAGTTCCGATCCACTCATGGTGACATCGGTCTATGAGCCAAGGTTCGTTGGCTCTGAAGATTGAGCCAAAACATCTTCAACATGCAGAGAAGAAGTACCCTCTGGTGCTGATGATGGCTTTGGGGTAGGATTCGAAGGCGGGGTAGCAGGCAAAACCAGAGTCAACTTCTGTTGGCACAAAGTATTCCCCAAATTTCCTCTTGCCTTGCCCTTGGAAATTGTTTTAGTCCTGGATGGTAACAGAGTAAGATCATTGCAATTCAGAAAGGATACAAATTACTACTCGAAATCTTGTGAAGAAGTTTACCTTTTTACAACAGGCACTTTCTGAGTGCCCACAGAAACAATCAGAGTTTTACGCTTCCGAGTAAGCGCCTCCGGCAACAATTCAAGATCTTCATCCTCCTGAGGAATCGGATCCTCAGGTGGATATCCCTCGAGAAGAGAAAGCTCCAACTCTAGGAGGTCAGCAAGCTGAAAGACATATTATCTCAGTATTGCAAATAACAAAGTATAGATGAGCAAATCATTGACTGAGAAAGAATTAGCTGGAAAACTTATTGGTGTCAAAGGCTTGTCAGCAGTGTACATATCCAAAGAAATCTCTGGAATCTTCTTCTCAACCCGCTCCTTGATCAACCATTTGATCCGGGTCTCATACTCCTTGTCTAGGATCGGGAGCGGGCTGATCCTCAAGCTATCTTTCTTGCTCTTGGTAACTGTGTGCATGAGCCGGTCACCATGGTACTGAATGGGTTGAATCCGACGTGTCAGCCAACAGTGAACTAGGTCGAATCTCTTCAGGCCCTTGTGCTTCATCAAATATTCAATCCGCCTCTTAGCGTGAATCAAATCTTCAGAGAGAGCCGGAGCATCTGCATCCGAGGACTCTTGGGGGGCGACGGCACCGTTAACAAAAGTCGGCAAAGCTTCTTCTTTGCTGGGAGCCGGTTTGTCCTTGTGATAAAAGAACATGGACGGCCACCTTTTCATCGACTCAATAGATATAACCTTGGGGTAGACTCGTTCTCTCCTAAGGGTCACGCTCAGTGTTCCGGTATTGCGGACGGTGATGGAATTTCTCTGAGTACCGAAGTAGTACCGGAACAAAATAAGACTTGGCTTAATTCCGAGATAACCCTCACACGGGGAAGCATAAGCACTAAGCTCTAGAATCGTGTTTGGGGGGAAGTTGTGGAGTTGAAGTCCATAGTGATCTAATACCTCAGAGAAGAACTCTGAGGGGGGAAATATCAAACCTCGATCCAGGTGGGTGCCGAAGTGAACCCTCTCGCCGACGCGAGGGGTGGGGACGACCTCGTCGAAATCGCTCCTCTAGTCACCAGCGTAGAGGAGGCCCTCCTTTTTGATGTCGCGCAGTTTCTCGCCATCGAGGACGCATGAGATCCAGACTCTATGGAAATTCTCCTTCTGCGCCGCCCACCATCGTCGCCCCCGTGCCAGATGAAGATGTGTCAACCATTTGGATAGGGGCAGTGACCTTGGATGGGCAGTGTTGTGGGATTTAGGGGAAGGAAAAGGAAGCAATGGCACGGTGTCGCTTGGAGGAAGAAGATGGCAGAGGCGCTGGTGAGAGAAGAATGAGGAGATCTAGACACCTTAAGAGCCTCACATGCGCCAAGATTCATGTGAATAAACCATAACTCGTGCCATGCGTCGCGGAAGGAGATGAGCAACTTCCTTGAGAATATTACACCTCCTCGATCTCCATGCGTGCATTAAACGATGCCTCGGTTCTGCACAAAGCGGGCCCACCAACGGTCACACTGACAGGAATGTCTGTTAGTGATGAGACTTGACCTTGACTGATGTGAGGATTACGTGAGAGACCAAATTTCGGCTTAGTTTGAAATCAAGTTGGGAAAGTCGTAATGAAATATTCACATGTCTGACTCAATTTGAGACTCGGATCCTACTTTTATTTTGGAGTTTCAGGAACCCTTCAAGATTCTATAGCCAAAGAAGAATCAAGCTAGATGGTGAATTCCGACTTTGGATCTTGGAGGCTTCAGGTGGCTGCTATTGGGGATATACTTTCCGAATATACCAACTGTGACTCACTGACCAGGATGGTCCACTTTGGGTTAGAGCTTTGCTTCACGGACGGCCTAGTCAGGGAGAGAAGACGGAGGTCCATCCGGCTATGGGAAGGCCGAGAAGAATTACCGACTTAGACATGTATAGCTACTTGTAGTTCAAGATATACTTTGTAACTGACTCTGTATTGTAGCCGGATAGGTCTCTCTTGTGACCCTAGGCCGGATATATATATAAGCTGTCCTAGGGACCAGCCTTTAGGGCACCCCGCAATCTACAATCTGAACTTGCACAGGTGAAACCTCTCTTATAATATATACTTCCGGCAATGCCGTGCTACTGGATTGCTAGCAGGAGTAGGATCCATACAAAGCCGGCGGATTCAAACCTATGTAAAGCTTGTGTGCTCACCGTCTCGGAACACCGCCGCCTCATAGCCCCTTTCACCTCACGCCTCGAGGACCCCCTCGCAGTGTACATGTCTTCGATCCGATGACACGGAGTAGAACTGACTATATTATTGTAAGACCCATGCTTTAAACATGGTTATTATGATAAAAAATGAACCTATGGATGAGTAGACTGAAGAGGACAATGATTGGAAGCGGCATGGGAGTAGATGATCTTCTTTGCTGGAAACATATTTAAAAATATTTCAAAAAGTTTCAAATATATTTCCTTGAGAATGTATTGTACATGTGTTTGCCATCTGCATGTCTCGAAACATTTATGAATAAAAGCCATATGTGATGTCTCAGTAAGCATGTGACAAGGAAAATTATGACTGGCAATGGAACCACCATTGCTTAGAAATGTATCACCTAGGATTTCACAACAAATGTCGCCACTGATTCTTGCGACTTATATTTCACGTTAACCATGAGATCTAGAGTGGGAAGGAGAAGTCAGCTGGATCTTCTTCCTTTCGTGTGTCAGCGGACGACATTAACGCGACGCTGAGATTCCTTGTGTGGATACAACAACATGGTGGGCACCCTTAGAGACCCGCGGTTTTTGTTTCTATATTATCTTGTGAGAGGCTGCCGGAGGTATGGTCGATCATTTTTAAATGGAACCTGCGAGGGGAACAACCGACTCACAGAGTCTTCAGGGGCCTATCAGAGTTATAGCCTTCGAAAGGGGGCTTAACAGAGATGTGGCAGCTTGAAGGATCATGCTGGCATGTGGGGTCATGGATAAGGACAGTGATCGGCTTGGGTTCTTATACCGGGACTCACACCAAAGGAAGTGTGAACGGGAAATATTGCCGATTGTGCAACAAGGATAAGGATCTCTCATGTGTAAAGAAACACACCTCCGCAGAGTGTAAAAAAATGTGACATGTTACTCCCTCTTTCAGAAAGGAGCTGCGAACGCTGCAGGAAAGAAACTCCACGAAGTTCTGATCTACTTGTTAAGACTGACAGACATAGCTTTCGAGAATAAAATCAACCTTTGAAGAATGTTTACAAAAATTTGCATAGCCTACGACCGATGGTCTATGGCTGTAGATAGTGCATCAAATACTCCATTTTAGTGAAATTGTTAAGTACGCTCGTAATCAACCGTACCTTCTCAACCCCTGCAAGATTTCGAAGCATTTAATGACGAAATCAGGAGGAGTACTACTTTGAAGAGTTGAAGATATCCAGTGGGAGTCCACGAAGTCGACGACTACATCAGGAGCAATAGAAGATAAACTGAAGAATAGTGTATAGATAAATCTCTAGATATTAGAACCTACTTCTGTAGGGCATTGTTTTAACAACAATCTTAAGCCATAGATATATTTTAATAGTAGTACTATTTTTAGAATAGACTTCAAGTTACTATTTCTGGATTTCTGCCGTATAGTGTTTTCCTCACTGTTTTGAGGATTGTTCTCTGGATCTTCTGTAAAGATTTGAGTTGTACTCCCTCCGTTCACCTTTAGCTCGCGTCCTAGGAAAATAACAGATACCAAGGTGAGCAGTTACACCTTTTAGCGCGCTGCCATAAAAACATGCATGGAGGTGGACGCCTCGTCTCCGATGAAATTGATTGTATGACTGTACCTCCTTGAGCTAGCTTAAATGCGTTTGAGGAGACGGGGGACTAATGCGGGGTCAAATTAGTAACTCAGCAACAAAAACTGCCAGGACACAAGGTATAGGTGAAAATTTTAGAAAAACTAGAACGCAAGGTATAGGGGAACGGAGGGAGTAATCTATAGTCATGTCTTGGATCCGTGATGTTTCTGTTGTATCACTTTGAGCGATGGAATACTAGTTGAACGGTATTTCATTGGTATGATGTCAAAGACTATAGTGTACTACATCGTGCAGTGGTATGTTGGGTCGCCGCAAGAGTTATGAGCGTGGTGAAAATTATTCGAAGAACGCAGCAGTTGCGAGTCATCTAGGATTTCATAAACCCTGATGTCGGCATTGTTTTTTTCTTTCTTATTTCTTTTCGATTTGAATCGTGGTATTTATCCTAGTAATGGTACTCCTCCGTCTTAAGGCTTAAGGCATATAATTTTATTGAAAAGTCAAGCTACGAAAAGTTTGAATAAATTTTTAGAATAAAATATTAATATTTTTAGGATAAGTATATGTTTTAAGCCTTGGGACGGAGGTAGTATGTTATATAGCGTGAGTAGTATATTAGTATAGAGCGAAAGACGGTTTCGACGAGAGGTGCATCTCGGAAATTGAAGCCCGTGTACGGCGTTGGCGCAACATGCTAGTCGGACCAGTGCTTCCATCTGGACCAGACCAAGGTCCAAAGCACTCTGGAACTACTATTCCATCAGTAGCAACTAATAGTACGTACTAATCAGTTATACAAGTGGGCCCAACCTTCTTGGTCACATCTGTCGGTAGCGGTATGGTTTTGAAAGGAAAACGGAACCTCGTGGTTAAACCGAGAAAAACACAAAATCGAGTACACCCTCATTATAGGGCTAATCACGATCCTGGTCCAAATTGTACATCTGATTAGTACATGGCATCGTGGACTCTTGTATCCGAAGCGAATTAGAGTAATCTTTTTTTATCCAATTTGAATGAACACAATGTGTGCAAAATGTCATAGCACCGGACGACTCTCGTCTTCTAACAGCATGTACAATGCAAGGTGTTTAGAAAAGGACTTATAAAAATAAACCAGTTTTTCTTTAAATATCAGTGCTTATTTATACAAGGTAGATGCCTAACTAGACATCTCTTTTATAGAAATAAGCACCAATGCTTAACAAAATAGTTGGTTTATTTTTATAAAACTTCTATAAGCATCTTCCATTATACATGCTCTTAGAGCATGTGCCCAGCGCCCTCCAAAGAAAGACCAATAAGATTGCGGTAGTGACTTTGGAGACCTGCATCCAAACTACATGCGTTTTGGGGAAACCGTCCTACACGGTGATCATCAATGATCAATTTCCGCACATATTTTTGAAATAAAAACATTTTTTACATACATAGTTCCTAGTCTAGATACATTTCGAAAATCTACATGGCAGCATCGAAGTCGGCTTGATTCTTCGCCCACGTCTTCCTCTCGTGGTCATGGTAGACCCGTCGCCTCCTCTCCACTTCGGCCAGGCGCCGCTGGTGCCTCGCCGCGATAATGCGCTCCCTGTCCTCGCATGACAGTGTGCTGAGGCGGTTCCTCTCACTCCTCGCCGCCAGCTCCGCTGCTGCCAAGGAGCACTCGGGGCGGTGCCTGCCCATCGCGCCTAGAGGCGTGTGGCGAACCTCTTGGCGGCCTAGGCCCTGCCATTTGACGGTGGCGCGCTGCGCGCATGAGAGGGCGATCACATCCCTCAGATCATATGCGGCACGACACGACGCCTGGATGAACTGTTCGCGCACCTGGGCGCCTCGGCCTGCATGTAGTAATCGGCGAAGTCAAAGGCGTCGTTCTCGCCGCCGTCGTCGGCCTGCTACGCCTCCACTGTCCCGACGTGTGGATGTCGGTGAGGATAGCCGCTGATCCACAGGCTTCTCCGTGGGCTCGTCGAGCCAGTCGAGGCCGTCGTCTTCCTCCTCTTTCGCCGGTGGAGGTTGCGTAGCCACCGGTTGCGCTGGCTGCTCTGGTGCCGAGTAGCGATCCTGAGCGGCCACTATGAGCATCACCCACATGTTTGGATGATAGCCAGGCATGGTGGGTTTCCGAGGTGTGTGGTGTGGTTCTCTGCTGCTCCGCGGTCTCGGCCCCTTTTTATAGCAGGGGAGCCGCTTTGGCGAGAAAGCTCGCGCGAAGCAACGGAAACCGTCGCGAATGGCGGGAAATGGCCAGAGCAGGCGCAAAACAGCGGCGGAACCGGCATGAGGCAACGACATAACGCTTTCCCGTCGTCGGGAGACGAGCCATCACGGGCGGGCATTTTTGTGTGGCTGCAAAGGGGGCTCGCCGTAGGGTTTCGAGCGTGGCGCACGTTGCCGACAACCCCAGCCTAGCCCCTGGTTACCGAGGGCAGCAAAGCGGTGACCGACAATTTAGTGGGCGGCCTAAACTGTCAGCACCGGTTAGGGAGATGTTCTAAGAGACACATCCGAAGAGCTGAAGCGAGTGTTGTTTACACGGAAATCTATTTCGGCTTCTTTTCCGAAAACCGTGTGCCAACAAAAAAAAATATCGGGACGCGCGAGCGTCATTTTCTTCAGAATTTTTGACCTTTGAATTTTATTTTAATGTATTTTTATAATAAGTTGACGATGCACCCAAATACCACCTCCTTGTTTGCAGTCCTATCCGAATAATCCTCTCGCAGATTCCTTTAAACTATGCAATCGAATAATCCTCGATTTGGTACTTGGAAATCCCGCTGAAGGAAATACTTATTATAAAAATACAAAAAATAGCAACAAAATCCCGCCGAAGGAAATACTTGACCGAACCTTCCTACCGCACCGCCGACCTGCCACGTGGCGCGACGGCCTGTTCCGGGCGGGAGGGTGTTCCGGTCCAATCAAATCAACGCATTGATTCCGGAATAAATACACCCGATGGATCAATGACCTGGTTTGGAAAATACTCCATACTCTACCGTTTTTAACTCGCTCGATCGATAGCGCGTCGTCTCTGTGCCGCCGCCCCATCGCTTCTCTGTCCCCGCACGAGACAAGTCGGCGCCGTAGGGGACGAGCTATAGCCCGCACCGTCCACGGCTTTCCTCCCCCCTTGGTTGATTGATTGATTCCAAAGGCGAGGCGAGGGAGGCAGGGAGGAAGAAGAGGAATTGGAGCCTTGGAGGGAGGAGAGGGCGGCGTGCAAGATTGCCGCGTCTTTCCCCGGAGCAGACGCGCGTGCGAGTGGTTCGTCTCCTTCATCTCTCCAGGTGAGTTCTCCTCGATCGTCTGCGATTCAGTGACACGGTTTCCCGTGCTTCCGTTTGCTCTTCTGTTCTTCCTCTTCTTCTCTGTTTCTTGTTGGAATTATATAAACCAGGGTTGGAAACTCTGACCCAAACAGCGCTCATCTAGTTCGTCCGTTCTAGTCCAGTTTCTGTCGGTGATTGATTCCGGTTGCAAAGGCCAGCTTTGTCACCGAAACTTAGGCTGCTACAATCTCGAATTCGTCAATGCGTTCCGTTCGTAAATGAAATGGCTAGAGCGGAAAAAAGACCTTTTCCGTGGGTGCACGATTGGTCCTTGCACTTGTGTTTCAAAAAAAAAAAAGATTGGTCTGCACACTGCGCGCCACGCCACCCACGCACGGCCGCCTGGACCACGGCGCGCACCGTCTTTTGTCTCTTTGCCATAGAGCGTGAACGAGTACGAGTACGGGTCAGTGTTGTACGCGCGCGCATACAGTAGTACTACTAGTAGCTCTTTTGAAGCGAAAGCCGTTGCAGCAGCCTTGCAGGGTGCAGCGGAACACCGGTACCAGCCACTACAGGTGCATTTCTGAAAGTGCTGCTCGAGGTACCGATGTTTTCGCGCTCGTGCTGTTCCAATCTTTTGTATCATTACCGTTGTTGCTCCAATGCCCCGAACTAGATACTCTACCCCACTAGTCAGACATTATAGTACTAGTACTCTAGTCCATGTGAAAAAAGCAAAAGAGTTATCACTAGTGGAAAAAAATACGACATTCAGAAGCCAAAATCGTACCAGTTCGCCGTCCGGTGTAGTACCGCACTCGCCGTCCGGTGTCGTCCAAACGGGCAACCCGCGAAGCCGGCTGTGTATCCACGCACGTCGACCACACGGTTGTTGGAAGTGGAAATTCGCATCCACTGCTCACCGACCTACCGTGGCTTGGTCGTTTCAGAGAAAGATTTGTTATTACCGTGAGCATGCTGTAAGATTCTTTTCCAGACACTGCAACGGACGTGCTGAGAAGAAACCATTCATCGGATCCGACAAGTACAGAATACGGCCATTTCCAAACAAAAAAAGAGAGTACAGAATACGGATGGCTATACGATGATGAGTAATAATACTACGTAAAACTTTTGTCGTAGCAACTAGCATCAACAAACATTGCCGGTGGACGTATTTGGTTCGTCAGAATCTATTCCCTGCTGCCCAATTGCAGAATAACCGAATACCTTAATCTGAAGTTGGCCCCGTATCATTAGTACCATTCCTCCCCGCGCATGTGCGGCGGTATCATACTGTCAACGAGGGGAGAAGTGGCGGATGCGTCATTAGGCTACGTGGCTTATATAATTAGCTCCAACCAAGCAGGTAATGTTACGTACATGAATCGTGCCGCTTAGTTAACAGCATCATCTCGGCCACCACATCGATGATTTTAGCGATCCGTTTTCACAACAGATAAAAAGAGAACGAAATAGCAGTGAGTACTAGAAAAAAGAACAGTGGTCTGCAATGGTTCTGCGGTGGCACGTGAACTCTGATGGTCTCCTGGGGAATAACAGTGCCGATTAGTCCTCTAGCCTGACCGCCTAGCGCATCTTTTTGTACCATTCGCCAATTTTATATGCGCAATGTTGCGTCCAAGCCCCCGCGTGCTTTGTTAATTCCAACAAAATTCCTGTCAAACTCGCTCTGATTTTTATTCGCAAATACTAGTTGCATTCAGGAAAAAGGGCAGTAGATTAGGCGTGCCTGTTCTTGACCTGTTGCATTGTCGTGTGTTTTCCCGCCAAACAAGTGCCTAGTACCATGTCGCGAAAAAGACATAAAATCCCTGCTGAAAAGGAGACAGGCACGTGATGTCACCTACTACTACTACTGCTACAAAAACCAGTGGTGGTGGACACAAAGTGAGTTTTGGGTTGTGCTTGTACTAACTACGAAGTGGCAGGAATCATTGTAACTAAAGTAGGGGGCTTAGTGCGACAGCACAATAGAACCCGGCAATGTGCTGTTAAATGGGCGCCCGTCTCTTTCTCTAGAGGTGCAAATGTGTCACTGGACATCTGCATGCCACCTTTGTAATTTCTACTCCTTCAGTCCAGAAGTTAATGTCTATAATTTGTTCACAAGTATAGACACATTTTAGTTGTAGATCCGTGCCAATTTAAACAAATCCGAGTCACTTATTTTTGGACGGAGAAAGTACAATTGTTAGTTTGGTGATGGACTCAACCGTGAAAGCATTAGACGACAGATCGGCGAAAATGCAAAGTTAACCTTGGGAACATCTGGATTAACATCGGATTCTGGCCTTAATCTAGGTTGCTATGCTAGCATAGGACCGTGTCGGGTAGTTTTATTTTATAAATATAGGAACATCGATATGAATAAACTATGCACTTAAAAGGACCCCCGAGTGAGGACTGGAGACTCTGGCCCTCGGGGTCCTCTAGAGCTGCTATGGTTTCTTCGTGATCTCAACCATTTTGTTTTCTTACGATTTTTCATTCAAACAAACACGACTTCCAAACGCACGGAAAAGAAGACCAATAATAGAGTAGAAAATGGACTCGTTGAAAACATTGTGTTTGCTTCGGTTGCTCCTAATACATGTCAATTAAAAAACAAGACTTTGTGATTGAAATTCGTGGCTAAATTTCAAAAGGAATGGTTTTGAAATTCTTACCCAAGTCCTCCCTTCCAAAGATGGCATGTACGAAACTCAAGGCTCCTTCAGATTGAAGGATTTCTCATACTAGCAATTTTGTAGGATTCCAAGATATATAGGATTTTCCCTAAGAAAGCCCTTTGGACGAAAGTAATGACACATCTATCCCATGCGAATATCAACATGCAAACTAACCTTTTTTTTACAGCCGTTTGTTGGATTGAATCATTTTCCCGTGGTCCATCCAAATGAATATCTTCTATTTCTCTTTTTTGTACTTCTGTCAACTTACCTAGTTTTTTCCTATTCCAGCCTATTGTAATCCTATGATCAAAAGTTGCCCCCAGCTGGCATTTCAGCGTAAATTATTCAAAATCTTAACATTGGATTCTGGCCTTAATCTAGGTGATTATGCTAGCATAGGACTGTGTCGGGTAGTTTTATTTTATAAATATAGGAACATCAAAATGAATAAACTATGGACTTAAAGGGACCCCAGAGAGAGAGAGAGGGCGGGAGACTCTGGCCCTCAGGGTCCTCTAGAGCTGCTATCGTTTCTTTGTGATCTCAACCATTTTGTTTTCTTACGTTTTTTCATTCTAACAAACACGACTTCCAAACGCACGGAAAAGAAGACCAATAGTAGAGTAGAAAATAGACTCGTTAAAAACGTTGGGTTTGCCTCCGTTGGTGCTAATACGTGTCAATTAAAAAAACAAGACTTTGTGGTTCAATTTGGTTGCTAAAATTAGAAAGGAATGGTTTCGAAATTCTTGCCCAAACCCTCCCTTCCAAAGATGGCATGTAAACTTTCTTGCCAACTCACGGCTCCTTCAGATTGAAGGATTTTCATACTAGCAGTTTTGTAGGATTCCAACATATAGGATTTTCCCTAAGGAAACACTTTGGGCGAAAGTAATGACACCTCCAAAAAAATTATGGATTGAATTTCTACACCTTTTTCACACCCGTAGGAATTTTAGCATGCGAAATAACCTCTTTTTTACACTCATTCGTCGAGTCATTCTTCATGTGTTTTTCTCGTGTTCCATCCAAATGAATATATTTCTGTTATGTAGTGTCCCTATAATCATGTCCACTTATTGAGTTCTTTTTCTATTACAATGTTTATGTAATCTGAATGCCCGCGCTTTGCCACGCCCCTTTAGGTTTTTTCATATAGGCGTCATCCTTTTGTAAATTAAACATGTATATAAAATGATAGTCACTTAAATTTCAGAAAATAAAATCCGAATGCATGTTGCAACTATGACATCATCATCGTAAGCACTCCATATTCTTGATACTGCGTAGTTGTTTTTGCTAAATTATTATTCCTAGGGTTTAAAACCCTTGTTCCATTTCCTTATTTTATTCCCAAAAATCTTGTCGAAATGTGTTGAATGTTTTCAAGTTTGGATAAAGCTTTTATTGCAATCAATTGAATATCTTCTAATTTTTCTATTTGTTGTACCCACAATCCTGTCAGCTCAATGAGTTTTTTCATATTCCAGCGTATTCTAATCCTATGATCAAAAGAAGCCAGTCCACAGCTGGCATTTCAACGTAAATCGTTCAAACTCTTGTAGTACTTTTCAATTCATTCAAGTATATACGACATAGTTTATGACCCTTGTTTTTGGGAGGACCTCCCCCTACCGATGAATGCACCAGCACCTGGTCATGAACGTGGTACTACCAGTAAGTACTACTAGCAAGGCTCCAAGGGCAAAACCATTGCTATCAGCCAAGAGCCGGTCGCTTTATTAGGTCCCTGCCATGTGTGTACCCCGGAGGTACCACTCATCATGTGTCGTTACGCTTGGTTCGCACACAGGCTCTTATTATGCTTACTTATAAGATTATTACTAACATTTGGGCGATTAGATTAGACTATAGATTTGTGGAGGCCTACCACGTCGCCGCCACCGATGGCACGCACGCACGCACGCACGCACCCACCTCAAAATAGTAAATACGAAATCCTGAGCTCCTGATCGGGATGGCCCGGTGACGCGAGGCGAGGTGAGGGCGATCTGGTTTGCACCGGTGTGGTTTGCGTGCGTTGGTCGGCTCGGGGACGGTGGCGACGCGCGGACAGGGATCGGGAGGGAGGTGTCGTTGCTACGTTGCCACGGCTTGGTAGAATGGTAGGGGTGCTGACGACTTCTCAACGCAACATCGATGTCCAGCCATCATTTCCGTGGGAGTAGTACGTGTAGATTTCGGGCATGGAATGCGTGGATAACTGAACTGCTGCCAAGGCTGCCTGGCTCTTCTCCGTTTGGTCTTGTCGCCATGACTCGCTGCTCCTGAGCCCAACAGGAACGGCCTTCGATTTCTCTCGCGTGCTGTTCGGTCCATTTGCAGACGTATGGCACGCTCCACATTGCCTTTTTGTTTTTTCTGGCTCTACGTGATTTCAGTTGCGAAGTTTTTTCTGGGCTTGTGTGCGGGAAGCGCTTCTTCAGTGGTGTGAAGCGAGCGATCAGGGCCAGCCGCAGTTTTGGCGCCGGAACCCAACACGCCAGCAGGCCTGCGCAAGGCTCACGCGGCGCTGTGCGTCGGCACGTGTGTGCGTGCGTGCGTGTGTGGGGCTCTCTCCGATTCAACGGTTGAATGCGCGGAGCTGAAACGTGCACGGGAGGAGTGACGAAGCTACTAGCTAGAGAGCTCACCGTGTCTTTGCACTCGCAGGGCGATGGTGTCTTGTCGTTTCTTTTATTAGCAACAAACATCCAGCGCACTTGGTTTTTAGAAATCAGTCGGTATGTGTTTATTTATGGAAGGACGTGATTCTTCCTACTGGACATGGTCTGTCAGGATTAATCACTCCCAGATTTTAGCACATCCGTTGATAGGGAAATGAATTCTTACCGTCAAAGTTAAAACTGCTCCCCGCCTACCGCATCAAATCGCGGTACAACCGCACAGTAATACGCGTTGGCCGGCCTGCATGCACGCTCCGCTTTTACTTTACAGTATCAGTATCCCCCAAATATTCCTGCCGAAATTTATCCCATCTCTCCCCCCCTTCCTTCCTTCCTCCGCAGAGACAGCCAAGCCTAGCCTAGCCAAGCAGCAGCAGAGCAGCGGGCGCACGGAAGCCACGAAGCTGGAGGAGGAGGGGAGGTGAAGGAAGCAGCCGCGCAATGGAGGCGCACATGGCGGCCGCGCGTCCGCCCACGCATCACAACCACCAGCAGCAGCAGAAGGCGGCCAACCTGGCGCGCACCTTCACCAAGCTGCTGCGCCGGAAGCGCTCCGACTCCGCCGCGCCGCCGCGGACCGGGGCCAGGGAGGCGGAGGACCCGCCGTCCGTCGCCGGGGACGACTACGACAGCTCCATGGACGCCACCACCATGCCGTCGCTCAGCAAGCTCAAGCTGTCGGGGAACCTGGCCGCGGCGTATTCCCTCGACGCCTTCTTCCGGAACGCCGCGGAGAAGAAGGCTGTTCCCGGGGCGGCGCCGCTCGTCTCGCCGGACGCCGCGGCGGACTCCCTCCTCGCCAGCCTCTTCGCCGGCGTCTCCGCGGTCAAGGCGGCCTACGCGCAGCTGCAGCTCGCGCAGTTCCCCTACGACGCCGAGGCCATCCAGTCCGCGGACGCCGCCGTGGTGGCCGAGCTCACCAGGCTCTCGGACACCAAGCGCAGGTTCCTCAAGGATCCCGCCGGCGCGGCCAGGGACGCGGCGGCCGCGGGCAGCACCCCGCTCTCCGCGCACGCCGAGGAGCAGAGGCATCTGCTCAAGACGTACCAGATCACGGCGCGGAAGCTGGAGGCGGAGCTCCGCACCAAGGACGCCGAGCTCGACCGCGCCAAGGGCTCCCTCGCCGCGGAGCTCCGCGACGAGCGGGCCATGGAGGTGCGCCTCCATCCGGGCCGCACCCTCGCGTCCCTCGACGAGCTCCACGTCTCCGGCCTCAACCCGACCCACTTCCTCACCGCGCTGCGGCACACCGTCAAGTCGATCCGGTCCTTCTCCAGGTCAATGCTCGCCTCGATGCAGGCGGCCGGGTGGGATCTCGCCGCGGCGGCCGCCGCCGTGCACCCGGGCGTCCCGCTGCGCCGCGCCGGGGACGCCAAGTTCGTCTTCGAGTCCTACGTCGCCATGAAGATGTTCGCCAATTTCCACCGGAGGGACTTCAATTTCAGCTTCCTGGGCGAGCGGGAGTTCTACGAGCGCCGGCGCTTCTTCGAGGAGTTCACGGAGCTCAAGGCCGCCCCCGCCAGCGTCTTCCTCGACTCGCGGAACAACCGGTGGAGCGGCTTCGGCAAGTTCCTTCGCGCCAAGTACCTGTCGCTGGTGCACGCCAGGATGGAGACGGCCTTCTTCGGGAGGCAGGAGCAGCGCGGCATCGTCAGCGCCGGGCCTGGCTTCCCGGAGAGCTCGTGGTTCGCCGAGTTCGCCGAGATGGCACGCCGCGTCTGGCTGCTGCATTGCCTCTTCTTCGCCTTCGACGGCGGTGACGAGGAGGACGGCGCGTCCATCTTCCAGGTGCGCTCCGGGGCGCGGTTCGCCGAGGTGTACATGGAGAGTGTCAACGACGGGCGCACGGAGGACGCTTTCTCCACCGCCGCCGCCGAGGACCGCACCGTCGGCTTCACCGTAGTGCCTGGGTTTAGAGTCGGCCGGACAGTGATCCAATGCCGCGTCTACCTGTCGCGGCCAGGACGGCGGCCGTGAGTGACGGTTGTAAGAAAAGAAAACCGTCGTGTCTGTGGTGTCCGGCGACGATGGGGGAAGAAAAATCCCGTTTTGGGGCGGCCGTCGAGGTCTCTCGCTGGCTGCCGGCTGGGGTGGGGTGATGATGAAGATGATCATGGCGGTGGTGGGGGGTTATGTATCTATTAAGGGATGTAGCAATGTGATCATAATATAAGTGGCATTTTAGTTCGGATCCATGATGCGATGTTCTTGCTATGTTCCTGTCCTGCAAACTTTGCTTATCTGAAGGGCATACTTGCTAGTATCTTCCTGTCCTGCAACTTGCTCATCTGCAGGGCATACTTGCTACTAGTAGTATGTTGCTCAATGATGGATCATCTTCGATTGTTCGAGTTCCTGACCGCATTTCTGATGCTAGTAGTAGTAAGCTAAGCTAAGCAATGTTCTTCCTCCAAGTTTCCGACCAATTTCTTATGCAGATTCCCACCCACCCTGCAGCGCACGGTCGATCTGATGAACATGGCCTGAATTCTCGAGGTCAGGTCGAGTGGTGTTTTTGTTTATGGCTAGGAACGAGAAACAACAATAAACAAACCGTTTCTTGGACGTTTGTTAATTTGGCCTTGGCACGTTGGAACTTGTGATTTGCTGCTTTGCAGTTGGTTGGCTCCCTTTGGTGGTTTGTGATCAAGTGCTTAAAAGTATGGGATTATAAGCCATGGACTAAGTAACCTTTTCTGGTCTGTATGTTTGTTAAGAGAGCAAGACAAAGGCCAGAGGAGAAAAGGCTTTCACTTGCTTACGCACATGGCAATGCATTTATATACTCCTATTATATACTACCATCCTAAGTATTAAGATTTCCATGGTGCGAGATCTGAAGAAAGCTGGGTCTTTATTATTTTGATTGTGTGTGAAGAAAAAGATAATACTACTGTAGTATACTTTCCACCAGGCAAGTTATGTCTTTGCTTTTGTGTTTTTCTGGCACAATAATAGCCTGCCAAGTGTGTTTGTTTATAAGATCAAAATACAGCTGAGTTGCACTTGCACTGACCAGCTGCAAAGGAAACATTTAAGATGTGGAAAGAATTGCATTCCGAGTCTAAGTGGAGACGTGAGAGTGAGGCTTTTATTCCATCCTCCACCTTTCAGCTGCGCTGATTGCCTTTTTTTTCCTCTTCCGTTTTTTTAGAGAATATCCCAATTGTCTATATATTGGTGTTTTATTTTCAGAGAACCCAAACTGTCGTTGTGATCTCTCAATTCTTTTGTTGTTGTTGTTGTTGTTTGTTCAGACTTCAGACAAGGCCCAGGTTCAAGCTGTGTTTCTGTTGACTGAGCCCATGGGTTCGTGATGGATAAATAAGCGCTGATATGACATTTTATACTTGGGCCGCACAATTTTGCCAGCGTCTATTTTTCACTGCACTTTGTTGCATTGCATTGCGTTGCTCGATACAAGGTCTGTGCTAATTCTCCCTGCCGTCATTCTTCCACTAAGCAAATCAATCTCTCAACACTTTACAGAGAAAGAGTGCTGCATAGGGTAGCAGGCTAGGCTAGTCCAGTCATTTCTTACGGCAAGACGACATGATCTGTCAATATATCATGTGGGAATGCGAATCTAAATGTCAAAACATTCCAATTCCTTATCCTTACCTGTCTGTCATATTCCGCCATGGGATGTGGTCATGGACCCCCTCCATGAATGAGGTAAGATTTGCCATATGGTCCACTTGGGCACGCATATGCACCAGGCTTTGCTCATGTGCCCCTACAAGAGAGCCTTTTGCTTTTGTAGCAATTCAGATTTGTTTCAATATCAGAAAGCAGCAAGTGCTGTGCAAATACAGTATTGGAAGCTAACAAGAGCGCCATGTGGTAACTCTTTTTATTGCCTCTTTTGGAGTGTATGAATTCCACATGGAACATTTCAATTATGTATTCTCTTCTTTCTCTTATCTCTTTTGCCATGTCGAGATGAGACCGGGTGGATGGTGGTGGCGGGTGAGTTACCTATCGGCGCGGGGTGGCGGCCCTGACTGGCATGGCTAGCCATGGCGGCGTCCCTAGATCACAGGTTTAGTGGAGCCTTCCGTTACGGCCCCTGGCTGGGTTTCTAATAACTCCCGACATGAGCCAATGGGGCGTTGACAAGTTGCAATCGGCGACTAGGGTGTAAAGGCAAGGAGCTTGGGAATATTGTTATATGTTGATCCAAATTCTACAAAGTAGAGGCCAACTTCTGACGGAGCGGAGCGAGGCCCGTCGCCGGAGGCTTGGGCCGATGCGGAGCGGAGTCTGAAGTTGGCCCACTCCGTGCCCAACAGGAACGCCTGTGGGGGTGCGGGGGGCGACAGCCCGCCGGTACGGATCGTTGATGACCTAGGTTACCACCGCTATATATACTTCTTGTAAGCCGCCGGCTGGGATAAGTTGCATCTGTGAAATCCCCGGTGTTGTGTAAACACTCTCCGTTATAGTGAAGTTTCGCTGGCTGGCGCCCGTGGTTTTTCCCCTCTCTTTGTTGGAGAGGGTTTTCCACGTTAAATCTGTGTCCCCTTGCTGTGATTTTGTTTTCGTTCTTCGTTATTTACTTGTCGCAAATCTAACAAATATAACTCGATGATCTTATTCAGGTCCTGGACATGGCTTTCCTTCTTGATTCACCACCTCAATGGTGCCCTGGAGGCTACATCCGTCTATGGGATCCTCCGACGGTTCATGTCATATTAATGGTTATTATATATTTCTATATTATTTATTAATGTTTATTAATCTATGCGATAACTGCTATATTATACATTATTATTTATTAATGTTTATTAGTATTAATGGTCATTCGCCGGCTAACCAACTTTCGTAGGTACTTTTTGCTTGTGCCGCCCAAAAAGTGCCAGTGACGGGGGGTATTTTTGTAGTGTCGATTTTGTCACATATCACGAAGCAGAAGTATTATTGCTTGTATAATAAATCAGGCTCACTTGATGTTTCGTGTAATATAAATGAACCATAGTAGGCGTTTTGGTCCCCGCAGTTGGTTGCTGATCCAAAAGGAGTGTTCAGAGTCATGTCTACATATTACCGAATCCGACTAGGTCACATGCCTAAGGCTAAGCAATCAAGTTATCCATAATATTATATGTGGTTAAGAGAGTTGTATGTAATATGTTCTAGAGGAGCAGCAATAGTTTTAGAGTTAATGAAAGAGATTCAGAGAGAGAACAAAATTATTCAAGAGACATAACCTAAAAAGGGAAGGTGGTTCTAGAGTCATCGAAAGTGTTTTCGATGTTCACCAGAATGGTTCCGAAGTTTGTTTCATGTCGTAGATAATTCGAAACGGTTTCAAAAATATACTATATAGGTTCACATACATTTGATGTACCGATCTTTATTTGAATAGGACCGCCGAGGAAAAACTTTCCATAAATAGATCCATAAATTAAGGAGTTAATTTGTGGGAATTTGAAAAACTAAATTAATGAGATTAATTGGGAGGAAGTTTCCTTAGATGGATGCACAAATTATAGAGTTAATTTTACAAGATTTGAAAATATCAATTATGGAGACAATTGAGAAAATTATGGAGGAAATTAAGGAAGGAGAGGGACCACCAGGAGGGATGCCCCCATAGTCCCTTGGGCCATGTGCCAGACCTCCAATGCCCATCTCAACCAAGAGCCACCAAACCCTAGGGAGGTTGTCTCCCAAGATGGCACCTCCTCTCGGTGAGTTTCCTTCTCCTCCAAGTCCCCCTCCTATATAAAGAGAGGCAGACCCTCCACATTGCGTACACAAAAATCCCATGTGGTGGCTGCCCCATACCCTCTCTCTCTCTCTCTCTCTCTCTCTCTCTCTCTCTCTCTCTCTCTCTCGGTTCTCCACATACGCACGCCGCATGGCTGCACAATTATCACCGTGGGCGCGAGCTTTGGACGGTGGAACACTACACACATGGACAAATTGGGAAGCTGGATGCATACAACCTGTGGAGGGATTGCACTTTTGATCCTCACATAGAGTGGGAGTTCTCCTTGTGGCTGGGAGGGATACACCTTGCTGCGTGAATCGACGTGATATCCATGAACAAACTACATTGATAATATTCGTTGTGTTCTTTGGCGAGTTCAACTAGATCTTGTCGGTAAGATCTAGATCTACCCATTACGTGTTTCTTCATAGATTGATCGTGGTGTTTTCCGTAGGCCCTAGTTTTTTTGTTTTCCCTACATGAACCCCAACACCGAGCAGTCACTCCTTCAGCGGCCTAGTGTCTCAGAATGTCTAGATCAGAAAGCAAGGCTTCCACCTGATGACGTTCGGACTAGCTCGTTCGAATTGGAGTCCAGGATTCCTTCGGCATCTGACACGACGACAACTTAGGTCTTCAAGAGTGGAATAAAAGAGTTACTTCACAATTTACACATCAAGCGCGAAGATAAGAGGTGCACTAGAAGGCTAGCGGGCATGGCTTTCGATTGTGTGGTGAAAAGAGCACGCCACGACTGCCATCTATGCGACTATTGGTGTCTCCTTGGATTGGCAAGTGGAATGTGACTTCGGTCAAGTGATGCTCTCTGAATACTTAGTCTAGTCTAGAACTGCAGATGGAGACAGTACTTATAGTCTTCATTGCTTGTTTGTGCTAACTTGGGGATGGAGTAGAATATTAATTTACATGTCGTTTCCTTTGTTGAAGGTTTTGCTTGGTTATTATCCAGACTTGCTCTCCTAGTGAAAATTAACCCACATGATCTCAACTTCTATGGTTAGATCAGGTGACAGTGGCGTATGCGTGGTTCGTTCTTGAATGTGTTAGTATTTGGAGCACCTGTTCATAGTCGGTGTGTTATCAAGGATGATGGTAGTCATTCGTACTCATTGATTAGTGTCGTCATGTGTTTCTTCTATTTTTTAACGGTGGGATATCACTAGAAATAGTTGAGGATCGAACTCCGTTGCATGCATCCTTCAAATTTAGGCTACCTCTTGATATTATATTATTGCATAGACAGACGGTGAAATATGTAGTCCTCGGCAGGGCCGGCCCTGGGGGTGGGTAGGGTGTGCGTCCGCCCAGGGCCCCCAAAATCCAGGGCCCCACTTCACATATGTTGTATACTACATATACGTATATGCTACAGTATAGCAACTAGAAAATAAATGGCCTAATGGGCCTCCAGGGATCGATGGCCCTGGAACTGATCGATTGCTTCGTGACCCTATGTCCCTGCCTCCCTGCTAGCTAGTCAGCAATCCAGCGCTCAGGCGGCCAGGCCGACGGCCAGGCTGCCACCAGTTATCAGCCAGGAGTGAGGCCAGAGTGTTCGGCGATTAGCGGATCGGCAGGGATTAGACGATTAGTCAATCGGTGATTTCAACCAACCGGGACCTGATTCTAATGGTAAGAATTCAATCTACTTTGATGCATGATCAATTTAGGGTTCTTGTTTAGTCCAAATATTTTCCTAATTTTGATTTCTCATCAATAATTCATCGACTCATCGTATTGCTGGTTTCAATTTCCGAGTCCTGATCACGGGAATAGAAATCCAGGTATACTGAATGTTTTATTAATATTACCTGATATTAACATACATGATGCACAATTTATACTATTTAATATTTAATGTAAATTTGTTTTTCAACATTGTGTGTTATCATGTCGTCCAAGCATCGAGAACATGTCCATCTGGTTACGCTAAAAGGAAAAGAGAGAAAGAGGTGGCTATCATGTCGTCCTCATCGAGAAAATGTCCATCTAGTTATGCTAAAAGGAAAAGAGCGAAGGAGGTGGATGCATTGGTACAATCACAGAGAGAAGATATTTACAAATTTTTGGATCGAGAAGAAAGGATGACATCCACATTATCGAGCCCATCATATGCGACTTTGCATAGAGAAATCCTAGAAGAAAATTTTAAGGTAATATGTATAAATTGTTTGATCTGCCTACTAATTCTGTATGCATTTAAGTGTTATTGAAAACATATGTTCTACGCATATAATATTCATTAGTATTATTATGATGCTTATATTAAGGGCCCCCAGTTTTGGTCTCGCCCCGGGCCCCTAAAATCTTAGGACCGGCCCTGGTCCTCGGTTGAAAATTAAAGTCCTTCAAAACTGTCCTATCTGTGGACAATTGGACATTGTACTGTTTTATTAAATCAGTGGGTAGTTTTCCTATGCGTTCTTTAGTTTGAGGTTCTTCTCAACACCTTGCATTGATCCGCTATTTTGACTTTATGACTGACTTATTAAAATCGGGCACTTTGTGCGTGTTATATAAAAAAAACTCGTAACCCACTAAGCAGCGGATTCTTTATGTGCTCGGGTATGAGGGCAAAATACTTCCCCGATGGTAATCTTGTGACTACGAGTTATGTTTGCACTATAAGAAATATGTTAACTGGTGACCCCAAATATTGGTCATAGAAAGGTCATAGTAGTCCATCTATGATCTTTCTATGACCAAAAGCAGTAGGTCACATACCGAGCGTCACTTTAGACAACTCATGGCTTATCTTTTGTATTGGTCATGGACTACTATGACCAAAATAGATGGCCATAGTGTCCATGAGCAAAATTTTGGTCATGGCATTCTGGCCTGTCCACGTAAACCAATCTGTGTTGGAGATATGCCCAAGAGACAATAATAAAGTGGTTATTATTATATCTTTATGTTTATGATAAATGTTTACATCCCATGCTATAATTGTATTAAGAGGAAACATTAATACTTATGTGTTTTGTAAACATAAAAGAGTCCCTACTAAGCCTCTTATTGAACTAGCTTGTTGATTAATAGATGATCATGGTTTCCTGATCATGCACATTGGATGTTATTAATAACAAGGATCATTAGGAGAATGATGTGATGGACATACACCCATAGTGAGCGTAGCATAAGATCAAGTCATTAAGTTTGCTTTGCTACAAGCTTTTAAATACATAGTTACCTAATCCTTCGACCATGAGATCGTGTTAATCACCATCACCAGATGAGTACTTTGATGACATCAAATGCCACTTTCGTAACTGGGTGGTTATAAAGGTGGCATTGGGTATTCTGAAAGTATGTGTTGAAGCGCATGGATCAAGAGTGGGATTTGTCCATCCGAATGACAGATAGATATACTTTGGGCCCTCTCGATGGAATGCTATCCAATTAGCTTGCAAGCATGTGACTAGGTCACTAGGGATGTCATATCACAGAACGAGTAAAGAGTACTTATCGGTAACGAGGTTGAACTAGGTATGGAGATACCGACGATCAAACCTTAGATAAGTAAAGTATCGCGTGATAAAGGGAATTGGTTTCGTATGTTAATGGTTCATCTCGATCACAAAGTCATCGTTGAATATGTGGGAGCCACTATGGATCTCTAGATCCCGCTATTGATTATTGATCGGAGAGGTGTCTCGATCATGTCTACATAGTTCGCGAACCGTAGGGTGACACACTTAAGGTTCTATGTTGTTTTAAGTAGATATGGAATATGAGTTGGAGACCAAATGTTGTCCAGAATCTCGGATTGGATCCAGGACATCACGAGGAGATCCAGAATTGTCTGGAGAATAAGATTCATATAATGGAGATCAATTTCTACGTTTCGGAAACGTTCCAAAGTATTCTATGGGACTTCTAGAAGGTTTCAGAAAGTTTCGGAAGGTTCCGTGAAGTTTGCTTGAAAACCAAGAAAAGAAAAGAAAAGGGGAAAACTTGGGGGGGGGGAGGGTAAGTAATCTCCCCACCCCTTGGTGCGCCGACCCTAGAAGGGCAAAGGGGGCAGCCCTAGGCCGCCTCCCCCTCTATATAAAGGGGGGCTGGGGCGCCTCCCTCCTTGACCCTTCCACCCTGCCCTAGCCGCCACCCTCCTCCTCCTCCTCCTTCCTCCCGCTCCAGCTTAGGCGAAGTCCTGCAGGAATTCTCCTCCTCCACCACCACCACGCCATCGTGCTGCTGGGATTCCGAGGGGATCTACTACCTCCGCTTCCCGCTAGAACAGGGAGAGGAAGGTCTTCATCGACTCTGTACGTGTGACCGAGTGCAGAAGCGCTGCCGGAACGTGGCGCCGGAAGGATCGTCTATGTGATCTTGATATCGACAAGTGATCGACTACATCAACCACGAGATCCGATCTCGATCAAGGCTTTGGATCTACAAGGGTTAGTACAGATCTATCTCGTTGCACCTATCTCATAGATTAGATCTTGGCTTTTCCATAGATTGGATCTTGTTTTTGTTCGTTCTTGCGGTAGAATTTTTTTGTTTTCCCTGCTACGAACTGATGACCCACAAGTATAGGGGGTGTATCGCAGTATTTCCGATAAGTAAGAGTGTCGAACCCAACGAGGAGAAGAAGGTGTTGATGAGTGGCTTGGATCAGGAATTCTCTGTAAATACTCAGCAAACAGATTTTTAGGGGTTTTTTTGATAATGCAGATAAATAAAGTGCGAGTAAATAAAAGACAATAATAATAATTGCAGCAAGTGGCCCAATCCTTTCTTTAGCAAAGGACAAGCCGGTTTGTATTACTTAAGATAACCAAACGTTCTCGAGGACACATGGGAATAATGTCAAGTGCTTTCGCTTCATATAGTTGATTAATCTTTTTTGGTTGGATAAGTGTTGTGTGGGTGAACCTGTGCTAATGTACTAAACTTCCTAGGACTAATACATACTTGTGATTATACCCCTTGCAAGCATCCACAACTATAATAAAGTAACTAAGATAAAAACCTAACCACAACCTTAAACTTTGAGATCCTACACTCTCTTATGCAAAGGTTTCCTAACGGGGGTTCAGGTTTCTGTCACTCCGGCAACCCCTACGATTAGTAGCCAAATACACAATGCATTCCCCTAGGCCCATAAAGGTGAAGTATCATGTAGTCGACGTTCACATGACACCACTAGAAGAATAACACCACAACTTAATTATCAAACCATTGAATCTTTCTCAACACAATTCAACTACTAACAACATGACTTCTTCCATGTCCTCAAGAACTAAACGAACTACTCACGAGACATCATATGGATCAAGATCAGAGATGAAAAAATGATAAGTAACAATCTGAACACAACAATAATTCAATGGTTCCACACAATAGAATCAACTACAATAAGTAATCAATACCGGGAAAGTTTCCCCTAAGAACTATGGAAGATTCAACCCAATTGTTACAGTGGTATGGAGTGGTGATGATGGTGCTGGTGGATATGATGATGGAGATGATGATGATGATCCCAATGAAGTCCATCTTGATGATGGTGTTGACGGCAAAGATCTCCCCTCTCCGGGAAGGAATTTCCCCTGCAGATTTCTGCCTGTCGGAGAGCTCTTTCTCTCTCTGTAGTTTCTGCCCCGCAAAGGCGATGGAATCTTTCTATGGTCGCTCCCCGAGTATTAGGATTTCAAGGGGATTATATGCATCAGAGGGCGATGCCAGAGGGGGGCCAGGGTAGCCACACCACCTAGTGGCGCAACTAGGGCTGGCCCGCACCATGGGGTGGTGTGTCCCCCCCCCCCCCGTGGCCCATCTCCACTTCCCCTTGTGGCTTCCTTCGTCTCCTGGAAAAATAGGATTTTCCATATATTTTCTGGGATTTTCTGATATTCGCAAATTTTGCCTCCAAACAGTGTCTTTTCCATCAGAATCCTGGCTCCGGTGGTTCATCCTCCAAAAATCACCAATCATTCAAAAATAGATGAAATAACATAAGTACCATTGATGACCCATAAGTATAGGGGGTGTATCACAGTATTTTCAATAAGTAAGAGTGTCGAACCCAACGAGGAGCAGAAGGTGCTGGCTAGTGGTATGGATTAGGAATTCTCTGCAAATACTTAGCAAACGGATTTTTAGGGGTTTTTGATAAAGCAAGTAAACAAAGTACGTGTAAATAAAAGACAATAGGAATAAATGTAGCAAGTGTCCCAATCCTTTATACAACAAAGGACAAGCCGGTTTTATTACTTAAGATGACCAAACGTTCTCGAGGACACATGGGAAGACTGTCAAGTGCTTTCGCTTCATATAGTTGATTAATCTTCTTTAGCTTGCTAATGTTGTGTGGGTGAACCTGTGCTAATGTACCGACCTTCCTAGGACTAATACATACTTGTGATTATACCCCTTGCAAACATCCGTAAGTACAAGAAAGTAATTAAGGTAGAAACCTAACCACAACTTTAAACTCTAAGACCCTTACGTCCCTTGTGCAATGGTTTCCTAACGGGGGTTTAGGTTTCTGTCACTCCGACAACCCCTACGATTAGTAGCCAAATACACAATGCATTCCCCTAGGCCCATATAGGTGAAGTGTCATGTAGTCGACGTTCACATGACACCACTAGAAGAAGTACACCACAACTTAAATATCAAACTATTGAATCTTTCTCAACATAATTCCACTACTAACAACATGACTTCTCCCATGTCCTCAAGAACAAAATGAACTACTCACAAGACATCATACGGATCATGATCAGAGATGGAATAATGATGTATAACAATCTGAACATAAACAATAATTCAATGGTTCACTCAATAGCATCAACTACAAAGAGTAATCAACACCGGGAAAGTTTCCCCTATGAACTATGCAAGATTCAACTCAATTGTTACAGCAATATGGAGATGGTGATGAGGGTGTTGATGGTGATGATGGTGGTGATGGTGATGATCCTGATAAAGTCCAGCTTGATGGTGGTGTTGATAGGCGATGATCTCCCCTCTCTGGGAAGGAATTCCCCTGACAGAAATCTGTTTGCCGGAGAGATCTTTCTCGCTCGGTGTTTTCCGCCCCGCAGAGGCGGCGGAATCTTTCTGTGGTCGCTCCCCGAGTCTTAGGGTTTTAGGAGGATAATATACGCCAGAGGGGAGTGCCAGGGGTGGACCAGGGCGGCCACACCACCTGGTGGCGCGGCCTAGGCTGGCCTGCGCCAGGGGGTGGTGTGGGCCCCTTGTGGCCCATCTCTAGCCCCCCTTCTGGCTTCCTTCGTCTTCTAGAAAATAGGATTTTCCGTATATTTTCCCGGGTTTTCTGATCTTCGCGAATTTTGCCTCCAAATAGCACCTTTTCCATCAGAATCCTGACTGCAGCGGTCCATGCTCCAAAAGTCATCAACCATGCAAAAACAAATGAAATAACATAAGTATCACCTCTCAATATGAAATATATCAATGAATAACAGTGAATCATGACATAGAATAGTGATGCAAAATGGACGTATCAACTCCCCCCAAGCTTAGACTTTGCTTGTCCCCAAGCCAAACTGAGCTCAGTAAACATGACCTTAGGTTTATGGAGTGAATAGTCGATAAAAGAATACGGACAAGAAGCATCACATTCATCAATACATAGATCATAATAGAAGACAACGCACTATTACATAACTCAACTTGCAATGAGTAAAGGAAAAACAATAAAGATACATAAAGTGAATCATAATTGGTAATGGCAAACTTAGCTCTTGGTCGAAGAATAGTTGATAATTTGCTAGAGTTCACAAATAACTGGTTTTCAAAGATATCTTTCAAAGTAGTAAACATCAAGATAAGAGCAATGTGCAAAACAAGGAACATAAGAAAATGGTTGAATAAATTATCATATGAATGAATGAAACACAACAACTCAAAATACTTGCTGAGATAAAAGGGAATAGGTTTACTGACTCAACTACAAAGTAAAACAAAGGCCCTTCGCAGAGGGAAGCAGGGATTGCAAGTCTCATAAAGAGCTCCTAGAAAATTATGATACTTACTAGCTTTCAGCGCTTATTGCCCCTATCATTGGCATCTTTAGGTGATTAAGGTTAAAGTGACACAACTAAGAGGATATGCTTGACAAGTTATAAGTTGAAATCTCATGCCCCTTACTTATGAGTACCGAACCTCATGCTACTCAACTTCAGTCACGAGTAAGCTCTTATCATTGTAAATACACGTGTATCATTGAGAACCGCCAACGGGGTACCCCTTGCACATGACAAAGGAGCTATCCCATAATCAAAATGACAAGGCAAGTAGATAGTGAGCAACTCAACGATCTTTTTATTTGCTATTTGCATAGGTTTTTATTGAGGATGCTTCACAGAATGCTCACTCTGGTTATGCTGCAAGTTTCCAACATGATTAGGCATGGCTTAGGCTAGCGGCCCAGGCGTTTCTCTAACACACATATAAACTCCATGATCTTACAAGTTCCCCTTTTATTTCACACCGCCGGGATCCATAGGCAAAAGAATCATGATATCAACTAGGCACAAAGGACCATGGTAGTGTTGAAAGCGTTCCCCATGATGCATGGTTCTGCTAACTTCAACTCATAAAGCGCAAGCATATACGCAACAAAGAAGGACCCAATGGTTCAAGTTTATTAGATGCAAGAAAATAAAGTGTGCCATCAAGTTCGTGAGAGCTTTAATCACTAATTTTCACATAACAAGTTTAATTTGGAAGGTAGATAAAACAAGAATTTACTTGGAATAGCAATAATTCTAATAGGTAGGTATGGTGGACACAAATAGCAAAGGTTTTTGTTTTAAGGAGTGGATGCACGAGAAGAATTCCCTCTCAGTACAGGTTTTTGGCTAGCAAGGCTGGGTAGCAAGTATAAGAGTCGAAGGAAAGAAACAAACATATCAGTGATAAAGACAAACATGCAATCTTCCTTGGAAGCACAAAAGATCTTAACTAAAGAATACTAAACTTATGAGAAAATCAAGAAAGAAAGATGATGAAATTATATTTCTTTAGAGTACTTTTATCTTTTCTTTCAACTCTCAAAAATAGTGTTGCTACTGACCGAGCCAGGTTTTCCAAAACCAACTAAATTAACTCAATGATCCCAAAGTGATACCAATACTAACAACAAGATCAATCATATAACCACGAATTGAAAACTAATATAAGCTATGCAAAAGAGTAAATGATAGAACTTCTCATTAATATTCCATAACGGCAACTCACACCAAGGGATACATATCTAACGAGAGAGGGGACACTTCCATAATGCAAAACATCCTACATAATAACTTCTCTATTCATGATATGACTCTACTAATAAGATAAAAATATAGAACATAGTGATGTGATACCGCGGCACTCCCCCAAGCTTGGAACAAACCAAGGGGATTCCAAACCTGATGACGAATTACTCCTTTGATGGTGGTGGTATCCTCTCATCATCATCCGACTTCCAAGGTAAGGGCTCCCCATCAACAAAGGACATCGTGGTTTCCAGCATCCTGAAACTTGCAGCAGCACTTATGCGTTTAAACCTAACCTCATACTCACAGTTTTGATTTTGAACGTCGTAGAGCTGTGCTTGTAGTTCGTTGGTTGTTTGGCGGAGTGAGAGGACTTCATTCTTGAGTTCAGTAGTCTCCTTTTGGTGCTCGGCGATGAGTTCGGAACATATCTTATGGATGATATCCACTTCGCGCTCTGCCATCTTCTTGTACCTAAAGACTTCTTGCTCTAGTGCTTCCATCCTGTCCTCCAGACTTCCTTCACCTTTAGGGCCTCAAACCTCTTTTATCCGGAGCTCCCCATCTTCAAGCAATAACTCCTTAGGATGAATCTTCAACTCTCTCATGTATGGGTTGATGATATCCTCTAAAGAATCTTCCTTGGCTGATCCAGAGGAAGACATTGAGGCTCCAAATCTGGGGCTCCACCTGTCAGAAACAGATTGAAACAAAAACACGACGAAAATACAATATACGAACCTCGGGAGATCCGGGGGATTATATACTACGAAGTTTCATGACAAAAGGAAGGTACTGGGAGAAAACGAGTCGGAGGCGGAATCCGAAGTGGACTCACCACCTGGTGGCGCGGCCAGAGGTGGGCCCGCGCCACAGGGTGGTGTGAGCCACGCTAGCTCCATTTTCGTCCCTCTTTCGCTTCGTAGCTTTCCTTATTGACTGAAAACTACAAAAATATAGTTGGATAGTATTTCACGGAACTTTTCTTACCAGAACTATTACCTATTTGAAAGCGGGCTCTACAGGTTCCTGAATTTGGTCCTTGATAAATTTTTCCGAAGTTATAACTTGAAAGGCATCAACATCTTCATTATAAGAATCCCCAGCAATATAGTGTTTGAGTTGCTTCCCATTCACTACTTGTGTAGTATTATCTTTTAAAGAAGAAATTTTTATTGCTCCTGAACGGTACAGTTCTTCAATAATGAAAGGTCCTTCCCATTTTGACAGCAGCTTTCCTGCAAAAAATCTGAGACGAGTCTATACAATAGAACTTTCTCACCAACATGAAATTCCCTCTTAAGTATTCGCTTGTCATGCCATCTTTTAACTTTTTCCTTAAAGAGCCTAGCATTTTCATAGGCTTAACTCCTCCATTCATCTAAAGAACTTAAATCAAATAATCTTTTCTCACCAGCGAGCTTACAATCTCTATTTAGTTATTTAACTTCCAAGTAAGCTTTATGTTCTAATTCTAAAGGTAGGTGACAAGCTTTCCCATAAACCATTTTATAAGGGGACATCCCCATAGGATTTTTGTAGGCAGTTCTATAAGCCCATTAAGCATCATTCAACTTTTTAGCCCAGTTTTTTCTAGATATATTAACAGTCTTTTGCAAGATGGATTTAATTTCTCTATTTGATAACTCTACTTGCTCGCTAGTTTGGAGGTGATAGGCTGAAGCAATTCTATGATTAACAACATATTTAGCAAGGGTCTTTCTAAAACTACCATGAATGAAATGAGAACCCCCATCGGTCATGAGATACCTAGGCACTCCAAACCTAGGAAAGATAACATCTTTAAGCATTTTTAGAGAGGTTTCCCCGTCAGCACTCTTCGTAGGAATGGCTTCTACCCACTTAGTAACATAATCAACGGCAACAAGAATATGAGTATAACCTTTCGAGGGAGGGAAAGGACCCATAAAGTCAAATCCCCAGCAATCAAAGGGTTCAATAACTAGAGAGTAGTTCATAGGCATTTCATTGCGTCTAGAAATATTACCAACACGCTGACATTCATCACAAGATAAAACAAATTTTCTTGCATCTTTAAAAAGGGTAGGCCAGTAGAAACCTAATTGTAGCACCTTTTTTGCAGTTCTATCTCCTGCATGATGTCCTCCGTAAGCACTACCATGACATTTGCGCAATATCTCCTTTTGTTCATATTCTGAAACACATCTTCACATAATACCATCCACTCCTTCTTTGTATAAGTGTGGGTCATCCCAAAAATAATGCCTCAAATCATAGAAGAACTTCCTTCTTTGCTGAGCTGTAAAAGATGGAGGCAAATACTTGGAGACAATAAAGTTAGCATAACCAGCGTACCAAGGGCTCCCTCGCGAGCTTACCCCTACTGCGGCTAATTGCTCATTTGGGAAACTATCATTAACAAGCATAGGGTCAAAAGAGATGTTTTCCAATCAAGATAAATTATCAGCTACATGGTTTTCACCACCTTCCTATCTACTATATGTAGATCAAACTCTTGTAAAAGCAGCACCCATCTAATAAGCCTAGGTTTAGCGTCCTTTTTTGTCATAAGGTATTTAATAGCAGCATGATCAGTATGAATGGTGACTTTTGAGTCTACAATATAGGGTCTAAACTTATCACAAGAAAAAACAACAGCTAGAAATTCCTTTTCAGTAGTAGCATAATTCCTTTGAGCAGCGTCTAAAGTCTTACTAGCATAATGAATAACGTTTAATTTTTTATCAATTCGTTGCCCAAGGGCAGCACCTACAACAAAATCACTAGCATCACACATTATTTCAAAGGGTAAACTCCAATAAGGTGGTTCAACAACAGGGGCTGTAGTTAAAGCCTTTTTAAGAGTTTCAAAAGCTCCCTTACAATTGATACATTGCAAATGTATCTATAATTTTTGATGTTCCATGCTTGGTTTTATCCACTTTCTTGTGTTTTGTTCCAACTTTGGAGTACTTTTCATATGATTTCTTGGACTAACCTATTAACAAGAGCCACAGTGCCAGCTGCCTGTTTTCTACTGTTTTTGGTTCCAGGAAAGTCAGAAAATGAATATTCTCGGAATTGGACGGGACAAAAGCCAAAGTGCCTATTTTTCCGGAAGTGATTAAGTGCCAGAATATGAGACGGAGAAGGGCCAGGGAGCCACCACACCACCTGGCCGCGCGGCCAGGCCTGGCCCGCGCCAGGGGGTGGTGTGGCTGCTCCCGGCACCCCCTTAGCCTCCCCTTCCGACTATAAGACGCCCTCGAGACGTAAACCCTAAGTACCCGATCAAAAATCCACGAAAGAGTTTGTAGCCGCCGTTATCTCCATCCCTAGATCGGGAGGGATCTGAAGCTCTTCCCGGCACCCTGCCGGAGAGGGGAATTCACCTTGGAGGCCTTCTTCATCACCATGCAAGCCTCTGGTGTGATGCGTGAGTAGTTCATCCTTGGACTACGGATCCATGTAGTAGCTAGATGGCTGGTTTCTCCTCCTTTGTGCTTTCATGTTTAGATCTTGTGAGCTTCGTTCATGATCAAGATCATCTATTTGTAATTCATACATGTTGTGTTTGTGGGGATCCGATGGATATTGAGATGCTATTTCAGTTTGATTATTGATTCTATCATGTCTTTGTTATTTGAGATCTTGCATGCTTTCCATTGTTAGTAGCTATCTTGGCCAAGTAGATGCTAGCAACTCCAAGAGTTAGTATTTATGCTCGATAGTGGGTTCATGCCTCTGGTAATCTGGGGAAGTGATAGAAATCTCTAAGGTACTAGATGTGATGTTTCTACTAGGGAGAAAACAACAATCCTTTGTTCATAGAACAATCGTATTGTTTACTTTACACGCAGTTCGTAAAGTAATAATCTGTTGCTTGCAACTTAATACTGGAGGGGGTTCGGATGATAACCTGAAGGTGGATTATTAGTCATAGATGCAGTTGGATGGCGGTCTATGTATTATGTTGTAATGCCCAATCAAGTCTCAGAGGAGTCTAGATGATTAGTATATGCATGTATTGCTTTCTCGGTGTTTGTCAATTGCCCCGCTGTAATTTGTTCACCCAGCATGTTATCTATCTAAGGAGAGCCACCTCTAGTGAACTATAGATCCCGATCCTTTTTCTTTACATACAATCTACAACTGTTTACTGCTTTGTGTTTACTTTCTGCAAACTTTTACTTATTTCCATTTGATACGTTTAATCCTTTGTTTTCCGCAAAACACGATGAGATTGACAACCTCATCGTAAGTTGGGGACAAAGTGCTGTGGTTGTGTTGTGTAGGTCTCCACGTTGCTACTAGCACCGGTAGTGCGCCCTGCCAAAGCTCAGCTAGTAACACCTTTGGGGTGTTTCCTTGGTCCTACTGGTTCGATTAAACCTTGGTTTCATAACTGAGGGAAAACTTACTGCTGTGCTCATCATACCTTCCTCTTGGGGTTCCCAACGAGCTCTACATTGAAAGTCGAGCGCATCAACAATCATCATCAAAAACGAAGGGTACATCTTTTTGAAGAAGATTAGTGAGGGGTTTTGAAATCCTAGAAAAGTCTTTAATAAACCTTCTATAGAAACCAACATGACCAAGGATACTACGAATACCTTTGATGTCTCTTGGGAATGGCATCTTCTCAATGGCCTCAACCTTAGCTCTATCAACTTCTATGCCTCTTTCAGAAACTTTATGCCCAAGGACAATCCCTTCATTAACCATGAAGTGGCATTTCTCCCAATTAAGAACAAGATTAGTTTCTTCACATCTCTGCAAAACTTTATCAAGGTTATGCAGACAATTATCAAAAGAAGTACCATAGACAGAAAAGTCATCCATGAACACTTCTACAATTTACTCACAAAAACCATGAAAGATAGCAGACATGCACCTTTGAAAAGTAGTAGGAGCATTACATAAACCAAAAGGCATACGTTTGTAAGCATAAGTTCCATAAGGGCAAGTAAAAGTAGTTTTTTCTTGATCTTGTTGTTTAACAGCAATTTGAGAGAAACCAGAATAACCATCAAGAAAACAAAAATGGGTCTTTTTAGACAACCTTTCCAACATTTGATCAATAAAAGGAAGCGGGTAGTGATCTTTCTTAGTAACTTTATTGACTTTTCTAAAATCAATGCACATCCTATAGCCTACTACTATTCTTTGAGGAATAAGCTCATCATTAGCATTAGGAACAACGGTAATACCTCCTTTTTTAGGAACACAATGAACATGACTAACCCATTCACTATCAGCAATAGGGTAAATAATACCAGCATCAAGGAGTTTCAATACCTCATTTCTTACCACTTCCTTCATCTTAGGATTTAAACGTCGTTGGTGCTCTACTACTGGCTTTGCATCTGGTTCTATGTTGATAGAATGCTGACATATAGTAGGTGAAATCCCTTTTAAATCATCCAGAGTATAGCCCATAGCTCCTCGGTGTTTCTTTAAAACCTCCAATAACCTTTCTTCTTCCTTTCCTAAAAGTTTAGAGCTAATAATAACAGGATATATCTTTTTATCATCAATATAAGAATATTTAAGATCATCAGGGAGAGGTTTTAGATCGAAGACCGGATCCTTTTTAGGTGGCAACGTGGTACCCAAGTCTTCTACAGGCAAGTTATGCTTAAGCATCTTAGGCTGATCACGAAGAATCTTGTCAATCTCATTCCTTTCTTCCATGAAGATTTCACTTTCATGACCTTCCATAAATTGCTGCAAAAGCATTGTTAGGAGCAAGAGAAATAGAAGCAAGTTGTTCAACTCTAAAATCCTCATTAGGGGTTTCCTCTTCACAAGGTTCTTTAGCGAAATTCGAGAAATTAAACTCATAAGATTCCCCATCAAACTTAGCCAAGATTTTCTCCCTTTTGCAATCTATAATAGCTCCACAAGTACTCAAGAAAGGTCTACCAAACATAATAGGATAAGTTTTACTAGCAGCTGAACCAAGTACTAGAAAATCAGCAGGGTACTTAATCTTACCACAAAGAACTTCCACGTCTCGTACAATACCAATTGGAGAGATGGTCTCTCTATTAGCAAGGTGAATAACCACATCAATCTCTTCCAATTCGCAGGGACTGATTTCATGCATAATTTCTCTGTAAAGCTCATAAGGAATAGCACTGGAACTTGCACCAATATCACATAAACCATAATAGCAATGATAACCAATTCTAACAGAAAGCATAGGGACACTAGTTTTTTTAGTTCTATTAGGATGTGAAACAATGTTAGAAGCATCCTCACAAAAGACTATGTGTCCATCTTCTATGCTTTTAGTGACAAGGTCTTTCACAATTGCCACCACACGTTTAACGTTTATTTGTTCATCAGGTTTTACAGTTCTCTTTTCACTTTTGGTGATTACATTAGTTATCATAGGATGATACTTTACCTTATCTGGGAAGGGAATCTTCTCAATATAAGGTTCAGGTAAGATGGGATTAATAGTGCAATACTCAGCACTCCCAACAGGAACACAGTCAACACTATCTTTATAAGGTTCATGGTACTAGTTCCATCCCTTTTTTGGAATTTCAATATAAGAAGCAGAAGCTCTAAAGAAATTCGTAATAACTTGTAAATCAAGACCATAAGCATTTTTTATATTTTGAAAGTCATTAGTTCCCATAAAAGATTCAATGCATTCATAATCATAATTTATACCTGACTTTCTACCTTTGTCATTCTCCCATGCTCCAGCATTATCTTGAATACGGTCCAGAAGATCCCATTTAGCTTCTTCTTCCATGCGAGTGAATGATCCAGCACAAGAAGCATCCAATAAATCCTTATCATGTAGAGGGAACCTTGCATAAAAGTTATTGATAATAATATTGTTGGGGAGCTCATGAATGGGATATTTGAGCATAAGTAACTTCAATCTCCCCCAAGCTTGAGTTGTACTCTCTCCATCAAGAGGCCAACAGTTGTATATTTGATTCCGATCTTTATGAATCTCACTAGGAGGATAAAACTTTGAATAAAAGAGAGGCACTATTTCCTCCCATTCTAGAGCTTGACCATTCTTTAGCAGCTTATACCATTCCTCAGCTCTTCCTTTCAGCGACAATGAGAATAACTTCTTCTTAACTTGATCTGTAGTAATACCTGCACACTTGAACAACCCGCATAATTTGTGTATAAAGAGCAAATGATCACCGGGATGGACAGTTCCATCCCCAACATAGCAGTTATCCATAACACGATCAATAATTCTTGTAGGTATTTTAAAAGCATCATTCTCAGCAAGTGGTGGTTCATCTACTACCTTAGCAGTGGTAGTAGCATTACCAAATAAGAAACTCAGCGAATTATCGATAACAAAAATAAAGCAACTAACAGAAATAAACAATACTCACAGTAGAAGTTTCCTTTACCAGTTCCACTCTCAAATAGCGCTTCACTCCCTGGCAACGGCGCCAGAAAATAGTCTTGATGACCCACGAGTATAGGGGGTGTATCGCAGTATTTTCGATAAGTAAGAGTGTCGAACCCAACGAGGAGCAGAAGGTGCTGGCTAGTGGTATGGATAAGGAATTCTCTGCAAATGCTTAGCAAACAGATTTTTAAGGGGTTTTGATAAAGCAAGTAAACAAAGTAAGAGTAAATAAAAGACAATAGGAATAAATACAGCAAGTGGCCCAATCCTTTATACAGCAAAGGACAAGCCGGTTGTATTACTTAAGATGACCAAACGTTCTCGAGGACACATGGGAAGATTGTCAAGTGCTTTCGCTTCATATAGTTGATTAATCTTCTTTAGCTTGCTAAGTGTTGTGTGGGTGAACCTGTGCTAATGTAACGACCTTCCTAGGACTAATACATACTTGTGATTATACCCCTTGCAAACATCAGTAAGTACAAGAAAGTACTTAAGGTAGAAACCTAACCACAACTTTAAACTCTAAGACCCTTACGTCCCTTGTGCAATGGTTTCCTAACGGGGGTTCATGTTTCTGTCACTCCGGCAACCCCTACGATTAGTAGCCAAATACACAATGCATTGCCCTAGGCCCATATAGGTGAAGTGTCATGTAGTCGACGTTCACATGACACCACTAGAAGAAGTACACCACAACTTAAATATCAAACTATTGAATCTTTCTCAACACAATTCCACTACTAACAACATGACTTCTCCCATGTCTTCAAGAACAAAACGAACTACTCACAAGACATCATACGGATCATGATCAGAGATGGAATAATGATGTATAACAATCTGAACATAAACAATAATTCAATGGTTCACTCAATAGCATCAACTACAAAGAGTAATCAATCCCCTATGAACTATGCAAGATTAAACTCAATTGTTACAACAATATGGAGATGGTGATGAGGGTGCTGATGGTGATGATGGTGGTGATGATGATGATGATCCTGATGAAGTCCAGGTTGATGGTGGTGTTGATGGCGACGATCTCCCCTCTCCGGGAAGGAATTCCCCCGGCAGAAATCTGTCTGCTGGAGAGATCTGTCTCTCTTGGTGTTTTCCGCCCCACAGAGGCGGCGGAATCTTTCTGTGGTCGCTCCCCTAGTCTTAGGGTTTCAGGAGGATAATATACGCTAGAGGGGAGTGCCAGGGGTGGACCAGGGTGGCCACACCACCTGGTGGCGCGGCCTAGACCGGCCCGCGCCAGGGGGTGGTGTGGGCCCCTTGTGGCCCATCTCCAGCCCTCCTTCTGGCTTCCTTCGTCTTCTAGAAAAATAGAATTTTCCGTATATTTTCCCAGATTTTCTGATCTTCGCGAATTTTGCCTCCAAACAACACCTTTTCCATCAGAATCCTGACTGCAGCGGTCCATGCTCCAAAAGTCATCAACCATGAAAAAATAGATGAAATAACATAAGTATCACCTCTCAATATGAAATATATCAATGAATAACAGTGAATTATGACATAGAATAGTGATGCAAAATGGACGTATCAACCATCTCTTAATATGAAATATATCAATGAATAACAGTGAATTATGATACAGAATGGTGATGCAAAATGGACGTATCAACTCCCCCAAGCGAAAATTGAGCTCAATAAACATGTCCACAGGTTTATGGAGTGAAGTGTCGATAAAGAGAATACGGACAAGAAGCATCACATTCATCAATACGCAAGTCATAATAGAAAACAACTCACTATTATATAACTTAACTTGCAATGAGTAAGGGAAACACAATAAAGATGCATAAAATAAATCATAATTGGTAATGGCAAACTTTGTTCTTGGTCATAGAATGGTTAACAAGTTGAAGGAGTTTGAACATAATGGTTTTTCAATGATAGCTTTCAAAGTAATATCCACTAAGATAAGAGCAATGTGCCCATCAAGGAACATAAGAAACATGATTGAATAAATCATCATATGAATGTTTGAATCACAACAACTCAAATGCTTGCTTAAGATAGAAAGGAATAGGTTTACTGACTCAACTAAAAAGTAAAAGATAGACCCTTTGCAGAGGGAAACAGGGATTTCAAGTTTCATAAAAAGCTTCCAAAAATTATGGTACTTACTACCTTTGAGCTCTCATTGCCCCTATCATAAGCATCTTTTAGGTGATGAAGGTTAAAGTGAACAAATATGAGGATATGCTTGACAAGTTATAAGTCAAAAATCTCATGCCCCTTGCCTACTAGTACCGGACCTCATGCTACTCAAATTTAGTCACGAGTAAGTTCTTGTCATTGTAAGTACATGTGTATCATGGAGAACCGCCAACGGGGTACCCCTTTCCCCATGATACATGAGCTATCCCATATCAAAATGACAAGGCAACAGACAATGAGCATCTCAGCGATCTTTTTATTTGCTATTTGCATAGGTTTTTATTGAGGATGATTCACAGAATGCTCACTATGGTTATGCTACAAGTTTCCACCATGATTAGGCATGGCTTAGACAAGCTGCCTAGGCGTTTCTCTAACACATATAATAACTCCATGAGCTTACAAGCTCCCCTTTGATTTCACACCGCCGGGATCCATAAACAAAAGAATCATGATATCAACTGAATATAAGTGCAATGTTGAAAGCGTTCCCCATGACAACATGGTTCTGCTAATCCTCAACTTATAAAGTGCAAGCATATATGCAACATAGATGGACGCAATGGTTCAAGTTTATTAAGTGCAAGAAACTAAAGTGTGCCATCAAGTTTGTGAGAGCTTTAATCACTAGTTTTCACATAACAAGTTTAATTTGGAAGGTAGATAAAAACAAGAATTTACTTGGAACAGCAATAATGCTAATGGGTAGATATGGTGGACACAAATGGCATATGTTTTAGTTTTTGGATTGGATGCAGGAGAAGCATTCCCTCTCAGTACAGGTTTTTGGCTAGCAAGGCTGAGTAGCAAGCATAAGAACTGAAGGAAACAAACAAACATACAAGTGATAGAAACAATCATGCAATCTTCCTTGGAAACACAAAAGATCTTAACTAGAGAATAATAAGCTTATGAGCCAGACAAGAAAGAAGGATAATGAAATTATATTTCTAAAAGTACTTTTCTCTTTTCCATTCAATCCTTAAATAATGTTGCTACTGACCAGAGCTAGATTTTCCAAAACCAACTAAATTTACTTAGTGATCCCAAAGTGATACCAACACTAACAATAGGATCAATCATATAACAGAAATTTGCAAACTAAAATAAGATCTGCAAAAAGTAAATGATAGAACTTCTCATTAATAATCCATAACAGCAACTCACACCAAGAGATACATAGATATCTAACTAGAGGGGAGATACTTCCATAATGTAAACCATCCTACATGATAACTTCTCTTATTCATGATATGACTCTACTAAAAAGGTAAAAAGATGAAAGATAATGATATGATACCACGACACTCCCCAAGCTTGGAACAAACCAAGGGGATGCCAAAACCTGATGACGAATTACTCCTTCGGTGGTGCTGGTGTTGCACCCATGATCGGAGTGAGAAAACCTTCCAGGATCTTGCGAAGCCTGTTATTCTCCTCTTGAAGTATATGAAGGGAATATGCCCGAGAGGCAATAATAAAGTGGTTATTATCTTATTCCATGTTTATGGTAAATGTTTATTTTGCATGCTATAATTGTATTAATTTGGAAACTCAATACATGTGTGTTTAATAAACAAAAAGAAAGTTCCTAGTTATGCCTCTCTTATAAACTAGCTCATTGATTAACAAGATGATCAAGGTTTCCTGATCATGGACATTGGATGTTGTTAATAACGAGGTCACAACATTGGTGGAATGATGTGACGAACATTCATCCGAAGTATAGCATTACGATCAGAGTCATTATGTTTATATTGCTATAACATCATATGAAGTAATCTTAGTCCTTAGACCATGAGATCATGTTAATTTCTAACACCGGAAGAGTATCTTGATAACATCAAACGTCACACCGTAACAGGGTGACTATAAAGGTGGGTTCAGTGCTACGAAGGTGTTATGTTGAGGCTCATGGATCAAGAGTGGAATTTTTCAATCCTGATGATGGATAGATATACTCTGGGCCCTCTCGGTGATATCACATTAAGATAGCTTGCAAGCAAGTGATGTGATCACTAGAATGTTATATCACGGGAATGAGAAAAGAGTGCATGTCGGTAACGAGATCAAACTAGGTATTTGGATGCCGATGATCGAATCTCGGACATGTAATATATCGCGATACAAAGGGATTTAGGTACGACATGAAAGGTTCACAAGATCACACGAGTCATCGTTGAATATGTGGGAGTTAGTACGGATCTCCAGGTCCCGCTTCGGATTATTGATCGGAGAGGGGTCTCGATCATGTTTGCGTGATTCACGAACCGTAGGCTGACACACTTAAGGGATACCGACACCATTTGGAGAAAATATGTTTCAGATAAAGATTTAAGAAAGCGCTGGAATCATTTTGATGGAAACCGAAATTGTTTCGGGTGAAATTGCAGAAACTGGTTCTGCCTATGATATTGAAATGTTGTAGGGGGTTTTATGTGAATGTTTGTTAATTAAAGTAATTAACAAAATTATGAATAAAATAAATAAAATAGTTTTATTTAATGAGAGATCGCATTAACTTTGGTGGAAATTTAATGCATGTGAGTGGAAGTGTGAGTGGAGGCATATTTATGTGAGTGGAGCATCCACCACATGAATGATGGAAGAGGTGGGGGCAACACCATGGCTGCCATGCCATGGCCCTTTGGCTGCCCCCCTCTTCCCTATAAAGGCCCCCCTCTCCTCCTCACAACACACACCTCCTCGTGAAAGGATCTCTCCCCCTATAGTTATTCCCCATGGTCTCGGATTAGCGAGATACATGTTCCCGGTGGCTTTATCTAGAAAGGAGTTGCTGCTACCGCTGCTTTGTGGAGCGAGGGACGGAGGTTGTCGGGGCACCGGACGTGTGTGCGATCACGGATGCACCGCTGCTTTGCGGTGCTGGACTTGGTGGTGTTGTACTTGCTGGAGCTGGATCTGATGGACGTGCTGGAGCCGGACCTGCTAGACTTCATCACGATCTTGAGATCGGAAAGTGTACGACTACATCATCCACGAGTTCCAACTCGTTAAAAAAACTTTGTTGTCTTCGAGGTTAAGTTCTCTATGGATGTATATCCACCTGTTGCTTGTATCTAGTAGATAGATCTTGGCGTATAGTTCCCATCGTAGGAATTTTTTTGTTTTCTATGTTGCGAACCCAACAGTATATCCACCTTTCTCCTCAGGACTCGGTACTTATCGCAAAACTCATTAGTGGCTCGTAGATCTTCCACTTCTACAGGGCAGGAACTGAGGTCTAGAACTAGAGGTATCAGCCCCTGTCCTTTCATGCCTGCTGACTGATGTCTACGCACTTCTATTCTTGTAGATAGTTGTTGGGCCTCCAAGTGTAGAGGTTTGTAGAACAACAGCAAGTTTTTCCTTAAGTGGATCACCCAAGGTTTATCGAACTCAGGGAGGAAGTGGTCAAAGGTATTCCCTGTCAAGCAACCCTGCAATCAAGGTACAAGAAGTCTCTTGTGTCCCCAACACACCTAATACACTTGTCAGGTGTATAGGTGCACTAGTTCGGCAAAGAGATAGTGAAATACAAGTGGTATGGATATAAGATAACAGTGCTAGAAAATAGCTTGATGGCGTGGAAGAGACTAATGGCAAACTAAAATAAAGATGGAAGAAAGCAAACATGTAACAGATCTAGTAGCAAACGATGTATCAATGCTTAGAAACAATGCCTAGGGATCATACTTTCACTAGTGAACACTCTCTCATAAATATATTATCTTCATGATACTACTCTTAACTAATCTCCGGTTGGACACTCTAATCGATGGTAGGGCTATAACAGCACACCTCAAAGTAAGCCTTTCCCATCTAGAAAACCCCACACTGTCACCTTGAGCACTAGATGGTTCCAACAAACACCACAATTTCATAGAAACATCCAACTCCAAATATAACTCATAACAAGTATTTGTAATCTCTAGCCTAAGTGCCACCATGGTGAGCACACTGTCACTTTCACACACATAGGGAGAGCATAGATTCTTTAAAGCACTTGAGTAGCATAATATATCTATATATTACAAGCTCATGATCTCAATAAGATCATGCATAGAGAGAGATGAACACATAGCTACTGGTAGAACCCGTAGCCTCGAGGAAGAACTACTCCCTCATCATCATGGGAATCAACAACGGTGATGGAGATGGTGGTGGAGATTGATGGAGATGGCTCTAGGGGCACTTCCCGTTCCCGGCAGGGTGCCGGAACAGAGACTTTTTGTCCCCCGAATCTCCCCTTCGGTGGCTGATACATTGCAAATGTATCTATAATTTTTGATGCTCCATGCTTGTTTTTATCCACTTTCTTGTGTTTTGTCCACACTTTGGAGTACTTTTCATATGATTTCTTGGACTAACCTATTAAAAAGAGCCACAGTGCCAGCTGCCTGTTTTCTGCTGTTATTGGTTCTAGGAAAGTCAGAAAATGAATATTCTCAGAATTGGACGGGACAAAAGCCAAAGTGCCTATTTTTCCAGAAGACTCACGGAGCCAGAATACGAGACGGAGGAGGGCCAGGGGCTGGCCACACCCCCCAGGCGCGGGCTAGGCCTGGCCCCGCCAGGGCCTGGTGTGGTGGCCCCAGGTAGCCCCTCGACCTCTGTCTTCGCCTATAAGAAGCCTTCTGACCTAAAAACTTCGGGGGGTTCGACGTTTTTCCACGAAAAGTTCCGCTGCGCCGCCGCCACCAAAGGGGAGATTCGGGGGACAAAAAGTCTTTGTTCCTGCACCCTACCGGGACGGGGAAGTGCCCCCGGAGGCATCTCCATCGAACCCCACCATTATCTTCATCGACCATCCATGTTTCCTCCATCTATGAGTGAGTAATCCCCCGCTGTAGGCTATGGGGATGGTAGGGATTGGATGAGATCATTCATGTAATGGCATCAGATTGTTAGGGCATGGCGCCTAGTATCTTTTATTAGTGCTTTATGACTTTGTTGCGACTTGTTGTGCTTAATGCTTGTCACTAGGGCCCGAGTGCCATGATTTCAGATCTGAACATGTTATTGATTCATTATGATAGTATTGTTCTTGGTCTTATCTGCAAGTTGTATACACACGTTGTTGTCCGGAACCTATGGCCCCGAAGTGACAGAAATCGGGATAACCGGAAGGGAAAGGCTTTGATGTGAGGATCACATGTGTTCACAGAGTGTTAATGCTTTGCTCCGGTGCTCTATTAAAAGGAGCACCTTAATTGCCAGTAGTTCCCTAGAGGCCCCGCTGCAAACGGGCTGGCAGGACAAAAGATGTTGTGCAAGTTCTCATTGCGAGCACGTATGACTATATATGGAACACATGCCTAGGATTGTCTAGTACTTGGATGCTTTATCTTATTTATCTGCAATTGCCCTATGTTCTGATTGCTATGTGAATATTCTTGTCCATGCAATGCCCGTCCATCCATCCCGATGCCTACCGCACTCGAATCCCACTGTTTACTGCTTTTGTTACTACTGTCTTTGCTTTGCTACTACTGTTACTTTACTATTCCTACTACAAAACTGTTGCTACTGATAAACTGCTATGAGCAAGATTGTTTCCAGGTGCAGCTGAATTGACAACTCAGTTGTTAAGGCTTATAAATATTCTTTGGCTCCCCTTGTGTCGAATCAATAAATTGGGTTTCACTACCCTCGAAAATACTGCGATACACCCCCTATACTTGTGGGTCATCAAGACTATTTTCTGGCGCCGTTGCCGGGGAGCATAGCTTTATTTATCAAGTTCACTTGGATTCTCTATTGTTCAAGCTAAGTTTATCTTTCTCCTTGTTTGCTTGTTTCTTTATCAAAATTTTAAAAAAATTAGTTCCTACTCTAGTTGTTATTTTCGTTGGTCTGTTATTGTCTTGCTTTATCATGCTTGATGTCAATGGTTGGTTTCTTTGAAACTGAATCTTATTGGCAAGGTGGGTTCACGGAAGATCAAAAAGATTATTATAAGGAACACCGCTTGTCACAAAAAGGGAAACACTTATGGGAACAAATTGATAGATTGTATACCATTGCTAGAAACATGTGCTCTACTTATAATGTTACTTATTGCTTTGATAAATATTGTTGTTGTAGGAGGTACAAACACCTCCCTTTTCAATGTGAGTATAATGATAATGTTACCATATCTTCCTATGCTAAAGGAATTTATGACTTTTATGATGCGGAACAAATTGAAGAATTTATTGCTTGGAAGGGTGCTTTTGAACTTGCTAGTTTGCTTGAAAATATTGATGATTCACCTTACAAATATGAGGTGTATGGTATGCTTAAATTTTTCTTTGATAATTACAAGGATGAAAATGACTATATTCTTGAATATTTTAATAGATGCTTTCCACAAATGGAAGAGACTAATGCCTTGCAGGATCCTATGGAAGAAGAAATTGATCAACCTGAAATCTCATTAGATGAAAAAGAGGAGGAGAGTGATGAACAAAAGGAGGAAGAATGGATTAGCTACCCATGCCTACCTTCTAATGAGAGTAACTCTTTATCCCTTACATTATTTGATTGTCCCCCTTGCTTACTAAAGGAGAATGAATGTTATGTTCTTGAGGTTTCTCTTGATAGTGTTTATAATAAAGCTCTAGTGCTTGTAGATCATGAAGAGCATGCTTTATGTGATAGTTATATTGTTGAGTTTATTCATGAGGCTACTGAAAATTATTATGAGAGAGGAAAATATGGTTGTAGAAGTTTTCATGGTATAGAAACACCTCTCTATGTGCTGAAAGTTTTGAAGTCACTCTGGTTTTATCTTCCTATGCCTGTCACTTTGTTCTTTGCGAATTTATTTGCATACATTATTCCTATGCATAGGAAGTGGGTTAGACTTAAATGTGTTTTGAATGCTTCTTGATGCTCTCTTTTACTTCAACTCATATTTCTTATGAGAGCATCCTCTCAAACTTTTATGCCTGAAGATGATAATATGTCTATTATTCTTGGGAGACTTTTTCTTAAATACTGCAGGAGCTGTTATTAATTGTAATCAAGGAAAGGTGACCTTCAATGAACACATTGTCTATTTCCTCAAGAAGATTGAAAGGACTTATGTATTGAATTCAATTGAACATGTTGATGGCATTCAAGTTGGAGAAATATATTGTCCCATACGAAGAGAAAAATGTGAAACTATTATGATTGGGACCATTGCTATCAAAGTTGAGGTAACATAATCATTAGTGGGATACAAATTTTTGTCTCATATGGAATTGTTTTGGTAACAAGACCTGATCAACCTTGTTAACAAAAGGATTTCATTGAACAAAACAATGTTTTCACCATGATTATCTCCGCTTACTTCTATTCTATCCATTTTAGTTTTTTCTTCTTATGCCTAACTTAAAGGCGTTAAAGAAAAGTACTTGTTGGGAGATAACCCGAGAGTTTTAGATGACTCTGGAAGTTATTACCTCTGTAATAACCGCTCCTTATCCTTTTTATTTGCTTTTGTGCCAAGAGTAACCTCTAATGAGAGAGAAGTAATGATTGGGAAAGTTGCTGTCCCAAAACAGATTTTTGTGCTTCACTGTAAAAAATCCTGAGAGAGCTCTGTACGTCGGATTGGGTTGTAATTGTTTGTGCTTCTGCCCCAGGTTGTTATCTAACTTTCGTTAGTTCAACACTTTTTGATTTGAGCAACATAAGGTCTTCGAAAAAAATTGTCTTTACCTGCTGGTCTGTTTTGATAGATTTTTGCCATTTTCTGCATTTGCTTCTTGTTAGTTCCTTCTTGAGTTCCTTTGGGGAATTGAGCTTTTTGAGGGAAGTGCTAAAGTAGCTAGTGTTCTAATAGAATTTTATTTGGTGTTAGAACTGAACCTAAAGACTTATTTATCTTAAGTACACTAATGTTGCTAATAAAAATTGTGTGAAGTTTTGTATGAAGGAAAAATTTCAGGTGTATGGAAGGAATGAGTAATGAGATGAAGGATGGACTAAAGCTCAAGCTTAGGGATGCCACGCGTGTCACCCCAAGAAATACCCAAGAAGTACAAGCGTCAAAGCTTGGGGATTCCCAAGGCATCCCCTTCTTCATCAATAAAAATCTCAGGTTTCTTCCAAACACTTTATTTTTATTGTTTCATGCACAGTTGTGTTGTTCTTAGAGCGTCTTCTTTTTCGTTTTCGTTTTGGTTTTTAGTTTGCGTGTTTTGCTTAGTTTTCTGAATAAATTGGTTGGACCCCCTCATTCATACATTGCTGTTCAAATAGTCTAGTTTGGATTGGAAAAGAGTAGGAAAGCTCATGCTTAAGTGGTAAAGAGAGCTTGTTTTTGACTATGGCCTATGCTTTGTCATGCCATGCTTGATATGGTTTTGGCTTTATGCTTAGTATTCTTTGCTGTAGCATGACTTGTTATAAACAATTGAGATTGCTTAATATGCCTTGGATGAATCATGCGTTGTTTTAGCATATTAAAGCATAGTATTGTGGTATTCTCCTTTGATGTTTTATTTGGGTTGACTTGGCACATGCTCACACCATGATATGACTATCTCAAGTCACCATAAGCCTTTATGATCCATTAGTTTTCAACTTGTAGTATCACTTTATGCTTTGATCAATGATGTTTTGTCGCTCTGCATGATTATGGCCATTATTGCTCTCTCGTTTGTCGCTCCGTTACTTTTGCTAGCCTTCACTTTCACTGAGTATGTTTTACTCCTGTTTCCAACTCCCTAAAACCAAATATTGCCAAAGTGTCCACCATACCTACCTATTAGCATCATTTTCTACTTCCATGCATATTCAATATGCCTTGTTTTCTTCTGAATAAAATGTTTGCTTGTTATGAGAAAGTTAGTTAGTAAAGCTCTCACGAACTTGATGGCACACTTTACTTTCTTGCATTTAATAAACCTGAACCATTGCGTCCTTCTTTGTTGCGTATATGCTTGCGCTTTATAAGTTGAAGTTAGCAGAACCATGTATCATGGGGAACGCTTTCAACATTGCATTGGTACTTAGTACCTCGTTGATTTCATGTTCTTTTGCTTATGGATCCCGGCGGTGTGAAATAAAAGTGGAACTTGTAAGATCATGGAGTTTGTATGTATGTTAGAGAAACGCCTGGGCCGCTAGCCTAAGCCATGCCTAATCATGGTGGAAACTTGCAGCATAACCATAATGAGCATTCTATGAAGCATCCTCAATAAAAATCTATGCACATAGTAAATAAAAAGATGGCTGAGATGCTCATTGTCATCTTGCCTTGTCATTTTGATTATGGGACAGCTCCTGTATCATGTGCAAGGGGTACCCTGTTAGCGGTTCTCTATGATACGTATATACTTACAATGACAAGAGCTTACTTGTGACTGAAGTTGAGTAGCATGAGGATCAGTCTTCGTAAGTAAGGGGCATGAGACTTCGATTTATAACTTGTCAAGCATATCCTCTTAGTTGTGTCACTTTAACCTTAACCTCATTAAAGATGCTTATGATAGGGGCAATGAGAGCTCAAAGCTAATGAGTACCATACTTTCAGCATTTGGAAGCCTTTCAAACTATTCAAAACCTTTTCATTTCCTTGTTGAGTCTCCACACATTCTATGAGCACTTTCTTGAGAGCATAGTGACCATTCTTAGTTCTATGTGCATTGTCCCAAGACTTGTTGATTGATGCATACCTTGATATTGCCTGTTTTAAACTATTTGTATCTAGTCACTCTTGTAAACTTTGAAGGTGTCCTATGCATATATGTTTGCTACTTTTTGAGGGACAAGCTGAATGCCACTATGCTATGTTTTCTTTATGTGAAACAAACAAACGTCTTGCAAAGCATTGTTATTCATGAATCTTTTGTTTGTGCCTTTTCATGTTGCATCACAGTTTCTTTGTCTTATTGCTAGAACTTTGTCTTTCATGTTATGATTGAAGTACTATGATCCCAGCTTTGAATGTTTTACAAATACTTTGATCAAGTCTTTGATGGTGCATGTCACCTCAAAAATTATTCTTTTTATCACTTACCTACTCGAGGACGAGCAGGAGTTAAGCTTGGGGATGTTGATACATTGCAAATGTATCTATAATTTTTGATGCTCCATGCTTGTTTTATCCACTTTCTTGTGTTTTGTCCACACTTTGGAGTACTTTTCATATGATTTCTTGGACTAACCTATTAACAAGAGCCACAGTGCCAACTGCCTGTTTTCTGCTGTTTTTGGTTCCAGGAAAGTCAGAAAATGAATATTCTCGGAATTGGACGGGACAAAAGCCAAAGTGCCTATTTTTCCAGAAGACTCACGGAGCCAGAATACGAGACGGAGGAGGGCCAGGGGATGGCCAGACCCCACAAGCGCGGGCTAGGCCTGGCCGTGCCAGGGCCTGGTGTGGTGGCCCCAGGCACCCCTTGACCTCTCTCTTCGCCTATAAGAAGCCTTCTGACCTAAAAACTTCGGGGGGGGGGGGGTCGACGTTTTTCCACGAAAAGTTCCGCTGCGCCGCTACTACCGAAGGGGAGATTCGGGGGACAGAAAGTCTCTGTTCCGGCACCCTGTCGGGAGGGGGAAGTGCCCCCGAAGCCATCTCCATCGATCCCCACCATCATCTTCCTCGACCATCCATGTTTCCTCCATCTATGAGTGAGTAATCCCCCGCTGTAGGCTATGGGGATGGTAGGGATTGGATGAGATCGTTCATGTAATGGTATCAGATTGTTAGGGCATGGTGCCTAGTATCTTTTATTAGTGCTTTATGACTTTGTTGCGACTTGTTGTGCTTAATGCTTGTCACTAGGGCCCGAGTGCCATGATTTCAGATCTGAACATGTTATTGATTCATTATGATAGTATTGTTCTTGGTCTTATCTGCAAGTTGTATACACACGTTGTTGTCCGGAACCTATGGCCCCGAAGTGACAGAAATCGGGATAACCGGAAGGGAAAGGCTTTCATGTGAGGATCACATGTGTTCACAGAGTGTTAATGCTTTGCTCCGGTGCTCTATTAAAAGGAGCACCTTAATTGCCAGTAGTTCCCTAGAGGCCCCGCTGCAAACGGGCTGGCAGGACAAAAGATGTTGTGCAAGTTCTCATTGCGAGCACGTATGACTATATATGGAACACATGCCTAGGATTGTCTAGTACTTGGATGCTTTATCTTATTTATCTGCAATTGCCCTATTTTCTGATTGTTATGTGAGTTGACTTGTCCATGCAACGCCCGTCCATCCATCCATATGCCTAGCGCACTCGAATCCCACTATTTACTGCTTTTGTTACTACTGTCTTTGCTTTTCTACTACTGTTACTTTACTATTCCTACTACAAAATTGTTGCTACTGATAAACTGTTGTGAGCAAGATTGTTTCTAGGTGCAGCTGAATTGACAACTCAGTTGTTAAGGCTTATAAATATTCTTTGGCTCCCCTTGTGTCGAATCAATAAATTGGGTTTCACTTCCCTCGAAAATACTGCGATACACCCCCTATACTTGTGGGTCATCAGTGGCGGCAGCACTGCGGAACTTTTCGTGGCTGGAGGCTTGACTATTTACGGTTTTCGCATCGGGAGGAATATATAGGCGAAAGGGCAAGGTCGGTGGAGGCTGGAGGGGCCCACACCACCTGGTGGCGCGGCCAAGGGGGACTCGTGCCACCCTATGGTGTGGCTGGCCCCTGGCCCCTCTCCGTCTCGTCTTCTGGCTCCATGTTCCCTCCGGTGAAATATTGACTTTGGCTTTTGTCCCGTCCAATTCCGAGAAAATTCATTTTCTGACTTCCTGAAACCAAAAACAACAAAAAACAGGCAGCTAGCACTATGGCTCTTGTTAATAGGTTAGTCCAAGAAATCATATGAAAAGTAATCCAAAGTGTGGACAAAACATAAGAAAGTAGATCAAACCAAGCATGGAACATCAAAAATTATAGATACATTTGCAATGTATCAACATCCCCAAGCTTAACTCCTGCTCGTCCTCGAGTAGGCAAGTGATAAAAAGAAAGAATAATTTTTGAGGTGACAATGCACCATCATAAACTTGATCAAAGTATTTGTAAAACATTCAAAGCTGGGATTATAGTACTTCAATCATAACATGAAAGACAAAGTTCTAGCAATAAGACAAAGAAACTATGTTGCAACATGAAAAGTCACAAACAAAAGATTCATGAATAACAATGCTTTGCAAGACGTTTGTTTGTTTCACATAAAGAAAACATAGCATAGTAGTATTCAGCTTGTCCCTCATAGAGTAGCAAATATAAATGCATAGGACACCTTCAAAGTTCATAAGAGTGACTAGATACAAATAGTTTAAAACAAGTAATATCAAAGCTATGCAGCAATCAACAAGTATTGGGACAATGCACATAGAACCAAGAATGGCCACTATGCTCTCAAAGTAGGTGCATAAAGATAGAAGGTGGAGACTCAATATAAAAGTGGAAGAAAGGCCTTCATAGAAGGAAACAGGGATTCAAGTCTCATAAAGAGGTTCCAAAAATTATGGTACTTAATAGATTTCAGCTCTCATTGCCCTTATCATAAGCATCTTGAAGGTGATTAAGGTTAAAGTGACACAACTAAGAGGATATGCTTGACAAGTTATAAACCGAAATCTCATGCCCCTTACTTACGAAGACTGAACCTCATGCTACTCAAGTTTAGTCACAAGTAAGATCTTGTCATTGTAAGTACATATGTATCATAGAGGACCGCCAACGGGGTACCCCTTGCACATGATACATGAGCTATCCCATAATCAAAATGACAAGGCAAGCAGACAATGAGCATCTCAGCGATCTTTTTATTTGCTATTTGCATAGGTTTTTATTGAGGATGCTTCATAGAGTGCTCATTATGGTGATGCTGCAAGTTTCCACCATGATTAGGCATGCCTTAGGCTAGCGGCCCAGGCGTTTATCTAACACACATACAAACTCCATGATCTTACAAGTTCCACTTTTATTTCACACCGCCGGGATCCATAAGCAAAAGAATATGATATCAACGGGGTACAAAGTACAAGTGCAATGTTGAAAGCGTTCCCCATGATACATGGTTCTGCTAACTTCAACTTATAAAGCGCAAGCATATACGCAACAAAGAAGGACCCAATGGTTCAAGTTTATTAAATGCAAGAAAAGTAAAGTGTGCCATCAAGTTCGTGAGAGCTTTAATCACTAATTTTCACACAACAAGTTTAATTTGGAAGGTAGAGAAAAACATGAATATACTTGGAATAGCATATGCTAATAGGTAGGCATGGTGGACTCTTTGGAATAACTTGGTTTAGGGAGTTGTATGCATGAGTGGAACTCATACTTGGTTGTGGAGGCTAGCAAAAGACTAGGAGCGACAAACTAAGAGAGCAATAATGGCCATAATCATGCAGAGCAACAAAACATCATTGATCAAAGCATAAAGTGATACTACAAGTTGAAAACTAAAGGATCATAAAGGCTTATGGTGACTTGAGATAGTCATAACATGGTGTGAGGATGCGCCAAGTCAACCCAAATAAAGCATCAAAGGAGAATGCCACTATAAATGCTTTAATATGCTAAAACAACGCATGATTCATCCAAGGCACATTAAGCAATCTCAATTGTTTATAACAAGTCCTGCTACAGCAAAGAATAATAAGCATAAAACCAAAACAATATCAAGCACGGCATGACAAAGCATATGCCACAGTCAAAAACAAGCTCTCTTTACCAGTTAAGCATGAACTTTCCTACTCTTTTCCAATCCAAACCAAACTATTTGAAAACCAATGTATGAAAGAGGGGTTCCAACCAATTTATTCAGAAAACTAAGCAAACCAAGCAAACAAAAAACCAAAACGAAAACAAAAAAGAAGACGCTCCAAGAACAACACAACTGTGCATGAAACAATAAAAATGAAGCATTTGGAAGAAACCTGAGATTTTTATTGATGAAGAAGGGGATGCCTTGGGCATCCCCAAGATTTGACGCTTCTAATTCTTGGATATTTATTGGGGTGACACGGGTGGTATCCCCAAGCTTGAGCTTTAGTCCATCCTTCATCTCATTACTCATTCCTTTCATACACCTGAAATTTTCCTTCATACAAAACTTCACACAATCTTTATCAACAACATTAGTGCACTCAAGATAATAAGTCTTAAGGTTCAGTTATAACACCAATAAAACTTCCAATAAAACACAAGCTACTGTAGTACTTCCCTCAAAAAGCTCAATTCCCCAAAATAACTCAAAAAGGAACCAACAAGAAGCAAATGCAAATAATGGCAGAAATCTGTCAAAACAGACCAGTAGGTAAAGACGAATTTTTTCGAACACCTTATGTTGCTCAAATAGAAAAGTGTTGAACTAACGAAAGTTAGATAACAACCTGAGGCAGAAGCACAAAAATGTACGCCTCAAAAGGACGTATAGACATTGTACACGAATTTTTACGGGGAAGCACAGAAATGTGTTTCAAGACAACAACTTTCCCAATCATTACTTCTCTCTCATTAGAGGTTACTCTTGGCTCAAAAAGCAAATAAAAAGGATAAGGAGAGGTTATTACAGTGGTAATAACTTCCAAGACTCAACTAAAACTTTTGGGTTATCTTCCAATAAGTACTTTTCTTTAACGCCTTTAACTTAGGCATGATAGTTTGAGAAGATGCTCACATAAGAAATATGAATTGAAGTAAAAGAGAGCATCAAGAAGCAAATTCAAAACACATTTAAATCTAACCCATTTCCTATGCATAGGAATCTTGTAAAGAAACAAGTCATGAAAGCACAAAGCAACAAGCTTAGGAAAGCAAAACAAGTGCAACTTCAGAATTTTCATCATAAAGAGGGGAAACTTAATATTATTGAGATGTATAAAACCATGTTTCCCTCTCTCATAATAACTTTCAGTAGCATCATGAATAAAATTAACAATATAAATATCACATGAAACATTCTTATCATGAGCCACATGCATAAAACAATTATTACTCTCCCTATAAGAATAGTCATTCTTATTAATCATGGTGGGAGAAAATTCAACAAAATAGCTATCATTATTATTCTCATCACCATAATCATCAAATATAGGAGGCATATTGTAATCATAATTAATTTTCTCCTCAATAGTAGGTGGACTGAAAATATCATATTCATCATTGTAATCATCATATATTGGAGGCATAGTATCATCAAAGTAAAATTTCTCCTCCGTGCTTGGGGGACTAAAAAGATCATTTTCATCAAAACCAGCTTCCCCAAGCTTAGACTTTTCCATAGCATTAGCAATAATGGTGTTCAAAGAATTCATACTAATAACATTGCTATTAGCACACAAATAAAGTTCCATAGGTTTTTTAATTTTCTCTTCAAACACTTCATGTCCTAACTCAAGATAAATACTATAAAGCTCTCTAATTTTTTTGCTGTTTTCCATTAAGCCAAACTAGTGAAAACAAGAAACAAAAAGACAAAATTGCAGAATCTAAAGGAAATAACTTCGAGCACTCACACCGGAGGATGTGTGTACCTTTTACCTTACTTCCCCGGCAACGACGCCAGAAAATAGGCGTTTGACGTGGGAGGTTCTTCTTATTTAATCCTCCGGTGTGAATACCTTTTACCTTACCTCCCCGGCAACGGTGCTAGAAAATAGCTTGATGTCTACGCACTTCTATCCTTGTAGACAGTTGTTGGGCCTCCAAGTGCAGAGGTTTGTAGAACAGCAGCAAGTTTTCCCTTAAGTGGATCACCCAAGGTTTATCGAACTCATGGAGGAAGTGGTCAAAGGTATTCCTTGTCAAGCAACCCTGCAATCAAGGTACACGAAGTCTCTTGTGTCCCCAACACACCCAATACACTTGTTAGGTGTATAGGTGCACTAGTTCGGCGAAGAGATAGTGAAATACAAGTGGTATGGATATAAGATAACAGTGCTAGAAAATTGCTTGATGGCGTGGAAGAGACTAATGGCAAACTGAAATAAAGATGGAAGCAAGCAAACATGTAACAGATCTAGTAGCAAAAGGTGTATCAATGCTTAGAAACAAGGCCTAGGAATCATACTTTCACTAGTGAACACTCTGTCATAAATATATTATCTTCATGATACTACTCTTAACTACTCTCTGGTTGGACACTCTAATCGATCGTAGGGCTATAACAACACACCTCAAAGTAAGCCTTTCCCATCTAGAAAACCCCACACTGTCACCTTGAGCACTAGATGGTTCCAACAAACACCACAATTTCATAGAAACATCCAACTCCAAATATAACTCATAACAAGTATTTGTAATCTCTAGCCTAAGTGCCACCATGGTGAGCACGCTGTCACTTTCACACACATGGGGAGAGCAGAGATTCATTAAAGCACTTGAGTAGCATAATAGATCTATAGATTACAAGCTCATGATCTCAATAAGATCATGCATAAAGAGAGATATGAACACATAGCTACCGGTAGAACCCTTAGCCTCGAGGAATAACTACCCCGTCATCATCATGGGAATCAGCAACGGTGATGGAGATGGTGGTGGAGATTGATGGAGATGACTCCGGGGGCACTTCCCTGTCCCGGCAGGGTGCCGGAAGAGAGACTTTCTGTCCCCTGAATCTCCCCTTCGGTGGCGGCAGCGCTGCGGAACTTTTCGTGGCTAGAGGCTTGACTATTTAGGGTTTTCACATCGGGAGTAATATATAGGCAAAATGGCAAGGTCGGTGGAGACCGGAGGGGCCCACACCACCTGGTGGCGCGGCCAAGGGGGACCCGCGCCACCCTATGGTGTGGCTGGCCCCTGGCCCCTCTTCGTCTTGTCTTCTGACTCTATGTTCCCCCCGGTGAAATATTGACTTTGGCTTTTTTCCTGTCCAATTCCGAGAAAATTCATTTTCCAACTTCCTGAAACCAAAAACAACAGAAAACAGGAAGCTGACACTGTGGCTCTTGTTAATAGGTTAGTCCAAGAAATCATATGAAAGATACTCCAAAGTGTGGACAAAACATAAGAAAGTAGATCAAACCAAGCATGGAACATCAAAAATTATAGATACATTTGCAATGTATCACTGACATGCTCTTCACCTCCCCCTCGATGCTCTGATCCATGTCTTTGTGCCTAGCTATGATCCTTTCTTCTTTCACCCATCCTACGAAGGTTCTGTGCTCAAGATTGTGATGGAGCTCGTGTCGGCATCGCAACTCATAGTCCCCCAAAGACGAATCCTGGAACAACATCTGAACTGAACAGATCAAAACGAAAACACGATGAGCACACAATATACAGACCTCGGGAGATCTGGGTGATCATATGTTACAAAGTTTAACAACAAAGGAAGGTACTGGGAGCAAACGGGTCGGAGACGGGCTCGGGGTGGCCACATCCCCTGGTGGCGTGGCCAGGTGGGCCCGCGCCACGGGGTGGTGTGAGCCACCCGGGCTCCGTTTCCGTCCCTATTTCGACTCATTATCTTCCATGTTAGATAAAAACTGCAAAAATATAAATTGAGAGGTTTTTTGTGGACCTTTCCTTACCAGAACTGTTACCTATTCGTAAACGGACTCTGCAGGTCTTTGAACTTGGATTTTAATTAATTCTTCCAGAGTCACCACTTTAATTTTATCAATATCTTCATTGTAATAATCTTCGAAAATATAGTGTTTGAGTCTTTTGATGATTCTTCATCTCATTACATCATTTTCTCCTACCACTTGAAAAATTCTTTCATACAAAACTTTACACAATCTTCATTAGCAACATTAGTGCATAAAAGTAAACCTTTAGGTTTAATTTCAACTGAAATCCATCAGAACATAAGATACTGAAACAACTCCTTTCAAAAGCCCAAAAAGAATTCAAAAAGGCAATCAATTTAAGAGGCAAATGCAACAATGGCAGAAATCTATCAAAACAGACCAGCAGGTAAAGATCAATTTTTTTGAGAATCTTCTGTTGCTCAAATCAAAAAGTGCAAAACTAACGAAAGTTAAATAATAACCTGGGGCATGCATACAAAAAATTACAGATCAGTAAGACGTTCTGAGATTTTTCACGATTTTTTACGGTGAAGCACAAAAATCTGTTTCGGGACAGCAACTTCCCCAAATCTTACTTCTCTTTCATTAGAGGCTGATCTTGACACAAAAGCCAAACAAAAAGGATAAGGAGAGGTTATTACAGAAGCAATAACTTCTAGGACTCAAAAATACCAAAATAAACTAAACGCGAAAATATATTGGGTTGTCTCCCAAAAAGCTCTTTCTTTATAGACATTAAGATAGGCATGATAAATTTCAATGATGCTCACATAAGGGTATGAATTGAAGTAAAAGAGAGCATCAAGGAGAAAATATACACATATTTAAGTCTAACCCACTTCCTATGCAAGGGAATTTTGTAAGAAAATAAATTGTTGAAACCAGAGGCCACTAACATAGGAAGGCAAAACAAGTGCAACATAAAGACTTTCAGCATAAATCGAGGAAAATTAATATTATTGAGATGCATAAGAACAATTTTCCCTCTCCCATAATAACTTTCAGTATCATGCATAAATTTAACGATATAACTATCACATGAACCATTGTAGAAATGATCACTTATTCTGACAGAAAACATAGGGACACTAGCTTTTCTAGTTCTACTAGGATGTGAAACAATATTATAAGTATCCTTACAAAGGATAATATGCCCATCTTCTACATTTTTAGCGACACAGTCTTTCATATTTGCTATTGTAGGTTCAACATCTATTTGTTCATTAGGTTCTACAACTTTCTTTGTACTTTCGTTAACCATACTAGATGTCATAAAATGTTCCTTTACCTTAACCGGGAAAGGTATTTTCTCGATGTAAGGTTCAGGTAAAATATGATCAATAGTATAAACTTCAGTATTTCTAGCAAGAACACAATTAACAATATCTTTATAGGAATTTCAATATAAGAGGCAAAAGCCTTAAAATAATTTGTAATACTTTCAGAATCAAGACCATAAGCATTACTAATATTATGAAAGTCATCAGTTCCCATAAAAGATTAATGCATTCATAATCATAATTTATACCTGACTTTCTTCCTTTATCATTCTCCCATGCTTCAGCATTGTCTTGAATACGGTATTGAAGATCCCATTTAGCGTCTTCTTCCATACGTGTAAATGATCCAGAGCAAGAAGCATCCAATAGATCCTTATCATGAAGAGAAAGCCTTGCATAAAAGTTATCAATAATAATATTATTAGGGAGCTCATGAGTAGGACATTAGAGCATTAGTGAGTTCAATCTCCCCCAAGCTTGAGCTGTGCTCTCCCCATCACGAGGCCAAAAGTTATATATTTGATTCCGATCTTTATGAATCTCACTAGGAGGATAAAATTTGGAATAAAAGAGAGGTACAATTTCCTCCATTCAAGAGACTGGCCATTTTTAGCAGCATATACCATTCCTTAGCTCTTCCTTTTAATGATGCAGAGAATAAATTTTTCTTAACTTGATCTGTTGTAATACCTGCACACTTAAACAATCCGCATAATTCGTATATAAAAAGCAAATCATCACCGGGCTAGACAGTTCCATGTCCAAAATAGTAGTTATCCATAACACGATCAACAATTCTTGTAGGTATCTTAAAAGTATCATTTTCAGCAAGTGGAGGTTCATCTATTACCTTAGCAGTGGTAGTAGCATTACGAAATAAGAAACTAAGTGAATTATCCATATTGAGAATAAAGTAACTAATAGAAATAAATAATACTCACAGCAGAAGTTTTCTTTACCAGTTCGACTCTCCAATAGCTCTTCACTCCCCAGCAACGGTACCAGAAAATAGTCTTGATGACCTACAAGTATAGGGGGTGTATCGCAGTATTTTCGATAAGTAAGAGTGTCGAACCCAAAGAGGAGTAGAAGGTGTTGATGAGTGGCTTGGATTAGGAATTCTCTGTAAATACTTAGCAAACGGATTTTTAGGGTTTTTTGATAATGCGGATAAATAAAGTGCGAGTAAATAAAAGACAATAATAATAATTGCAGCAAGTGGCCTAATCCTTTCTTTAGAAAAGGACAAGCCGGTTGTATTACTTAAGATAACCAAACGTTCTTGAGGACACATGGGAATACTGTCAAGTGCTTTCGCTTCATATAGTTGATTAATCTTCTTTGGTTGGATAAGTGTTGTGTGGGTGAACCTGTGCTAATGTACTGACCTTCCTAGGACTAATACATACTTGTGATTATACCCCTTGCAAGCATCTGCAACTACAAGAAAGTAATTAAGATAAAAACCTAACCACAACCTTAAACTCTAAGATCCTACACTCCCTTATGCAAAGGTTTCCTAACGGGGTTTCAGGTTTCTGTCACTCTGGCAACCCCTACGATTAGAAGCCAAATACACAATGCATTCCCCTAGGCCCATAAAGGTGAAGTATCATGTAGTCGATGTTCACATGATACCACTAGAAGAATAACACCACAACTAAATTATCAAACCATTGAATCTTTCTCAACACAATTCCACTACTAACAATATGACTTCTCCCATGTCCTCAAGAACTAAACGAACTACTCACGAGACATCATATGGATCAATATGAGAGATGAAATAATGATAAGTAACAATCTGAACATAACAATAATTCAATGGTTCTACTCAATAGCATCAACTACAACAAGTAACCAATACCGGGAAAGTTTCCCCTAAGTACTATGCTAGATTCAACCCAATTGTTAAGGCGGTATGGAGTGGTGATGATGGTGATGGTGGAGATGATGATGGAGATGATGATGATGATCGCAATGAAGTCCAGCTTGATGATGGTGTTGATGGCGACGATCTCCCTCTTCGGGAAGGAATTTCCTCGACAGATTTCTGCCTGTCGGAGAGCTCTTTCTCTCTCTGTAGTTTCTGCCCCGCAGAGGCGGCAAAATCTTTCTGTGGTCGCTCCCCGAGTCTTAGGGTTTCGAGGGGATTATATGCGTCAGAGGGCGATGCTAGAGGTGGGCCAGGGTGGCCAGACCACCTGGTGGCGCGACCAGAGCTTGCCCGCGCCAGGGGGTGGTGTGGGCCCCCTGTGGCCCATCTCCACTTCCCCTTCTGGCTTCCTTCGTCTGCTGGAAAAATAGGATTTTCCATATATTTCCCGGATTTTCTGATCTTCGCGAATTTTGCCTCCAAACAGTGCCTTTTCCATCAGAATCCTGACTCCGGTGGTTCATCCTCCAAAAATCATCAATCATGCAAAAATAGATGAAATAACATAAGTACCATCTGTTAATATGAAATATATCAATGAATAACAGGGAATTATGATACAGAATGGTGATGCAAATGGACGTATCATGAACCCATCAGTGGTATCAGAGCCATGTCTATGCGTTGAACACAATGGTTCTATGGGCGTTGATCCTTGTGTTGTTATTTTTCTTTTGTGTACTTTGCATCTTGCGGGATGGTGGGATGAAGCGGCCCGGGCTAACCTTACATGTCATCGCACATGTGACTTGCTCCACGCTCGACGTGTAACTTGCATTGCACAAGTGGATTTGCGGGTGTCTGTCTCTCCCGCCATAGTGAAGATCCAACTTACACTTTGCACTCGATAACACTTGTATCAACGTTGTGGTTGTTGTTAGTAGGTAAGAACGGTTCTTTTTCAAAGCCCCAAGCCACGTAAAACATGCAAAGAAAATTAGAGGCGTCTAACTTGTTTTTGCAGGGGCATGTGATGTGATATGGCCATGATATGATTGTGATTGTATTTGATGTATGCAATGATCTTTATTGTAATATGGCAACCGGTAGGATCCTAATGGTTATCTTTAAATTTGTTAAGACATGCGTGCCTATTCATCATGTAATAGCTTTATTCCAAGTAGTTGTAATAGTTGTTGTTAATGATGGACAACCATGAAGCGGCGCAATGATACGTCCAAAACGTATCTACTTTCCCGAACACTTTTGCTATTGTTTCTCCTCTATACTTGTGTGATTTGGATGCAACTAATGCGAACTAACGCTGTTTTCAGCAGAATTGCCTTGGTGTCTACCTTTTGTGCAGAAAACCAACTATCAGGAAAAATCCCTGAAAATATGCCAAAAATCCTATTTCACCCGAAGACTCGAGGAGCCAGAATACGAGACGAAGAAGAGCCCTGGGGTGGCCACACCACCTGGTGGCGCGAGCCAGGCCAGGCCGCGCCAGGGGGTGGTGTGGGCCCCCAGGCACCCCCTCGGCCATGGTCTTCGCCTATAAGGAGCCTTCTAACCTAAAAACTTCAGGGGTTTGACGTTTTTCCAGAAGGAGTTCCGCTCCGCCGCCACCACCAGATTCCACGAAACAGCACCAGAAACTCTATTCTGGCACCCTGCCGGGACGGGGAATTGGAGGAGATCATCACCATCATCATCACCATCGCTTATCCATCGACCATCCATGTTTCCCCCATCTATGAGTGAGTAATCCCCCGCTGTAGGCTATGGGGATGGTAGGGATTGGATGAGACCGTTCATGTAATGGCATCAAATTGTTAGGGCATGGTGCCTAGTATCTTTTATTAGTGCTTTATGACTTTGTTGCGACTTGTTGTGCTTAATGCTTGTCACTAGGGCCCGAGTGCCATGATTTCAGATCTGAACTTATTATTGATTCATTATGATAGTATTGTTCTTGGTCTTATCTGCAAGTTGTATACACACGTTGTTGTCCGGAACCTATGGTCCCGAAGTGACAGAAATCAGGATAACCGGAAGGGAAAGGCTTTAATGTGAGGATCACATGTGTTCATGGAGTGTTAATGCTCTGCTCCGGTGCTCTATTAAAAGGAGCACCTTAATTGCCAGTAGTTCCCTAGAGGCCCTGCTGCAAACGGGCTAGCAGGACAAAAGATGTTGTGCAAGTTCTCATTGCGAGCACGTATGACTATTTATGGAACACATGCCTAGGATTGTCTAGTACTTGGGTGCTTTATCTTATTTATCTGCAATTTCCCTATGTTCTGATTGCTATGTGAATTGTCTTGTCCATGCAACGCCCGTCCATCCAGCCCTATGCCTACCGTACTCGAATCCCACTGTTTATTGCTTTTGTTACTACTGTCTTTGCTTTACTACTGCTGTTACTTTACTATTCCTACTACAAAACTGTTGCTACTGATAAACTGCTGTGAGGAAGATTGTTTCCAGGTGCAGCTGAATTGACAACTCAGTTGTTAAGGCTTATAAATATTCTTTGGCTCCCCTTGTGTCGAATCAATAAATTGGGTTTCACTTCCCTCGAAAATACTGCGATACACCCCCTATACTTGTGGGTCATCAAGACTATTTTCTGGCGTTGTTGCCGGGGAGCATAGCTTTATTTATCAAGTTCAATTGGATTCTCTATTGTTCGCTGCTATCCATCCATCATGGGTAAGTCTCGTGATGGCAAGGTTCCTATTTTACCATCCACTACAAGAAGAGGTACGGTTCTGAACACCTCTGCTGCTCTTGATTCACCGTCTATTATAAGTAAGCTCGTTACACCACCACATACACATGCTACACGCACTGCTACTACTGCTGAATCTGAAACTTCTGATACTTATGATGCTGCTTCTACTGTGCTTGATAAGAGTGGTTCATTAGGTCCTTTCCTAGATGCTACGATTGCTAGAACTATAGCTGGAAATACCGAAACTCCTAATGAAGACACTACCACACCTGTTAGCTCACCTGAGTTTAGTGAGAGTTATGATACTGAAGAAGATTATGTTGAGATGACTGATGAGTTTATTGAAGAATGTAAGAACACCCATGATAGGAGCACTACTAAGAGCCTCCTTGAGAGGCATACTATTAGACCCAAATTATCTCCTGATGCTAAGTTTACTGCTTCTCCCATAAACATTATAGATGAAGATTATGATTTCTCTCTCGATCTATCTTACATAGCTATTGTCGAGAAAGAACCTTTTTGTGGGACTAAGAATGAAAGTGCGGTAGCACATATGAATGAACTTTCTACTATGAGTGGCCTGTTTTCTGATGATATTAAGATGCGTACTTACTTTGTGGCTAAGATTTTCCCCTTTTCACTGAAAGGAGAAGCTAAAACTTGGTTTAGTAATTTACCTCCTGGATCTATTGATAGCCCTGAGTGCTTGATTAGTACTTTCCTGCAAAAATATTTTCCTCCTAGTGCTAGACATGCTGTTTTGCAGGAACTTTTTGATTTTAAACAGGGAGAAAAAGAGGTATTGCCTGAATCTTGGGAAAGGTTTTGTGCTTTGATTCATGCACAGGCTGGAAGTCCGTTACCTAAGAATGAGCTTCTTGATATATTTTATAATGGACTAACCGAAGAATCTAGGACATACCTAGATAGTTGTGCTGGTTGTGTTTTCAGGAATAGGACTCCTAAGGAAGCTGAGGAATTAATGGCTAAATAAGCAAGAATTATGAAGATTGGACTCCTCCTAAACAAGTTACACCTGAAGTAATTGTACCTGAACCATCTATTCATGTGCCTATTCCAACATCAAAGAAGAGGGGGGTTATTGAATTAAATGATGAAGTGATGAAGGAAGCTAAGAAATGTCTTAAGGAGAAGGGAATTAAAGCTGCAGATGTCAAGAATTTACCTCCTATAGAAGAATTATGTAAGCCTATTTCCTACTCACCCACTATTGAGGTACACTCTCTCCAACACTTTGATCAAGGTGATATCCCTTACTTGAAACCTCTTGATCAATGCTTAGAAGAATTTGATATCTTTATTGTTAAGCAAGATTATTTTAACAAAAGGGTGCAAAATCATCTAATGGAAAACACTAGAGCTATTGTTGAGTTGAAAGATATTGCGGAAAGAACCTCTAATGATGTCAAAATGATTGTTAAACACTTTCAAATGGTTCAAACTCAAATAGATCAACTCGTTAAAGTGCAAAACGGCTTGCTAGTTAATGCTGCTAAAGAAAAACATGCTTATGAAATTAGAACTAGAAGTGGAGCTGCTACCCAGGATCCTCTATATCCTGAGGGGCATCCCAAAAGAATTGAGCAGGATTCTCAACAAGCTGAAAATGGTGGTTCTACTCGTAAGAAAAGGAAAAAGAAACATAAAACTATTATAGAACCCTCTGAACCTGCTATAGATCCTAATAGTATATCTATCTATGATGCTGAAATTGAAAGTGGTAATGAAGAAAATGAAGTTCCTAATGAAGAAAAAGTTGAAGAAGAACCTGAAAACCACACTAAGACTACTAAATACACTAAAGAAGATTTTATTGCTAAGAAACATGGTAGTGAAAGAGAACCTTGGGTCCAAAAACCTATGCCTTTCCCTGATAAGAAACACAAGTCAAAGGAAGATGAACACTAAAATAAGTTTTGTGAGTGGATGAAGCCTTTATTCTTGCAAATTCCTTTGACTGATGCTATTAAATTGCCTCCTTACTCAAAGTATATGAAGGAAATTGTCTCGAATAAAAGGAAGATTCATAATGAAGAAATTTCTACATTGCTTGCTAATTATTCCTTCAATGGTAAGGTTCCTAAGAAACTTGGAGACCCAGGGATTCCAACTATCCCTTGCTCTTTTAAGAACAGTTATGTTAGAACTGCTTTGTGTGATTTGGGAGCTGGAGTTAGTGTTATGCCTTTCTCTCTCTATAAGAGGCTTCATCTTGAAAAATTGATACCAACTGATATATCTTTGCAAATAGCTGATAAATCTACCACTATTCCTGTGGGTATATGTGAGGACGTACTTGTCCAGGTGGCTCATAATTGTTTGATATTAACTGATTTGGTTGTGCTTGAAATGCCTGAAGATGATAATATGTCTATTATTCTTGGGAGTCCTTTTCTTAATACTGCAGGAGCTGTTATTAATTGTAATCAAGGAAAGGTGACCTTCAATGTTAATGACAAGGAACATACTGTCTATTTCCCCAAGAAGTTTGAAATGACTTATGGCTTGAATTCAATTGAACATGTTGAAGCATTCAAGTTGGAGAAATATATTGTCCCGTACCAAGAGAAAAATTTGAAACTATTATGATTGGGACCATTGCTATCAAGGTTGAGGTAACATAATCATTAGTGGAGTACAAATTTTTGTCTCATATGCAATTGTTTTGGTAGCAAGACTTGATCAACCTTGCTAACAAAAGGATTCCATTGAACAAAACAATGTTTTCATTATGATTATCTCCGTTTATTTCTATCCTTTGCATTTTAGTTTTTGCTTTCGTTTAGTTTTCTTTGTGTTGTTAGTTGCTTGCATGCTAGAACTTCTGTAGTCCTAGCCTTGTTTTGTCCTTGCATCATGTTTCCAAAAAAACTGCCTGTTAGAAAATCATTCTTCTATTTCTGAAAAATGCCCAAAAATAAAGTGTCTCGAAAAATTCCAGAAAATTCATATTAAATTTTTACGTGAAAAAGGGGCAGAGGAGTACCTGGTAGGTACCAGGGGGCCCCACCAGGCAGGCACACCATGTGGTGGCGCGGCCAACCCTGGGTGGCGCCATCCCCTGGTGTGGGCCACCCCTGGCCCTCCACTAACTCTCTCCCCTGTCACTTTCTTCTCTCTCTCGAGTAAGCTCCAGTTCATAGCTCAAAATCGCGTTCCTTTTGTGCTTGCTCTCGATTTCTTCGATCTCCTTGCTCAGCCCATCTTTCTTGCTGAAATTTGGAGCATTTGTTCCGTGGTATGTGACTCCTCCCCTTGTCCAAGTAGATTTGTGTTTGGTGGATTATATGTTGACTATTTTGCTGTTGTAGGTGACTGGTTTTGAGAGCTTGTAAGCTAATTTGATGCTTAGAGATATAGTTTTGATGCATGTTTAGGCCTCTTGCAAGTCCCTATGAGTAGAATCCTTCATTATATTTACTTTGCAATCACTTGTTTAATAGGTGTTTAAATTTCAGAATAGAAGATGAGTGAACACCACCTAAAACAACATGAGCTTTGGGTGCCTGAGGTCATGAAGGTCCACGGGAGGAGGAAGTTTTTCCCTCCATTTATCCATGCCCTGAGTTCATGAGAGCTGCAGGAATTCTACAAGATTTCCACACTTTGGTTTCTAATGCAGGGTTAGAGCACTTTTTGGAAGATGAACCTTGTCAATTTGTGAAGCTAACCATGTCTGTGGTGCAGGATTTCCAATTTAGTCACTCTTTGCCTAACCCCATGGTCCATTACAAAATCTACAATTGCTGTCAACCTTTCTCTTGATGATTTTTGTGCAGCCATTAAGGTACCTCAATGGGGATCATGTAGGAAGATTAAAGAGAGACCTGAACCACTCATGGATTTATATGCAGAAATTTGCCAAGGGAGTAGCTTCTCGAAGGAGAATGGAAAAATCTTAATTCCATGATACAGCATAAATTTATTTCCTCGTGGGCTAGTTTGAGTGAGTTGTCTTATGAAATAACCTTTCTCAAAGCTAGTTGGAGAAAGAGCAAGTCCGAGCGTATTGTTCTTTTGCCTGCACCTGTCTCGTTTAACCTTGATAATAGGGAAGGATGGTCCCTCACTGAGGAGGAGCTTGACACGTACTTGGGAGAGCTCTCCCAACAGGAGCAGGACACTAGAAGGGAGGTCACGGATGATTCGGGCCAACCCTCGAATGAGGGAGAGTCTTCATATTAGCAGCCCGCTTAGGATTGGGGAGCTTCTTCTTCTTCTCATGGACCCAGCTACGACCATTCTTACCAAGATCCGCTCGCTTGGAACCCCTATCCGTACATGGATTGATACCCACTTAGGCCAAAAACCTAAGCTTGGGGGGAGGTACACCGACACCGCACTCATCTTCATATCATGTTGCGTCGGTACTTTGTATATTCATGTTTTCGTTCTCTTTTTAGTTTTCGTTCTTCTTTGTTTTTGCTTTCTAAAAACACAAAAAGACCAAAAATATTTTTGTTGTTTCTCTTTGGTTTGCTTCTTCTTTTGCCTTGGTTGGGTTTTCCCTTTTTGCTTTGTTTGAACTATTCAAAAAACCCAAAAAGATTTTGCTTTGCTTGTTTTTCCCTTTTGGTTCTTGTTTAAAAATCGAAAACACCAAAAATATTTGTCGTTCTTCTTTGGTTTTTGCAAGTTTGCTTCAGGGTTTGGAAGTCCTCAGTGGATATTGGTTTCATATTATTATTCAAGCCACACAAGTGAAGAGCAATAATGTGGATTAATGACAACTTGAGGCGTGTTAAGAGGCTGGTAACGAACTCTATTTGTTTTCATTTTTGTACATATACTCTTCACTGTGGGCATGCTTAGTCCGTTCATGTAGAGTGTATGTTTTCTTTGGATGCTTAGTAGTTCTTGCTTTCTTATGATTAGCTCCAGCTCGCTAATAGTTTGTAGCATGTCTTATGAATGTTTGCTTGCATTACTCTATTCATAAATTAGTATGACACCGCGGTATCCTCCTCTGAATGATTCATTTGATTGACTTGGCACATGCTCACGCATGCACATGACTGTAATAATCAGTTAAGCCTTGATGAATTATTTTGCCTTGAGGATCTTGAATCACTTTCATGCGATGAGTAGTCATGTTTTGTTGCAAGCATGATAATGACATCTATTGCTCTCTCGTTTGTCGCTCCCTTACTATTGCTAGCCTTCACTTCCACTGAGTATGTTTTACTCAAGTTTCCAACTCCCTAAACCAAACATTTCCAAAGTGTCCACCATACCTACCCATTAGCATCATTTGCTACTTCCATGCATATTCAATATGCCTTGTTTTCTTCCGAATAAAATGTTTGCTTGTTATGAGAAAGTTAGTTAGTAAAGCTCCCATGAACTTGATGGCACACTTTATTTTCTTGCACTTAATAAACCTGAACCATTGCGTCCTTCTTTGTTGTGCATATGCTTGCGCTTTATGAGTTGAAGTTAGCAGAACCATGTATCATGGGGACCGCTTTCAACACTTCATAGGTACTTTGTACCTAGTTGATATCATGTTCTTTTTCTTATGTATCCCGGCGGTGTGAAATAAAAGTGGAACTTGTAAGATCATGGAGTTTGTGTGTATGTTAGACAAACGCCTGGGCCACTAGCCTAAGCCATGCCTAATCATGGTGGAAACTTGCAGCATAACCATAATGAGCATTCTATGAAGCATCCTCAATAAAAATCTATGCACATAGTAAATAAAAAGATCGCTGAGATGCTCATTGTCTGCTTGCCTTGTATTTTGATTATGAGATAGCTCCCGTGTCATGTGCAAGGGGTACCCCGTTGGCGGTTCTCTATGATACGTATATACTTACAATGACAAGATCTTACTTGTGACTGAAGTTGAGTAGCATGAGGATCGGTCTTCGTAAGTAAGGGGCATGAGACTTCAATTTATAACTTGTCAAGAATATCCTCTTAGTTGTGTCACTTTCACCTTAACCACATTAAATATGCTTATGATAGGGGCAATGAGAGCTCAAAGCTAACTAGTACCATACTTTCAGCGTTTGGAAGCCTTTCAAATTATTCAAAACCTTTTTGTTCTACTTGTTGAGTCTGCACATATTCTTTGAGCACCTTCTTGAGAGCATAGTTGTCATTCTTTGTGTTTGTTCCATTACTTGATTACTTGTGTTATGACTTTGATGCTTGTATTCTTGATATCTTTACTTCTAGTCATCACTTGAACTTCAGAGGTGCCTTGACATTCATAATCAAAGGCAAGCGAGATACCACTCTATCATACCTTTTTATGAGCATTGTAATGTTGCTTATGTTCGTGCTTCATGCTACTTATTATTCTTGAGTTGGAATCTCTTCATAGCTTGCAATGACTATTAAGTAGACTTGGTTGCATACTCTTTATTATGAATTGTCTAGGTAGTTGATCACATTGCTGAGAATATTTACATCATATGAAGCAAATGTGTTCATGAAAGTTCCTTTATCGCACTCAGTTTTCAATTGAATTGCTTGAGGACAAGCAATAAGCTAAGCTTGGGGGGAGTTGATACGTCCAAAACGTATCTACTTTCCCGAACACTTTTGCTATTGTTTCTTCTCTATACTTGTGTGATTTGGATGCAACTAATGCGAACTAACGCTGTTTTCAGCAGAATTGCCTTGGTGTCTACTTTTTGTGCAGAAAACCAACTGTCATGAAAAATCCCGGAAAATATGCCAAAAATCCTATTTCACCCGAAGACTCCAGGAGCCAGAATACGAGACGGAGAAGAGCCCTGGGGTGGCCACACCACCTGGTGGCGCGGGCCAGGCCAGGCCGCGCCAGGGGGTGGTGTGGGCCCCCAGGCACCCCCTTGGCCTCTCTCTTCGCCTATAAGGAGCCTTCTGACCTAAAAACTTCGGGGGTTCGACATTTTTCCAGAAGGAGTTCCGCTCTGCCGCCACCACTAGATTCCACGAAACAGCACCAGAAACTTCGTTCTGGCACCCTGCCGGGACGGGGAATTGGAGGAGATCATCGCCATCATCATCAGCATCGCTTCTCCATCGACCATCCATGTTTCCCCCATCTATGAGTGAGTAATCCCCCGCTGTAGACTATGGGGATGGTAGGGATTGGATGAGATCGTTCATGTAATGGCATCAGATTGTTAGGGCATGGTGCCTAGTATCTTTTATTAGTGCTTTATGACTTTGTTGCGACTTGTTGTGCTTAATGCTTGTCACTAGGGCCTGAGTGCCATGATTTCAGATCTGAACTTATTATTGATTCATTATGATAGTATTGTTCTTGGTCTTATCTACAAGTTGTATACACACGTTGTTGTCCGGAACCTATGGTCCCGAAGTGACAGAAATCAGGATAGCCGGAAGGGAAAGGCTTTGATGTGAGGATCACATGTGTTCATGGAGTCTTAATGCTTTGCTCTGGTGCTCTATTAAAAGGAGCACCTTAATTGCCAGTAGTTCCCTAGAGGCCCCGCTGCAAACGGGCTGGCAGGACAAAAGATGTTGTGAAAGTTCTCATTGCGAGCACGTATGACTATTTATGGAACACATGCCTAGGATTGTCTAGTACTTGGGTGCTTTATCTTATTTATCTGCAATTGCCCTATGTTCTGATTGCTATGTGAATTGTCTTGTCCATGCAACGCCCGTCCATCCATCCCTATGCCTACCACACTCAAATCCCACTGTTTATTGCTTTTGTTACTACTGTCTTTGCTTTACTACTGCTGTTACTTTACTATTCCTACTACAAAACTGTTGCTACTGATAAACTGTTGTGAGGAAGATTGTTTCCAGGTGCAGCTGAATTGACAACTCAGTTGTTAAGCCTTATAAATTTTCTTTGGCTCCCCTTGTGTCGAATCAATAAATTGGGTTTCAGTTCCCTCGAAAATACTGCGATACACCCCCTATACTTGTGGGTCATCACGCCACGGACCTTGACGCCATGCTGGTGATAATGGATTTCATGTCCGTGTTTTGGAGATGGAGATCAAAGGCACAAGAAGAAAGGCCATGTTATATCACATATTATGAATTGCATGTGATGTTAATCCTTTATGCATCTTGTATTGCTTAGATCACGACGGTAGCATTATAAGATGGTCCCTCTCACTAAATATCAAGTAATAAAGTGTTCGTCCTTAGTAGGAACCGTTGCTAAGACTCGTCGTTTCGAAGCATGTCGTGATGATCGGGTGTGATAGATTCTACGTGTGCATACAACGGGTCCAAGCCAGATTTGCACATGCGGATACTAAGGTAGACCTTGACGAGCCTAGCATGTACAGACATGGTCACGGAACACGGAATACCGAAAGGTAAAGCATGAGTCATATGGATGATATGATGAACATGTTGATTGTTTGCCTTTGAAGCTACATCTTCTCTTGTGATGATCAGACTCGGTGTAGTGGATTTGGTTCGTGTAATCACCAAAACGACTCAAGGGATGTTGGTTTTGAATGGGATTTCAAATAATAATATGATTAAAGTTGAACACAATTTATCATAAACTAAAATCAAAGTGAATTTGCATATTTTTGTTGTAGTCATTGGCATCCGTTTACTACCTTGCGATTAGTTTTAATTGAGATAATAGAACTATAGAATTCTAGATATTTACTTTACGAACTGGTATCGTATTGTTTTGAGTGTCAATCGAAAGTTTAAAAGTCCTATTGCAAACTTTTAGTAAACTCCCTTTACTCCGTGAAGTTTAATAATCAGTATTAAATCAAGAGTAACAATTCCAGTGTTAGTATCTAATGTATCATGTTTTTCCTCCATGATTCTTGATATTCTAAAGATTGTTTTTAATATCAAGTTTATCTAGGAGGTGGAAAAGTTTCAGAAACCATCATGTGTGAAAGATATTGCGATGCCTAAAACAATGTTTTGGTTGTAACATGATAGAGTATATGTTCTCATATTTGATGAGAATTTGTGAAGGTTAGAGATGCTAGACGTCCTAATCCTCCAAAAGGTTTTGGAAAGTAACATTATACTCGCAATTAGCCTTTATAAGCTATAGTAGGTTGATCATGAAAATTGTCATGATAAGGATGAATAGAAGCTGTAGGTAAAATGTTTACTACACTAAAAGATTACTAAAGAATGGATTTTGAAAGAACGCCAACTATTTGATAAAGGTGATCTACTTCAAAGTGCAAGTTCAAAGGTATTAGTATTTTACTATACACGCTTTGGACTGTGTGTCATATGTATGGCGCCACTTTTGATGTTGATAAATTCTTTTAAAAGGAAAAAGGGAATGCTGAAAGAGAATTTCAGAAATACTTGGCAGAAAAGAAAAGACTGAAATTGTTCAGCCTAAGTATATAGATGATATACATGTTATGGTTGTATCCCTTGCTTGTTAAACAATGTGGTTCTTGGATATTAGATACCGAATTTGTTGGTATGAAGTGTCATACAGAACAACACAATTCATGAACTGCAATGGCCTAAGTAACTAGCAAGAGAATATGTGATGATGTTCATCGGAAACAAATAAAGTGTTGTTGTGTTTCTCGTTAACATCAAAGCTTGCCTTCAAGATTTGTTTCAATAATTGTTATTTTGATCAGGTATTAAGGGAACAAAAGATTGTTCAAATAATTACCGTATTCCATAATAGATGGATGATGTACAAGTCTAGTTGGAGAAATCATGTCCATAAAACTAATGCTAAAAATGTCACAAGACAGATGATTGAAAGATCACTTTTGAAGTGACTTCGCTGTTTAAATTATATTGGAAACGAAACATGAAGAAACTCCATGTTGATGATACTTTCCTAGAGATAGTTAAAACGTCGTTCAAAGGCCTAGGAAGAACGAACGACAAACTTATTGGAATTTGTACATATTGATGTATGTAGTCCATTATGTGTAGTCGTGAGCGATGGATTTCAACTTCATATGCATTCTTCGAAAATTTGAGTGAAGATGTGTGTACATTTACTTAATAAGGAGGAGGTATGAAACATTTGAAAATGTTCAAAGACTTTCAAGATGAAGTGGAAAATCATTGTAACAAGAAAATAAAGATTTTATGATTGGATCATAAAGAAATATATTTGAGTTACAAGTTTAGCAAAACACCTAAGATTTGAGGAATCATTCCGTGGATTTGCATTTCCCGAAACACCATAGGAGTCTGGAGTTTTTGAGATATGTAATGAAACCTTGTTTGACATGTTAAGATCAAAGGTGTCATTTACAAAAACTGCCATTATATTTTAAAGATTAAAGCGTTAGAGACTACCGCTTTTACACTAAAAAGAGCACCATCATGATCCATTGAAATGACACCATATAAGTCATGGTTTGGGATAAATCCCAAGTTGTCCTTTCTTAAATTTTGGTATGCTAGGCATAAGTAAAAATGTTTACAACCAAAGTAGGATGAGCATGTCTTTGTAGGTTATTTCGAATAACCGTCGGGTATTCCTCCATAACACCAAAGACAAAAGTGTTTGTCGCTTAGAACGTCGAGTTTCTTGAGAAGGAATTTTTCGTGGAAAGTTAAGTGGGTGGAGAATAAAAATTTGATAAGGTTTTTGAACCTTAGCTATGTGTGCTGAGTTGCGCAGTGTTGGAAAGTGTTCCAGAGGTAGCCACAAGGCTCATGGCTCATGTGCCTCAAAGATTGTGGTCACGGAGATCTAAGTTCCTATTATACCAAGTAGGCCGGGTAAACAATCAAATACCAATATTTGAGAATTAAATCATTATTGTTTGACAATGATGAACCGACTACATGCAAAGAAGTAATGATGGGCCCTGACTCCGTCAAATGGCTTTAAGCCATAAAATCCGTGATATTTCCATACACGAGAAATCAAGTTTTTTGAACTTGGAAGACCCTACAGATAGGTGTAAGACCTATCTGTCCTATTTGGATCTATAAAGAAATAGACATGGATATTTGACATCTATGAAATAGTCGACATGTTGGGAAAGATTTTTTCGACAATGTTCAAGGAATTGACTATGACAAGATTTGATCTTTCATAGCCATATTTAGTCTGGACAGATTAATGTAGCAACCACTGCATATATTTTGGTATATGGTAGTTGAACAAACAAAACAAGTTCTTCTAATAGAATGGTTACCTAGGACGTGTGCATGACACGATCCAAAGGGTTTTTTTAATTCAAAGGATGCTAAACGGGCATGCAAACTTTAATGGTTAAAGAAATCATTGTGAAGTTGGAATTTTCACCATGATGAAACTGTTAAAAGAGTTTAATCAGAGATGATGAAGATGCTTGCATCTGCAAGAAATTAAGTGGGAGCGCTGAGACATATTTCTAATACATTATGTGAAAGACATATTGTTGATTGGAGATGATGTATCTTTTATTGACACATGTTAAGAATTTCATTAAAATTTGATTTTGGTGAAAGACTTAGGCATAACCCAAATATTAGGCATCAATGTCTATATAGATAGATTGAGGCATCAATGTCTATATAGATAGATTGAGGCGCTAATATGGTTGTACCGGAAGTACATAGATGAGATATTGAAAAAGTTCAATATGGAACAACAAGAAAGGTTCATGTCACACGGAAAGGACTGAATCAAGATTCAAGTGTTTTGACACTTGGTGAGTAAAATCACAAGAATATTTTGAATCAATCATTATGTAAGATGTACACATCCAGATAAGTCCTATGCTCTAAATGTTATGAGCATATACCAGAATGACTCATAAGATGATCATTGGACGATAATAAGGATATTCTTATGATCTTTGAAAGAACTAAGAATATGTTATGTAGAGGTGACAAAATAGATAGTTAGTTCATTGTAAAGTGTTACACTGATACTAGTTTTGTCACAAAATACAAATTAAGTTTTTCTCAATCTAAACTATGGGTGGCACAATGTAATGGAAAGGAGATTCCACAACGGTTTTGGATGAGTTCCAAAGTTAAGACATTGTGACAGATACTACAACAAAAGGCTAAATATATGACTACTATTGTAGCAGCAAAAGAGGGCATTTGTGTCAACTAGTTCGTTATCAAACTAGGTGTGGTTCACATCGGGCTAATACTATGAAGATATATTGTATGACAATTGTATCGACATGATTTAACCCTAAGGAACTAAAGGTCTCACCAAAGGACCAAATTTATACAATGCCACCTCATAGAAAAATGAGTGATGCGTAGAGACACGAAGATATGCAAATACACACGGACCTGAAAGTGTCAGATCCAAGGATTATGTTTACCTCTAGCAATCATGTATATACAACACCAGAAAGCCATAGGTGTTGAATGCACAAAGTTTTTCAAACTATATTATTGACTCTAGTGCAAGTGGGAGACTATTAGAGGTATGCCCAAGAGGCAATAATAAAGTGGTTATTATTATATCTTTATGTTTATGATAAATGTTTACATCACATGCTATAATTTTATTAAGAGGAAACGTTAATACTTGTGTGTTTTGTATACATAAAAGAGTCCCTAGTAAGCCTCTTGTTGAACTAGCTTGTTGATTAATAGATGATCATGGTTTCTTGATCATGGACATTGGATGTTATTAATAACAAGGTCATATCATTAGGAGAATGATGTGATGGACATACACCCATAGTAAGCGTAGCATAAAGATCAAGTCATTAAGTTCGTATTGCTATAAGCTTTCAAATGCATAGTAACCTAATCCTTCGACCATGAGGTTATGTTAATCACCATCGCCGGATGGATACTTTGATGACATCAAACACCGCTTCGTAACTGGGTGGTCATAAAGGTGTCATTGGGTATTCTGAAAGTATGTGTTGAAGCGCATGAACCAAGATTGGGATTTGTCCATCCATATGACGGATAGATATGCTCTGGGCCCTCTCGGTGGAATGCCATCCAATTAGCTTGCAAGCATGTGACTAGGTCACAAGGGATGTCATATCACAGAACGAGTAAAGAGTACTTATCGGTAACGAGGTTGAACTAGGTATGGAGATACCGGTGATCAAACCTCGGATAAGTAAAGTATCGTGTGACAAAGGGAATTGGTTTCGTATGTTAATGGTTCATCTCGATCACAAAGCCATCGTTGAATATGTGGGAGCCACTATGGATCTCCAGGTCCCGCTATTGGTTATTGATCGGAGAGGTGTCTCGATCATGTATGCATAGTTCACGAACCGTAGGGTGACACACTTAAGGTTCAATGTTGTTTTAAGTAGATATGGAATATGAGTTGGAGACTGAATGTTGTTCAGAATCTCGGATTGGATCTAGGAAATCACGAGGAGATTCGGAATTGTCCAGATAATAAGATTCATATAATGGAGATCATTTTCTGCATTTCAGAAACATTCCGGAGTATTCTATGGGGATTCTAGAAGGTTTCGGAAGGTTCTGGAAGGTTCCTAGATGTTTGCTTGAAAACCAAGAAAAGAAAAGGAGAGAACTTGGGGGGAAGTAATTTCCCCCACCCCTTGGTGTACCGGCCCTAGAAGGGCAAAGGGGGCAGCCCTAGGCTGCCTCCCCTCTATATAAAGGGGGGTGGGGCGCCTCCCCCTTGCCCCTTCCACCCTGCCCTAGCCGCCACCCTCCTCCTCCTCCTTCCTCCTACTCCGGCTTAGGCGAAGCCATGCAGGAATTCTCCTCCTCCACCACCACCATACTTGGATCTTAAAGGGTTTGTACAGATCTATCTCGTTGCACCTATCTCATAGATTTGATCTTGGCTTTTCCATAGATTAGATCTTGTTTTTGTTCGTTCTTGTGGTAGAATTTTTTTGTTTTCCCTGCTACAAACCCATCAATCTGACGTGGAATCTGACGTGACAACAAATTGTGCATGGTCCAGTTCGGCCTTTTAAATGGGCCTATCCCAACAATTTTCCCATTTATTAATTATCAATTTAGTCATCTAGCCAAGCCTAACAATTCAACCTTTTTATTTTTGGGCCATGGCCTTTTTACATACAATTTATTCTAATTTTTCAGCCTACGGTTCCACTAGTCAGTAGGCTCCAATTTTCAGATGCACAAATTAGGTCCCGCCTGTAAGTTTTCTAGGTCTTTATTTTCTGACATTTAAATAGTATAATTAACAACAAAAGATTTTATCAGAACCAATAGATACATGAAATAATTCCGATTCAACAGGGCCACTAATATTTCATACAAGAGTACATTACAATCATGAATGGTTCACATCATACTCCCTCTGTTTCAAATTACTCCGCCGGTGCGCTTATGTAGGTAGGCTAGTACTCCCTCATTTTTATTCAAAAAAATCTTGGAATTTTTAAAATAGATAGTATAAAATGTACACTACGTATACCAAAAATCTTAGGAATTTTTTGAATAAAAATGAGAGAGTACTAGCCCTCCTAGGTAAGCGTGCGTGCGAAATAATTTGAAACAGAGGGAGTATATCCAGCCACTAAAATATAAATAAAATCAAACTACAGTATCAAGGTTGCTGTGGTTCTTGGACATTGAAAATTGGTGGCGACGGTTTAGAGATGTAGTTGTACTGGGAGATCTGTAAGACATGTGGAGCAGAATGTCAAGGATGCTGCAGGTCAAAGTAAGTAAAAAAGTAAGGGCAAAACAGATACATGCATACGATATTTAAGGTGTGAATATACCAAATTTATGATGTGCAGATACCAAAATAAGGGCATAACAAGTCAGTTACTTTTCTTGTACTACGTTTAGAGATTAAGGACATGGGATACTAAATTGATCTTGGAGATCAAGACTAAGCTAGCTAATTAGCTACAAAGAGTAAGAAGGGTCCAGGACCGCAAGAGCTACAATCATTATTAATAACCAAGAAGCTTACATGGTATACCCACCTTGATCAGATCATATGAGATATACAAACTGTCAGTTCATAACTAGAAGTACTGTAGCTACTAGAGAAAAAAGAAGATGTATATCATATATCCAATGAATACAACCAACAATATGAAAATAAACCTTTTTATAAGATTGATGATCCATTCCTGGAAAATATTAACCAAATATCTAAATGAATTATACGGCATGTACATAATCATGCTTTAGACAAAAGATAGGTAATATGTGTGAGATAGGAAGTATCTGTTCATACTTCATAGGAAGGAATATGATGAAATAAAAGCTAAGTTAAGGCATTACTAAACTAAAATAAAGTCACTCTTAAATAGAGTACATGACATTCTGTGTCAAGAGAAAAAAATCATAGCTTCTGAAGTACGAACCAAACTACAACCTTGACATGGGTATCAAAATCTATCAGCATAGATATCCAAACTGAAGCAAAGTTAAGAAAAATCACAATTTAGCATTAAGCAAACAAGGTTTCGAAGTTGTGTATGCGACAACAAGGCTTAATTTTGCTAATTAGATATTACATTATTACATACAGATAAAGGATCAGAAAACTGTATGGTGTTATTCACATGATTCATGTTATTGAATTGACCACATGGACGGTCGTAACATTTTTTTAAAGCTAATACTTCCAATTGAATTTTTTTTACTATGTAGTTATCTGCATTCATACGATGAGCATATAGAATTGGATACAATCAGTTTCTATCTTCTACTATTCGAATCCATATGAAGAGACCACAAAGGATTCACATAGTGTGTCCGAAATATCGGACCACTAGATTTAAGTGGACTGTCTAAAGTATTTGAGTGCACTAAGGCCTAAGAAACAATTGGTGTGCACAAGGCCTAATGAACTAGTGAACAAAATTTGCAGCAAGAAATGTATCAATAGGAAAGAAGCGAACACATACCAGTCATCTCTGCAACTGCGAACGTGGTTCAGGAAGGCGTTAGCGTTGGGGGGCAGGGGGCTTGGCCGGCCCCTTCAACCCCTTCCTTGAGCTTGACCGCCTCCTTCCACTCCCTCGCCATGACCTGCGTGCTCACGCGCGGCCCGTGGCACCAAGGGTTGTGTTGCCGCAATCTCCAGGTACGGTCATGAGGAACTCGCCCTGGGAGGTAGCGGGGGTGATGAAGACTTCCCTGGCCAGCAAATATAGGTACAATAGCTAGATATTTATTTTGCTTTCATAACATGCAAGTAGATTATTGTCCAAAGCAGCACAGTAATCAATCTGATGGTTCTAAGTATCTACCAAAGCTATTACACTAATCAACCCATCTGAGGCAAGCATTGCAGTAGGCTTGCATGCATTAGCTCAGCTTTTTTTAAACTTGAATGAGACGCGCTTGGCAATAGGCTTGCATGCTTTCTAAGGTTTGTTAATCTTAGCGAGAGCCGCATGGCCACGGTCTTGGATGCATTAGCAGCAGACCTACAGTGTTAATCTGCCAGTTGGTTAAACCAAGAATAGCTTGCATCTAGACGTAGGGTATACCAAGGCATATCTAGCATACCCAGATCCTCTAGTAGCCAGGAAACCCAATCCCTCTCCCTCGACTCCTCTAGCTCCAAGGAACTTCATACACATAAAAAAGTAGCCAGTCGAACATGCACACAATAAAACAAAACGGCAAATTGATGCATTTTTTACCGGCAACTCAACAAGTAACCCCATTCTTAGTGCAAACAACTAAACAAAGCAAATAGAGAGCAAGACACCTTGGCTCAGTTTGATCGTAGCTCAAGAAATTTGGATTAGAGAGTCAAGCACTGCAATTATTAATTACTTACTAAATCAAACATGGAAACAACCATGCTACTTTGTTTTTGTGCTACATAAACTGAAAGGAAGTAAGATATATAACCTAGCAAGAGGTACAGTATAACTGATAATGAAATTCTAAACACTCATAAGGGACATACTAGGAAAATTGGAGGAAAATCGGGACAATAATCTTAAGATCTAGTGGCATGTAGAATATTGCTTAGAAATGTTAGATTGCTACCACTAATGCATAAGGTTCAAGTTGATGAGATTATGTGGTAGCCCCGATACATATCTACATCCCTCATGGTGGAGAGTTTTGCTTGTGGAGGAGATCCATATGCTAATGGTACATAATCCATGAAGGGGGTGTTGAAATAACTCCTCGTACTTAGTCTTGGCCCTTAACTAAGAACAAAACACGGACCTCCCAGGTGCACTAAGATCCACAAAGGAAAAAATAAGATTTCTGTAAAAAATACTATTGACAAATATTACAAATAACTCATGCAAGCATCTCTTCAAGATTCTACATCTTTTAACAACAATAATTCCCAACAGTATGATGCATACTTTCTCTTTCCCTGATTGTTACTTAGTGGTTAAGATTCTGTAACGCAGAAGCCGATGTATGTTAAGAAAAGCAATCCACAAGTACATCAGATTCTTGATGCATGATTTAATAAACAAGGGGACACAAATTTAAGATTTCAGTGTATCAGTAAAGAAAAGAAATATAGAGAGCACAAAATAATGTCAAAATTTGTATTATCAGAACACCAATAGTTGCCAGCGGGTAAATGATGTTGAACATTTAGGTGTAGTCAGGATTTCAGGAAACCACATCAACATGACCATAATTAGATCACTAATTTGTATGAATCCACATATGTGGCTAGACGAAAGAAAATATGTAGATGGTCACTAACCGTGATGGTTGAGGACACAACTATGATACTTGAAGATTACAACAAGATATGACAGAACAGATAATGTGCAGGAGATAGGAGAGGACAAAATGTACATACCTAGGGTGAACATCAGCAGCATGTCCAAGGATATCGACATTCCAGGCCATAGATTGAACATATATGTCACGTCTGGAACCAGCGGAGATCCTAGGATAAGTCATGGACGCCGATGGTGTGATGGAGGATGCAGTTGTGCCTAGTCGTTGCAGTTGGGCCACCGACAACGTAGATTATGACGATGGCGTTGAGGCCGTCGGCGGTGAATGTGATGGTGCAGGCGCCGATGCCACGGGGCCCTGCATACCCCGTGTGTATGCTCATTGCAGCATGCGATGAGGCGCAGTTGGTCAAGCAATATGAGGTTGAAGTTCCCCAGGGCCCTTGTCTTCTTCTCAACGGCCCAGCCCTCCGCCTGATTCATCTTCCTTAGCATTGACTCGGGATGAAGATGGATGCAATAGAAATCCCATAGGGGGATCAGATCGAGGAAAAGAATAGAGGTGCAAAGTAGAGGGGGAGGTTTACCGAGCTGTCCCTAATGATGAGGAAGGCGGGGACGGAGGGGTGATGTCTACACACTTCTATTCTTGTAGACAGTTGTTGGGCCTCCAAGTGCTGAGGTTTGTAGAACAGCAGCAAGTTTCCCTTAAGTGGATTACCCAAGGTTTCTCAGGGAGGAAGTGGTCAAAGGTATCCCTCTGAAGCAACCTTGTAATCAAGATACAAAAAGTCTCTTGTGTCCCCAACACACCCAATACACTTGTCAGGTGTATAGGTGCACTAGTTCGGTGAAGAGATAGTGAAATACAAGTGGTATGGATAATTGTAAGAGGTAACGGTGCTAGAAAAGAGCTTGACTGGTAAAAAGAGACTAAAGGCAATCTGAAATAAAGATGGAAGTAAGCAAACATGTAATAGATCTAGTTGCAAATGGTGTTTTAATTCTTAGAAACAAGGCCTAGGGATTATACTTTCACTAGTGAACACTCTCATATAAATATCTTTTCTTTATGATACTACTCTGAACTACTCTCCGGTTGGACACTCTAATCCATGTTAGGGCTATAACATCACTCCTCAAAGTCTGCCTTTCCCATCTAGATAACCCCACACTATCACCTTGAGCACTAGATGGTTCCAACAAACACCACAATTTCATAGAGCCATCCAACTCCAAATATAACTCATAACAAGTAATTGTAATCTCTAGCCTAAGTGCCACCATGGTGTGCACGCTGTCACTTTCACACACATGGGGAGAGCAGAGATCTATTAAAGCACTTGAGTAGCAAGGTAGATCTACTTGATTACAAAGCTCATGATCACAATATGATCATGCATAGAGAGAGATGCACACATAGCTACCGGTAGAACCCTTAGCCTCAAGGAAGAACTACTCCCTCCTCATCATGGGAATCAGCAACGGCGATGGAGATGGTGGTGGAGATCGATGGAGATGGCTCCGGGGGCACTTCCCCGTCCCAGCTAGATGCCGGAACAGAGACTTTCTGTCCCTCGAATCTCCCCTTCGGTGGCGGCGACGCTGTGGAACTTTTCATGACTGGAGGGTCGATTCCTTAGGATTTCTGCATCGGAGGCTTCTTATAGGCGAAAGTGGAGGCCGAGGGGGTGCCCAAGGCGGCCGTACCACCCCTGGCGCGGGCCAGGCCTGGACGCGCGGCTAGGTGGTGTGGATGGCCCCTGGCCCCTCTCCGTCTCGTCTTCTGGCTCTGTGTTCCCCTCGGTGAAATATTGACTTTGGCTTTTGTCCCGTCCGATTCCGAGAATATTCATTTTCTAACTTTCCTGGAACCAAAAACAGTAGAAAACAGGCAGCTGGCACTGTGGCATCTTGTTAATAGGTTAGTCTCAGAAAGTGTATAAAAATACTCCAAAGTATGGACAAAACATAAGAAAGTAGATATAAAACAAGCATGGAACATAAAAAATTATAGATACGTTAGCAACGTATCAACATTCCCAAGCTTAACTCCTGCTCGTCCTCGAGTAGGTAAGTGATAAAAAGAAAAAAAGAATTTTTGAGGTGACATGCACCATCATAAACTTGATCAAAGTATTTGTAGAACATTGATAGCTAGGATCATAGTACTTTAACATAGCATGAAAGATATTGTTCTAACAATAAGACATAGGAACTATATTGTAACATGAAAAGGCACAAACAAAAGATTCATGAATAACAATGCTTTGCAAGACGTTTGTTTGTTTCACATATAGAATGCATAATGAGAATGGTATTCAGCTTGTCCCTCATAGAGTAGCAAAACATAAATGCATATGACAGCTTCAAAGTTCATAAGGGTGACTAGATACAAATAGATTAAGGACAAGCAATATCAAAGTTATGCATTAATCAACAAGTTTTGGGACAATGCACATTAAACTAAGAATGGCCACTATGCTCTCTCAATAGGTGCATAAAGATAGAAGATGGACACTCAACATGAAAGTAAAAGAAAGGCCTTCATAGAAGGAAGCAGGGATTCAAGTCTCATAAAGAGCTTCAAAAAATTATGGTACTTATTAGCTTTCAGCTCTCATTGCCCCTATCATAAGCATCTTGAAGTGATTAAGGTTAAAGTGAAAAAACTATAGAGTATATGCTTGACAAAGTATAAGTTGGCAATCTCGTGTCCCTTGAATATGAGGGTCGCTCCTCATGCTACTCAAGTTTAGTTACCGGTAAGTTCTTGTCATAGTAAGTACAGTGTATCATAGAGAACCGCCAACGGGGTACCCCTTGCCCGATGATACGGAAGAATCCCCATATCAAAATGAAAAGGCAAGCAGACAATAAGCATCTCAGCATCTTCTTATTTACCATGGGAAAATGGTGCTTTTTTCTCTCTTTCCTCTTTTCTCATCTTTTTTTTCTTTCTTTTTTCTCAATCTCTGTCTCTCTCTTTTTTTATAAGAAGAATGGTTCATAGATTGCTCACTATGGTGATGCTGCAAGTTTCCACCATGATTAGGCATGGCTTCGGCTAGCGGCCTAGGCGTTTCTCTAACACACATACATAACTCCATGGACTTACAAGCTCCCCTTTCATTTCAAACTGACGACATCCATAAACAAAAGAGCATGTAATCAACTGGGTACAATATACAAGTGCAATGTTGAAAGCGTTCCCCATGACAACATGGTTCTGCTAATCCCAATGTATACGTGCAAGCATATACAACATAGATGACACAATGGTTCAAGTTTATTAGGGGCAAGAACAGTAAAGTGTGCTATCATGTTCGCTAGAGCTTTAACCACTAATTTTCACATAACAAGTTTAATTCGGAAGGTAGATAAAAATATGAATATACTTGGAATAGCAAATGCTAATAGGTAGGTATGGTGGACTCTTTGGAATAACTTGGTTTTATTGGGAGTTGGATGCATGAGTGGAACTTATACTTGGTACATGTGGAGGTTAGCAAGAGACTGGGAGCGACCAACTAAGAGAGCAATAATGGCCATAATCATGCAAAGCGACAAAACTTCATTAATTAAAGCATAAAGTGATATTACAAGTCGAAAACTAAAGGATCATAGAGGCTATGGTGACTTGGTATAGTCTTAACATGGTGTGACCATGCGCCAAGTCAACCCAAATAAAGCATTGAAGGAGAATACCACAATATTATGCTTTAATATACTAAAATAACGCATGATTCTTTCAAGGCACATTAAGCAATCTCAATTGTTTATAACATGTCATGCTACAACAATAATCACCGAGCATAAAGTCAAAGCAATATCAAACGAGACATGATAAAGTCTAAGTCACAGTCAAAACAAGCTTCCTTTTGTACCACTATAAGTATGAAATTTCCTACTCTTTTCCAACACCAATCGAAAACTAAAGCTAAACACCGTGCTAGCAAAGGAGAACACTCACAGAACAATAAGTGTGAAAACTAGAGTGTTCTTGGCAATGAATAATGGGATGTGTCTCTCTCCAAAAGAAGTGTGTTGGGATCCAACCAACTTATTTAAGAAAACTAAAAACAAAAATGAAGACGCACCAAGAATAACACAATTGTGCATGAAACAATAAAAATGAAGTGTTTGGAAGAAACCTGAGATTTTTATTGATGAAGAAGGGGATGCCTTGGGCATCCCCAAGCTTTGACGCTTGTACTTCTTGAACATTTGTTGGGGTGATACGGGTGGCATCCCCAAGCTTGATATTTTGTCCATTCTTCATCTTATTCCATTACTCTTCCCTACACTTTAAAATTTCCTTCATACAAAACTTCACACAATCTTCATTAGCAACATTAGTGTATTCAATATAATAAGTCTTTTGGTTCAGTTTCAACACAAGTAAAACTTCCATTAAAACACAAGCTACTATAGAACTTCCTTTAAAAAGTTCAAATGATCAAAGAGAACTTCAAAGAGAAAGAGATTAAGAGGCAAAGGCAAATAATGGCAGAAATCTATCAAAACAGACTAGCAGGTATAAACCATTTTTTTCGAAGACCTTCTGTTGCTCAAATGGAAAAGTGTTGAACTAACAAAAGTTAGATAACAACCTGGGGTAGAAGCACAAAACATAATAGCTCAAACCGACATACAGAGAGTTTTCACGAATTTTTATAGTGAAGCACAAAAATCTGTTTCGGGACAACAACTTTCCCAAGCATTGTTTCTCTCTTATTAGAGGCTATTATTGGCACAAAAACCACACAAAAAGGATAAGGAGCGGTTATTACAGAGGTAATAACTTCCAGGACTCAACAAAAGGTTCCTAAAGAAATTTGAGTTATCTCCCAATAAGTGCTTTTCTTTAACGCCTTTGAGCTAGGCATGATAATTTCGATGATGCTCACATAAGAAATATGAATTGAAGTAAAAGAGAGCATCAAGAAGCAAATATGGAACAAATTTAAGTCTAATCCACTTCCTATGAAAAATAATCTTGTAAAGAAACAAGTCATGAAAGCACAAAGCAACAAACATAGGAAATAAAAACAAGTGCAACTTCAAAAATTTCAACATAAAGAGGGCAAACTTAATATTATTGAGATACATAAAACCATGTTTCACTCTCTCATAATAACTTTCAGTAGCATCATGAACAAAATTAACAATATAACTATGACATAAAACATTCTTATCATGACCCACATGCATATAATCATTATTACTCTCCCTATAAGCATAGTCATTCTTATTAATTGTAGTGGGAGAAAATTCAACAAAATAGCTATCATTATTATTCTCATCACCATAATCATCAAATATAGGAGGCATGTTTTAATCATAATTAATTTTCTCCTCAATAGTAGTTGGACTGAAAATATCATATTCATCATTGTAATAATCATATATTGGAGGCATAGTATCATCAAAGTAAATTTTCTCCTCCGTGTTTAGGGGACTAAAAATATCATTTTCATAAAAACTAGCTTCCCCAAGCTTAGACTTTTCCACAGCATTAGCAATAATGGTGTTCAAAGAATTTATACTAATAACATTGCTATTAGCATGCAAACAAAGTTCCATAGGTTTTTTAATTTTCTCATCAAACAGTTCATGTCCTAACTCAAGATAAATACTATAAAGCTCTCTAATTTTGTTGTTGTTTTCCATTAAGCCTAACTAGTGAAAATAAAAACAAGAAACAAAAAGATATAATTGCAGAATCTAAAGGAAATAACTTTGAGCACTCACACACCAACAACTATAGAAGAAGATAGCTTAGTAGCCAGAGGATGTGAGTACCTTTTACCTTAGCTCCCCGGCAACGGCGCCAGAAAATAGCTTGATGTCACTTCTATTCTTGTAGACTGTTGTTGGGCCTCTAAGTGCAGAGGTTTGTAGAACAACAGCAAGTTTCCCTTAAGTGGATCACCCAAGGTTTATCGAACTCAGGGAGGAAGTGGTCAAAGGTATCCCTCTCAAGCAACCCTGCAATCAAGATACAAGAAGTCTCTTGTGTCCTCAACACACCCAATACACTTGGCAGGTGTATAGGTGCACTAGTTCGGTGAATAGATAGTGAAATACAAGTGGTATGGATAATTATATGTGGTAATGGTGCTAGAAAAGAGCTTGACGGGTAAGAAGAGACTAAAGGAAATCTGAAATAAAGATGGAAGCAAGCAAACATGTACCAGATCTAGTTGCAAACGGTGTTTCAATGCTTAGAAACAAGGCCTAGGGATCATACTTTCACTAGTGAACACTCTCATATAAATATCCATTCTTTATGATACTACTCTGAACTACTCTCCGGTTGGACACTCTAATCCATGGTAGGGCTATAATAGCACTCCTCAAAGTCCGCCTTTCCCATCTAGATAACTGATACGTCCATTTTACATCACTATTCTATATCATAATTTACTGTTATTCATTGATATATTTCATATTAAGAGATGATACTTATGTTATTTCATCTATTTTTGCATGGTTGATGAATTTTGGAGGATGGACCGCTGCTGTCAGGATTCTCATTAAAAAGGGGCTGTTTGGAGGCGAAATTCACGAAGATCAGAAAATCCAGAAAATATATGGAAAATCCTATTTTTCCAGAAGACGAAGGATGCCAGAAGGGGGAGTGGAGATGGGCCACAGGGGGCCACCCTGGTCCACTCCTGGCTCTCCCCTTTGGCGTATATTATCCCCTCGAAACCCTAATACCTAGAGGGAGACCACAGAAAGATTCCACCGCCTCTACAGGGTGGAAAACTACAGAGAGAGAGAAAGATCTCTTTGGCAGACAGAATTCTGCCGGGGGAATTCCTTCCCGGAGAGGGGAGATCGTCGCCATCAACACCACCATCAAGCTGGACTTCATCGGGATCATCATCACCATCATCTCCATCATCATCTCCACCAGCACCATCATCACCACTCCATACCGCTGTAACAATTGGGTTGAATCTTGCATAGTTCTTAGGGGAAACTTTCCTGGTATTGATTACTTGTTATAGTTGATGCTATTGAGTGGAACCATTGAATTATTATTATGTTCATATTGTTGCTTATCATCATATCATCTCTGATCTTGATCCATATGATGTCTTGTGAGTAGTTCGTTTAGTTCTTAAGGACATAGGAGAAGTCATGTTGTTAGTAGTGGAATTGTGTTGAGAAAGATTCAATAGTTTGTTATTTATGTTGTGGTGTTATTCTTCTAGTGGTGTCATGTGAACGTCGACTACATGACACTTGAACGTCGATCTACTAAAACACTTGAGTAGCAAGGTACATCTACTTGATTACAAAGCTTATGATCTATTGAGGGCAAACCTCTAGGGTGGCCCGATCTTTCACGATCCCCTCTCAAATCGAGGGTGGAGTGCGGGGGAAGGAGGAGAGGATGAACACGACGAACACACGCACGAAGAATGCGATGGACACACACACGCAAAACCAAGATAAACACCAATAGCTCACGCCGGCGGTGACCGGTCCGGCGCAATCCCTAGGATCGGCGTCGCGCGGAGGACTCTCTCTCGAAACGGCACGGCGAGATGGGAGACTCGGTGAGATCTTGACGCCTAGGCAAAGGAACACCGATGCCTAGGCCTTTTACAACGCGGAGGCACGATGCAAACTCCAACAAGGTTTGGGGATATTGGTGCTCCTTAGTCAAGGAGGATGAGGCAAGCACTAGATAGATCCACAAAGGGGTTTCCACTAATTCCAATATCATGCCTAGGGTTTACAACAACAATAACTCCCCAAGCATGGACGGCTTCAAGAACGACAACGACAATCTCCTCAAGTCGCATCAACCAAGAGGGAGCCTCTACCTCGAGAGTGCCAAGGTCCACCATCACATGGACAAGTTCGAAAGCTCCCTCAACAACTTCAAGAGTGACATGGACAACAACTTCACCAAAACCATGAGCATGATGGCGAAGACTAATGATGCTTTGTGCTCATTACAACGCCTCACCAAGAAGAGTGCCAAGGACAAGGAGCATCGTCGCGAGCGTCATGTGGATGACCAAGTGCGCCATCAACATCAACCTTTGGCAAGGCACACCAATGACCTCCGTCGACACCATCATAAGGCGCCTTCAACTACTCGTGCCACCACCAAATGGGCACCAAGAGCAAGCTCTCCTCCACGCCATCAAGCTTCACGCCACAAGTCTACACTTCAAGATGGAGGAAGCCAAGGCCACGTATGTGATGAAGTCGATCCGAGCACCGCTCTCGACAACAACATGCGCCTACTTCCACCACTACCACAAGACGGTGATGACAAGATCAAGATTGGTGAGCAAGGGAGTTTCCCTTCACCAAAGGAGGCGCATGGAGTTGAGAGAACCGAGCCTACCCCTACATGCTTGAGTGATGATGTGGTATGAATCCCATGTGAGTATGAGAGCCACTTTGCCCACTTGAGTGAGAACAAGAGTGAGATGAGTGACTCCACCATACGTGAGATTGAGTGCTTCCACTTGGAGGGCATGAGTGATACACCAAGTGAGTTGAGAGTGGTAGTTGATAGGTCATGTGAGACCACTTTTATTGCTAACAACTTACCCTCTACCTCTAGTGTGTTTCCTCATGATGTGCTAGGTTCCATGGATCAAGAAGCACCAAGCTTGGAGATGATGATGCCTCCAACCAAGAAGATGTACATGGTGGATGAAGATGATGCCATCCCCATACATGATGAAGAAGTCGTCCACATGGAGGCCAGTACTACCACAACGCCCACTTCATATGAGAGGTATGAACAAGGTAACAATATGGGTGTTGATGATGCCATGATCCCACTAGTGGACATGATGACTTGTGATGATTTGCATGCTATGGATGATGTTTGTGATATCACATATGCTTCATTGATATTTCCATGTGATACTTTGCCTTTGCATAATGTTGAGCATGTGAAATTATTTGATTGTGATGATGTTGCCATAGACATGCCATGCTTTAAACGTTACATTGATGATATCATTGCTTGCACTTTGTTGAACAATTGCTCTTTCCAATGTTTTGCTTGTAATGATGTTACCAATGGTACCCCTCGAACCATGCTTTGTCATGAATGTTTTACAATCTCTCCCGTTGCTTGCAATAAGATGAACAATTGCTCTTTCACTTGTTTTGCTTGCAACAATAATTCTCATATGTATTCTATTGAGATGGCCCCCATAGCTTTCTCAAATTTTGGAGATTTTGGTAAATGCCATGATAAGCATGTTCACCACTTGCATACTCACTGTGCATCTATTTCATACTTGATTGACACTCATGGTGATGTGAACAAGAAGAGATATGTCATGATGGATGATGTATTTCTCTACCATGCACACACGTTCTTACTTTTGTGTTTGATGTGTGTAGGTACCCGCATGATCATGTCAACCTCGGTTGAGCACGAGTTGACAAAAAGAGCTCTAGAGAGCATCCCCCAAGTGAGTTCAAGATCGAACCCAGCTCTGATACCTTCTGCATGTATCTTTCATGTTGAAAATTTTCTCTTTCCTCTGGTTTGCTTTCAAGCATGTTAATGGTATTCTTCCACCTTGTGACAATCATGTTTAGTTACTATTGGATATTGATGCTTTGTGTGTTTCCACAAAAATGTTGAACAATTTCTCTTTCTGATGTTTTGTGTGCAACCATATTGCCATTATGAGCATGTATTGTCATGAGAGCTTCCAAGTCTCTCGTATAGTTGTTGCAACAAACATAAGGACCACTTGCTCTTTCATTTGGTTTGTTTACAAGCATGTTGTTTTTGCTTCCGGTTGTGATACTCCAATGCCCATGATCTTTGATTTTGATGATTTGAGTGTGGCATCCAACATGTTGCCCAATTGTTCTTTCCAATGGTTGGTTTGCAGACATAATGATGTTGTTTTGGATATCTTTCCTCATGTGTTTTTGCCGAATTATCCTACTCTTGCATCAAAGATGTTGATCCATTTCTTAGTCAATTGCTTTGAGTGCCACACTAAGACGCTTTATGGAGTTTTTGAGTTCTCACATTTGGATGATGTTCAAACGACATCCATGCACTTTGACCTTGCATACGCATTTCGTTTGCGATACTTGAGTTGTGCTAATAGTGTTGTGAACAAGAATGGACATGCCACAACTGACATTCTCCTCTATCACACACAAACATATGTTGCTTGGTCTTTGTTGTGTGAAGGTACAATTGCATACGTGTCAACCTCTATGGACAAAGAGTTGATAAGACGAATCGAAGAGAGTTACCTAGGGCTATCCTTCAATGAGCTATCTCTATATCATAAGGTGACTTCCTTCTACTTGAGGACTCATGCTATAATCTTCATGAATTGGCTACTCTTTGAGTGTTGCTTCGCTTTTGTTGTGAGCTTTGTAGGCTTCATGGAAGGTGCAGGAACATTGAAGAGTTGCCACATCAAGCTTCTCAAGGACGACTGTATGGTGAACCCCAGGATCAAGAAAGTCTCTCGACATCATCTTCTTAGTGATGTGCATGAAGAGTCGAGGACGACTCTTTTGAAGGGGGGAGCTGATGCAGCCCGTCCTGCGGAGGCTACTACATCAACAACGCCGAGTTCCCAAGATCGTTGACCCACGAGCCCGGAAGCTGCCTGAGCCGAAGTGTCCGCCCGAATCCAGCCGGAGTGTCCGGCGTGACTCAGCCGGAGTGTCCGGCCTGCCCGAGCCCGGACCTGGCGTGGACATTCAGAAGGTCATATCGGACACTCCCCGGACACCACCTAGAGTGTCCGGTCAACCCGGACTGTCCGACCGTGCCGACCCGGACTGTCCGGCCCAAGTGATGGGCCTGCGAGCCAACAGCTGGGCCCTTGGCCCATGTACCCCTCTATTTCGCACCAAACCCTAGTTTTATGCCCAAACTACCCCTGAACTTGTGGCTGGCCTATAAATAGAGCCCCCACCCCTCATTGTATCCCTTAGGCATAGATGATAGACTAAAGACAACCCCCCTTTGTGGAATCTCTAGTTTTGCCTCATCCCCTTCTACCAAAGGGGATCGACTATCGTCACCACCTCGTTGGAGTTTGCATCACGCCTCCCTCGTTGTACAAGGCCTTGGCATCGGTGTCCCTTTGCCTAGACTTCAAGACCCTCTCCAAGGTGTTCTTCCCTCTCCGCTTGGGATTGACGGGAGCACGTTGACCGATCTTTCCTTGCGAGGATTCTATCGGACCGGTGGCCACCGGTGACAGCAATCGGCCTTGTATCGTGTGTGTTTTGCGTGTGTTCATCGTGTTCTTCGCGAGGTGTGCGTCCGCTTCCGCTACCTTCTCCCTTCCCCTCGCTTTCCCATCGATTTGACCACGAGATCCGTGAAGATCGGGCCACCCTAGAGGTTTTCCCTCATCATATGTTGAGGGCAAACCTCTAGGGTGGCCCGATCTTTCACGATCCCCTTTCAAATCGAGGGTGGAGTGCGGGGGAAGGAGGAGAGGATGAACACCACAAACACACGCACGAAGAACGCGATGAACACACACACGCAAAACCACGATAAACACCAATAGCTCACGCCGGCGGTGACCGGTCCGGCGCAATCCCTAGGATCGGCGTCGGGCGGAGGACTCTCTCTCGAACCGGCATGGCGAGATGGGAGACTCGGTGAGATCTTGACGTCTAGGCAAGGAACACTGATGCCTAGGCCTTGTACAACGCGGAGGCACGATGCAAACTCCAACGAGGTTTGGGGATATTGGTGCTCCTTAGTCAAGGAGCATGAGGCAAGAACTAGATAGATCCACAAAGGGGTTTCCACTAATTCCAATATCATGCCTAGGGTTTACAATGGAGGTGGGGGTCTATACATAGGCCAGCCACAAGTTGAGGGGTAATTCAGGCATTAAAGTAGAGTTCTGGGTGAAGTAGAGGGGTACATGGGCCATAGGGCCCAGCTAGGCTCGCAGGCCCATCACTTGGGCCGGACTCTCCTGGTCGAGTGAGCCGGACAGTCCGGGGTGGCCGGACAGTCCAGGTCGGCGCGACCGGACAGTCCGGGCGAGGCGGACACTTCGGGTGGTGTCCGGGGAGTGTCCGATTCGACCTTCTGAATGTCCACGCCAGGTCCGGGCTCGGGCAGGCCGGACACTCCGGCTGAGTCGGGCCGGACACTCCGGGATGGCCGGACACTCCGGCTGGATTCGGGCGGACACTCCGGTAGCTTCAGCTCAGGTGCAACTTCAGGGCTCGTGGGTCGACGCGGCGGGGGTTTGTACCTGATGATTCACAGAGTAGAGGTATGAAGTAGCACGCCATCCAAGGAGGTATCGAATTGGCACGAAGAGAGGAGCGAGTTCACCTTAGCTTGCAGGAGTTTGGCTCGGGCACGAGTCATGGGTCCACTTGGGGGACTTGTTGGTGTAGATGTAGAAGCGTCCGTAGGACGGGCTGCATCAGCTTCCACTACCTTCTCCCTTTCCCCTCGCTTTCCCATCGATTTGACCACAAGATCCATGAAGATCGGGCCACCCTAGAGGTTTGCTCTCATCATCTGGTATCAGAGCACTCACACCTCGTGAAGAACACGATGAACACACGCCAAACACACACGATACAAGGCCGATTGCTCTCACCGGTGGCCACCGGTCCGATAGAATCCTTGCAAGGAAAGATCGGTCAATGTGCTCCCGTCAATCCCAAGCGGAGAGGGAAGAACACCTTGGAGAGGGTCTTGACGTCTTGGCAAAGGGACACCGATGCCAAGGCCTTGTACAACGAGGGAGGCGCGATGCAAACTCCAACAAGGTGGTGACGATAGTTGATCCCCTTTGGTAGAAGGGGATGAGGCAAAACTAGAGATTCCACCAAGGGGGGTGTCTTTAGTCTATCATCTATGCCTAAGGGATACATGAGGGGGTGGGGGCTCTATTTATAGGCTAGCCACAAGTTCAGGGGTAGTTTGGGCATAAAACTAGGGTTTGGTGCGAAATAGAGGGGTACATGGGCCAAGGTCCCAGCTGTTGGCTCGCAGGCCCATCACTTGGGCCGGACACTCCGGGTCGAGTGGGCCAGACAGTCCGGGGTGGCCGGACACTTCGGGTAGTGTCCGGGTAGAGTCTGAACTGGCCTTCTGAATATCCATGCCAGGTTGGGGCTGGGGCAGGCCGGACACTCCGGCTGAGTCACGCCGAACACTCCGGCTGCGCCGGACACTCCGGCTGGTTCCGGGCGGACACTCCGGCTCAGGCAGCTTCAGAGCTCGTGGGTCGACGATCTTGGGGACTCGGCATTGTAGATGTAGTAGCATCCGCAGGACGGGCTGCATCAGCTCCCCCCCTTCAAAAAGAGTCGTCCTCGACTCTCCATGCTCATCCTAAGAAGATGATGTCGAGAGACCTTCTTGATCCTGGGGTTCACCATATAGTCGTCCTTGAGAAGCTTGAATCGACTACACCTCAATGTGCCTTCACCTTCCATGAAGCCTACAAGGCTCACCACAAAAGCAAAGCAACACTCAAAGCGTAGCCAATTCATGGAGATTATAGCATGAGTGCTCAAGTAGAGTGAAGTCACCTTATGATGTAGAGATAGCTCGTTGAGGGGTAGCCATAGGTAACTCTCTATGGTTCGTCTTGTCAACTTATGGTCCATAGAGGTTGACGCATAAGCAATTGTACCTTCACACAACAAAGACCAAGCAAAATATGTTTGTGTGTGATAGAGGAGCATGTCATTTGTGGCATGTCCATTCTTGTTCACAACACTATTAGCACAACTCAAGTATCGCAAACGAAATGCGTATGCAAGGTCAAAGTGCATGGAAGTTAATTGAACATCATCCAAATGTGGGAACTCAAAAACTCCATATAACATCTTAGTGTGGCACTCAAAGCAATTGACTAAAATATTGATCAACATCTTTGATGCAAAGCTAGGAGAATTCGGCAAAAACACATGAGGAAGAATATAAAAAGCAACATCATTATGTGTGCAAACCAACCATTGGAAAGAACAATTGTTCAATATGTTGGATGCCATACACATATCATCAAAAGCCAAAATCATGGGGGTATGAGTATCGCAAGCGGTAGCAAAAACAACATGTTAGCAAACAAACCATATGAAAGAGCAAGTGGTCCTTATGTTTGTTGCAACAACAATACGAGATACTTGGAAGCTCTCATGACAATACATGCTCAAAATGGCATTATGGTTGCACACAAAACATCGGAAAGAGAAATTGCTCAACATTTTTGTGGCAACACACAAAGCATCCATATCCAAAAGCACTTAAACATGATTGTCACAAGGTGAAAGAATACCATCAACATGCTTGCAAGAAAACCATAGGAAAGAGCAATTTTTCAACATGAAAGATGCAAAGCATGCAAAAGGTATCAGAGCTGGGTTCGATCTTGAACTCACTTGGGGGATGCTCTCTAGAGATCTTTTTGTCAACTCGTGCTCAACCGAGGTTGACATTCTTGTGCGGGTACCTACACACATCAAACACAAAAGGAAGAATGTGTGTGCATGGTAGCGAAACACATCATCCATCATGACGTATCTCTTCTTGTGCACATCACCATTAGTGTCAATCAAGTATGAAAAATATGCATGGTGAGTATGCAAGCGGGAAACATGCTTATCATGGCAATCATCAAAATCTCCAAAATTTGAGAAAGCTATGGGGGCCATCTCAATATAAACCATATGAGAATTATTGTTGCAAGCAAAACAAGTGAAAGAGCAATTATTCAACTTATTGCAAGCAACAGGAGAGATTGTAAAACATTAATGGCAAAGCATGGTTCGAGGGGTACCATTGGTAACATCATTGCAAGCAAAACATTGGAAAGAGCAATTGTTCAACAAAGTGCAAGCAATGATATCATCAACGTAATGTTTAAAGCATGGCATGTCTATGGCAACATCATCACAATCAAATAATTTCACATGCTCAACAATATGCAAATGCAAAGTATCACATGGAAATATCAATGAAGCATATGTGATATCACAAACATCATCCATAGCATGCCAATCATCACAAGTCATCATGTCCACTAGTGGGATCATGGCATCATCAACACCCTTATTCTTACCTTGTTCATACCTCTCATATAATGTGGGTGTTGTGGTAGTGTTTGCCTCCATGTGGACGACTTCTTCATCATGTATGGGGATGTCATCATCTTCATCCACCATGTACATATTATCGGTCGGAGGCATCATCATCTCCAAGATTGGCGCTTCTTTATCCATGGAACCTAGCACATAATGAGGGAACACACTAGAGGTAGAGGGTAAGTCATTAGCAATCAAACTGGTCTCACATGACCTATCAACTACCAATCTCAACTCACTCGGTGTATCACTCATGCCCTCCAAGTGGAAGCACTCAATCTCACGTATGGTGGAGTCAGTCATCTCACTCTTATTTTCACTCAAGTGGGCTAAGTGGCTCTCATACTCACATGGGATTGGTACCACATCATCACTCAAGCATATGGGGGTAGGCTTGGTTCTCTCAACTCCTTGTGCCTCCTTTGGTGAAGGGAAAGTCTCATGCTCACCATTCTCGACCTTGTCGTCGCCATCTTTTGGTAGTGGTGGAAGTAGGCTCATGTTGTTGTCGAGAGCGGTGCTCGGATCGACTTCATCACATATGTGGCCTTGGCTTCCACCATCTTGAACTGTAGACTCTTGGCACGAAGCTTGATGGCGTGGAGGAGAGCTTGCTCTTGGTGCCCTTTTGATGGTGGCACGAGTAGTTGAAGGCGCCTTATGATGGTGTCGATGGAGGTCATTGGTGTGCCTTGCCAAAGGTTGATGTAGATGGCGCACTTGGTCATCCACATGACTCTCGCGACGATGCTCCTTGTCCTTGGCACTCTTCTTGGTGAGGCGTTGTAATGAGCACAAAGCATCATTAGTCTTCGCCATCATGCTCATGGTTTTGGTGAAGTTGTTGTCCATGTCACTCTTGAAGTTGTTGAGGGAGCTTTCGAACTTGTCCATGTGATGGTGGACCTTGGCACTCTCGAGGTAGAGGCTCCCTCTTGGTTGATGCGACTTGAGGAGATTGTCGTTGTCGTTCTTGAAGCCGTCCATGCTTGGGGAGTTATTGTTGTTGTAGAAATCCATATCACCCAAGCATGTGGAGCCCTTGTCGGTGTAGTGCTCCATCATGTCATCCATACTTGTGGAGGCATATGCATGGTTGCTCATCGTGGATTCTTCATAGAAATCATCCTCGGTTCCGGAGTCCCTAGACATGTTTCACAAGACCAAGTGGTGTATATGGAAGTGGTAGGGGTTAGGGATGCAACGCCAAACCTTACTTTACCTTGGAAGATAGTATCGTGCAAGTGGCAACGCTTGAGAGCAATCAAAACCAAGCAAAGTGAAGTTCACGCGGAACACCAAAACCAACTAACCACTAAAAAAACACACACAAAGCTTATGGTGGATAGGTATGGAAGGTGGCGTGTCCAAGAACAATCCGAAATCAAGATGTTGTAATGGCAAGTAAAGAACCACAATGATCACAAAGCAAAACAAGTCAATCCACATGAGGAAATATGTACAAGGAAACACACACGGTGAGAAAGTGAGCTAAGAACCAAATGATTACCTAGCGAAGACTATAAGCTCGTGTCGCACAAGTGCAAGGAGTGACGCTAGTTCGATTGCAATAAATTGGTGGGCTACAAGATATGCACAATAAGTACCACCTATTTGATGTTCATCGAGCTTGCGCTTCCTATTCTATGAGGCACTTGTTTCTTTCTTTTTCTTCTTTTTCTTTTTCTATTTTTTTTTCACTTTTTCTTTTATTTTTCACTTGCCTCTTCTTTGTGCCAACAACTATACAAGATAACTATATGAGATAGCGCGCTCACAACTTTTGCTCGGTATTCTACAAGTATCAAATGTGCATAGCCCAAGCAATCATAGGAGGAACTAGTCTCAATAGGTGTTTGTTGAACGCAAAGATAATGTGGCTAACAAAGGGATGCAAGTGGGGAGAAGTCGCGTAAATGTTTATACCTTTCGTCGCCGATCTTCACCCTTTATTGGTGGATTCCGCCTTGCTCACGGAATTTGGATGGAGTAGATAGCATGAACCACGGAGATTATGATGTAGAGCTCTTTCTCCTCTTCAAAACGAGCTAAAGAACACCAAAATCCGAGTTCGTATGCAAAAGTTATGCTCAAAACCGTGAAGCAGATTTTTCTGTCAGGAGGGGGCGGACAGTCCAGTGCGCGCAGGCCGGACAGTCCGGCCGGGGCGGAGATTCCGGTCAATTTAGGCTGGAAACTTCGGCGGGGCGGATACTCCGGTCTGTTTTGGCCGGATAGTCCGGTCCGGTCGATCCAGAAGTTCCAGAACACGAACAGGACGACTTTTGGTAGAAAAACTCGAACCAAAACCTCAAATTGATAGGGGAAATCAAGGAATTAGGCCATGGAAACGCAGGGGAAGGTAGATCAACGAGTTTAGCAAGTAATCCATGGATCAAAACCTACCAAAACACAATTAAATCACAGATCGGTCCAAAACACGAATTGGGGCTATATTTGGTGGAATTTTCGAATTTGTGGGGAAAAAGACCAAATCGAGGAGAAATCCGTGGCAACCAAAAGCTACTGATACCAGATGATGAGGGCAAACCTCTAGGGTGGCCCGATCTTCACGGATCTCGTGGTCAAATTGATGGGAAAGCGAGGGTAAAGGGAGAAGGTAGCGGAAGCGGATGCACACCTCGCGAAGGTGTTCTTCTCTCTTGCATGTTCATCTGGAGAGGGACGCACAAGTAGCTGCATCAAGCTCTGATACTAATATGTTGAGGGCAAACCTCTAGGGTGGCCCGATCTTTCACGATCCCCTTTCAAATCGAGGGTGGAGTGCGGGGGAAGGAGGAGAGGATGTGATGTGGATGAAAAGAGGAGCTTGACGCCGAGCTTAGCCATGAGGGTCTTCCACAACTAGCTCATGAATTTGACGTCACGGTCGGAGACGATTGTCCTTGGCACACCATGAAGACGGACGATTTCCCTGAAAAATAGATTTGCAACATGTGAAGCATCGTCGGTCTTATGGCACGGTATGAAGTGTGCCATCTTGGAAAAACGATCCACAACAACAAATATAGAATCATGACCATGCTTAGATCTAGGCAATCCTAACACGAAATCCATGCTAATGTCGGACCAAGGTGTATGAGGAATAGGTAATGGCATATAAAGACCATAGGGATTAGCTTGCGACTTAGCTTGAACACATGTCGTGCATCGTTGAACGTAGCGCTCCACGTCACGCTTCATCTTGGGCCAAAAGTAGTGATTGGAGAGCATGTCCAATGTCTTGTCGCGACCAAAGTGACCCATAAGGCCTCCAACATGAGATTCTTGGAGAAGCCAAAGTTGAAGCGACGACTTCGGAATGCATAGCTTGTTTTGTTTTAAAAGAAAGCCCTTATGCAAATAGAAATCATCAACTCCCTTGTCATTGGAGCACTTTGCGAAAATTGGTTCAAAGAACGGGTCGGAAGCATACAAAGATTTTATTTCCTCAAGACCCAACACGTTGATTTCAAGTCTCGTAAGAAGGCTTGTATGTTTGCGAGACAATGCGTCCGCAACTACATTATCTTTGCCCTTCTTATACTTGAGAATGTACGGAAAAGACTCCATGAACTCAACCCACTTAGTGTGTCTCTTGCTCAAGTTAGCTTGGCCTTTGAGATATTTCAACGACTCGTGGTCGGAATGTATGATAAATTCCTTGGGCCAAAGGTAGTGTTGCCAAACTTGAAGGACACGAACTAAGGCAAAAAGCTCTTTGTCATAAATCAGATAGTTAAGGCGAGCACCATCAAGTTTTTCGCTATGGTAGGCTATAGGACGTCCGTTTTGCATAAGGACTCCTCCAGTGCCAATACCACTAGCATCACACTCTATCTCAAAAGTTCTTGTGAAATCCGGTAAAGCAAGAAGAGGTGCTTCGGTGAGCCTCTTTTTAAGTTCATCAAAAGAATTTTGTTGTGGTTTGCCCCACACGAAGGTGACATTCTTTTTGGTCAATTCATTAAGGGGCAAGCAATGGTTGAAAAGTATTTCACAAAGCGACGATAGAAACCGGCCAACCCATGAAAACTTCGGAGTTCACTCACATTTGTTGGTATGGGCCAATCTCGTATGTCCTTTACCTTGGAAACATCAACTTCAATTCCCTTCGAAGAAACGACAAATCCAAGAAAAATCAACTTGTCTTTAGCAAAAGTGCACTTGGGAAGATTAGCATAAAGCTTTTCATGTCGAAGGATTTGCAAAACTTCCTTGACATGTGTTATATGGTCCTCAAGTGATTTGCTATAAACAAGAATATCATCAAAATAGACAACAACACTTTTTCCAATGAGAGAACGCAAGATGTGATTCATAAGGCGCATGAAGGTGGATGGGCATTTGATAAACCAAAGGGCATAACCAACCATTCATAGAGACCAAGTTTGGTCTTGAAGGCGGTTTTCCACTCATCACCTTCAGCCATGCGTATTTGATGGTAACCACTACGAAGATCAATTTTTGAAAAAATAGTGGCTCCACACAACTCATCAAGCATGTCATCGAGACGTGGTATGGGATGTCGATAACGCACGGTGATAGCATTGATTGGACGACAGTACATGCATAACCGTAACGTATCATCCGTCTTTGGAACAAGAATCACGGGTACGGCACTTGGACTAGTGCTAACTTGGATCAAACCTTTGGAGACGAGTTGGTTGATTTGACGTTCGATCTCCTTTGTCTCCTCCGGGTTCGTGCGGTAAGCGGCGCGGTTGGGAAGTGGTGCACCGGGGATGAGGTCAATGCGATGTTCTATGCCGCGAAGAGGAGGTAGTCCATGTGGAAGCTCCTCGGGGAACACATCCTTGAATTCCTGCAAAACACTCATCAAAGATGGAGGAACATTGTTTAATTCGTTAGTTCCTTGCGCTAGTCCCTTGCAAAGGAGGACATAGTGCAAGATGGATGGGTTGTTCCGAACATCTCTCATCTCACTTTTGGTGGCAAGGAGAACACTCTTAGTTTTTCCACTCGAATTTGGCTTGTGGCTCTCACTCACTATGCGGTGGTTCTCTCTCTCACCGCTCTTCTCACAAGTAGGTGTTGTGCTTTGCGCCCTTGCTAAAGCCTTTGCATTGTTCGCAATTATTTGGCTAGGAGTCATCGGTTGCAAAACACATGTTTTGTTGAGCCATTTGAAGGTGTATATATTGGTGCGACCATCATGTTGAGCAGCCTTGTCAAATTGCCATGGTCGACCAAGAAGCATGTGGCAAACTGTCATAGGAAACACATCACACTCCACCGTATCTTTGTAAGGACCAATGGCGAAGGAGACCAATACGGTATGCTTGATCTTCACGGACCCTTGGTCACTTAGCCATTGCACGTGGTAGGGGTGCTTGTGTGGATGGAGGTTGAGGTTGAGCTTCTCACACAACTCGGTGCTAGCAAGGTTGTGACAACTCCCTCCGTCAATGATCACCTTGATAGATTTGCCATTGATGTCGGCTCGTGTTTGGAAGATATTGGAGCATTGGTCTTCATGCTCTTGTGCTTGAGTGGTCAAGATTATTGTGACGACAAGCGATGGACTTGCGTCATGTTCACACATGAGGAGTTCTTGATCATCTTCCACTCGTTGCCTTGCCATTGCTTCCTTGACACGGGCATCAAACTCATCTTCACTCAAGTACTCTTCATCACCATTGTCATGGATGAACAAGACTTTCTTGTTTCCACATTCGGCCGACTTGTGTCCTTTACCTCCACACTTGTAGCACTCACCGTTGAAAGGTGTATCACTCTTTGCTTGCTTGCCACTTGGGGGCAGTTTTCCTTGAGGCAGTGTGGGCTTGAAGAAAGGTTTGGAGGTACTTGAGGCGGTACCATTGGTGGCGAAGGTGTGTAGACTCCCTCCGTCAATGATCACCTTGAGGCAGTGTGGCCTCATGGTGGCGAAGGTGTGTAGCCTCTTGACGCGGTTGATGACGAAGAGGAGGCTCGTTCCTTGGTTGGTGATGTTGGTTAGGCACATGGGCCTCACGGCGAAGAACATGGTCATGAGCCTCTTGACGTGGTGGGCGTCGCTCAACTTGTATCACTTGACGCTCCAAGTTTTGTTGATGTGGAGGAGGCGCCTCGTGATGACCATGGTGTCGTTGTTGACGTTCACGACATTGATGACGAGGAGGAGGATCGTGAAGAGCTTGACGTCGATGACGAGCTTGATTCTCCAAATTGGAGTCATCACTTGTTTTGTCAAGAATGTGTCGCGGTCGATGGTGGTAGACTTGCGGTTCCTCTTGTGGTTGCTCTTGTGGAATCACTAGTGCCCTTGCGTGATGACGGTGTGCTTCTTGCCTTGCTCGTGGCCTTGAAGAGAGGTCACCATCATAGCTTGACGTTGCGGCGTGCCGTGGGGAAGGTACATAGTTCGAAGAAATTCCATCTTCAACCATGGGGGCATCATTGCGTCTTTGAGCACTTTGATGTAGATCTTGTGGAAGAGGTGCATGACGATGCGAAGAACTTGCCGAGCTTGATGCGTGTGAATGTGGTCTTGCCATGCCATCGATGAGGTGTCGAAGATTGTCATTTGTTTCGGCGACGGAGCGTTGAAGCGCTTCATTTTGGTGGCCGAAGTTGTGATGCATTGCATGCATTTGTCGTTCGAGGTCGTCGAAGCGGTTGTCGATGTTCTTGAACTCGGCTTGCATCTCGCCAAATTGTTCATCTTGTCTCGTCTCAAGTGCTTGGCTATGTTCACGAAACTCTTGTCGAACCATGAAGTGACTTGCGTGCGTCATGTACGGACCTTGATCTTCTTCTTGGGGAGGTGGTTGGCTCGTCTCACCGTGCCTATCCATTATGCAAAACACACAAGTATTGTATATGGAAGTGGAATATGGTGGTGTTAGCCTTGTACCTCACCTTGGGGATTGCACCAAACTAGAAACCACAAGTGAGAGCTATTAGCGTGCAAAGTGGAAATGCAAAGAAAACTCACACTCTCAAAAGCTTGTTGGTGGTAGGTTAGGGTTGTGGAAAGCCAAAGAACCAACCAAAAGAAAACGGATAGTCAAAAGTGGTAAAAATCCAACAAAACTCAAGTCAAAGGCGAAGGTCAACAACTCAAAAGGGTGACGGGAACCTACGACTATGTACACACACGTGGAGAAAGTTGGGATTGACACGACTATGAAAATGAGCAAACAAAATGTCCTAACAAATACTAAGCTCGTTGTCGTGCCAATGCAAGGACAACAACGACACCATGGTCATCACGAAACTACTTTGTGGCCCCAAGAAATAGAAATGAATCAAGCTCTAGCTCAGGGGGTCTATAAGGCCTCCGGGATGTGGATAGTGCGAAAAATCAAGGAACATGTATCAAGTACTCGGGGTCCTACGGGACACAAGTGAGCGTGGAAGAACCAAATAACATCTATTGTCCACCGATGCCTCTGCATTAGTTATATCTAGCATTTTAATAGTTGTAATTAAAGTCATGATCATCTTCACCAATAAGCATCTCCACCGATAAACATCTGCTAGCGTTCCAACAATTGTGGTACTTGACAACATGAGATCACACCTGAGCAAGCGACTACGACTCGCAAGGCCAGCTATCTACCAAACACAGGTAATAGGAGGTGTCCAAGGCAATATAGAGGCTGCACGGGATATAACTGGGGTGCGGAAACTAAAGCATCGCGATACGGATAGCAATAGGTCACAGGAGGAAATAAAGACTATAAATGCAAAATAGGTAGAAGGGGGAAAGATGCTCGCCTAGGAAAACACTGCCGAAGGATCATATCCGGAGAACTTGTCGACACTCGCATCAACTCATCGGTCTAATCCGCGAAGAAGCAAAGCACTAAAAGAAACACCGGATGCACTATTTAATATTACGGCAGAAGATCCGGCATGATTATGATATGATGCAGATGCGGTGCAATTAGGCAGTATTAAGCGGAATCAGGGTCCCGACAATTAATTAATGGGTTCATGTTTAGAACCCCGCAATTTAAATGTTGTATTAACAGGGTGAAACATGGCATCGGTTCGCTACACAATTTAAATGGAGTCCGGAATAAGACAAAGATATCCCACATAAACACTCCATATTTAATTATGAGGTGAATCGACTATACAACCCGGACCCACAAAATATGTATGCAGGCATGTACAATTGATATGCAACAATTCATATAGATGGCATTTATAAAAATAGGGGTCTTAGTTAGGGGATCACATTAGGGTTCGGAAGATCTTGGGTTCCGGGGGTTCGGGGTCCGGCAGGGTTCGACGAGGATCGGTCTCGACGGAAGCCTTCTTCTCCGTACCATGAGGCGGATCTCGAGGGCGAGATCCATTGTTCGTGGTGTCGAATTGTAGCACCCGGTAAAACCATAACTAGAAAATCACTGTGTTTTTTTGTGTGCATCATCATGGCATCATCATGCATATTTTGTTTGCAATTTTAACCGCAAACTATTTTTGCTAAAAAACCTATTTTGGTTTTACTAAAATATCCCCATGGTTTTATTAAATCTATTTCTCTTTTCTTATTTTCAAAATAAAACAAAATAATATTTTTGGTCTATTATATGACCTTAAATGATTTTCTTATTTGACTAAAAAGTAAAATTAGGATAAAGGCCCGTCTAAAGTTTTAGCCCAAAACTAGCCCCATCTAGTCTACTTCGGACTACATATATACTCTAGTCTATCCCTTTTCTAAACCCTTGTTCCCAAATCTGAGATCCAAATATGTCCCAAAATTTCCCCACCTTCCAAAATTCCACCGCCAGCGAGTTCCTCCTTTTCCTTGATCTGGATCCAGTCTATCGCATGATACATCTTCAAAGCATTACCTCATCACGTTCATGTCCAATTCCTTGTTGACATGTAGCCTGGTGCTATTATTTTCATGCTTGGTTTGTGTGCATCGCAGCAGCATAGCAGCTGCCTCAAATTTTTTTGGTTGGCCGATAGCTCCTGATATCTCCGCCCATCAACGCCGATCTGCTCCTCACGCCACCTACCACACAGCCAGATCGCCAACAGCCCCCTTGCTCGCGTGAGTGCCCGATTGGCCTCCTCCGTCGATTTTGTTTCTCTGCTTATGAGCCGCGCCAATCTACTGACGCCAGGAGCCTCCATAACCACGCACCTAATCCTCCACCACAGCTGCAGTTTCTGCCACACATCCCTAGCAGTCTGGGATTCTCCTGTTAATTCGATGCAGCCTCAGATCCTGATGCTTGGGCACGCCCACGACCAACCAGCACGGCCAACCGCACGCGCAGGTCCCCTTTCCACCTTGTCCTGGCTTGGGTCTGCGCCGTATCTTCCCTGGCCGCCATGGCCCTAAGAGCCCCGTGCGTGTCAACCACCTACGGCCGACTCGCCTGTTCCCAAGCCGAACGGCGGCCTGCAGCCTCGGACACCACTTCGCAGGAAGTACTCCAGTCTAGTCGGGCTTTCTCTTGTCCACATAATTGCAGCAGCAACAGCGCAACAGCCCAGTGTCACGCCACTTTCTTCCGGCAGCGTGCCACTCTCTCCTGCTACTGATGGACTGCAATCGTATCCTATAGCAAGTCAATTGCGTCTCTGAAGTCTCTGTTCTCCTTCAGTGACATCCCTGTCGTGGTCCTCTTGACCGGAAGGTGTTCGACTAAATACCTACAGGGGCTTTGGTTCTAGATTCTACTACTTCAACATGGTTGATCCGTAATTGTTCCGTGAATCTCCCTTTTGGCGAGATTGGCACCACTTTAACACACCGTTCAATGCCGCCACCCCTTTCGACAAGGTCTTCTTTCGGCGTCCACTTCTTCCATCTACTTCCACAACTTTGACTACTTCCGGCACTCCAACTTCAGCTTGGAGCTCGTTTTATCCGCCTCTTCGATTCAACTTGTGAGGCCTAACTCTTACCCTATTTTTTATAAATAACATATAACTTGTTGCATATCAATTGTACATGCTTGCATACATATTTCGCGGGTCTAGGTTGTACAATGGATTCACTTCATAATTAAATATGGAGGCCATATGCGGACTATTCTAGTCTTATTCCGGACTCCATTTAAATTTATGTAGCGAACCGATACCATGTTTTGTCTTGTTAATATAACATTTAATTTGCGGGGTAGATAAATAACTTGAATCTATTAATTAATTGTCAGGACCCCGGTTCCGCTTAATACTGCCTAATTGCACCGTATCTGTGCCATGCCATGCATCATATCATAAGCATGCCGGATCTTCTGCTGTAGTATTAAATATTGCATCCGGTGTTTCTTTTAGTGCTTTGCTTCTTCGTGGATTAGGATGATGAGTGGATGCGAGAATCGACAAGTTCTCCGGATATGATCTGTCGGCAGTGTTTCCCAGGCGAGCATCTCTTCCCCCCTTCTACCTATTTTGTATTTATAGTCTTTATTTCCTCCTGTTGATCTATTGCTATCCGTGTCGCGATGCTTTAGTTTCCGTGCACCAGTTATATCCCGTGCAGCCTCTATATTGCTATGGACACCTCCCAATCCCTGTTGTTTGGTAGATAGTCAGCCCTGCGAGTCGTAGTCGTTTGCTTCTGTGTTGCTTCACGTCGTTGTCATTCCACCATTGATGGCAAGTTGGCACATGATAAACGGTGGAGATGCTTAATGGTGGAGATGATCATGACTTTAAACACAACTATTAAATTGCTAGATATAACTAATGCAGAGGCATCGGTGGGCAATAGATGTTATTTGGTTCTTCCACACCCACTTGTGTCCCGTAGGACCCCGAGTACTTGATACATGTTCCTTGATTATTCGCACTATCCACATCCGGGAGGCCGTGGACCCCCCTGAGCCAGAGCTTGATTCATTTCTATTTCTTGGGGCCACAAACTAGTTTGGGGTTCTATTTACTATCCTGTACTTATGCCATGTTTACAGCTTTATTTAAGATTGTGCGTGGAGCACCTGTACTGTTTTGGATCGCGCCACGTTTTCGCGGTATCGACAAGCCCAGTCACACTTTCGGGTTCCCAGTCGTTTACAGCCGTCGTCGCAAACCCTGGGTCCGTTCCGGAGCCGGCCAACTTCGTTGCGGGTAGCTTAGTGGGGTGGCCCCCTGAAATATTTTATGAATCCTGTGATCGCTTTGTCGTGAATGCCTCGTTGGGTTTTGAGTTGGTTTTTCCGAGGTTGATCGAGTGTGTGTTGCTATTTGTGCACCCCTGCAGGGTAAAACTTTCTGAAAGCCGTGTTCGCGGTTATGGACGACTTAGAGCACAGTATCTCGATCATAGACAAGCATAACTAAAGTAGTGTTATAAATTTGACTTAATATGTGACTAGTAATCAGTTTCACTACAATGGAATGGATAATAAAAATGCCAACAACTGGTGGAGCTAGGGTTCCTTGTGTCTTGTTATATCTGCCTAGTAAGTATTGCAACTCCAATGGAATGTGATAAAAGTGCCAACAATTGTTGGGTTTTGGGGATGCCTCAGGACAATTATATTTGACTAGTAAATGTTTCAACTGTAACGGAATGGGGATTAAAACTGCCCACTACTTATGCTTCAGGATGACTCATGCTACCTATATCTGAATAGTAATTGCTGCAACTATAACGGAATGAGTAAAATTGCCAATTGTGTGAGTTCCTTGGTCCGACTTCCTCGTTTGGTCTCGAGGGGGAAATACCATGATGGGTTTGTTTGGTGTTAGCTTCAGGTTGGATCCGAATAGGTCTTTCTTATCCCTCTCTAATAACCGCCACTTGTCTCGAGTCTCTATAGGTTGTTTAGTGCCGCTGCGCTGCCGCTTCAGCCCACCATACCTATGTAGGCGAGAGCCGCCGAATTCTAGCCTCGCCGTGTACTGGCCTCAGTACTGACGCTCCTCTTTTTCCTTTGCCTTTGTCGGCACCCCTTTTGTTTTAGCAGGTTTGAGATCAACGTCGTTAGCAGGGTTACCCTTCCGGCTTGGCCTGGGCAGGGTTATGGACGCCATTGGTTATTCTTCAGGGCTCTTAGCCCCATTTGCCTCTTGTCCGTAGTCGGACGCTCTATCGATTTCAAGGTGATTTGAATCTTTGTATAGTATATCTGTATTCTTGACTCATGGAGTCGTTGTTGTATATATGTTCTATGGGTTCCATCGTGGACTAATGTGTAATGGTATTACTTCGTTTTCCACCCGCACAAAAGTGCCTAGTGGGCGTCCTTGAATCATTTCTGTGCGGGTTTGGCGGGAAGCGCTGAAACTTGCATAGGGCCGATTCGAGGGTGTTACAGAGTGAGAATATCATCGAAATAGACAACGGCACTTTTTCCAACGAGAGAACGCAAGATGTGATTCATAAGGCGCATGAAGGTGGATGGGGAATTTGATAAACCAAAGGGCATAACCAACCATTCATAGAGACCAAGTTTGGTCTTGAAGGCGGTTTTCCACTCATCACCTTCAGCCATGCGTATTTGATGGTAACCACTACGAAGATCAATTTTCAAAAAAATAGTGGCTCCACACAACTCATCAAGCATGTCATCGAGACGTGGTATGGGATGTCGATAACGCACGGTGATAGCATTGATTGGACGACAGTCCATGCATAACCGTAACGTATAATCCGTCTTTGGAACAAGAATCACGGGTACGGCACTTGGACTAGTGCTAACTTGGATCAAACCTTTGGAGACGAGTTGGTTGATTTGATGTTCAATCTCCTTTGTCTCCTCCGGGTTCGTGCGGTAAGCGGCGCGGTTGGGAAGTGGTGCACCGGGGATGAGGTCAATGCGATGTTCTATGCCGCGAAGAGGAGGTAGTCCATGTGGAAGCTCCTCGGGGAACACATCCTTGAATTCCTGCAAAACACTCATCAAAGATGGAGGAACATTGTTTAATTCGTTAGTTCCTTGCGCTAGTCCCTTGCAAAGGAGGACATAGTGCAAGATGGATGGGTTGTTCCGAACATCTCTCATCTCACTTTTGGTGGCAAGGAGAACACTCTTAGTTTTTCCACTTGAATTTGGCTTGTGGCTCTCACTCACTATGCGGTGGTTCTCTCTCTCACCGCTCTTCTCACAAGTAGGTGTTGTGCTTTGCGCCCTTGCTAAAGCCTTTGCATTGTCCGCAATTATTTGGCTAGGAGTCATCGGTTGCAAAACACATGTTTTGTTGAGCCATTTGAAGGTGTATATTGGTGCGACCATCATGTTGAGAAGCCTTGTCAAATTGCCATGGTCGACCAAGAAGCATGTGGCAAGCTGTCATAGGAACCACATCACACTCCACCGTATCTTTGTAAGGACCAATGGCGAAGGAGACCGATACGGTATGCTTGATCTTCACGGACCCTTGGTCACTTAGCCATTGCACGTGGTAGGGGTGCTTGTGTGGATGGAGGTTGAGGTTGAGCTTCTCACACAACTCGGTGCTAGCAAGGTTGTGACAACTCCCTCTGTCAATGATCACCTTGATAGATTTGCCATTGATGTCGGCTCGTGTTTGGAAGATATTGGAGCGTTGGTCTTCATGCTCTTGTGCTTGAGTGGTCAAGATTATTGTGACGACAAGCGATGGACTTGCGTCATGTTCACACATGAGGAGTTCTTGATCATCTTCCACTCGTTGCCTTGCCATTGCTTCCTTGACACGGGCATCAAACTCATCTTCACTCAAGTACTCTTCATCACCATTGTCATGGATGAACAAGACTTTCTTGTTTCCACATTCGGCCGACTTGTGTCCTTTACCTCCACACTTGTAGCACTCGCCGTTGAAAGGTGTATCACTCTTTGCTTGCTTGCCACTTGGGGGCAGTTTTCCTTGAGGCAGCGTGGGCTTGAAGGAAGGTTTGGAGGTACTTGAGGAGCTACCATTGAAAGTTGTTGGTGTAGGGGTTGAAGCTTGCTTGTAGGTGAAGTACGTCTTGGGCTTGTTGTACTTGATATCCTCTTGCACTTGACGTTCAGCCTTTGTTGCGATGTGCACAAGCTCAACCATGGTGTTGTATGTTCGGAACTCGACGATGCGCTTGATTGGGTGATTCAAGCCAATAAGGAAACGTGCCATTGTTTGCTCCATGCGATCATCAATGTTGGCGCGAATCAAGTTGAGTTCCATTTCCTTGAAGTATTCTTCCACGGTCTTTGTCCCTTGACGAAGAGCTTGAAGGTTGTTGAAGACGTCTCGCGTGTAGTGTGCTGGGACAAACCTGGATCTCATGTGAGCCTTCATGTCATGCCAAGTTGTGATTGGAGGCTCTTGTCTTGCATCACGAGCAACTTGAACTTGTTCCCACCAAAGGTTGGCGTAATCATCAAACTCTAGCGAAGCCATGGCGACCATCTTCTCGTTGCTATAGTTGTGCATGCGGAAGATCTTGTCGACTTTGAGTGCCCACGAGAGGTATTCTTCAGGGTCATTGGATCCGGTGAACTTGGGCATTGTGAACTTGAGCTTGCCAAAAGTTTCTTCATTGTTTCGGTCATTGCGACGGGCTTGGTGACCTTGTTGATGATCTTGTAGTTGGGGAGGTGGAACTTGGTTCTCGCGTCCTTGTTGCGGAGCTTTCTCTTGGTATTGTTGTTGAGGAGGAGCTTGCTCTTGCTCTTGGCGCGGTTGTTGACGTGGTTGAGGTACTTGGGCCTCATGGTGGCGAAGGTGTGTAGCCTCTTGACACGGTTGATGACGAAGAGGAGGCTCGTTCCTTGGTTGGTGATGTTGGTTAGGCACATGGGCCTCACGGCGAAGAACATGGTCATGAGCCTCTTGACGTGGTGGGCGTCGCTCAACTTGTATCACTTGACGCTCCAAGTTTTGTTGATGTGGAGGAGGCGCCTCGTGATGACCATGGTGTCGTTGTTGACGTTCACGACATTGATGACGAGGAGGAGGATCGTGAAGAGCTTGACGTCGATGACGAGCTTGATTCTCCAAATTGGAGTCATCACTTGTTTTGTCAAGAATGTGTCGCGGTCGATGGTGGTAGACTTGCGGTTCCTCTTGTGGTTGCTCTTGTGGAATCACTAGTGCCCTTGCGTGATGACGGTGTGCTTCTTGCCTTGCTCGTGGCCTTGAAGAGAGTTCACCGTCATAGCTTGACGTTGCGGCGTGCTGTGGGGAAGGTACATAGTTCGAAGAAATTCCATCTTCAACCATGGGGGCATCATTGCGTCTTTGAGCACTTTGATGTAGATCTTGTGGAAGAGGTGCATGACGATGCGAAGAACTTGCCGAGCTTGATGCGCGTGAACGTCGGCTTGCATCTCGCCAAATTGTTCATCTTGTCTCGTCTCAAGTGCTTGGCAACGTTCACGAAACTCTTGTCGAACGATGAAGTGACTTGCGCGCGTCATGTACAGATCTTCTTCTTGGGGAGGTGGTTGGCTCGTCTCACCGTGCCTATCCATTATGCAAAACACACAAGTATTGTATATGGAAGTGGAATATGGTGGTGTTAGCCTTGTACCTCACCTTGGGGATTGCACCAAACTAGAAACCACAAGTGAGAGCTATTAGCATGCAAAGTGGAAATGCAAAGAAAACTCACACTCTCAAAAGCTTGTTGGTGGTAGGTTAGGGTTGTGGAAAGCCAAAGAACCAACCAAAAGAAAAGGGATAGTCAAAAGTGGTAAAAATCCAACAAAACTCAAGTCAAAGACGAAGGTCAACAACTCAAAAGGGTGACGGGAACCTACGACTATGTACACACATGTGGAGAAAGTTAGGATTGACACGACTATGAAAATGAGCAAACAAAATGTCCTAACAAAGACTAAGCTCGTTGTCGTGCCAATGCAAGGAGAGACCGTGGCTTGTTTGCAAAGAGGAAAATTGAGCAACGGATTTGTGCACTTGCCTTGGGCGCTCTTCTTTCTCTTTTGCTTACAAGCTTTGAGACTCTCTTTTGCAAGGGGAGACTATTATTCTTTTGCTTTTTCTTTGTATTTTTTTTTGCTCTCCCTTGATGCTACCTAGTCACACCTGATATTGCTCTTGCACTCTCACTATCCAAGGACAAATGCACAATGCTCAAGAAAACACAAGATGAGCCACTCTCATGGGATAGGTACACACAAAGGAAGCTGGGGGTTAACAAGGTGACGCAAGTTATACCTTCTTTGATGATGAACTTGGCGTCGGTGGTGCGGGATGATGTTTGTGGTCCGTGGTGTCGATGAGGGTGGAAGTTGGTGATGCGGAAGCTTGCTGGTACTTGCTGACACGCACACGGGACACGAGCAAACAAAGGAGATTAGCCAATGCGAAAAATGAGGCAAAACAGTCAAAACGGGCGTTATAGCCGGACACTCCGGTTTGTCTGGGCCGGACACTCCGGTCTGGCCGGACACTCCGGTCTGGTTCGGCCGGACACTCCGGTTGGTATGAGCCGGACACTCCGACGCGGGTTTTCTGCTCGTGTTCTTGAGCGGAAATCCTCGCCTTCGGGCCTCAAATCCACGAAAAACTGGCCAAATCGGGCTGGGAAAACGCAGGATAAAGCTGGACCAACTCCTTAGACAAGGTTTGGTCGGATCAAAACCACAAATAACAATCCAAATCAAGAGATCGATCCAAAGGCAAATATGGGCTGTTTTTTGTGGGGATTTTCGAATTTTTGGTGGATAGAAGAAAAATTTGTGTGGGAAATCGTGAGCAACGAAGCTCTTGATACCAATATGTTGAGGGTTCAGGTGCAGCTTCAGGGCTCGTGGGTCGATGCGGCGGGGGTTCCTACCTGATGATGCACAGAGTAGAGGTATGAAGTAGCACGCCATCCAAGGAGGTATCGAATTGGCACGAAGAGAGGAGCGAGTTCACCTTAGCTTGCAGGAGTTTGGCTCGGGCACGAGTCATGGGTCCACTTGGGGGACTTGTTGGTGTAGATGTAGAAGCGTCCGTAGGACGGGCTGCATCAGCTCCCCCCTTGGGAAAGAGTCGTCCTCGACTCTTCATGGATATCATCTTGAACATCTCCATGGTAGGGTGCGAGATCCTTGACATTGAATGTATTGCTTGCAAGGTACTTAGAGGTCGGTATGTCGATGATGTAGGCGTTGTTGTTGATTCTTTTGAGGACCTTGAAGGGACCATCTCCTCTTGGCTTGAGCTTAGAGTCACGTTCCTTGGGGAAGCGGTCCTTGCTTAGGTGTATCCACACAAGGTCACCTTCTTCAAATATCATCTCCTTCTTGTCCTTGTTTAACCTTGAAGCTTGGCGAAGGACTTGTTGTTCGACAGTTGCTCTTGTTTCTTCATGAAGCTTCTTCATAGCTTGTGCGCGCTTCTCGACGTCCATGTTTATGCGCTCATGGAGAGGTAGTGGTAGGATGTCAAGCGCGGTGAGGGGCTCGAAACCATAGACGATCATGAATGGACTCATCTTGGTTGTTGAGTGCTTGGCTCGATTGTAGGCGAACTCGGCGTGTGGGGTGCATTTCTCCCAATCCTTCAGGTTTTTTTGATCAACACACGAAGGAGAGTTCCGAGGCTTCGGTTGACAACTTCGGTTTGGCCATCAGTTTGAGGATGTGATGCGGATGAAAAGAGGAGCTTGACGCCGAGCTTGGCCATGAGGATCTTCCACAAGTAACTCATGAATTTAGACCTAGGGTTATTTAGATATGTGAATGGAGGTTGACACGTGAGCGGTCAAATTGTTGAGTGGCAAACCAATCATTTTAAGGTCTGATGCGTGACTATTGAAATTGATCGTAATCGGTTAAATGTAATGCACTAAACCGATGATATCCGTCTATGACCATTTCGTGTTAGAAAATTATGACTATATTAAAAAATGGTCATAATTCTTCGAGATTTAGACCCTCCAAGATGCCTTATGACTATTTGGTTCAGGATGTTCATAAAACTATGACCACAAATTTCATGGTCGTTAAGAAAAGGTCACTAGTCAACACATTTCTTATAGTGTTGGAGGAGCACTCTGAAAGGTTTAGATGTGTTGAAAGAAGGTATAATCTGATTAATTGGAGATGGGACCAATGTGAGGATATGGGAAGATCCATGGGTACCCACTGGTGTCACTCGTAGGCCTACGACTTATAAAGGTGACAACAAACTAATTATGATTCCTGAGCTGGTCGATTCCACCACATGTACATAGAAGAGAGAGAGCTTGTTATGCAACATTTTTTTCCTGCCCATGTAACCAATATTTTGAGCATCCAATTGCGAAAAGTCCAATGCCCTCCCAAAGTACACCATTTCCTTTGGCGCTTTGCACACAGTAGTCGTCATCCACTATATATGAACATTGCAAAGAGATGTATGGAGTTAGATACCAGGTGTGTCGTATGCCAGAGACTGTTTGAAGATGGGGGACATCTATTTCTGACGTGCAACTTTGCCAAACAAAGATGACGTACTCTGATGCTTGAAGACATTCGCCTAAAGCTGATACCTTCACTCATCTCTTGAGGTTCTGCAGGAAATTTTCGAACTTCCAACTTATGAACAATTACTATCAGTATCAGTGACCTTCCTTCGGAGATGAGGAAGTCGAACGACCAGTTCTAGTACCATGTTCGTCAACATGTTGAAGAATGGAAGAATCACCTGAAGAAACCGAACCATCCTGTGGATCCTATTGAGAAACGGTGGACTTGTCTAGCGACAGGTTTTGTGAGGAGCAATTTCGACGCCTCATTTAGAGAAGACCCGAAGACACGAAGTCTGGATGGTGGGCAGCCATCTGCCGTGAGAGTGTCTCTGAATCTGATATCCGCTTTGCTGATGCAGGAACTATTGATTTCGTGGCTGATGTGATGCAGGACGAAGCTACAGTCCTTTCAAATGCATGTCAGTTTGCAGAACAACTAGGGCTTGGACATGTCGTTTTCGAAACAGATTGCGGCAATCTCCAGCGAGTGATGATCTTGGCAGACTATGATCTTGCTCATCTAGACGTTATCATCAGTAATTTGAAGTTTAGATTGCTTGTGAGTTTTATTGAGGCTAGTGTTGTCTTTACTCCTCACAGTTGTAATAAGCCCACTCATAAGTTAGCTCTTTGGGTGTAGGTGTAGCTCACGGAGACCTCTATGGACGACGAGCTACCCTAATTCAGTTGTCTGTCTGGTGACTGGCGATCTAGCCGTGTTTTAATGGAATACGTGTGTTTGATGTAGAAAAAACTAAGTAAGGTTTGCATGGTTGTGAGATTTGAAAATGCAAACAACAAGGACAGCAGAAGACAACTCGGCCGGACTCCCCTTGAGAGATCGTTTGACACCCGATCAGAATCACATCCCGTCCGGTCCCACAGGCAGTCAAATACAATGCATCTGATCTGTATCTCTGTAACGATCCGTGTCCAGGAGAAACGCGTGGTAAAATCAAATAAATACCGGCAGGAGATAAGGACGTAGGCGTTTATCACCACCATATACGACGCCCTAGTTATCATCGAATAGACAGCGTCCGTATCAGCTGGCTCCAGCCATGCCTCGTCCTCCTCCCTTCCCTGCGGCATCATGGCTGCAGATTTGTTGGCGAATCCTCGTTCCTGTTCTGGTGACAATGGCGTCGCTGGGGCTCGTCGTCGGGACGGTCGGGCTCGCGGCTTTTCCGTGCACGCCGGCGAGGACTGGGGTGGCGACTGGCCATCACCATCACCAAGGCCACACTGTGTCTGGTAAGGCGCCAGCAGCGATGGGCGTGGGCGTGCCAGTGCGGGCGCCGGCGATCGTGACAGGCCACGGCGGTGAGGATCGTTGGACGTCGTCGAAGACGGATCGCATCGTGCTCAAATCGCGGCGGCCGTTGCCGCCGTCCAGCCCGAGCGACGGCGGGCACCCATAGCGTCGGCGTGATCTTTCATCCACGACAATGACAGGCAGTGTCGCGTCCATGGCAATGGTTGTGTATCAATAGCAAGTGCCTACATATATATTTACATGGTTGATCGATCGGTCGTGCTTCTCTCTCGTATATGCACTTTGTACATAGTACATACTTTTATACTGGTACATCAACTGTATTAGCGCTTAGTTTTCATATGCACCCTCGTAGTCTAATACTCCTACGATACTAGTTTCAGTTAGTAAAAAAATCTTCTAATTACACACTTTTCATACTCCATCTGTGCCGCACATCAGTTCTAGCGTTGGTAAATATATGCATAGTTTCAGATGCACGAGATTTAAGATTTTCAATCGCAGGTGGTTTAGCAAAACGGGGCATATACTTATGGAAGTTTTTCCTGGGTTTTGGAACTGTGATCACTAGGTTCACGCTTGAATTTGTGCTGCATGGCCGAGCTCTCTTGACAATGGCGTGTTATCGTCGACCGTAAGCCTGACCACTGGAGTTTGTTAGTACTCCCTCCGTTTCAGTATTTATATATCAATAAAAATATGTATATATATATATATATGGACAAATCTACGAGAACAGAGAGTACTCCCTCTGCCTCAAAATAAGTGATATGAGTTGTCTAGATTCGTATGTATCTAGATATATTTTATTATATAGATACATACAAATGTGGACAATCCTAATTAATTATTTTGGGATGAAGGAGTAATTTGGATTGGAGGGAGTAGTTGTGATGTCGCCGTGCTGGCTGGTTCTATACTTGGCAAACCGCCGTCACGATTTGTTTCTCCCTCCGCCTAATCAAGCGGCTGTAGATATGGACGGCCCATACGATATGGGCCAGGATTTCGAACACTGCCGGCCGCGTAGACTGCAAGCTGCATGGGCAGATCTCGAGCCAAGCCTTGGGCTGCAGGACCGCTATATGTCAGCTCTGACAAAGAGCAGGCCCATAACTTATGCCTTTATGAAGAGATTTTGAATGATCTGAAGTTTTTTCCGGGGGAAGAATGATTTGGAGTTGTCACCAACTCATTTTTTTGCGTATAGGGCATGACATTAAAAGAAACTGAACGGTAGAAACATCCTAAAAAATATGAAAATTACATCTAGATCCTCAAAAACCCCTTCATCTTCATCATCTAGACCGTGTCGACGGCACACCGCTGCTGCAGCTCCTCCCTGAGCCGGACCAACATTGTTGGTTGCGTACGGGTCAACAAGACCACATCCATCCGAGAGACAAAGTGGATGAACTACCGATGAACCTCCTTGATGATCCAAAGATCCCCACGGGCAAAAGAAGTCCTCGAAGACCACACCACTCTCACAAGCTTCTCGATATTGTCGTCAAGATGGGGCTGAAGCCGTAGAGACCTTATTGAAATATACACCACCACCACCACCTGAGCGCCGCCCCACCAAACTTGAACCCTAAAAACAGGAAAAATAGAACCCTCGCCAACTAAGGTCTACATCCACCCCGCCTCCATGACCTGGACGCCTTAGAAGCGAGGCAGATCAGCGGTGGCACCGATGGGAGGCGACGTATCCTAGTCGCCTATGCGTGCAGAGTAGGGGAACGGTTCGAGACAAGATGTGTAGGTGAGAACGAGAGTCATTGACTCATTCAGCTACAGACGGTCCTTGGTGGTTCTAGTGTTGTGCGAACTCAACAACAAGTGTGCAAGTAGATTAGGCCGGGAGCTGGCTCTGCCAAGATAAATGTTGATCGGGGTGGCATGGTCGGGAACTGGAGGGGTTGCTAGCCTAGCATGAAGCGATGCCATGCATCGATATGCTCACCCTGGTTTTCCACTTTTTTTGAAACTAGGCAAGAGGTTTGCCATTCATTGATATAGGAGAAGAGAGATGGCCAGTTTATGAGGGAAACCAGCCGAAAATCGATACAACACAACACCACACACCGGCCTCGAGGCCGCGCACCACACGAGCCGATGGCCTAGCCACCCAAGTGGCCAAGGCCGACACCCAAAACACCTCAAAACGCAACAAGGCGGAGGCAAAGACTCGGAGCCACCGCTCCGAAAACCACGCCGACCCTCGGGGTCGCGCACCACCTAGCCAAAAAGGGCCAAGGACAAAACCGAGAAGACAGACAAACCGAACACCAACACTTGCAGGAAAGGGCCTCCAGAGTGATGCCTCCAACGAGGGGAGCGACAACCAAGAGTGTCGCCATCACCGGCATCGGCCGTGGCCAGAGCAGGGTTTTCACCCGGAGCACACCAAACCGAAGTCATGTCCGCTAGACCACCGAGTTGAGGAAGCCCAACAGTCCATCGATGCCAACAACCAACTCGCTCCGCTAGTCCCTCTGGCCGATGAAGCATCCAAGGTGAGGACCCAGGAGGACAAACGACACAAGAAAGTGCCGCCCTCGCCCGACCCCCGGAGAACCCGGGCGGTGGCGCAAGAACACCACCATGACAACGCCTCCAAGGAGGAAACGACGCCAAAAGGCATCGCCGCTGTCGGCTCCGGCCGCAGCCAGAAACAAGACTTTCGCCCGGTAGAGAGTTGCAACCTCACACCCGCCACTCGAGGCCGACCAGACCACCATCACCATCCCGCACGTCCACCTTCGAAGCCATCGGACTGGGCAGCTAGACCCGGCCGCCTGCACACCGCCACACCTAGGCTCCCCATCGTTGCGACAAAAGCTGTTGGGTTTGCAGCATAGAAAACAAAAAATTCCTACGAAGAGAACTATACGCCAAGATCTATCTATTAGATACAGAGCAACGAGTGGATATACATCCATGGAGAACTTACCCTCGAAGACAACAAAGTTTTGTTAATGAGTTGGAACTCGTGGATGATGTAGTCATACGCTTGTCGATCTCAAGATCGTGTGGAAGTCCGAGCGCCGCAAATCAGCAGCGCATCCGTCCTCGCACACACGTTCAAGCCATCGGAGAACCTCCACCTCCTCGCTCCAGCGAATCAACGGAAGAAGCAACTCCTTCCAGACACAAGGCCACCGGGAACATGTATCTCGCTAATCCGATACCATGGGGGAATATCTAGAGGGGGAGAGCGATCTTCACGAGGAGGTGTGCTTTTGAGGGAGGAGAGGGGGCTTTTTATAGGAGAGGGGGGATCCTCCCCTCCCATGGCCGGTGGCCAAAGGGGGTGACCCCACCTCTTCCTCATTCATGTGGTGGAAGCTCCACTCACATCAATTCAAGCTCCACACAAAATTCCACTCACATGCATTAAATTTCCACCAAATTTAATGCAACTCTCAATTAATAAAACTCTTTTATTTATTTTATTCAGAATTTTGTCAATTACTTTAATTAACAAACATTCACATAAAACCCCTTGCAACATTTCAATATCACATGTAGAACCACTTTCTGCAATTTCACCCGAAACAATTCTGGTTTCTATCGAAACAATTCCTGCACTTTGCAATCCTTTCGTCTGAAACATATGTGCTCCAAAATGGTGTCTGGTAACCCTTAAGTGTGTCACTCTACGGTTCACGAATAATGCAGACATGATTGAGACTCCTCTCAGATCAATAATCAGAAGCGGGACCCGGAGATCCATACTGACTCTTGCACATTCAACGATGACTTCTGTGATCGTGAGAACCTTTAATGCTAGTAACTTAATCCCTTTGTATCATGATATAATACATGTCCGAGATTCGATCATCGGTATCAAAATACCTAGTTTGATCTCGTTACCAACATGCACTCTTTTCTCGTCCCCGTGATATGACATTCTAGTGATCACATCACTTGCTTACAAGCTATCTTAATGTGATATCACCGAGAGGGCCAAGAGTATATCTATCCATCATCGGGATTGACAAATTCCACTCTTGATCCATGAGCCTCAACATAACACCTTCATAGCACCGAACCCACCTTTATAGTCACCCTGTTACGGTGTGACGTTTGATGTTATCAAGATACTCTTCCGGTGTTAGCAATTAACATGATCTCATGGTCTAAGGACTAAGATTACTTCGTATGATGTTATAGCAATGTAAACATAATGACTTTGATCGTAATGCTATACTTCAGATGAATGTTCATCACATCATTTCACAAATGTTGTGACCTCGTTATTAACAACATCCAATGTCCATGATCAGGAAACCTTGATCATCTTGTTAATCAACGAGCTAGTCTAGAAGAGAGGCATAACTAGGAACCCTTTTTGTTTATTAAACACACATGTATTGACGTTTCCTTTCGATACAATTATAGAATACAAAATAAGCATCTATCATATACATGGAATACATAATAACAACTTTATTATTGCCTCTCATGACATATTTCCTTCAAAAGCTGCGGTACAGATCATCACCGCTACCCACGGGTTAGCTGCCGAAGCAACCAGAGCGAACCCGGGTAGTTGTCTCCGTAGACGGAACGAATACCACAGCCACCACCATCCTCCACCTCGTACACCGGCAGCGCCCAACGCCACACAACAGCCACCACCACCATCATACCAGACCGGAGAGCCCTACGACCACGACCACCACCAACCGCACCACGCGGAGAAGCGGCATGGTGGCCCTGGATGGTGTGGCGTCTCCTGCAGAGTTTGGGCACCGAGGCGGCGTCCCCGGGTTTCCTCAGCAGCGCGGCGGCTGCGATGGCCGCGTGGGCGCCGCGGTGGCGAGTCCTAGGAGCTCATGTCTACGGCCATCAGCGTTCTAGGAGCTCATGCCATCGGCGTTCGTCCTCGAGCCCCGCGTCGGTGTCGGTCGGCGCCCCTTCTTTGTGGCGTTCCGGCGGCGCCCACGGTGCTCTTCGGTGGTGCGTCTTTGGTGACAGGTTTTCCACTTCAAGCTAAGCGTATTTAGGTTCGTTTGCTAAAATCTAGTTCAATTTTTTTTCTTAAAATTTGCACTAGATTTTATCAAATGAACTAAAGGTGGAACTTTGGTGGGATCCCACTTAAGACCCTATAAATAACTGACCAGTTCACCAATTGAACAGGAAAACCTAGAAACATAGATCTTGTCAGCTTAGTTTCTTAAGCGCAGAGGATCGCCCCTGCAAGTGAACCAGGAAAAAACGGGTAAACTGGCTGGTTTTGTATAGAACTAGACTGTTTGGAGTGAGCCGCTTGGTTCAGCGGTTTCCTGAAATACCCCTTCTTTGACTTGTTTTTTGAGAGTGCGATTCATTCATTCGTCCCCTCTTTCCGTTGCCCCACCCTACCACTAAGTAGAGCTCTGACGCGATGACACCATGGCCACTACTTGAGACTGAGAGGAAGCTCTGGTCCACGGGACGGGGGCTGGTCGCATTCTCAGCACTAACACCATGGTCGTGCCACTAGATCCCCTATCGCCTGGCACCGATGCCGACCGCCAATCTCGGCTCTTCTCCTATCCTTCATCACCTGGCCGCATGCATAGATCACACCATCATAGAGCCCAAAAGTGCATTGTTGCTCATCTGATGTATCTCTTGGACATGGATGGCTACCTCTCGTTCTCAATTTCTCATGTGACGTGCAAATGTGCAATGGTTTATAATTTCATTCATGAACATGTGTTAGTTTTCTTTCTAGGTATTATGTGAAGTGCACTATTTAATATTTGCCTCCAAGAATAGAGAGAGAACTATTGTTGATCATATGGTAGTACATACGGTGCTAAGTGACAGAACATGTCGGCGTTCTATTCATATGGGTAATGGGGATAAGAAGGGATTCACTAAACTCATATCAATATCCATGGAGAATTGTAAGGGATCGGAGTGGCTTGTTGATCGAGCGGCTTGCTTACGATCATTGCACCGGTTATTAGGGATGGAATAACAGATGGATTTCTGTGATCATCTTATTATGGAGCTCTTCCCACACATGCCATAAAAGACAATATAGATTCATCCTAATCATAATTAGTATCAATGCTAGTGCTAGAACCTAAACTCCTTAGTCACATCACCACCACACTCACATGCTCTCTTGTTTACTTTAGTTATTTACTTTATTCTTGGGTACTTTAAGCTCTCTCAAATATCGTTACTCTAGTAAATTATAGAATATACTATTCCAAACACCGTTTTGGGTGCGAACATGGCTGCATTGACAATGTGGCTATGGGGTTGTGTTGTTTCCATTTGCAAATCTTATATGGGATGAACTTTATAAATAATATTTGCTGCTACAAGTACTACAATAACTATGGTCGATGTAGGAACCCAATCATCACATATCAACACACATGAACAGATACATCACACATCACACAACAAACATCACTTGGCCCACATCATAGAGTACACATGAACATATGACCTTAATCATGTTACTTAGAAGGTTACCTTCACTGTCATGGTGGTGTCACGGCAGATGCCATGGATAGGCTAAAGGTGGGGACTAAATGCACTAGGGGAATCCAGGGAGGGATAGTGTGGTGATTCCACACACGGTAGCTTTGTATTCGATTCACTTCCAAGGTTTACAAGTGCTCCTTGAGCTGTATTGGGGAGAGGAGGAAGAAGAACTCTCTTACTCTCACCGCTATCAGAACACAACTCTCTAGGAGACAATCAAGCCCATACCAATCAACCCCTTCTACAGAGGCCCTAGCCCTCCTTATATAGGGGGGCTAGGTCTCTATTTAGGGCATACGTGGTGGAATATGCCTCTTTCCAAAATAGTAAGCCGACCGTGTCACTTTTGCCCCGCGTCATCCATGTAGAGGCTACGTGAGCCTCTGCGGCACCTGCGTCATCCGACATTGGCATCGTCACCTTTGTCGGCCACGCCTCGGTGGTCCTGCCTCTGCCCGCTTCGCTCACGCTCTGTGTACAGTGGTCACCTTTGACCAGCGAGATACCTTCCTTCTCTTACAAGCTTGATATGACCCGGATCCCACATAGTTGATCCGGCCACACCTGTTCCTGCATACAAGTTAGATACACCTTACCGACATACGGCATAAGTCGGTTGAGATCAAGTTAGGTGGACGTCCCCTGGTCCGTGTTACTCCGTGATCCGGCCTGCCTTGAGGTGACTCGGCCAGCACTTGCTTTGACCTTGCCGTACCACGGCTAACTAGGCCTTTATACCCCGGCGTGACCCTACCCGGGGGTATCTCCCCAACATTAGTCCCCGAAGCTGGTGCGGTCTTAGATGCCTTAGCCGCTAAGGCCACAGCAGGTTCAATCTTACTGAGCCCCTTGCTCCTTCTCCGAGTTACCTCATAATCCGGATTCCATAGGTTTATTTTCCCTTGGCACATTCCAAGTTTTTACTTGCTGGCCGGGTTACCTCGTACTCATCCGGGTCATTCTTCCTTCTCTCGTATGCTTCCCCACGTGGAGGCTAATCATGACTTTGCCTCATTTTAAGGGCCTGCTACAGTAACCGCCGCAGTTATTGTCAGAAGTTACTGTGGCGCACGTCACGTCGTGCCTGTCTCCTCGTTAACCGTATCATAACGCCACGTCATGGGATCCGCTGCGCCCTGTGGCCCTTCCTAAGGCTCGTCGCTGATTGGTCAATCTGGATCATACATGGCCACACCGTGTGGCCCACCCGCAAAATGCGATCCCACTACCCCCTTAAGGGAGTGGTTAAATAGGGGAGGGGCGCGCCCCTTGGGTCCTTTCCCCTCTTCCGCGCCCCTCTGCCTCTGCTTCTTCCTCATCTTCTCCAGCGACCGCGCCGCCGCCACCGCATCTGAGTAGCAGCGCCGCCGCCGCACTGCTTCCACGCGCACGAGCGTCGCCACCACCTCCGCGCATCTCCTCCACCACGGGTCCTCGCCAGTCCAGGCCACTGCCTCCCACCGCTTCTAGCGCTAGTGAGGGGAGTGATCTTGAGATGACCGAGGAGGAGCTCACCGTCGCAGAGCAGGAGATGGAGGAAGACACGGCGAACGCCGACCGCGGCGCGTGGGCTGGATCCTGGGTCTGCCAAGATGACCTGGATTGGCTGTATCGCACCAGGCGCATCCTGGAGGGCATCGCTGCATGCCTTGCTTCCGCCGAGCTTGCCCCTCACCCAATCCGAGTGAGTATGTGGTGTTCCTATCTCACTTCCAACGCGGATTTGGTCTCCCAGTTAGTGATTTCTTCCACGACTGGCTAAATACATATGAGCTTCAGCCGCACCATCTTCCGGCTAATGCCATCATGTCTCTCTCCGCCTTTGCCTCCACCATCAAAGGTTACGCCGGACTATGGCCCACGAAGGAGCTCTGGATCCGGTTCTTTGGCCTTCGCCGGAACGTGATTCCGAACATTGATCTTAATCCGGAGGACAGACAGCTCACGCAGTTCGGCGCTGCGTTAATCTCTCCCCGAAAGCGATCCATCTTCCCCCGAGTCACGGGACTTGACTCTTCCAAGGGATGGGCCCGGACCTTCTTCTATGTCCGAAACAGCACCTCCGAAGATTTGATCCGGCTGCGCCCCTATACTCCAGGTCCTCCTAACCCGGATTTGTGGGACAAGGTTCCCAAGAAGCCCACTGTCTTGGCGAACCAAGTCAACAAGAGGTTTCAGGAGTTGAAGGATCTAGGATTGCACAATGAAGACGCAATGATCATGTTTGTTCGCAACCGGATCTCCCCCCTCCAGAAACGCACACATAAACTCTGTCATATGAGCTGGGGCCGCGACCCCAACCAGACCTCCTTGTTCGAGTTAAGCAACACCGAGATTTACCGCCGGGTCAAGGTCCTCTTCACCACCCACAAGGACTTCTCTTCTGAGTGGACGTGGGGGATTGAACACTTTTGCCGAGATAGGCTTCCTCCTGGGGTAAGTCTCGAGCCCCAAACTCTTTCCGAATTAAATCGCATGTCGGTCCTTGTTGTAGGTTTAATCTTGTTGCCTTTTCTTTCCCTTAGATGTTTCTTCAGCAAACCATCGAGGATGGCACCGAGCCTTCTCTAAAATGGGCGCCCGATCGCGATACCTCGGACGAGGAGGAACCGGATCAGGAGATGTCCTGCCTATGGCAGATGCGACCAAGCGACCCACCGGTAAACTCTCTTCCATTAGAGATTGGCCCGACGATGAGGATGATTCAGACGTTGACGTGATGGAGACATTTGACGTTGTCCCCCTTTCTTATGCTTTTCCGGCATCAGCTAACCCCGATGGGCAGATCCATGAAGATCCTCCCTTAGCTGTGGGTGATCCTGTCCCGGTCGCACCGAAGAAGAAGAGGGGAGCTGCATCCGCATCTTCCTCTGGACCTTCTCAGCCAGCTAAAAGGCGAAAGAAGTCCGGGGACAAAACTGCCACCAAGCCTGCAACCAAGGCCACAGCCCGGAGGGACCGGAAGCCAAAAGAGCCTCCGACCTCGGATGAGTAAGCCACTTCACCCTTTGCTATTTATTTGTTCTTCCTTTGTTATAGTTTCTCATCATTTATGATTCGATTCGGCAGGGCTACGGTAGAGGTTCCGCAGAGCGGATCGGGTATTGCTTCACTGCTCCGGCATAGACCTTCTCCCCCTCGTGGCGACGATTCACGCCCGTTGAGCCCCATTCAAGAGGGTTCAGCGGCTGCTCGGGGTCCAGCCCACCTCGTCAAGAGGAGGGCAACCTCGGAGCAGGGGAAACTGGCTCTGCCGAGGCAGTAGCAACTACCACTTTGGCTCCGTCGCAACTAGCTTTGTCTGAGATACCCACAGTTCCTCCGCCAAAAGGAAAATCTGCACCAGCACCATCGTCGGTTCCAGCACCAGTAGCCACAACAAAGGCACCAAGCCCCTCCGCCTCGTCCAAGTCTTCCAAGGCTCGGCGAGAAGACATCAGCAGCACCAAGGGAAGCACCAAGGCAGCTCCCAAGGGCAAATCTGCTGCAGCAACTTCCACCTCACAGCAGCAACCCAAGGGAAAGAAGGCTCCTGACGCCGCCAGGGCAACGTCCATTGAGACTGGACAACGCACACTTGCGTCCATGCTCACGAAAATGACTCCACCACCGAAGGACGCCCCTGCTGAGCCATCTGATACGCAACTTGTTTTGCACACTAGTCCGGCCCTTGCCTAGGTTGAGAGGAGGGAAGCTCATGCTAAGGGTCTGGTTGCACCCCACATGCTCAGCGGTGAACGATATCCTCCGACCTTGATCGAGTTTGTGAACAACTAGAACAAGGCGGAGTTCGTCCATAATGACGATCTCCCGAAGAAGTTCGGTCCCGCCGAATTTGCTGCGCAGATGAATACCGCTACCAAGGCAATTAACCTTGCAGGTCGAATGATGGAGGTGCGTTATTTCGCCTTTTCCTTAGCATGCAGAAGATATTAGTGATATAACCATTAGTCCCCGAGCCTCCGGGGGAGTAACTTGTTACTCGGCCGGATGCTCCTTAGAGAGTTAACGTAGCTCCTTAATAACTTCGAATATGCACACACCTAGAGCCGGGTTAAGTTCCACTTGGCCTGGATCTTGTACACTTCGAATATGCACACACCTAGAGCCGGGTTAAGTTCCACTTGGCCCGGATCTTGTACACTTCGAATATGCACACACCTAGAGCCGGGTTAAGTTCCACTTGGCCCGGATCTTGTACACTTCGAATATGCACACACCTAGAGCCGGGTTAAGTTCCACTTGGCCCGGATCTTGTACATTTCGAATATGCACACACCTAGAGCCGGGTTAAGTTCCACTTGGCCCGGATCTTGTACACTTCGAATATGCACACACCTAGAGCCGGGTTAAGTTCCACTTGGCCCGGATTTTGTACACTTCGAATATGCACACACCTAGAGCCGGGTTAAGTTCCACTTGGCCCGGATCTTGTACACTTCGAATATGCACACACCTAGAGCCGGGTTAAGTTCCACTTGGCCCGGATCTTGTACACTTCGAATATGCACACACTAGAGCCGGGTTAAGTTCCACTTGGCCCGGATCTTATACACTTCAAATATGCACACACCTAGAGCCGGGTTAAGTTCCACTTGGCCCGGATTTTGTACACTTCGAATATGCACAAGACTAAGCTATCCATTTTTGCTCTTTCAGGTGACCACCAATCGTCGGAGCGCTGAGTTTCAGCGTCTCCTTGATACTCACAAGATGCTGTGCGCAAATCATAGTGCTCTTCTCGCCAAACATGATAAAAGGGGTAAATTTTCTCCTTGGCAATTTTCCATTTCTCTTCATATTTTATCACCGAATTAATCCCTCATTCGGATTTCGCAGCTGGTGTGGAGGCTGAGAATATCCTTATGAGGAAAAATTTGGACCAGATAAAGGGTAATTTAATCTTGCTCCACCTCGCTGCGCTTTCTATCTCCTTTTCTCCTTGGCTCGGCAAATATTCATACCTCGGCTTTGCCAGGTCAACAAACTATTTCAGCCTGTCTTGAAGATAGTGTGCCCGTGCCTGACATGATGCTGCATTTTCTCGAACAAGCAGGGCAGCACCAAGCTGAACTCAAAAAGAACGACGACGAGCCTGCCCTCCTCTGGACCAGAGATGAAGAAATTGCCCAGCTTAAGGCAGATATGAAGAAGCTCAAGGCGCAGCACAAATCTGAACTGGAGAAGGCAGGCCAAGACTTTACTGAAGAAAGAGAATGCCTCAATCTCCAGATTGCCAAGGACCAGGATCTTCTCAAGGAGGCCAACGTCAAGCTTGAGTCAGCGGCTGCTGAACTTGCGCAACTCCGGGATAGGCGTGACAAGTGCACTAAGGAGCTAACCCGGATCCACAGCCACATCCCTCGTAAGTTCTTTTCCTTAAGCCGGCATGAATCTCTCCAGGTCAACCTCTTTTACTTATTTCACTTGTCTTGTTTTCAGACAAGTTTCCAGAGGGTGATGCCATTGCATCCACTGCTGTTACCAAGTTCCGCCAGCGGAGAGGTACTCCATCTGGTCCTGGCGCCATTCCTCTTGATCTGGAGGACCTGCTTGTCAGCTTGTCCTCTAGAGTTGAAATCATGAAGAACCACGGCAAGGATATTCTAAGCGCAGCAGTCCAGGTCTTCAATGCCCTTTGGCCTGGCGAAGACACTCCGGAGGGTTCCGCTGCCCTGATTAACAAGTTGATGAAGTGCGAGACCCAACTAGACCTCTGGAGGGAATCTGCCGGACGTGCCGGAGCTGAGACCGTTCTCCACTATGTGCTCACATGGTACGAGAAAATTAATCTCGATCTTCTTGAGCGCATGCGCACCGGGTCAAGGTGGTCCACCGATCCGGATTGTGTAGCTCGTCGCAAGGCTTGCGCCCATAACCTCATTCAATATGCCCCCATCCATCAATGGAACGAGGGACCAAGCTTTCTCGATGTTGTTGACGACGAATACATCGAAGATGGTTCAGGTGAAGATGAAGAGGACTAGGCTTCAGACGTTGAGGAAGACGAAGGTGACGCTGAAGCCGAAGCTGGGGCTGCACCCGCTGGCACCGAATTACCTCCTCCTGCCGCTCCTTGAGCGAAAAACTTTTAAATTTTGTCAGATCCCCGGTATGCCGGATGCAATTGTATTAAGCACTTAAGTGATATTTTGCTACTAAGTTTATGTGCTGGATTAACTTGGGCGTAGTCCCCGAGTTTCATTTTCTTGTTCCTCCAATTTCTTGGCTCGGCTCGTGTCTACCTTGATTCGGTTTTATGACTTACGAGTCCGAGTTTCAAAAACTGACTTAACAATACTTGGAAACTTTAGGATTAGCTCAAAATAATTCAGCGTATTAAATTTAAAGTATGCACAAGGTTAGTCCAAAAACAAACGTCGGCTCGATTAAGTTTCTTTCCTTAGTCGTTTTTCATGTGCTACGCAATTCCAAACTTGTTCTCTTACTTGTCATGAAGCCAAATCTTGTTGGACAGCAGCAAGTCGAAGAGTTAGGTTTTTTGTGCTCACACACTACTAATCCGGCTTAAGTAGAAGCAACTTACGCCAGCCGACATATAAATAAAAGATACAGAAGACAACCAATATTATTAAGGCAGTCCCCGAGTTACTGCTCGAGGTGCCAAGATTTCATTGATAAGCTCATTGCCGGCATACATACCGACATATGAGAGACTCGGATACATACACTTCTCTGCTACGTGTAGAAAGGATGAAGTAGAGCTACATTCCGTGGACATTTGGATTCCTCGCCGGACCTGTCCGCCTTGTTCTTCTCATGTGGTTTTGCATCGATAAGATAATAAGAATCATTGTGCAATGCTTTGCTCACAATGAATGGCCCTTCCCAAGAGGGGATAATTTATGCATGCCAGCAGTACGTTGTACCAACCGGAGTACCAGATCGCCTTCCCGGAAAACTCGGGGGCTTACTTTCTGGCTATGATAGCGTCAGAGATTTTGCTGATATATGGCGGATCTGGACAATGCCAATTCTCTCGCTTCTTCCAGCAGATCAACATCATTTTGCCGGGCTTCTTGCACTTCGGCTTCTGTGTATTGGGTGACCCTAGGCGAGTCATGCTCTATGTCGGCTGGTAATACAGCTTCTGCCCTATATACCAGAAAGAATGGCGTATAGCCCGTTGATCGATTTGGAGTTGTTCTTAAACTCCACAGTACCGCTGGTAGTTCTTCTATCCAGCACCCTGCTGATCTTTGGAGCGGCTCAATGAGCCGGGGTTTTATCCCGGATAGCACCAATCCGTTGGATCTTTCCACTTGCCCGTTCGATGCGGGGTGGGCTACCGGGGCAACATCCAGCCGGATCTTCTTATCCTGGCAAAAACACGCAAATGCTCCTTCGGCAAAATTTGTGCCATTATCCGTTATGATACTGTGAGGATAACCGTATCTCAATATGATGTATTTGAGGAATGTTACGGCAGTAGCTCCATCACACTTTCTTATTGGCTTCACTTCAATCCATTTCGTAAATTATTCAATCATGACCAAGATGTGGGTCATGTTCCCTCTTGCTGGTTTAAACGGGCCAACCATATCCAAGCACCATACAGCAAACGGCCATGTAATTGGTATGGTCTTGAGCTCCGACATTGGCATATGTGTCTTTGTCGCATATCTCTGACAGCCATTGCATTTTCTCACCAGATCTTCTACTTGTTCCAAGGCACTTGGCCAGTAAAACCCATGGTGGAAAGCTTTTTCTACCAAGGCTCTGGACGAGGCATGATGCCCACACTCCCCTTGATATATATCTCGGAGGATGTCGAGTCCATCCTCCGGGTCAACACATCGCTAGAGGAAATTAGTCACACTCCTTTTATATAGCTCAGAATTGATGATCGTGTATGCTTTTGCTCTCCTCTGAGTTTGCCTGGAAAGTACCTCCTCAGTTGGTAAAGTTCCATCTTTTAGGAATTGGAATATGGGCAATGTCCAAGCTGGTACAGCTCACGCTGGGAACACATCCTCATCAATTTCCATCTGATCCACCAACATAAATTCTACCGGATCACGATGTGCAGTCCCCGGGTTTGTCGAGGCAGTCCCCGGGTTTGCCAAGGCAGTCCCCGGGTTTCGCGAACCACATCCCATACCAATGTCCATGGGCACAGCCTCTGATTCCAGATTTGCCGGGATAAAAATTGAGTCGGACTCCGGGGATGGCCTGATAGATGGTTTTCTGAGGTGCTCTAATACTACACCTGGTGGAATTGCTTGTCGGGTTGATCCGAGCTTCGACAATACGTCGGCAACCTCATTTTCCACTCGGGGTATATGGTGAAATTCGCATCTCTCAAAGTAGCCAGATATTTTCTGCACATGAAATCTATATAATGCCATGTTTGCATCCAAAGCATCCCATTGTCCGGAGACTTGCTGGACTACGAGATCCGAGTCACCGAATCATTGGATCCGGCGTATTCCAATCTCCTTTGCCACTTTGAGCCCATGTACATGTGCCTCATATTCTGCAATGTTGTTTGATGCAATGAAGTGGATTTGCAGCACATATTTCAGCTGGTCCTTCTTTGGCGAGGTAAGCACAACAGTGCCACCTAACCCGGTTTTTGTTTTTGACCCGTCAAAGCGCATTCTCTAGTAGTTCGGATCTAGCAATGGTGGCTCATATTGCACCTCGGCCCAATCCACAAAAAAGTCCGCCACAGCTTGAGATTTGATTGCTTCTCTTCTGTCATATTGTGGCGCATAAGGAGCTAGCTCAATTGCCCATTTTGCTATCCTGCCACTTGCATCCTTGTTGCTCATTATCTCAGATATGGGGGCTTCACATATTACCTTGATTGGGTTCTCCTCGAAATAGTGCTTCAGCTTCTTAGCTGCCATATACACACCATATGCCACCTTCTGATAATGAGGATAGTTCTGCTTTGAGGCCGATAATATCTCGCTCAGATAATATACTGGCCTTTGCACTGACTTACCCTCTTCGTCGCGCTCTGATGCACTCGAATTTCGACGTAGAACTCGTTGGGAACCCCAAGAGGAAGGTATGATGAGCACAACAGTAAGTTTTCCCTCGGTTATGAAACCAAGGTTTAATCGAACCAGTAGGAGCAAGGAAACACCCCAAAGGTGTTACTAGCTGAGCTTTGGCAGGGCGCACTACCGGTGCTAGTAGCAACGTGGATACCTGCACAACACAACCACAAAACTTTGTCCCCAACTTGCGATGAGGTTGTCAATATCACCGTGTTTTGCGGAAAACAAAGGATTAAACGTATCGAATGGAAAGAAGTGAAAGTTTGCAGAAAGTAAACACAAAGCAGTAAAAGATTGTAGATTGTATGTAAAGACAAAGGACCGGGATCCATAGTTCACTAGAGGTGGCTCTCCTTAGATAGATAACATGCTGGGTGAACAAATTACAGTGGGGCAATTGACAAACACCGAGAAAGCAATACATGCATATACTAATCATCTTGACTCCTTTGAGACTTGATTGGGCATTACACCATAATACATAGACCGCCATCCAAGTGCATCTATGACTAATAATCCACCTTCAGGTTATCATCCGAACCCCCTCCAGTATTAAGTTGCAAGCAACAGATTATTGCTTTACGAACTGTGTGTAAAGTAAACAATACGATTGTTCTATGAACAAAGGATTGTTGTTTTCTCCCTAGTAGCAACAACACATCTAGCACCTTAGAGATTTCTGTCACTTCCCCAGATTACCAGAGGCATGAACCCACTATCGAGCATAAATACTAACTCTTGGAGTTGCTAGCATCTACTTGGCCAAGATAGCTACTAACAACGGAAAGCATGCAAGATCTCAAATAACAAAGACATGATAGAATCAATAATCAATCTGAAATAGCATCTCAGTATCCATCGGATCGCCGCAAACATAACATGTAGAATTACAAATAGATGATCTTGATCATGAACGGAGCTCACAAGATCTAAACATGAAAGCACAAAGGAGGAGAACCAGCCATCTAGCTACTACATGGATCCGTAGTCCAAGGATGAACTACTCACGCATCACACCGGAGGCTTGCATGGTGATGAAGAAGGCCTCCAGGGTGAATTCCCCTCTCTGGCAGGGTGCCAGGAAGAGCTTCAGATCCCTCCCGATCTAGGGATGGAGATGACGGCGGCTACAGACTCTTTCGTGGATTTTTGATCAGGTACTTAGGGTTTTCGTCCCGAGGGCAATATATAGGCGGAAGGAGAGGCCGAGGGGGTGCCGGGAGCGGCCACACCACCCCCTGGCGCGGGCAAGGCCTGGCCGCGCGGCCAGGTGGTGTGGTGGCTCCCTGGTCCTTCTCCGTCTCGTATTCTGGCACTTGATCACTTCCGAAAAATAGGCACTTTGGCTTTTGTCCCGTCCAATTCCGAGAATATTCATTTTCTGACTTTCCTGGAACCAAAAATAGCAAAAAACAGGCAGCTGGCACTGTGGCTCTTATTAATAGGTTAGTCCAAGAAATCATATGAAAAGTACTCCAAAGTTGGAACAAAACACAAGAAAGTGGACAAAACCAAGCATGTAACATCAAAAATTATAGATACATTTGCAATGTATCAACATCCCCAAGCTTAACTCCTGCTCGTCCTCGAGTAGGTAAGTGATAAAAAGAAAGAATAATTTTTGAGGTGACATGCACCATCAAAGACTTGATCAAAGTATTTGCAAAACATTCAAAGCTGGGATCATAGTACTTCAATCATAACATGAAAGACAAAGTTCTAGCAATAAGCAAAGAAACTATGATGCAACATGAAAAGGCACAAACAAAAGATTCATGAATAACAATGCTTTGCAAGACGTTTGTGTGTTTCACATAAAGAAAACATAGCATAATAGTATTCAGCTTGTCCCTCAATAGAATAGCAATTATAAATGCATAGGACACCTTCAAAGTTCATAAGAGTGGCTAGATACAATAGTTTAAAGCAAGCAATAACAAGTTATGCATCAATCAACTAGTCTTGGGACAATGCACATAGAACTAAGAATGGCCACTATGCTCTCAAAGTAGGTGCATAAAGATAGAAGGTGGAGACGCAATATAATGGTGGAAGAAAAGCCTTTTGTAAAAGGAAGTAGGGATTCAAGTCCCATAAAGAGCTTCCAAAAATTATGGTACTTGTAGCTTTCAGCTCTCATTGCCCCTATCATAAGCATCTTGAAGTGATTAAGGTTAAAATGAACAAACTATGGTGTACATGCTTGACAAAGTATAAGTCAGAAATCTCATGTCCCTTGTATACGAGGGCCGCTCCTCATGCTACTCAAGTTTAGTCACCGGTAAGTTCTTGTCATCGTAAGTACATGTGTATCATAGAGAACCGCCAACGGGGTACCCCTTGCCCGATGATACGGAAGAATCCCCATATCAAAATGACAAGGCCAGCAGCCAACGAGCATCTCAGCATTCTTCTTATTTACCATGGGAATATGGTGCTTTTTCTGTCTTTCCTCTTTTCATAGTATCTTTTTTTCTTTTCTCTTTTTTTTATAAGAAGAATGCTTCATAGACAGCTCATTATGGTTATGCTGCAGGTTTCCACCATGTCAGCATGGATTAGACCAGCGGCCCAGGCGTTTCTCTAACACATATACATAACTCCATGGACTTACAAGCTCCCCTTTCATTTTACACCGACGACATCCATATACAAAAGAGCATGATATCAACTAGGTACAAGTACCAAGTGCAATGTTGAAAGCGTTCCCCATGAAAGCATGGTTCTGCTAATTCCTGACAAATAAGTGCAAGCATATACAACATAGAATACACAATGGTTCAAGTTTATTAAGGGCAAGTAAAGTAAAGTGTGCCATCAAGTTCGTGAGAGCTTTAATCACTAGTTTTCTCATAACAAGCGGAAGGTAAACAAAAGCATGAATGTACTTGGAATAGCATAAGCTAGTAGGTAGGTATGTTGGACTCTTTGGAATAACTTGGTTTAGGGAGTTGGATGCATGAGTGGAACTCATACTTTGTTGTGGAGGCTAGCAAAAGACTGGGAGCGACAAACTAAGAGAGCAATAATGGCCATAATCATGCAGAGCGACAAAACATCATTGATCAAAGCATAAAGTGATACTACAAGTTGAAAACTAAAGGATCATACAGGCTATGGTGACTTTGGATAGTCGTAACATGGTGTGAGCATGTGCCAAGTCAACCCAAATAAAGCATCAAAGGAGAATACCACTATACTATGCTTTAATATGCTAAAACAACGCATGATTCATCCAAGGCACATTAAGCAATATCAATTGTTTATAACAAGTCATGCTACAGCAAATAATACTAAGCATAAAGCCAAAACAATATCAAGCATGGCATGACAAAGCATAGGCCAAAGTCAAAAACAAGCTCTTTTACCACATAAGTATGAACTTTCCTACTCTTTTCCAAACCAAACCAAACTATTTGCAAACCAAATGTATGAAAGAGGGGGTCCAACCAATTTATTCAGAAAACTAAGCAAACCAAGCAAACTAAAAACCAAAACAAAAACGAAAAAGAAGACGCTCCAAGAAAAACACAACTGTGCATGAAACAATAAAAATGAAGCGTTTGGAAGAAACCTGGGATTTTTATTGATGAAGAAGGGGATGCCCAAGGCATCCCCAAGCTTTGAAGCTTGTACTTCTTCTATATTTCTTGGGGTGACACTCGTGGCATCCCCAAGCTTGACCTTTATTCCATCCTTCATCTCATTACTCATTCCTTCCATACACCTGAAATTTTTCCTTCATACAAAACTTCACACAATCTCATTAGCAACATTAGTGCATTTAAGAGAAATAAGTCTCAAGGTTCAGTTATAACATCAAATAAACTTCCATTAGAACACTAGCTACTGTAGCACTTCCCTCGAAAAGCTCAATTCCCCAAAAGAACTCAAGGAGGAACTAACAAGAAGCAAATGCAGAAAATGGCAGAAATCTGTCAAAACAGACCAGCAGGTAAAAACAAAAATTTTCGAAGACCTTCTGTTGCTCAAATCAAAAAGTGTTGAACTAACGAAAGTTGTATAACAACCTGTGGCAGAAGCACAAAAAAATACAGATCAATCCTACATACATATCTCTCTCACAAATTTTTACGGTGAAGCATAGAAATCTGTTTTGGGACAGCAACTTTCCCAATCATTACTTCACTCTCATTAGAAGTTACTCTTGGCACAAAAAGCAAATAAAAAGGATAAGGAGAGGTTATTACGGAGGTAATAACTTCCAAGACTCATCTAAAACTTTTGGATTATCTCCCAATAAGTACTTTTCTTTAACGCCTTTAAGTTAGGCATAAGAAGCAAAGAAAGAATCAAGTGTTCTCAAATGAAGAAGCATTAAGACCAAATTTTGTTTTCATAGGAGAAGCAAAAGAAATCTTTTCTCTCTTTTTAGGGAAGTGTTCTATACCTTTCTTGAGTGGGAGTTGATATTTAATGGCGCCTTCTTTTATATCAATGATGGCACCAACAGTTCTAAGAAAAGGTCTTCCCAAAGTAATAGGACAAGAAGCATTGTATTCAACATCCAAAACATAGAAATCAACGGGGACATAGGAATTGTTAACCATAATAAGAACATCATTAAGACTCCCCATGAGTTTCTTTTTAGCATTAGCATCAAGTGGGACATTCAAATAACAATCTTGAAGAGGAGGTAAATCAAGCATATCATAAATCCTTCTAGGCATAATAGAAACACTACTATCAAGATCACACAAAGCTTTGAAATCAAAGTCATTCACTTTCATATTATTGATGGGTTCCCAACCATCTTCTTGTTTTATAAGAATAGAAGCTTTATGTTTCATCTTTTCTTCTTTAATCTTTATGAGAGCATCAGTAATGTGTTTTGTAAAAGCCATGTTCATAGCACTAGCATTAGGACTTTTAGCAAGCTTTTGTAGGAACTTAATAACTTCAGAGATATTGCAACCATCAAGATCAAAATCAAAATTATCATCTAAAGTAGTAGAACTATTACTAGCCTCAACACTAGTGGTGGTGATAGTAGAAACACTAATGTTTCTAGCAATTTCATCTTCTCTTTCCCACTTAGCATGTAATTCAGCTAATAGTCTAACATTTTCATCAATTCTTACTTGTATAGCATTAGTGGCTGCAAAGGGATTCTCATTAGTTTCAGGTTTAGCAGCCATTTTATTCAAAGTAGATTGAGCTTCAGCCAAAGATGCTATATTTCTTTCAGCATTAGAGAGTTTTTCCTCAATAATTTTATTGAAAGCAGTTTGTTTACTAATAAACTCTTTAAGCATAACTTCAAGTTCAGAGGGAGCACTCTTATTATTGTTGTAAGAATTTCCATAAGCATTACCATTGTTGGGAGGATATGGCTTATAATTGTTGTTACCAAAATTGTTCCTATAAGCATTATTACCATAAGCATTGTTGCCAAAGTTGTTATTTCTTATGAAGTTCACATCAACTTGCTCTTCTTGAGCAACCAAAGAGGCTAAAGGAACATTATTTGGATCAATATGGGCTTTCCCATTAACAAGCATAGACATAATAATATCAATTTTATCACTCAAGGAGGAGGTTTCCTCAACAGAATTTACCTTCTTACCTTGTGGAGCTCTCTCAGTATGCCATTCAGAATAATTAACCATCATATTGTCCAAAAGTTTTGTTGCGGCACCCAAAGTGATGGTCATAAAGGTACCTCCAGCAGGTGAATCAAATAGGTTCCTGAAGAATAGTTCAATCCTGCATAAAAAGTTTGGATGATCATCCAAGCAGTCAGTCCATGAGTGGGACAATTCTTAACCAAAGATTTCATTCTTTCCCAAGCTTGAGCAACATGCTCATTATCAAGTTGTTTAAACTTCATTATTTCACTTCTCATGGATATAACCTTAGCAGGAGCATAGTATTTTCCAATAAAAGCATCTTTGCACTTAGTCCAAGAATCAATACTATTCCTAGTTAAGGAATTCAACCATTCTTTAGCTTTTCCTCTCAAAGAGAAAGGAAACAATTTCAGTTTAATAATATCACCATCTATATCCCTATGCTTTTGCATCTCACAAAGTTCAACAAAGTTATTTAGATGGGAAGCAGCATCTTCACTACCAATACTAGAAAATTGCTCTCTCATAACAAGATTGAGTAAAGCAGGTTTTATCTAAAAGAAAGTATTTTCAGCCACAGGTGGAGCAATAGGTGTGCTCATAAAATCATTGTTGTTGGTGCTAGTGAAGTCACACAACTTAGTGTTTTCAAGAGTAGTCATTTTTTTGGGTTTTCAAATAAGAAAGCAAACTTGTAAAACTAAATTTTTTTTGTGTTTTTGAATAACAAAATAAGCAAACAAAGCAAAAAGAAACTAAGAAAAACAGAAAAAACAAAGTAAAGAGATTGGTTATGAGGGACTCCCCTTGTGAAGATGTCCTTGACTCCCCGGCAACGGCGCCAGAAAAGATCTTGATGCGCTCGACTTTCGACATAGAGCTCGTTGGGAACCCCAAGAGGAAGGTATGATGAGCACAACAGTAAGTTTTCCCTCAGTTATGAAACCAAGGTTTAATCGAACTAGTAGGAGCAAGGAAACACCCCAAAGGTGTTACTAGCTGAGCTTTGGCAACGGTGCTAGTAGCAACGTGGAGACCTGCACAACACAACCACAAAACTTTGTCCCCAACTTGCGATGAGGTTGTCAATATCACCGTGTTTTGCGGAAAACAAAGGATTAAACGTATCGAATGGAAAGAAGTGAAAGTTTGCAGAAAGTAAACACAAAGCAGTAAAAGATTGTAGATTGTATGTAAAGACAAAGGACCGGGATCCATAGTTCACTAGAGGTGGCTCTCCTTAGATAGATAACATGCTGGGTGAACAAATTACAGTGGGGCAATTGACAAACACCGAGAAAGCAATACATGCATATACTAATCATCTTGACTCCTTTGATACTTGATTGGGCATTACACCATAATACATAGACCGCCATCCAATTGCATCTATGACTAATAATCCACCTTCAGGTTATCATCCGAACCCCCTCCAGTATTAAGTTGCAAGCAACAGATTATTGCTTTACGAACTGTGTGTAAAGTAAACAATACGATTGTTCTATGAATAAAGGATTGTTGTTTTCTCCCTAGTAGCAACAACACATCTAGCACCTTAGAGATTTCTGTCACTTCCCCAGATTACCAGAGGCATGAACCCACTATCGAGCATAAATACTAACTCTTGGAGTTGCTAGCATCTACTTGGCCAAGATAGCTACTAACAACGGAAAGCATGCAAGATCTCAAATAACAAAGACATGATAGAATCAATAATCAATCTGAAATAGCATCTCAGTATCCATCGGATCGCCGCAAACATAACATGTAGAATTACAAATAGATGATCTTGATCATGAACGGAGCTCACAAGATCTAAACATGAAAGCACAAAGGAGGAGAACCAGCCATCTAGCTACTACATGGATCCGTAGTCCAAGGATGAACTACTCACGCATCACACCGGAGGCTTGCATGGTGATGAAGAAGGCCTCCAGGGTGAATTCCCCTCTCTGGCAGGGTGCCAGGAAGAGCTTCAGATCCCTCCCGATCTAGGGATGGAGATGACGGCGGCTACAGACTCTTTCGTGGATTTTTGATCAGGTACTTAGGGTTTTCGTCCCGAGGGCAATATATAGGCGGAAGGAGAGGCCGAGGGGGTGCCGGGAGCGGCCACACCACCCCCTGGCGCGGGCAAGGCCTGGCCGCGCGGCCAGGTGGTGTGGTGGCTCCCTGGTCCTTCTCCGTCTCGTATTCTGGCACTTGATCACTTCCGAAAAAATAGGCACTTTGGCTTTTGTCCCGTCCAATTTCGAGAATATTCATTTTCTGACTTTTCTAGAACCAAAAACAGCAGAAAACAGGCAGCTGGCACTGTGGCTCTTGTTAATAGGTTAGTCCAAGAAATCATATGAAAAGTACTCCAAAGCTGGAACAAAACACAAAAAAGTGGATAAAACCAAGCATGGAACATAAAAAATTATAGATACATTTGCAATGTATCACGCTCTATCACAATTACTGTACTTACAACTCAGTTGGTTGCGGCTATATAGAGCAACATTGGCTCCTTTGATAGTGGAGAGGCTAATACTAGTGAAGTGGCTAACATCTTCTTTAGTTGGATAAAGGCTTCATTGGCCTGCGGCGTCCAAATGAACTTGTCCGACTTTTTCATGAGTTGATAGAGAGGCAGTGCCTTTCCTCCCAACCGACATACAAACCGACTTAAGGATGTCAGGCAACCAGTGAACTTCTAGACATTGTTAAGACACTTCAGCAGTTCCATTCGCTCTATGGCCCGGATTTTAGTTGGATTGACCTCGATACCTCGGCTGGAGACAAGAAATCCGAGTAACTTTCCAGCCGGGACACCGAAGGTGCATTTATCCGGATTAAGCTTCATTCGGAACCTCCTTAGGTTCGAAAATGTCTGCCTGATATCATCAAGGAGCGTTTTGCTTTCCTTGGTATTTATCACAACATCATCCACATACACCTGCACATTTTGACCAATTTGGTCATGCAAACATTTTTGCATACATCTTTGGTATGTCGCCCCTACATTACGTAAACCAAAAGGCATGGTGCTATAGCAATAAGCCCCATATGGGGTGATAAACGTAGTCTTTATTTGATCACTTGGGTTCAGACGTATCTGGTGGAAAAGAGAATATGCATCAATGAACGACAACAACTCACACCCAGCAGTGGAATCTATGACTTGGTCTATCCTTGGCAGTGGGAATGGATCTTTTGGACATGCCTTATTTAGGTTTGTGTAATCGATACACATACGCCAAACCACTGCCACGTTCGGATCATCCTTCTTCTTCTCCACCAGCACCAGATTAGATAGCCAATCCGGGTAAAGCACTTCCATGATAAATACTGCAGCCAACAACCAAGCTATCTCATCTCCTATGACCTTTCTCTTGTCTTCGGTGAAGCGGTGGAGAGGTTGCTTCACCGGCTTTGCTCCGGGTCTGAAATTCAAAGAGTGCTCGGCCAACTCCCTCGGAACACCTTGCAAGTCCTGTATGGACGAAGCAAAAATATCCCGATTCTCACGGAGGAAGTTGACGAGCTCGCTTTCCTATTTGTCATTTAATCCGGCACCAATTGTTACAGTGCGCTCAGGGAACATATCATCAACAGGCACCTTCTTGGTATCTTTTGTCGCTTGGAATGATACACTACCATGCGGGTTACTCAACGCCGGCATATACTGCTGCGCGGACTGAGCCAATGCCGCCACTTCTTGGATCTTTCTCTTTTCTTGCGCAATCACGAGTGACTCGGCCAGGTTAGACCTCGCGGATGCACACTCAATGGAACATCGGAAATCCCCAGCTATGGTAATTACACCATTTGGCCCAGGCAGCTTCATCTTCAAGTAACTAATGTGACAACTTGCCATGAATTTGTTCAGAGCTGGCCTGCCGAGCAACGCGTGATATGCGCTCTCCAATTTTACAACTTCGAACTCCAAATACTCAGTCCGGCAGTTATCTCTTGTGCCGAACAACACGTCAACCCGGACCTTGCCTATGGGCTCACAAGAAATGCCTGTCATAATGCCATGAAAAGTTGTCCTTGTAGCTTGGAGCATGTTCTCCGAGATACCCAACTTGCGCATCGTGTCCACATACATGATGTTGATGCTACTGCCATTATCAATTAGCACCTTTGAGAACCTCACATTGATGTTAGGCCCAATGAATGTTGGGTCCAACACCAGTGCATATGAACCAGGACTAGGCATAAGCTTTGGATGATCTTTGATGCTCTAGGTAATCTCCTGATCCGACCAAGGCGTATACCTCGTCACGGCCGGCATTACTGCATTGACCTCCATATGTCGGCGCTGCAAGCTCTTTCTGTCTGTCTCTTCCGTAGTGAACACACAATAACTTATATGATGCTCTCTGTACTCATTCCTCCCCTCATTTCCGGGGTACCTCTGATCCTGTTGGTTTTGGTTCTCCACCTGATGCACTGCATCCCTTCTCTCATGGTTGTCATACCTCGGTGGAGGGGGAGGCAACATTAGTTGTTGCGTGTTCGCTCCGGAGAGCAATTGTTGCCAGGGTAACTCCTGCCGAGATTGATCATTCCGAGGTGCCTGAGCATTCCCCGAACCACTTTGTTCTATCTTTCGCATCCATTCACACTGCCTGGTTGTGTGACCCGCTGGGTTACTCGGATTTGGCATGTGAAACTTACACGGCTGATCCAGCATTGCCTCATAGGTGTACCTCGGACGATCCTTTTTTTCTTGCCACTGTTTCTTCTGCTCTGCTGTCCAAGTTTTATTTCCATCATTCCTTGGTGTCCATTGCTGTCCTCCAGTTTTTTGACATTGACTGCTTCCTGCTCCGGGTTGATCCTGATTCACAACTGCGACTTGTTGTGCACTATACCGATAATCCGGTCTATCATCCCTTCTTTTGCCTCGGTAATCATTTCTCCGGGATGACCCGGCCCCATCTCGCTGACAATACTCCTCGCTTGACTCGTCTGAGGTGAGCCTTGGTTGCGTCGGATCACCCAAGGCATATGAATCAGCAATTCGGATTGTCTCTGCCAAGGTGGTTGGCATATCTCTTTGCAACCTTTGCCATAGCATGCTTGCATATCTGCATCCTTGCGCAAACCAAGCTATGGCCTGTGACTCAATCACACCCTCACACGAGTTTCGCACAGTGCACCAACGGGTAAAAACTCCCGGTAAGTCTCATTCGGTCTCTGCCTGCATATTGCTAGGGTTCGTGGCCTATTGGGCCTCTGATACGTACTTGAGAAATTGCTAACAAACATCTCCTCAAAATTGATCCAACAGTTAATACTTCTGGGTGGCAAATTGTTTAGCCATACCCTTGCTGGCCCCTCCAGCATCTAGGGTACATATCTCACAGCCCATCTCAAATTGCTTGTGGCAATTTTCACAGCAGTTGCATAGTGAATCATCCAATCCTCCGGCTTAGTGCTGCCATCATATGTTTTTGTGCCTCTAGGTAACTAGAAGTTAGGTACCGGAGGTTCCTTCATGATCCGGGGCCCAAAACAAGCTAGACCCGGAGGACCTTGACACTCAATTTGCTCCGACCTATACAGCCGATCTAGTTTTAACCTGGCATCATCAGGCATCAAGTTCCTGCCTCCCAATCTTGACCCTATCACGTGATAGTCCGGTCTGGGATAGCCAGCGTTCACCATCTCTGAATCACCATCATCATAGCTATCTTGCTCCTGTGGAGCTACTCTCTATTGCATACCTTGGTCGGCACTGCGCTCTTGCCGTGGTATAATTCCGCTGCTGTGGTTGTCCTGCAACTACCGAATTACGCTGTCCGGCATTGCCGTTTACAGCATTACCTTGACCGGCATTGCCTTGGTCGCGGTTACCTCGGCCAGCTTCACCTCGGCTCACACTCCTTCGATCCTCATTTCTTTGCACTTATTTTCCTTTCCCTGCCCTTGCCGGGTCATATGGGACTATCTGCTTATTCCTCCTGGCCGAAGTTACTACCTCTTCTCTCCTGGGTCCACCATGAGGAGACGATGCGGCTCCAGCGGATTTCTTCGGGTTACCCACCGCCAAATAAATGATCTTGGAGGCCCCAGCTCTCTTTGGGTTAGCCCTAAGCAATTCCTCATTTTGCCTGTTCGCGATCCGAACCAACTCATTGACTCTATCCTGCTGTCTTTGACGGGCTTCACCCGTCAGACCTTCTAACTCGGACGCAGCTGCATCCGCTGCTCTGAGGTTCTTTGCTGGGGTACTATACTTCGGCAGCCCCATGGACAAACAGTTTTATGATTCCTCAATCCTAGTATCACCCTCTTTATTCATTGCACTCATGAGGTTTCTCCCCTTCACTTTTACAGTATCTACCATATTTTCCTTTGCATACTCACGCAGTGTCATGTTCAACGACTGCTGAGCCGCGGCTATCTTTTTAGCACCCTTCGTCAATCTCAAGACCCACCGGCTCAGTCTCTCAGAGGTGCTCATCGGGGTAGGGTGTGCGTGCATGTGTTCATAGGGGTGAGTGTATGTACGCATTGTGAGCGGCTGCGTTTGTACTGTGTTTCTCAAAAAAATCATGTGCTAACCCCTATAGAATTCGACAAATCAAACCAATACCTCAGTGATGTCTATGATAATACAACACTTTTTATCCATATAAATTGTGTCATTTCCCTATCATATCATGCTCCATCTAACTATTGCTATGCCTAATATGCATGATTACTTGTTTTTATTAAATTCAATATGAGCTTTGCACATTTAGTAGTTTAGGAGAATTTTATTCCTCTTCCTTGTCTTTGACATGTGTGTATTTGTTGATGATGATTATGGATAAAACAAAGGAAAAAGGAACAAAGGGGGCATAGTATGGAGGAGCTGCAGGGACCAGACTTAGCCATTTGAGGTGTTGGAAAAGTGAATTTTCTAACTTCTTAAAATAAATATCCAAGACCACAGGGTTGTAGCCCTCGACGAGACGAATTCAATGAGCCAAAGAGCACCCAAAACGGAGTTTGTATGAAGAAATGGCGACCAAAATACTAAAGAGTACCAACTATACGGCGGGAGCAAAAATTCCAGCCGTATACCCATATAGTTGCCAAAAAGGTCGCAAACGACAGGATTTCGGCCTCCGGAAGCTCCAGAACCTTTCCTAAGTTATATGACGGTATTGGGGGAACCCTAGGGCACCCCCAAGGCCTATATAAAGGAGGAAGAAGTCAAAGAAGAGAGGAGGAAGCCACCATACACCATATACAAGATCTTGATCCCATCTACCACCTCCATGGCGGTTCCCTGCCGCCTCCATAGCCTCTACAGCTCCACCAAGATCCGGATCTCCATAAACACCATCAAGCCATCCAAGAAAGAAGAGGAGGAGAAAGAGGACACCGCCATCACTATGCCGACGCCACCATCACCACGCCGTTATCACCATGTCCATCGCTGCTACTCCTTCATCCTTCCCCATCATGATCTCCATGATGGCTTGTAACATGGATTGAACCCCCTTTTATTAATGTTATGATGATTTGAGTAATTGAAGTGTGGTGTGTTCTTGTTAATTAATATGTTTGTGCTTTCTCTTTACATTGTTTTATTCATGATATTATTCTAGTGATTGGAGACATCAAATCCATTGTTGAGGAATTTACTAGGGATTCACGGAGTGTCACAAAACTTATCATTAGTATCTGCTCTTCTATGGGTACAACTAATAGGCTATATGCTATAAGTGATTTGCGGAGGCAATAGTAGCTTAGGATGCACCGCGCAGAGTTCTCTCAAGATCACTCATGATATAGATAGGTATAGTGTTGCGAATTGCTTGACCCCAAAGTGATAGATGGGATATCTTGTGACTAGCACACTTGCTTAGGAGTACGATTGTCGATAGAACTTAATGCATTTTCTCTTGTTTACCTTGATTGGTCTTGTTACCTTAATACACTATTCTATTACGAGATGACCCATGTCCGAAGAGGGTGTGGACAATTGAGTTGTCTAGTTACCACTTACCAATGGTGGGAGACAATGGTATATGAGGGACCGCCACAATTATTGTTAATAACTATTCCATAAGTACTTATTATGCACACTGGTATACACAACATTACTTGAGGAATCATAGCATTAATATTTCATATCATTGCATTCACCTATTTTTAGTTTTACTTTTGTTCTAGTTTTCTTCCAATCCTAGTAGTAGTTATTACAAAACATCTTAAATTCATTTATCCTAGCAACTTATAGAATAGGATATTTCTAAACCACGGTTTGGGTGAGAACATGGTCGCATTGACAACGTGGCTACGGGATCGTGTTCGCCGAGCTTCCATCGGGACAAACTCTTTAAATATTTGCTGCTACAAGTACTGCAATAACCCTATTATTGGTGCAGGAACCCAGCCATCAAATTGGCGCCGTTGCCGGGGAGCAAAGCATTCGGTTATCTACTCGCACATAGTTAATTTTGGTTTGTTGCTATTATCTTACTGCTTTCTTTTATATTGAAAATAATAAAAAAATTATAAAAATTGTTGCTACTAATCATGTCTTCTGAGATAAATTTATCAAGAGATAATACAAGCATTGGAGAAGATAAAGGATTCTAGTTCATCAAGCCAGGTTACTAGACATGAGCTGATAAATAAATTGTTGGACCAATTGGAAATCATTCATTATGATTGCGTGCTAACGATGGATCTTATTGGACAATTTGTATAACAGATGACCACCTTAATTTTCAATGTAAGTGTTCCAACAATCCTGCTCTAGCAAATTATAATAGAGATAAATCCTATGCTAGTTTGGAAGTACTAGAATACTTTCTTTTCAAAGGTGCATCCGAAATGGTATTTAGACTAGGAAGTATTGATGTTAAAAGTGAAGCACTTGATGGAGTTTTTAATTTAGTATACCTCATATTCCTCTTTTGCGACAATAATTTAAGTAATAATGCATTGGTATTATATTATTTGAAGCGGTCTAAAACCGCCATGGAGAAAGATAACTTTTTGCAGGACTCACTAAAGAGCGAAGAGGAAAAGGAGCACCCGATCACACCTTCGACTCCTACTTTTGATTCTATCATTGCTATTAAAACACTAGTCAATGAAAAGGAGGAACAAAAAGGTGAGGTTGACAAAGAGAGTCACACTACAACTTTTGTTTGTCATGCCACTCACTCTAGTAGTGATTTTTATGATGCTAAAACTGTTGATAAATGTTCTACGGAGACCTTGTGCCTAGACAATTATATGTAGAGCATTAATAATAATGAACTAGAGATTTAACCTTGCTAAACTAACATGTAGGGTCCTGAACTCCCTTCTATGAAGGAAGAATACTATGAAGTGTTCCCCTACACAGGTAACCAAGGTAAAGATTTAAGAATTTTATATGAATCTCAAATCCTCTCATTGCAGCTATACATGGAGGCATGTTCACCAAGCTTGGTGCATCAACACTCGCTTGAAAGCGAGAACTTGTTCATCTACATGATGTCGATGCACCGTAAGCGGGTACGACTCCGACCGAACTCTACTTCAAGATTCTCCAAGCTTGTATGTACAACCTTGATACATTGCAAATGTATCTATAATTTTTGATGTTCCATGCTTGGTTTTATCTACTTTCTTGTGTTTTGTCCACACTTTGGAGTAATTTTCATGTGATTTCTTGGACTAACCTATTAACAAGATGCCACAGTGCCAGTTGCCTGTTTTATGCTGTTTTTGGTTCCAGGAAGTCAGAAAATGAATATTCTCGAAATTGGATGGGACAAAAGCCAAAGTGCCTATTTTCCCGGAAGACTCACGGAGCTAGAAGGAGAGTCAGAGAGGGGCCACAGGGTGGCCACACCACCCCTAGGCGCGGGTCCACCTAGGCCACGCCAGGGCATGGTGTGGGCCCCCTGGTCGGCCACCGACCTTGCCTCTTCGCCTATAAGAAGCCTCCCGAGGCATAAACCCTAAAGAGTTAACCAGAAATCCACGAAAAGTTCCGTAGTGCCGCTGCCACCGAAGGGGAGATTTGGGGGACAGAAAGTCTCTATTCCGACACCCTGCCGGGACGGGGAAGTGCCCCCAGAGCCATCTCCATCGATCTCCACCACCATCTCCATCACCATTGCTGGTTCCCATGATGAGGAGGGAGTAGCTCTTCCCCGAGGCTAAGGGTTCTACCGGTAGCTATGTGTTCATCTCTCTCTCTCTATGCATGGTCATATTGTGATCATGAGCTTTGTAATCAAGTAGATCTATTCTGCTACTCAAGTGCTTTAATGAATCTCTGCTCTCCCCATGTGTGTGAAAGTGACAACATGCTCACCATGGTGGCACTTAGGCTAGAGATTACAAATACTTGTTATGAGTTATATTTGGAGTTGGATGTCTCTATGAAATTGTGGTGTTTGTTGGAACCATCTAGTACTCAAGGTGATAGTGTGGGGTTTTCTAGATGGGAAAGGCTTACTTTGAGGTGTGCTCTTATAGCCCTACCATCGATTAGAGTGTTCAACCGAAGAGTAGTTAAGAGTAGTACCATAAAGAGAAGTTATTTATATGAGAGTGTTCACTAGTGAAAGTATGATCCCTAGGCCTTGTTTCTAAGAATTGATACACCGTTTGCAATTAGATCTGTTACATGTTTGCTTGCTTCCATCTTTATTTCAGTTTTATTTTAGTCTCTTCCACGCCATCAAGCTATTTTCTATCACTGTTACCACTTGTAATTATCCATACCACTTGTAATTATCCATACCACTTGTATTTCACTATCTCTTTGCCGAACTAGTGCACCTATACACCTGACAAGTGTATTGGGTGTGTTGGGGACACAAGAGACTTCCTGTATCTTGATTGCAGGGTTGCTTGAGAGGGAATACCTTTGACCACTTCCTCCCTGAGTTCGATAAACCTTGGGTAATCCACTTAAGGGAAAACTTGTTGATGTTCTACAAACCTCTGCACTTGGAGGCCCAACAACTGTCTATAAGAATAGAAGTGCGTAGACATCAAACCTCACCTCAAGTCGATATCCCTTGGGATCCAGGTTGGTAATGTATAGAGCATCCTAGCCTGGCTTTATGGATTGAGAGAGAGCGCTTCCCAGGAGGCAACCCGGAAGTTACTAGGTGTCTTTCTTAGTTTTGTGTCTTGTTTCTAGTTGCATTCATGTTGCGTTGGCACTTTTATTTTTCGCATGTATTACTATTAAAGTAATCTTGTTGAAGTTTTCAAAAGGTAGAATTTATTGTTACTATGTGTTGCATAAAATCGGTTGTACTTAAATCCCGTTTTATACATGCTAATGTTGGTCAAAAATTTAATCTGTCATTTTTCTGTCCAAACATGGTGTTTCTCTAAGTTTCAGGTTAAGAAAGATTTTTTGAAGAAACAGTTAAATTTTGGAGACTCTAGAAGGTTTAACAACCAACTATACATCGAGAATAAAAAATTCGGCCGTATAGTTGCGGTCATATAGTTATCGATGCCTTCGTCAAAATTCTTTTCCAGGGTATAGAAGGTTTAACGACCAACTATACAACGTGACCTTTTTGGCCCAGCCATATAGTTACAACCGTATAGATATCGACACCATCTACCCTTCGATGTTCAAGGTACTGTAAGTTTAACGACCAACTATATGGCGGGACCTTTTTGGTGCGGCCGTATAGTTGGGAAAACCCCTCAAACGCCAACTGGAAGGTAACCATTGCTCAAAATTTCATTCTTTCTTCTTCCTTCTTCTTCTAAAAACCTCGAAACACCACCTAGAAGCTTATCCCATGTTTTAGAGAAGCCGGGCATATGTAAACAATAAAGTTCTATCTCAAAAATTCCTTAAGTTGTAATTCTCTTTAGTAGTTCATGTTTTATTTTTGTTTTGTTTCATTAGTTGGGTGAACGAACTTCGTTCGTACACCAAAACATTGTCTTTTATTTTGTGTGATTTTCACAGGGCTTGAACCTTGTGTGACGATGTGTACGGTAGTGCCAACCGTGCAAACACTCGTATGAGCCACTTGGTTGCGTCAATTCAACGTTTTAACAATCAGTGTCTGGTAAAACCTTCCAACTCGAACCTCTTTTAAATAAGCACATAGGGGCCGCACACTCGTGTCTCGTATCCTATTTCACTTGCACCTCATCACAATCTAGGATAGGCCACTTCTAGAACTAGTTTGTTGATTTAAGCGTGATGCTTAGGTTGATGAACCGACTCAGTGAGAATTGTATTTTTATCACTTGTGAGCTAAACCCGTGTCTTCAAAAACACAAAAATATTTTACCTTCTTTCTAGTCTTGTTCCTACCAGGTTCTTAAGGAAGGCATGCACTGGATCCTGAAGCATTCATTGAAGCAAAGGTTCTTTGTCCATCAAAGTAGAGGTTAAAAGCACCTCAACAGTAAAGTGTGTCACCTTGCTTTAACTTAAGCTTGGAGAGGTAACCACTTCTTATACTCTCTTTTGATAACTACATTTTCTCTTTTGTTTTCATGATCTTCTCAAGTTGGTATTCTTAGCTTGGGGAGGTTATTTTGCATGCGTAGAGTCTTCTGCAAAGTTCTTTATCTTAAAACGTTTTCATGCTATTGTGTATCCCTCTGTTTTTGAATGCTTGCTTAGGTGAGTTTTTGTTCATATTTATATAAGGGATATACTTGCTCATGTTAGGCCCCATAGGAGACAAGCCATAGCTTTGATGCACCTTGTTCAACTTTTATCTAGCTTGTGAAAAATATGTGATCCTATAAATATGCATTGCCATGTTCTCTACATTTTGAAAAGAAAACAAATATAATAAAGAAGATCTTCAAAACTTGCTAGTTGTCACTGTTTAGAATTGTCTTAAGTGAATGGTTATGGAGTAGCATGACCCCATAGTGTTAGAAATGATGGTCTTAATAGATGTTTACTGAGTGAGTTTTCAAATAAGAAATTATGTTTCAAAGTTTCAAGATTACATATGCCAAAGTTTTGTCTTGGAAATAAAAGTGAGATATTGCTTTATGCATGTCTTGCTCCACAAGGGGACCCACAAGTATAGGGGGTGTATCGCTGTATTTTCGAGGGAAGTGAAACCCAATTTATTGATTCGACACAAGGGGAGCCAAAGAATATTTAAGTCTTAACAACTGAGTTGTCAATTCAGCTGCACCTGGAAACAACCTTGCTCACAACAGTTTATCAGTAGCAACAATTTTGTAGTAGGAATAGTAAAGTAACAGCAGTAGTAAAGCAAAGACAGTGTTAACAAAAGCAGTAAACAGTAGGATTCGAGTGCGGTAGGCATAGGGATGGATGGATGGGTGTTGCATGGACAAGAATATTCACATAGCAATTAGAACATAGGGCAATTGCAGATAAATAAGATAAGCCATCCAAGTACTAGATAATCCTAGGCATGTGTTCCATATATAGTCATACGTGCTCGCAATGAGAACTTGCACAACATCTTTTGTCCTGCCAGCCCGTTTGCAGCGGGGCCTCTAGGGAACGACTGGCAATTAAGGTGCTCCTTTTAATAGAGCACCAGAGCAAAGCATTAACACTCTGTGAACACATGTGATCCTCACATCAAAGCCATTCCCTTCCGGTTATCTCGATTTCTATCACTTCGGGGCCATAGGTTCTGGACAACAACGTGTGAATACAACTTGTAGATAAGACCAAAAACAATACTATCATAATGAATCAATAACATGTTCAGATCTGAAATCATGGCACTCGGGCCCTAATGACAAGCATTAAGCACAACAAGTCGCAACAAAGTCATAAAGCACTAATAAAAGATACTAGGCACCATGCCCTAACAATCTGATGCCATTACATGAATGATCTCATCCAATCCCTACCATCCCTATAGCCTACAGCGGGGGATTACTCACTCATAGATGGGGGAAACATGGATGGTCGATGGAGAAGCGATGGTGATGATGATGGCGATGATCTCCTCCAATTCCCCGTCCCGGCAGGGTGCCATAATAGAGTTTCTGGTGCTATTTCGTGGAATCTGGTGGTGGTGGCGGAGCGGAACTCCTTCTGGAAAAACGTCGAACCCCTCGAAGTTTTTAGGTTAGAAGGCTCCTTATAGGCGAAGAGAGAGGCCGAGGGGGTGCCTGGGGGGGCCCACACGACCCGCTGGCGCGGCCTGGCCTAGCCCGCGCCACCAGGTGGTGTGGCCACCCCCTGGCTCTTCTCCGTCTCGTATTCTGGCTCCTGGAGTCTTCGGGTGAAATAGGATTTTTGGCATATTTTCCGGGATTTTTCCTGATAGTTGGTTTTCTGCACAAAAAGTAGACTCCAAGGCAATTCTGCTGAAAACAGCGTCAGTCCGCATTAGTTGTATCCAAATCACACAAGTATAGAGGAGAAACAATAGCAAAAGTGTTCGGGAAAGTAGATACGTTTTGGACGTATCAACTCCCCCCAAGCTTAGCTTATTGCTTGTCCTAAAGCAATTCAGTTGAAAACTGAGTGCGATAAAAGAACTTTCACGAACACATTTGCTTCATATGATGTAAATATTCTCAGCAATGTGATCAACTACTTAGATAGTTCATAATAAAGAGTATGCAACTGAGTCTACTTAATAGTCTTTGCAAGCTATGAAGAGATTCCAACTCAAGAATAATAAGTAGCATGAGGCACAAACATAAGCAACATTGCAATGCTCATAGAAAGGTATGATAGAGTGGTATCTCGCTTGCCTTTGATTATGAATGTCAAGGCACCTCTGAAGTTCAAGTGATGACTAGAAGTAAAGATATCAACAATACAAGCATCAAAGTCATAACACGAGTAATCAAGTAATGGAACAAACACAAAGAATGACAACTATGCTCTCAAGAAGGTGCTCGGAGAATATGTGGAGACTCGACAAGTAGAAGAAAAGGTTTTGAATAATTTGAAAGGCTTCCAAATGCTGAAAGTATGGTACTCATTAGCTTTGAGCTCTCATTGCCCCTATCATAAGCATCTTTAATGTGGTTAAGGTGAAAGTGAGGTCCAATCTGAGTTATATGCTTGACAGACTATAAACTGGAAATTCCAAGTCCCTTGAGTACGAGGGTCGCTCCTCATGCTACTCAACTTTAGTTACCGGTAAGTTCTTGTCATCGTAAGTATGTGCGTATCATTGAGAACCACCAATAGGGTACCCCTTGCCCGATGATACGGAAGAATCCCCATATCAAAATGACAAGGCAAGCAGACAATGAGTATCTCAGCAATCTTCTTATTTACCATAGGAAAATGGTGCTTTTTTCTCTCTTTCCTCTTTTCATAAAACTCTTTTTTTCTTTTCTCAATAGCTATCTCTCTCTTTTTTATATAAGAAGAATGCTTCATAGATATCATTATGGTTACGCTGCAGGTTTCCACCATGTCAGCATGGATTAGACCAGCGACCCAGGCGTTTCTCTAACACACATACATAACTCCATGGACTTACAAGCTCCCCGTTTATTTCACACCGATGACATCCGCAAACAAAAGAGCAAGGTATCAACTGGGTATATATTTACAAGTGTTGAAAGCGTTCCCCGTGACAGCACGGTTCTGCTAATCCCCAGCCTATAATTTGCAAGCATATAACTTTCATGGAGAGTTCACAATGGTTCAGGTTTATTAAGTGCAGGAAATAAAGTGTGCCATCAAGTTCGTGAGAGCTTTACTAACTAATTTTCCCATAACAAGCAAACATTTTATTCGGAAGAAAACAAGGCATATTGAATATGCACGAGAGTAGCAAATGATGCTAATAGGTAGGTATGGTGGACACTTTGGAGATATTTGGTTTAGGGAGTTGGAAACATGAGTAAAACACTTAGTGGAAGTGAAGGCTAGCAATAGTAAGGGAGCGACAAACGAGAGAGCAATAGCTGTCATTATCATGCTTGCAACAAAAAAGGACTACTCATGGCATGAAAGTGATTCAAGATCCTCAAGGCAAAATAATTCATCAAGGCTTAACTGATTATCACAGTCCTGTGCATGCGTGAGCATGTGCCAAGCCAATTCAAATGAAACATTCAGAGGAGGATACCACGGTGTCATACCAATTTATGAATAGAGCAATGCAAGCAAACATTCATAAGACATGCTACAAACTATTAGCGAGCTGGAGCTAATCATAAGAAAGCAAGAACTACTAAGCATCCAAAGATAACATACACCCTACACGAACAGACTAAGCATGCCCACAATTATGAGTATATGCACAAAAATGAAAACAAATAGAGTTTGTTACCAGTCTCTTACCACGCCTCAAGTTGTCATTGATCCTCATTATTGCTCTTCACTTGTGTGGCTTGAATAATAATATGAAACCAATATCCACTGAGGACTGCCGAACCTTGTAGCAAACTCGCAAAAACCAAAGAAGAATGACAAATATTTGTGGTGTTTTCGATTTTTAGATAAGAACCAAAAGAGAAAAACAAGCAAAGCCAAATCTTTTTGGGTTTTTCGAATAGTTCAAACAAAGAAAAAAGGGAAAAGCAAACCAAGGCAAAAAGAAGAAGCAAACCAAAGAGAGACAACAGAAATATTTTTGGTCTTTTTGTGTTTTTAGAAAGCAAAAGCAAAGAAGGACGAAAACTAAAAAGAGAACGAAAACATGAATATACAAAGTACCGACACAACATGATATGGAGATGAGTGCGATGTCGGCGTACCTCCCCCCAAGCTTAGGCTTTTGGCCTAAGTGGGTATCAATCCCAAGCTGGCCAGGATGAAGTGTCACCCTGGTACGACGAAGAGGTCCCCTCATCTAGGTGCGAACTCGAGTATGTCCCTCCGTAATGCGCAGAGTAATCATAGGAGGGCACATCCTCCTGGTGCTGCTCGTGGAAACCCAGCAAGCGAAGCTGCTCGTCCACCTCCTCCTTGGAGCGCGACCACGGTCTCCTGTGAACACTAAACAAAGCAGGCTGTGGCAAAAGGATCTCCCTTTCATCCCCGTCAGTGAAAAGCATCCTATATACTAGATTGTTCAAATCAGAGGTAGTAGTGACAAAGTGATGAGTTTTCATGACAACAAGGTCAAGCCTATGTGGTGCCAGCATAGCATCAAAGGGATTCACTGAAAGACCTAATGCATTGACTATACGCGAGGCAATGATGCCCCCATAGATAGACCCCTAGCAGCTAGGCGGCGAGCAATAAGCGAGCCAAGATTGTACCGAGTATCATTGTTAAGCGCAGCGGCAAGGAAAGCTAAATGATAGTTGGAGATATTACTTGTGTTCTCCCTACCCAGTACACTAGTAGCAAGATAATATGCAAAGTATCTAAGAGCAGGGAGTTGGATATTTCTTATCTTTCCGCGCTGCGCCACGTGGTCATCATCATTGGTCACCCCTCGGTAAAGCTCCAACAAATCAGCGGGTCGCCCTTGAATTTTATTCACGGTCCCTGTCATACGCACACCTACAATACTGCAAAATCTCTCCAAAGGCATGGTGAATGGCAGATCATAGATTTTAAAAGAGACAGTAGACTGATAGGGTGTGTTAGTAAACGTGAAGCTCTCAACAAAAGTTTTCGTGAGCATAGCGTATTGTGCACTCTCATCTTGCATATATGAGGTCAAACCAACCCTCTCAATTAGTAGCAAGAAATCATCAAGAATACCTGAAACATGTAAGAAAGTAAAACAAGGAAAAGAGGATGGGTGAGCATCCCCATCATCCCTTTCACTACCAATACGAGTTGCAATGAGATCTTGATTGTATGATGGCCTAGCTTGAGAGGCTTTTCTTGAGGGCCTCGACCTCCTAGGTGCATCACTCTCAAATATCTCTCCAAAAGTATGGCTGTTCATGCTTGGTATTCTGAAATTTAAACACCTATCGAACAAGTGATTGCAAAGTAAATATAATGAAGGATTCTACTCATAGGGACTTGCAAGAGGCCTAAACATGCATCAAAACTATATCTCTAAACATCAAACAAGCTTACAAGCCCTCATAACCAGTCACCTACAGCAGCAAAATACTCAAGATATAATCCACTAAACACAAATCTACTTGGACAAGGGGAGAAGTCACATACCAGGGAACAAATGCTCCAAATTTCAGCAAGAAAGATGGGCTGAGCAAGGAGATCAAAAAAATCGAGAGCAAACACAGCAAGAACGCGATTTTGAGGTATGAAGTGGAGCTTACTCGGGAGAGAGAAGAAAGTGGCAGGTGAGAGAGTTCGTGGGGGCTAGGGGTGGCCCACACCAGGGCATGGTGCCACCCAAGGCTGGTCGCGCCACCATGTGGTGTTCCTGCCTGGTGGGCCCCCTGGTACCTCCCAGGTACTCCTCTGCCCCTTTTTCACGTAAAAATTTAATATGAATTTTTTGGAATTTTTCGAGACACTTTATTTTTGGGCATTTTTCAGAAATAGAAGAATGATTTTTCTGACAGATAGATTTTTTTTCTATTGGGAAACATGATGCAAGGACAAAACAAGGCTAGAACTACAGGAGTTCTAACATGCAAGAAACTAACAACAAAAACAAAACTAAACGAAAGCAAAAACTAAAATGCAAAGGATAGAAATAAACGGAGATAATCATAATGAAAACATTGTTTTATTCAATGGAATCCTTTTGTTAACAAGGTTGATCAAGTCTTGCTACCAAAACAATGCATATGAGACAAAACTTTGTAATCCACTAATGATTATGTTACCTCAATCTTGATAGCAATGGTCCCAATCATAATAGTTTCATATTTTCCTCTTGGTATGGGACAATATATTTCTCCAACTTGAATGCCTTCAACATGTTCAATTGAATTCAAACCGTAAGTCCTTTCAATATTCTTGGGGAAATAGATAGTATGTTCCTTGTCATTAACATTGAAGGTCATCTTTCCTTGATTACAATTAATAACAGCTCCTGCAGTATTAAGAAAAGGTCTCCCAAGAATAATAGACATATTATCATCTTCAGGCATTTCAAGCACAACAAAATCAGTTAATATCAAGCAATTGTGAGCCACCTGAACAGGTACATCCTCACATATACCCACAGGAATAGTGGTAGATTTATCAGCCATTTGCAAAGATATATCAGTTGGTATCAATTTTTCAAGCTGAAGCCTCTTATAGAGAGAGAAAGGCATAACACTAACTCCAGCTCCCAAATCACACAAAGCAGTTCTAACATAGCTATTCTTAATAGTGCAAGGGATAGTTGGAATCCCTAGGTCTCCAAGTTTCTTAGGAACCTTACCATTGAAGGAATAATTAGCAAGCAAAGTAGAAATTTCTTCATTAGGGATCTTCCTTTTATTCGAGATAATGTCCTTCATATACTTTGAGTAAGGAGGCAATTTAATAGCGTCAGTCAAAGGAATTTGCAAGAATAAAGGCTTCATACACTTACAAAACTTATTATAGTGTTCATCTTCCTTTGACTTGTGTTTCTTATCAGGGAAAGGCATAGGTTTTTGGACCCAAGGTTCTCTTTCACTACCATGTTTCTTAGCAATAAAATCTTCTTTGGTGTATTTAGTATTCTTTGTGTGGTTTTCAGGTTCTTCTTCAACTTTTTCTTCATTAGGAATTTCATTTTCTTCATTACCACTTCCAGTTTCAGCATCAGAGATAGATATATTATTAGGATCTATAGCGGGTTCAGAGGGTTCTACAACAGTTTTATGTTTCTTTTTTCCTTTTCTTATGAGTAGAACCTCTATTTTCAGCTTGTTGAGAATCCTGCTCAATTCTTTTGGGATGCCCCTCAGGATATAGAGGATCCTGGGTAGCAGCACCACTTCTAGTTCTAATTTCATAAGCATGTTTTTCTTTAGCAGCATTAACTAGCAAGTCGTTTTGCACTTTAACGAGTTGATCTATTTGAGTTTGAACCATTTGAAAGTGTTTAACAATCATTTTAACATCATTAGAGGTTCTTTCCACAATATCTTTCAACTCAACAATAGCTCTAGTGTTTTCCATTAGATGATTTTGCACCCTTTTATTAAAGTTATCTTGCTTAACAATAAAGATATCAAATTCTTCTAAGCATTGATCGGGAGGTTTAGAGTAAGGGATATCACCTTCATCAAAGTGTTGGAGAGAGTGTACCTCAATAGTGGATGAGTAGGGAATAGGCTTACATAATTCTTCTACATGAGGTAAATTCTTGACATCTGCAACTTTAATTCCCTTCTCCTTAAGACATCTCTTAGCTTCCGTCATCACTTCATCATTTAATTCAATAACTCCCCTCTTCTTTGATGTTGGAATATGCACATGAATAGATGTTTCAGGTACAATTACTTCAGGTATAGCTTGTTTAGGAGGAGTCCAATCTTCATAATTCTTGCTTATTTTAGCCATTAATTCCTCAGCTTCCTTAGGAGTCCTATTCCTGAAAACACAATCAGCACAACTATCTAGGTATGTCCTAGATTCCTCGGTTAGTCCATTATAAAATATATCAAGAAGCTCATTCTTAGGTAATGGACTTCCAGCCTGTGCATGAATCAAAGCACAAAACCTTGCCCAAGATTCGGGTAATACCTCTTTTTATCCCTGTTTAAAATCAAAAAGTTCCTACAAAATAGCATGTCTAGCACTGGGAGGAAAATATTTCTGCAAGAAAGTACTAATCAAGCACTTAGGGCTATCAATAGATCTTGGAGGTAAATTACTAAACCAAGTTTTAGCTTCTCCTTTTAGTGAAAAAGGGAAAATCTTAGCAACAAAGTAAGTACGCATCTTAATATCATCAGAAAACAAGCCACTCATGGTAGAAAGTTCATTCATATGTGCTACCACACTTTCATTCTTAGTCCCCCAAAAAGGTTATTTCTCGACAATAGCTATGTAAGATAGATCGAGAGAGAAATCATAATCTTCATCTATAATGTTTATGGGAGAAGCAGCAAACTTAGCATCATGAGATAATTTGGGTCTAATAGTACGCCTCTCAAGGAGACTCTTAGCAGCGCTCCTATCATGGGTGTTCTTACATTCTTTAATAAATTCATTAGTCATCTCAACATAACCATCTTCAATATCATAACTTTCACTAGACTCAGGTGAACTAACATGTGTAGTAGTGTCTTCATTAGGAGTTTCGGTATTTCCTGCTATAGTTCTAGCAATCGTAGTGTCTAGGAAAGGACCTAATGAACCACTCTTATCAAGCACAGTAGAAGCAGCATCATAAGCATCAGAAGTTTCAGATTTAGCAGTAGTAGAAGTGTGTGTAGCATTTGTATGTGGTGGTGTAAGGAACTTACTCAAAACAGACGGTGAATCAAGAGCAGCAGAGGTGTTCAGAACCGTACCTCTTCTTGTAGTGGATGGTAAAATAGGAACCTTGCCATCACGAGACTTACCCAAGATGGATGGAAAGCAGCGAACAATAGAGAATCCAAGTGAACTTGATAAATAAAGCTATGCTCCCTGGCAACGGCGCCAGAAAATAGTCTTGATGACCCACAAGTATAGGGGGTGTATCGCAGTATTTTCGAGGGAAGTGATACCCAATTTATTGATTCGACACAAGGGGAGCCAAAGAATATTTATAAGCCTTAACATCTGAGTTGTCAATTCAGCTGCACCTAGAAACAATCTTGCTCACAGCAATTTATCAGTAGCAACAATTTTGTAGTAGGAATAGTAAAGTAACAGCAGTAGTAAAGCAAAGACAGTAGTAACAAAAGCAGTAAATAGTGGGATTCGAGTGTGGTAGGCATAGGGATGGATGGACGGGAGTTGCATGGACAAGACAATTCACATAGCAAATAGAACATAGGGCAATTGCAGATAAATAAGATAAAGCATCCAAGTACTAGATAATCCTAGGCATGTGTTCCATATATAGTCATACATGCTCGCAATGAGAACTTGCACAACATCTTTTATCCTGCCAGCCCGTTTGTAGTGGGGGCCTCTAGGGAACTACTGGCAATTAAGGTGCTCCTTTTAATAGAGCACCGGAGCAAAGCATTAACACTCCGTGAACACATGTGATCCTCACATCAAAGTCATTCCCTTCCGGTTATCCCGATTTCTATCACTTCGGGGCTATAGGTTCCGGACAACAACGTGTGAATACAACTTGTAGATAAGACCAAAAACAATACTATCATAATGAATCAATAACATGTTCAGATCTGAAATCATGGCACTCGTCCCCTAGTGAAAAGCATTAAGCACAACAAGTCGCAACAAAGTCAGAAAGCACTAATAAAAGATACTAGGCACCATGCCCTAACAATCTGATGCCATTACATGAACGATCTCATCCAATCCCTACCATCCCCATAGCCTACAGCGGGGGATTACTTACTCATATATGGGGGAAACATGGATGGTCGATGGAGAAGCGATGGTGATGATGATGGCGATGATCTCCTCCAATTCCCCGTCCCGGCAGGGTGCTAGAACGGAGTTTCTGGTGCTGTTTCGTGGAATCTGGTGGTGGCGGTGGATCGGAACTCCTTCTGGAAAAACGTCGAACCCCCCGAAGTTTTTAGGTCAGAAGGCTCCTTATAGGCGAAGAGAGAGGCCGAGGGGGTGCCTGGGGGCCCACACCACCCCCTGGCGTGGCCTGGCCTGGCCTGCGCCACCAGGTGGTGTGGCCACCCCTGGCTCTTCTCCGTCTCGTATTCTAGCTCCATTATTTGCATCCAAATCACACAAGTATAGAGGAGAAACAATAGCAAAAGTGTTCAAGAAAGTAGATACGTTTTGGACGTATCAAAGATCACATCCATTAAGTTAGCGATCCCTTTTGCTTAAGGATGAGCAAGATCTAGCTTCAGGAAGTTGATGGCTGTGATAATACAACACTTTTTAGCAATATAAATTGTGTCATTTCCCTATCATATCATGCTCCATCTAACTATTGCTATGCCTCATATGCATGATTACTTGTTTTTATTAAATTCAATATGAGCTTTGCACATTTAGTAGTTTAGGCAGAATTTTATCCCTCTTCCTTGCCTTTGACATGTGTGTAGGTGTTGATGATGATTATGGATAAAACAAAGGCAAAAAGAACAAAGAGAGCATAGTATGGAGGAGCTGCAGGGACCAGACTTAGCCATTTGAGGTGTTGGAAAAGTGAATTTTTTCCAACTTCTCAAAATAAAGATCCAAGACCATAGGGTTGTAGCCCTCGATTAGACAAATTCAACGAGCCCAAGAACACCCAAAACGGAGTTTGTATGAAGAAATGGCGACCAAAATACTAAAGAGTACCGAAGGTTTAACGACCAACTATACGGCGGAAGCGAAAATTCCGGCTGTATAGCTCCCGCTGTATAGTTGCCAAAAAGGTCGCAAATGACAGGATTTCGTCCTACGGAAGCTCTAGAACCTTTCCTAAGTCATTTGACGGTATTGGGGGAGCCCTAGGGCACCCCCAAGGCCTATATAAAGGAGTGAGGAGTTAAAGAAGAGAGGAGAAAGCCACCATACACCATATACAAGATCTAGATCTCATCTACCGCCTCCAAGGTGGCGCCCTACCGCCGTGCCGCCTCTATAGCCTCTACATCTCCACCAAGATCCGGATCTCCATAAACACCATCAAGCCATCCAAGCAAGAAGAGGAGGCAAAGGATGACGCCGCCATCACCACGCCGACGCCACCATCACCGCGCCGTCATCACCATCTCCATCGCCGCTACTCCTTCATCCTTCCCCATCATGATCTCCATGATGGGCTGTAACATGGCTTGGACCCCCTTTTATTAATGTTATGATGATTTGAGTAATTAAAGTGTGGTGTGTTCTTGTTAATTAAAGTGTGGTGTGTTATCATTAGTCTCTGCTCTTCCATGGGTAGAACTAATAGGCTATTTTCTATAAGTGATTTGTGGAGGCAATAGCAGCTGAGGATGCACTGCCCAAAGTTCTCTCAAGATCACTCATGATATAGATAGGTATAGTGTTGCGAATTGCTTGACCCCAAAGTGACAGATGGGATATCTTGTGACTAGCACACTTGCTTAGGAGTACGGTTATCCATAGAACTTAATGCCTTTGCTCTGGTTTACCTTGATTGGTCTTGTTACCTTAATACACTATTCTCTTACAAGATGACCAATGTCCGAAGAGGGTGTGGACAATTGAGTTGTCTAGTTGCCACTTACCAACGTTGGGAGACAATTGTATATGAGGGACCACCACAATTATAGTTAACAGCTATTACATAAGCACTTATCATGCACACCTATATACACAACATTACTTGAGGAATCATAGCATTAATATTTCATCTCATTGCATTCACCTCTTTTCAGTTTTACTTTTGTTCTAGTTTTCTTCCAGTCCTAATAATAGTTATTACAAAACATCTTAAATTTATTTATCCTAGCAACTTATAGAATAGGCTATTTCTAAACCACGGTTTGGGTGCGAACGTGGTCACATTGACAATGTGGCTATGGGGTGAGTTCGTCGAGCTCCCATCGGAAAAAACTCTTTAAATATATGCCACTACAAGTACTACAATAACCATGTTATTGGTGCAGGAACCCAGTCATCACTGAGCAAGCAACTACAACTTGCAAGACCAACTATCTACCAAATAACGGACAATAGGAAGTGACCAAGACAATATAGGCTGCAAGGAATATAAATGGTACAAAAACTAAAGTATTGCAACACGGAATGCAATAGAGAGGAATAAAGCCATAAAGCAAAAAATGGTAGCAAGGAGGAAAATGCTCGTATGGAAACCATTGACGAAGATACATTTACGAAGAGCTTGTCGTTGCTCACATCATCTCATCGTCCTATCCGGGAAGAAGCAAAACACTAGCAAGAAACATCAGATGCAATATTTAATACTACGACAGAAGATTCGGCATGATTATGATAGCACGATACAGTGAAACTTAGCAATATAAGCGGAATCAGAATCCAATCAATTTCATAGAAAGTTCAAGTTGTTTAGGTACTCCACAATTTAGGTGTTGAATTAACAAGGAAAAGGATGGCATCGGTTTGCTACATAAATATAAATGGAGTCGAGATAAGACAAGAGACCCCGCATATAGTCTCCATATTTAATTATTAAGTGAATCAACAAAATACCCCCAAATAACTAAATATGTATGTGAGCATGAATAATTTAATGCAACAAGTTATATGCATTTATACAAAATAGGAGCTAGGGGTCACACGTGTCAAGTCAGAGATCTTGGGGTTTGACGAAATTGGATTCTGGGTCCATGAAGAAGTACTTGGCATTTCGTGAAGGAGGCCTTGGAATCCATTGAGAAATATTGGGTTGCGCCATCAGATCAGAGAACATGAATTGGAGGGTCACACGATGATCACCACATCCTCGCTTCGTTTCTTCTCGAACACACGTGCAAGAACCAACATAGAGAATTAACAAAAGTAAACGAAACAGAGGCACGACCATCGTCTCTGAACACCACAAGGTACATATTGGCAATGAGCCAGAGGCACACCCATGGAGATGAGTCTGCTGGGTTGACCTGGTCCTTGGCGGCAGGAAGCATCCAGGAGGAAGACGTGTTGGTGGTCACCAGCAATCATCAGAAGCAGAGAAAAATAACGTGGTACTGGAGGCCAGCAGGACCTGCAGGGACACCAGGATGACCTTGGGCGGAAAGCCGCTGCCGATGGGTGGCGTCCATACGTACGGGGCTGGGGCGAGGATGTGCAGGTGGCGGAAAGAGCTCACATACCTGCACGCGGAGTGGCGTGCCCAGGCGAGGAAGGAACGTGCAAGCGGGGATGATGCTGGGAGGCGACAACAGGCTCGGGGACGACAGAAATCAGGCTCAGGCGCGGAGGCCGGATGTAGAGGGCGGAGCTCGAGAGGTGGCGGGCATGTCGGAGGAGCTCTGTGGGTTCCCGCACGAGGGCGGCGGTGGCGCGCGCCCGGAGAGGTGGCGGACGGCGGAGCTCATCCATGATGAGGCACTGGCGGCAGGAATTGATGCTGGACGAGGAGGAGCTCGGGGCAGTGGCACCGTCAGGGAGAAGGAAGGAGGAGATCGAGCAGGGGGCGTACTGGCAGTGGCAGTTGCTCTGCTGGCGGGAAGGTGTCAGTGAGGAGGAGCTAGGCGAGCTCGGCATCATTGGGATGTTGGTGGCTGAGGAAGGCTCGAGGGGATTGGGGAAGAAGGCGATGGGACTTTGGTCCAGGGCGCGTGATTTCCGTGTGTGCTCTAGAATTCTCAATCGTGTGCGTGCGTAGAGCGTTGGCCGGTGCGTGTGTTGCGGTGGGGCTCTAGGCTTGTGTGCGTGAAACGCGATGGGCGGTGTGTGTCGTGTAGGGTAGGTGTGTGGTGTGGGGTGCGGCTCATGTGGGTGTGTCCGTGTTAAGTGTGTGTGTCTGGCGGCGGGTGGGCTACGATTAGGGTTAGGTTTAGGCTAGGGTTTGGGTAGTAGGCTTCCTGGCTGGGCCTTTGGGCCTCGCAGTCTGCCTTCCCTAAAAACTTTTTTATTTTTATTTATTTTATTTTTAAAAATACTTTTGTTAATAGCTTTTAGAAAAATAAAGTATCCGGAAAGGCTCAGGATTTTAATTTAGGCTCAGGATTTTAATTTGAAATTAAAGGATGGGACTAATGTTTTAACAAAATAGGCTTTTAATGAAAATATTTTTAGGGAAACAAATGCATGATATCATGATGATGCAATAAATAAAAACAATATGCGATTTTCTAGTAGTGGTTTTCCTGGGGTGCTACAATTTGACACCACTAACAAGGGATCTCGTCCCGAGATCCGCCTCATGGTACGGGTAAGAATGGAGATGATCGGATTCTTCTCACTTCATGTAGATCGTCACGACACAACTAACAATGCTTCTTGATATATCTTGAAATTATTGACACGACCAACAAGAGGTTGTTGCTCACATTCTTCAAGGACACTCTAGAGAGGCAAAAGGCGGAAGTAAAGGTCTCAAAGGTTAGGCCACTTCTAACTTCCGTGGAATGAGTAGATATCACATTAATTCACCTAGTCAATGCAACAAGTGGTATGGTAGCTACTTCATCCCGCACCCAAAACATTACTCTGTACATGAATAGGAGGATCATGCAACCAAACTCTCGGAATTTAGACCGAAGATCTTGGCAAGCAGTTTTCACATAGATTCGGAAAAATGATGATGTCGTTGTCTCGAAAGTCGGAAAAGATCGGAACATATGATGAAAGATCAGGTAGAATGAAAACCATATGTTGAACTACTATTGCAAGAGGAGGAAGCAGAATCCTAAGGGTACGACAGAAGCCCAACCACGAGAATCCTAGACTCAAAGAAAAAGGTAAGAGAGCAGATTCAAAACACATAAAGGTAAGAGGGGAATAACATAGAGGTAAGGAGTAAAAGCATAACTAGTCATATCTATCTAACCTATTTTTCAAAATAGTTTTGACACTCTACATCAACCATTAGCAAGGTTATCCTACATGCTGGACTAGTGGGTATCGTTAACCAAGGCTCCGATACCACTTGTAACACCCTCGAATCGTCCCTATGCATATTTTAGCGCTTCCTGCCAAAACCCGCATAGAAACGATTCAAAGATTCCTACCAGGCACTTGTGTGCGAGTGGAAAACGAAGTAATACCATCACATAATGGTCCACAACAGAACCCACAAGAACATATATATATATACAACAGCGATTCAACGAGTCAAGAATACATATATCATTACAAAGATCCAAATCACATTGAAAACGATACAACATCCGAGTACGAATAAGATACAAATTGGACTAGGAGTCCTAGAGAATAACTAATGGCATCCATAATCCTTCCTAGGCCAAGCTGCAATGAGGCATCACGATAGAAACATTCCAAGAAATCAGAGATTTTTTTAGGGGCCACCCAAAAGGGCTACACGTATGAAGTATAACTAAGTCTCATATAGACCCAAAGGTTATGTGCACTTGTCACGCGACGAGAGGCCATAGACAATATATTTCCGTGACAGAGTGCCGCACCTACGCAACAGTAATAAACGCTCCTTGAGCAATATGTAATAAACATCGCATACATGGCATAACCTAGCATATGTATAGTAGGTAACGTATAAGAACCGAACTAGTTGTGGCCCCAAAACAGTCTTCAAAATCAAGTTCAAGCCCAGGGGATCCCAGAAAGGCTCTCACATGTGGATAGTGCGATAATTAAGGAACAAGTTTCAACTACTCGGGGTCTTAGGTGGACAAAAGTGGATGGGATACAAGCCAGATCTCAACTACCGCCCACTATTGCCTCTTTATTAATTATATATACTCCCAACATTTAATTATCGGGTTTTAATTAGAACCATGATTATCTCTACCATTAATCATGTGCCAACCCCCAACAACTATGGAACTCGACGACTCGAACCAATACCTGAGAAAGAAACTATGACTCACAAGGCCAACTATCTACCAAACAACGGGCAATAGGAAGTGACCAAGATAATATAGGCTACAGGGAATATAAATGGTACGGAAACTAAAGCATCACAATACGGATAGCAGTAGAGATGAGTAAAGTCATAAAGTGAAAATAGGTAGCAAGGGGGTGAATTCTCGCCTGGGAACCATTACCGAAGATACATATCTGAATAACTTGCCATTGGTCACATCATCTCATCATCCTATCTGGTAAGAAGCAAAGCACTAGCAAGAAACACAGGATACAATATTTAATACTACGACAGAAGATCTGGCATGATTATGATAGCAAGATGCGGTGCAACAATATAAAGAAGAAATCCACCATGCACATGTTTCTTCTAATGAGAGGTTGACATGTGAGACCCATCATCCAAAATAAACAGCTGATGTAACAATATTGCATTACGGTGAGGCTGACATCACATACCCATTACATCGTCCCTCGAATTTAATGGGTGAGTTTGAAAAAAAAGTTAAGTACTTGTACAGAGAGGCTGGCACCAAGAACCCACCAGCCAGGACATACACGGATGCATCAAGATATGTTAAGAATATCAAACTAATAGATGCGACCGAAAGAAAAAAGCCCCATATACACACGTTTCTTTTACTAAGAGGCTGGCATATGGGACCTAGCAGCCTGAATAAACGGCTGATGCAGCGAGCAACATTATCGAGTTCACATCAGGAAGGCACAAGCCAAAGAAAAAAAAAGTCCACCATACACACGTTTCTTATAATGAGAGGCTGACATGTGGGACCCAACAACCTGAATAAACGGCTGATACAACAATCAACGTATCAAGTTCGAAACAAGGAGGCGCAAGCAAAGAAAAAAAGGCAGCAAGCACATGTTCCACTAGTAGGAAAACCCTTATAGCAGTCATTTCTCTAGTGGCGTCCAAAATATAATGCGCGTCACGACTTGCAGATGAAATAGTAATGGCGTTGGCATATTCAAGAACGCCACTAGGAAACCCTGATAGTGGCGTCCGTGCATAAATAAACGCCACAAACAGGAGGGTCCCCGTACATAGTCGGAGCAAAGGTAATAGTGGCGTTGAATTCAGGTGAATGCCACCAATATGTATGGGCCGATGACACCTCTCCTTCCTCACATGGACTTCCCCCTCTCTCTCATTCACACCACGACCAACACACCTCCTCCTTTCTGCCCCCTCTCTCTCTCCCTGCCACCGCCACACATCGGATGCCCCGCTTATCTGCTCCCCGACCGCATCTCTCCTCCTTTCCTAGCACCCACGACTGCACCCGACCACGCGCGTCCGCCGCCACCACCCCGGCCGCATCTGATGACTCTGCTCGATTTGCCACTGCCGGTCGCTCCAACATCCCCCTCCCAAGCCGTCGGTCGCTGCAACTGTAGCACCCCGCTAAAACCACTACCAGAAAATCGCGGTGTTTTTGTGTATTGCATCATCATGACCGCATGCTCATGTCATCATGCCACATTGCATTTGAGCATTGTCATCATCATGCATATCTTTGCCTAAAACTATTTTCGAAAAGCCTTTTTTTTGTTTTCTAAACGCCTCGTCTTTTATTCAAACCATAAAACCCCCGGTCTTATCCGGATCTTTTATTTGCCTAAAAACTTTTACAAAATCTTTTAAATAAAAAGTTTTACCGGGGGAGGCCGCCAGCCTACCAGGCCAAAAGCCCGGCAAGTCAACAGCCTACTACCCTGGCCCAGTTACAACCAGACCAAAATCCTAATCCACCTACCCTAACCCAGCTCTCTCCCAGCCACCTAACCCCCTCACCAGCTCCCTCCATCCCACGCACGCACAGCCGCCACCTGCCTCCATCCTCCACCTCACCCCAACCACTCCCAGGCCGCCACCTCACTCCGCCGGCCCCACCTCCGCTATCAACCACCACAGCACCACCCTGGTCGTACCACACCTGGTGGAAAAACCACCGAACCCGCCCGGGCCAACTCCCCACCCCGACAGCCTCGGGATCCACCCCGTCTCCACCTGGGTCCCCACCCAGCCACCTGCCACGCATCCCTCCCACCAACCGCCACCCCAACCTGTCCCAGCCTCCCAGGCGCTTTCACCGCCGACAACCTCCCTCCCCGGTCCCACTTTCCCTCGTCCCCTTCCATCGCCACCTACCTCGCACCCCACGCACAATCCCCGCCCCGCCTCTCTCAAGCCTAATCCCCACCAGCCGCCGCCGCTCCTCGATCTGGAGCGTTGCCGCGCGCCTCTCCTCTCTCTCTCTCGCCGCTGCTCGAGCTCACCGTCCCCACCCCCACATCCTCTGCCTCCTCTCTGGCCGGTCACAACTCGACCCGACCTCTCCGGGCGCCACCTCGCCTTTGGTCTCTCGCCTCGCCGATGTGGCCGCCCACCCTCTCCTCCGTGTCGGCACCCCACCATCCCAGCAACCGCGAGGTCTCGCCACCGAGCTCCTCCTCGCGCCAGGCTCTGCCCCACCGAGCCTCTCCGTGCCCGCCTGCGGCCACCCCGAACAGCCGCGGGCCCCCACCTCGCCAACCTTCCCCGCTTCGATCCCCTCTATCTTCCCTGCTCCGCTCACCCCGACATCATCGCCGTTCCTCCATGCCCCTCCTTCCGACCGTCGCATGTTCTCCGTCCGCGCGCCGAACTCGCCGCCGCCAGCGGCCATCTTCCACGGCTCGACCCTACCATGGCCGCCGCCAGGAACCTTCTGTCCCTGCCACCTCGAGCCTAGGTGCTGCTCCGCCGCGCCGACCTCTCTCTGTACGCCAGAGTCGCCCGGCAGCGCGGCCCGCGCCCTTCCGCGGCCCCCTCCGCACCCGCTCGTCCCCTCCCGTGCAAGATCCTCACCGTTGGCGCCCCTCACCGTCTCCGCTGCCTCCAGAGCATGCTGGTGCCGGTATTTCTTTTCCATCCAAGCACATGTGCGTGCCGAGCTCTGCCGCTGCACGTTTTGTCTTTCTTTTGGCACTTGGGGTGTAGTTGTTGCCGCTCATGTGTTTGTGTGTTTCGGAGCACACACAGTTCGAGAGGTCGCCTGGAATTCAAGACTAAACCCAGCAACAGGATCAACAAACATGTGGAATTCTAACAAGGAGTATCTGGAGCACGTGGACATGGAACCGAAGGTCGCCACCCGAATGCCAAGGTCTTCCTCCTGGAACCGCCAAGCACTTCATCTAGGATCCGAATACCCCGATCCCGTCAAAGACCGAACCCCTCAGAGCGCCAAGTCCTCCATCCCGAACCCCGAAGACCGATCCCGGCGAGACCGAATATGAACCACATCGAACCAAGATCGCGAAACGCCAATGTGTGACCCTAATCCGAGCTCCTATTTCATAAATGCCATCTATATAAATTGTTGCATATTAAATCGTCATGCTTGCATACATATTCATGTGGGTTTGGGGGCGTTATGCCGTTTGAGCTAAATTAAATCTGGAGGCTATATGCGGGCTTTTCTAGTATTATTTTGGCCCCATTTAAATTCTGCGTAGCGAACCGATGCCATGCTTTGCCTTGTTAAAACAACATTTAAATTGCGGGGTAGTTAAACAACTCGAACCATCTAAGTAATTGTCGGGACCCCGGTTCCGCTTAATAGTGCCTAATTGCACCGCATCTGTGCCATGCCATGCATCATATCATAATCATGCCGGATCTTCTGCCGTAGTATTAAATATTGCATCCGGTGTTTCTTCTAGTGTTTGCTTCTTCGCGGATTAGGCCGATGAGTGGATGCGAGTATCGACAAGTTCTCCGGATATGATTCTTCGGCAGTGTTTCCCAGGCGAGCATCTCTCCCCTTCTACCTATTTTGTATTTATAGTCTTTATTTCCTCCTATTGATCTATTGCTATCCGTGTCGCGATGCTTTAGTTTCTGTACACTAGTTATATCCCGTGCAGCCTCTATATTGCCATGGAAACCTCCTAATACTTGTTGTTTGGTAGATAGCTAGCCTTGCGAGTCGTAGTTGCTTGCTCAGGTGCGATCTCGTGTTGTCGAGTACCACAGTTGTTGGAATGTTGGCCGATGTTTATGGTGGAGATGATCATGACTTTAAATACAACTATTAAAATGCTAGATATAACTAAAGTAGAGGCATCGGTGGGCAATAGATGTTATTTGGCTCTTCCACGGTCACTTGTGTCCCGTAGGACCCCGAGTACTTGATACCTGTTCCTTGACTTTTCGCACTATCCACATCCGGGAGACCCTATGGGATCCCCCTGAGCCAGAGCTTGATTCATTTCTATTTCTTGGGACCACAAAGTAGTTTGGGGCTTTATTTCTATCCTGTACCTATGCCATGCTTTACTGCTTTATTTAAGATTGTGCGTGGAGCACCTGTACTGTTTAGGATTGCGGAGTGTTTTCGTGGTATCGACAAGCCCAGTCACACTTTCGGGTTCCCAGTCGTTTACAGCCATTGGCGCAAACCTTGGGTCCGTCTCGGAGCCGGCCAACTTCGTTACGGGTAGCTTAATGGGGTGCCCCCTGAAATATTTATGAATCCTGTGATTGCTTTGTCGTGAATGCCTCGTTGGGTTTTGAGTTGGTTTTTTCCGAGGTTGATCGAGTGTGTGTTGCTATTTGTGCCCCCTGCAGGGTAAAAACTTTCCAAAAGCCGTGTCCGCGGTTATGGATGACTTGGAGCACTGTATCTCGATCGTAGACAAGCATAACTAAAGTAGTGCTATAAATTTGACTTAATATGTGACTAGTAATCAGCTCAAGTATAACGGAATGGATATTAAAAATGCCAACAACTGGTGGATCTTGGTCGTATCGTGTTCTGATATACCTGCCTAGTAAGTATTGCAACTCCAATGAAATGGGATAAAAGTATCAACAGCTGTTGGGTTTTGGGATTCCTGAGGACAATTATATCTGACTAGTAAATGTTCCAACTACCAAGGAATGTTAACTAAAACTGCCCACTACTTATGCTATCAGGATGACTCAAGCTATATATCTGACTAGTAAATGCTGCAACTATCACGGAATGAGTAAGATTGCCAACTGTGTGAGTTCCTTGGTCTGACTTCCTCGTTTGGTCTTGAGGGGGGAAATACCAGGATGGGTTTGTTTGGTGTTAGCTTCAGGTTGGATCCGAATAGGTCTTTCTTATCCCTCTCTGATAACAGCTAGTTGTATCGAGTCTCTATAGGTTGTTTAGTGCCGCTGCGCTGCCGCTTCGGCCCACCATACCTATGTAGGCGAGAGCCGCCGAATTCTAGCCTCGCCGGGTACTGGCCTTAGTACTGACGCTCCTCTTTTTCCTTTACCCTTTGTCGGCACCCCTTTTGTTTTAGCAGGTTTAAGTTCGACGTCGTTAGAAGGGTTACCCTTCCGGCTTGGCCTGGGCAGGGTTATGGACGCCATCGGTTATTCTTCAGGGCTCTTAGCCCCACTTGCATCTTGTCCATACTCGGATGCTGTATCGTTTTCAAGGTGATTTGGATATTTGTATTATATATCTGTATTCTTGACTCTTGGAGTCGTGCTGTATATATATCTATTCTGTGCGTCCCATCGAGTACTTTTGTGTAATGGTATTACTTCGTTTGCCATCCGCACGAAAGTGCCTGGTGGGCATCCTTGAATCATTTCTATGCGGGTTTGGCGGAAAGGGCTAAAACTTGCATAGGGACGATTTGAGGGTGTTACAGAGTGGTATCAGAGCTCAGCAGGTGCGATACCCCACAAGTCCAGCCTGTAGGATAACCTAGCTAACGGCCGAAGTAGAGTGTCAAAACTATTTTGCAAAATCGGTTGGATAGATCTGATTAGGTCTGCTTTTACTCCTTACCCCTTTTCTATTCACCTCTTATCTCCACGTGTTTTGAATCTGCTCTCTGCTCTTTCTTCGAGTCCAGGAATTCTCGTGGTGGGTTTCCGTCGTACCTTCAGGTTTTCGTTTCCTCCTTTGGTAACGGTGCTTCTACATCCGGTCCTCGTGCTATCTGAGGAATACTTCATTCGTTGGACTTCACTTCGTTCCTTCTTGTGCCTTCCGGTGGTTTCAACGCGACGACATCATCTACGCCAGATCCGATGCAGAGCCTGCATCACTCCTTTGTTCCGAACCTCGCTTGCCGAGATCTTCAGTCTGATTCTGAGAATAGCTGCATGCTTTTCTACTGATTGTGCGGAGTATTAGTTTGGGTGCGTGATGGATTGGCCCCCATGCCGACTACTCATTCTATTTGCTCTTGTACCTTGAAGTGGATGAGAATGCGTCGTTTCTCTCCTTCTATCGAAGCTAGAGGTGGTTTTATTTGTGGATACCTTTACCTTCGTCCTTTGTTTCCCAGAGTGTTCTCTCGACGATCACGGACAACGACCTCTTGTTAGTGGTGTCGCGAGCACCTACACGAGCGAGAAGATTCAGATCGCCGACCTTTTTTCTGGTACCATGAGGCGGATCTCGAGGGCGAGATCCATTGTTAGTGGTGTCGAATTGTAGCACCCCGCTAAAACCACTACCAGAAAATCGCAGTGTTTTTGGGCATTGCATCATCATGACCGCATGCTCATGTCATCATGCCACATTGCATTTGAGCATCGTCATCATCATGCATATCTTTGCCTAAAACTATTTTCGAAAAGCATATTTTTTTTGTTTTCTAAACGCCCCATCTTTTATTCAAACCATAAAACCCCCGGTCTTATCCGGATCTTTTATTTTCCTAAAAACTTTTACAAAATCTTTTAAAAATAAAAATCTTTTGAATAATTTTTTTTACCGGGGGAGGCCGCCAGCCTGCCAGGCCAAAAGCCCGGCAAGTCAATAGCCTACTACCCCGGCCCAGTTACAACCAGACCAAAATCCTAATGCACCTACCCTAACCCAGCTCTCTCCTAGCCACCTAACCCCCTCACCAGCTCCCTCCATCCCACGCACGCACAGCCGCCACCTGCCTCCACCCTCCACCTCACCCCAACCACTCCCAGGCTACCACCTCACTCCGCCGGCCCCACCTCCACTGTCAACCACCACAGCACCACACCGGTCGCACCACACCTGGTGGACACACCACCGATCCCGCCCGGGCCAACTCCCCACCCCGACAGCCTCAGGATCCACCCCATCTCCACCTGGGTCCCCACCTCGCCACCTGCCACGCATCCCTCCCACCAACCGCCACCCTGACCCGTTCCAGCCTCCCAGGCGCTTTCATCGCCGACAACCTCCCTCCTCGGTCCCACTTTCCCTCGTCCCCTTCCATCGCCACCTACCTTGCACCCCACGCACGATCCCCGTCCCGCCTCTCTCAAGCCCGATCCCCACCAGCCGCCACCGCTCCTCGATCTGGAGCGTTGCCACGCGCCTCTCCTCTCTCTCCCGCTGCTGCTCGAGCTCACCGTCCCCGCCCCCCACATCCTCTGCCTCCTCTCCGGTCGGTCACAACTCGACCCGACCTCTTCGGGCGCCACCTCGCCTTTGGTTTCTCGCCTCGCCGTTGTGGCCACACACCCTCTCCTCCGTGTTGGCACCCCACCATCCCAGCAGCCGCGAGGTCCCGCCACCGAGCTCCTCCTCGCGCCAGGCTCTGCCCCACCGAGCCTCTCCGTGCCCGCCTGCGGCCACCCCGAACAGCCGCGGCCCCCACCTCGCCGGCCTTCCCCGCCTCGATCCCCTCTGTCTCGCCCGCTCCGCTCACCCCGACATCACCGCCATTCCTCCGTGCCCCTCCTTCCGACCGCCATATGTGCTCCGTCCGCGCGCTGAACTCGCCGCCGCCAACGGCCATCTTCCGCGGCTCGACCCTACCATGGCCGCCGCCAGGAACCTTCTGTCCCTGCTACCTCGAGCCCGGGCGCTGCTCCGCCGCGCCGACCCCTCTCTGTACGCCGGAGTCGCCTGGCAGCGCGGCCCGCGCCCTTCCGCGGCCCCCCTCCGCACCCGCTCGTCCCCTCCCCTGCAAGATCCTCACCATTGGCGCCCCTCACCGTCTCCGCTGCCTCCAGAGCGTGCCCGGTGCTGGTATTTCTTTTCCATCCAAGCACATGTGTGTGCCGAGCTCTGCCACTGCACGTTTTGTCTTTCTTTTGGCACTTGGGGTGTATTTGTTGCCGCTCATGTGTTTGTGTGTTTAGGAGCACACACAGTTCGAGAGGCCGCCTGGAATTCAAGACTAAACCCAGCAACAGGATCAACAAACATGTGGAATTCTAACAAGGAGTATCTGGAGCACGCGGACATGGAACCGAAGGTCGCCACCCGAATGCCAAGGTCTTCCTCCTAGAACCGCCAAGCACTTCATCTAGGATCCGAATACCCCGATCCCGTCAAAGACCGAACCCCTCGGAGCGCCAAGTCCTCCATCCCGAACCCCGAAGACCGATCCCGGCGAGACCGAATATGAACCACATCGAACCAAGATCGCCAAACGCCAATGTATGACCCTGATCCGAGCTCCTATTTCATAAATGCCATCTATATAAATTGTTGCATATTAAATCGTCATGCTTGCATACATATTCATGTGGGTTTGGGGGCGTTATGCCGTTTGACCTAAATTAAATATGGAGGCTATATGCGGGCTTTTCTAGTCTTATTTTGTCCCCATTTAAATTTTGTGTAGCGAACCGATGCCATGCTTTGCCTTGTTAAAACAACATTTAAATTGCGGGGTAGTTAAACAACTCGAACCATCTAAGTAATTGTCGGGACCTCGGTTCCGCTTAATATTGCCTAATTGCACCGCATCTGTGCCATGCCATGCATCATATCATAATCATGCCGATCTTCTACCGTAATATTAAATATTGCATCCGGTGTTTCTTCTAGTGTTTGCTTCTTCGCAGATTAGGCCTATGAGTGGATGCGAGCATCGACAAGTTCTCCAATTATTATTCTTCGGCAGTGTTTCCCAGGCGAGCATCTCTCCCCCTTCTACCTATTTTGCATTTATAGTCTTTATTTCCTCCTATTGATCTATTGCTATCCGTGTCGCGATGCTTTAGTTTCCGTACACCAGTTATATCCCGTGCAACCTCTATATTGCCATGGACACCTCCTAATACCTGTTGTTTGGTAGATAGCTGGCCTTGCGAGTCGTAGTTGCTTGCTCAGGTGCGATCTCGTGTTGTCGAGTACCACAGTTATTGGAATGCTGGCCGATGTTTATGGTGGAGATGCTTAATGGTGGAGATGATCATGACTTTAAATACAACTATTAAAATGCTAGATATAACTAATGTAGAGGCATCGGTGGGAAATAGATGTTATTTGGTTCTTCCACGCTCACTTTTGTCCTGTAGGACCCCGAGTACTTGATACCTGTTCCTTGACTATTCACACTATCCACATCCGGGAGACCCTATGGGATCCCCCTGAGCCAGAGCTTGATTCATTTCTATTTCTTAGGGCCACAAAGTAGTTTGGGGCTTTATTACTATCCTGTACTTATGCCATGCTTTACTGCTTTATTTAAGATTGTGCGTAGAGCACTTGTACTGTTTAGGATTGCGGAGTGTTTTCGCGGTATCGACAAGCCCGGTCACACTTTCGGGTTCCCAGTCGTTTACAGCCATTGGCGCAAACCTTGGGACCGTCTCGGAGCTGACCAACTTCGTTACGGGTAGCTTAATGGGGTGGCCCCCTGAAATATTTATGAATCCTGTGATTGCTTTGTCGTGAATGCCTCGTTGGGTTTTGAGTTGGTTTTTTCCGAGGTTGATCGAGTGTGTGTTGCTATTTGTGCACCCCTGCAGGGTAAAAACTTTCTGAAAGCCGTGTCCGCGGTTATGGACGACTTGGAGCACAGTATCTCGATCATAGACAAGCATAACTAAAGTAGTGCTATAAATTTGACTTAATATGTGACTAGTAATCAGCTCAAGTATAACAGAATGGATATTAAAAATGCCGACAACTGGTGGATCTTGGTCGTATCGTGTTCTGATATACCTGCCTAGTAAGTATTGCAACTCCAATGAAATGGGATAAAAGTATCAACAGCTGTTGGGTTTTGGGATTCCTGAGGACAATTATATCTGACTAGTAAATATTCCAACTACCACAGAATGTTAACTAAAACTGCCCACTACTTATGCTATCAGGATGACTCAAGCTATATATCTGACTAGTAAATGCTGCAACTATCACGGAATGAGTAAAATTGCCAACTGTGTGAGTTCCTTGGTCTGACTTCCTCGTTTGGTCTCGAGGAGGGAAATACCAGGATGGGTTTGTTTGGTGTTAGCTTCAGGTTGGATCCGAATAGGTCTTTCTTATCCCTCTCTGATAACAGCTAGTTGTATCGAGTCTCTATAGGTTGTTTAGTGCCGCTGTGCTGCCGCTTCAGCCCACCATACCTATGTAGGCGAGAGCCGCCGAATTCTAGCCTCGTCGTGTACTGGCCACAGTACTGACGCTCCTCTTTTTCCTTTGCCCTTTGTCGGTACCCCTTTTGTTTTAGCAGGTTTAAGTTCGACGTCGTTAGCAGGGTTACCCTTCCGGCTTGGCCTGGGCAGGGTTATGGACGCCATCGGTTATTCTTCAGGGCTCTTAGCCCCACTTGCATCTTGTCCGTACTCGGACGTTGTATCGTTTTCAAGGTGATTTGGATCTTTGTATTGTATATCTGTATTCTTGACTCTTGGAGTCGTGCTGTATATATATCTGTTCTGTGGATCCCATCAAGGACTGTTGTGTAATGGTATTACTTTGTTTTCCACCCGCACGAAAGTGCCTGGTGGGCGTCCTTGAATCGTTTCTATGCGGGTTTGGCGGAAAGGGCTAAAACTTGCATAGGGCCAATTTGAGGGTGTTGCAGCAACCTTCCCATATTCGAGCCTCGTCACCGACCATACGCGTCTGCTGCCACCCCGGCCGCATCCGATGACCGCTCGATTTGCCGCCGCCGGTCGCTGGAACCTCCCCCTCTCCAAGCCGTCGGTCACTTCAACCTCCCCCTTCCTGAGCCGCCGGTCTCTGCAACCTTCCCATCACCGAGCCTCGTCACCGACCTCGCGGTGAGCCACTCGCCACGCCTTCCTTTTTTATATAAATTTAGAAATTATAGATGTATATGGTAGATAATGATCTTAGAAATTCTAGCTATAGATATGCAAGATCGTGTTTTAGATATAGTGTTTAGATACTAAACTTGGGCTCAAATTCTAGATATAGGAATGTTAGATAGTGCTTTAGAGATAGTGTTTACATACTAAACTTGGGATCAAATTCTACATATATGAATGTTAGATAGTGCTTTAGAGATAGTGTGTAAATACTAAAATTGGTCTTAAATTCTAGATATAGGAATATTAGTTAGTGCTTTAGAGATAGTGTTTAGATACTAAACTTGGGCTCAAATTCTACATATAGGAATGTTATATAGTGCTTTAGATATAGTGTTTAGATACTAAACTTGAGCTCAAATTCTAAATATAGGAATGTTAGATAGTGCTTTAGAGATATTAAATTTGGGATCAATTTCTAGTTATAGGAAAGTTATATAGTGACAATGAAGGCTGACATTTCTCTCTACTTGATGTTTATTTTGGTTGTTTTTCCTTCCAACGGTTGATGATTACACTATGATATAATATAATGAGAAAAGGTGCCCATAAGACCTTGTCGTATGTCCACGAATATCTTGTATATTTGATTTGGTCTTGTAAGCACTCTTTTTTCCTTGGGTGTATTTATATGAGATTGTTCCCTATCACACCTTCAGTCCAGATGTGACACCTTTCATTTGTCAAATCACTTGCTTGCCTTTATGTATCCAGATATTAAATTTGGGCTCAATTTATAGATATATTCATTTTTTATATGTTGACTAACAGTTGTATGAAATGTTGTTATTTAACTACTTTATTAGTATCATGTTGGAGCCGGAGCTAAAGTTTCGTGGTGTTCACTGGAAACACACGAGGACCCCGACTTGGGCAGCTCAGATCACAGTGGATAATAGGAAGATCCAGCTAGGAAATTTCAGGTGCCCATGACAGGAAGCCCGTCCCTATGACTATGCAGCGGTTCAACACTTTAGGACGAGGGAGGTCCTCAACTTCGAGGATGAGCGTCGCGTGGTGCATCTGTTAGCGCCAGAGGGCATGAGGATCTCCATGAGGGCCGAGGAGAGGGAGCATCGGCAGGCAGAGAGGCAGCTGGTGTGCCACCGTTGCGAGGAGGATGACCCCTTGGTCAAGGATCTCCTACTTGATCCCTAGGTGATGGTGGTCCAGTACGAGGTCCTTAGCGAGAGCCAGCAATAGCGCGGGCAGGGCGAGGCTGGCCCCTCCGACACGCAGCAACATGGTCATCCCTGCCCCTCCGACACGCAGCAACATGGTTCTTCCAGCCTATTTTCCTCTTTCTGGGACCGCTCGGATGACGATGACGTCACTGGCACTAGGTCTACTCGAGTTTAGGATGTTCTCATGTCACTGTCGTATATATGCTACCTATCATGCTACCTATCGTACTACTTATATAGACTTATCATGTGACTGTCATATGCTACTATTGTACTACTTATATATGATGCTAGATAATCTTACTTATGTGTTATGTTGATATATTATGCTACTTATGATGCTAATTAAGTTAAAATATTCTATATAACTAAGTTTGCATTATCATATATAGGTATATAATGAATGATAATCGGTATGAGCATTGTGGTTACCAAAAGTGCAAGGACAAGAAGGTTATCATAGTGCTCCTTTATTACTGCGAAGTTAGTATGATATGTCCATTCACAAGCAATCAACCTATATATATCCTGCAACTGAATTACGTGATAATTGTTGCTTTCTTATGATTCTGTATGCAGAATATACCCTGCAAGTTTAGACTTGATTTCCTAGACCATTTTGATTGGCCGTTCTGGCATCAGGGACAGTTACAGGCCGATCTACTACCTCTAAAGCAACCTGCACCGATCTACACGGTCCAAGTCATGAACAAGATGAACTACACCTTTTTCAGTGGTCTGAGTTGGACTAAGATGGTCGATGCCTATGAGATGGACGCCAAGGAGAAGTTGGTCTTCCATCTCTGTGAAGATCGCATGACCTACTTCTACTATCGAGGCCCTGAAGTGTCGACAGACTCAAACGTTTCTTCAGATGACGATATTATTGCTACTGCCATTAGGTATGACATGGACGTTGCTAATAATTCTGCCGAGGACTAGTAGTTAGTGTTATATGTAGCTAGCTAGTTTAATTATATGTAGTTGGCACGGACATTACCGATAATCATGCTGCTACGTTTTCTATGAATATATCTTACTGTGCCCTGAATATTCAATTGGATACACCAGATTTTTTTTAATTTTTGAAAACTCACTTGTGGCGTTTAAAATAAAGCGAACACAACAAATATAATATATAATGATGGCGCTTTTAGGAAACGCCACTATTATGATATGTAATGGTGATGCTTAAGGTACACGCTACCACTAGAAATTCTACTAGTGGCGTTTGGCAGAGACGCCACCACTAGGACCTACCAGTGGCGCAAGGTTCGTGGCATGCAGTTTAAACGTCATGACCCCCCTTTTCCGAACGCCACCACTAGGCCTTTTTCTATTAGTGTTCCTTCTAATGACATACTGACATGTGAGACCCAACAGCATGACCAAATGACGGATGTGTCGAGCAATGCTATAAGTCTGGAACAGGGAAGCGCGATCGAAGAAAAAATTCCTTCCATACGCACGATTTTTGTATGAGAGGTTGACATGGGGACCCACCAGCCTGATTAAACGGCTAATGCATCGATCAATGTTTGGAGGCACTGAGTCAAGAAAAAAATTCTATCATACACACGATTCTTCATATGAGAGGTTGCCATATAGGACTCATCAGCCTGACTAAACAGTAGATGCATCGAGCATCGCTATCAAGTTTGGAACAGGGTAGCGTGAGCGAAGGAAAAATTCTATCATACACACGATTCTTCTAATGAGATGCTGACATGTGGGACCCAGCAACCTGACTAAACGGCAGATGTGTCGAGCAACGTTATCGAGTTCAAATTAGGGAAGCGCGACCGAGAAGTTATATCCGCTAGAGACGCTGATATCTAGGACCCTCATGCCTCAAAAGATTTCGCTCGGTTAATATCGTGCGAGGAACCGAAAATCTTACTTCTGCCACGCGTCGGCTGAGTTTTGTCCATGTTTTTAGCGGTTTTGTCGTAGTATAGGACCGCGAAACCAGGAAAAAAATTCATCGACCACGGTCAAACAAAGAAATTCGTCGTGGAAGACGCGTCTTGTACAACACTCGACAGGCCAAATTGTTGCGGATGAAAATATTTCTTATACTTGTACGTACACCTGATGATGAATTCACTCCTCTATCATCACACATACGCACAAGGTCATGGTGTATGGAAGAACCAGTTGCTAATTAATGTCCTGATGGTTCTCTGAAGTCATGGTATGCATGCGGGCCGACGAGCACACCCATTAGTTGAGTTCTACTACTGTCCTGATCAAAAATATATTTATAAGGCCTCGCAGAAAAAACGTTTTTACACTAGGTATAGATACAATATTATTCACGCGCAACTGGAAAAGTAAACCTGTATCTACTTAGATGTGACCCAAAGCAAGAGGTACATCTCGATTGACATGAAAAATATCTGAAATCTTATACAAACAGTTTGTGTAATATATCTTGGAAGAAAGAGAATACTTAAACATTGTTATTTAACTATTGCTTCAATCGTACAAATAATTTGTTGGTATATTGAATGATTTTTTTGGTAAATTGGCTTACAAATTAGGGTTCTATCCGTGATTTCCAATACTTTCTATACCTCGGCATGGCTTCCTTGCATGCTATTGAGTCAATCTTTGCTAACTTGGACTGATAAATATGTGCAAAAGTATTTATCTTGGTGTGGTAAAAGGAAAAAATTATTCGTCATGAATTGTGTTCAGAACAAAAGAATCATAAATTTCTTACCAACATATATGTGCTGATATTCAAGGGTATACAATGTCCAAATCGTCGAGTTTTACGAGAAAATGTCCAAAACTATTGCAAACAAAAAGAAAGAATTGTAATCGCTTTGTTCAAATGAAGATGCTTACAGTTTAATTGTGCATTGAATTATTATTTGGGATTTTTATTTTCGTAGCCCTGGTTCGTTAGTTGTACTTAGTTTTTCCCAGCCGCTTAAATTTTCCTCAATTTGCCACTCTCCTTCTCGGAAACCCATCAAAGAGCTCGAACTGCAGCTGCCGTCAGGTTGACCGTTGGCTGACATGTGGGGCCACGCGGTGTGGGACCATGTGGGGTCCTTTGGTTAGAAACGCGTTATGCTGACGTGTGGGGCCGCACCATGTGGGACTGCGTTGGGCCGGTTTGTTGGGAACACGTTACGACGGACGTGGTGTGGGACCATATGGTGCGCGTTTGGTGCTTACCTGCGTCCTGTCGCCTAAATTGAAAGTTTTTTTTGTTATTTTTTTGATTGGCATTTTTAAGAGCGTCTTTTCACCTCTCTCGCTAATATTTGTGTTTTTTTTTGCCTAAAAAGGTAGCGAAATCTAGAGAAGCTTCTCTCTTCATTCATTGTTCATTTTGGCCCTCGTTTTTTCCCAATCTGATGGCAAATCTAGAGCAAAAAATCTAACCAGCACCATAAATACATTCAGTAAATAGAGCATATGTAGATAAAGCAGTTAATATATGATATATAGTACGGTACTTAACGAGATTCGACAATTAGGCTGCTCAGCAATAGCAGCAGACAAGATCAACATATACAATACAAAAGAAGCTGCTTTACAGCAGCAGCAGCACAAGATCAGTAGCCCCTCATGGCCTCCGCCGGGAGGGGCGCCGCCTCCTCCCTCCAGCGCCTCCTCCACTTCTTGTTGTCCAGTCTCTTGACCGTGGGCGCCTTGGGCTTGATCAGGGGCATGCGGCCCTCCTCGATGGCCATCTTTTGGAGGTTGTGGAGGTGAAGACCGAGCGCCTTGTGTTTGGGTCTGAAGTCGTGGACATTCACGGACTCGTCGCAGGTCCTCACGTACTTGGCACGCTTCACGAGGGAGTTGAAGTCGGTGGCGTGGAGCCTCCTGGTGGTGCAGAAGGGGCACTTGTAGACGTTACTGGCGAAGAAGTTGTCGTACTGGCCGGACTTCAGCTTCTTCAACACCTGACAAGTCTTGGTATCCTTGAACTCGTCGTCGCTGTAGACATCGCTGCTATCCTCCTGTTGGAAAAAATGTAGAGTGCAATAAGGACATGATTGAGATACCCTGATTATTGGGATTGATTATTTGTATAAATTAACCGATTGAGCCAATCCCCAAATCTCAAACCAAATCAAATACTGATCCCAACTACAGATCGGTGCTAAGGAATTCCTTTACTGCAACTCAGAGGACAAATAAAATAGGATTGAAATACGAACAGGGGGATTCATCGAAAAATGAGATCTAACACAAGAGGATTAGCTACTGTAAAAATACCTAGCATCCAATGATTGAAAATACGAACAGTCGAACCCTAATAACATACAATCTAGCATCCAAAGATGGGAATGGGGGAAGAGCAAGGGAATGGGAGAAAACCCTAGTTACCTCCGACCATGGGTCGGCGATGCTGGTGTCGTAGGGGTTCTCCAGCCTGATGTAATCATCCTCCTCGTAGGGGTCCTAGACGAGCGTGATCTTCCCGGGAGTAGCGGGGGCCTCCTCACCAGCGGCTACGGCGGAAGCGGGGACAGGGATATGGACAGGGACGACGGCTGCCTTCGATGCCTCGACGGGGTCTTTGCAGGGACCGGGGCCTCCTCACTGGCGGCCTTGGAGGCGATGATGGCCACCACATTGCTCTTCTCCATCACCGGCGTAGTTGGAGTTTTCTTAGGGGTTTGTAGAAGGTGATGGGACAGTGGAGACGGTTGAGTGAGTGATGAGGGAGAGTAAGGAGGCCTCTATAAAGGAGAAGGTAAGAGACGTTTCGTTGCACCACCGTGCACCGCGTAATCGTGTACGCTACTACACCGTGAACGACCACATGTGTCCGCTACCGCCCCGTGCACCATGACATGCGTACCGTGAGTCACGTTTTTTCCCTCGTGTCTAACCCTAGCGACTTAGTTGTGCTTAGTTATACCCTCGAGTGTAACACTGGCAATTTGGTTGTACTCAGTTTTGCCCTCCAGTACTAACACTGTCGTGTGCAATATACGCAGTTTTATCCTCCGGTGGCTGGTCAACATAGAGTCAACGAACGGGTTTTAGCTAGCTAATTTATGCACAACAAATTCAAAAAGATCAAAACATAGTGGCATCTAGTCAGGGAGTCTTATTATGTGACCTGCCACCATAAGAAATGTATATAAATCAAGTTTTAACCTTAATCACCACTTCTCAAATCACTTACTATCTATGAAGGTTCATGGTTTTCTACTCAAGCCTCTTCGCAAAACATCCCTCCCTAAAATATAGTTTGTCTGAATGAGGTAATAATTATCAAACTAGTGTATATTTGAATTGCAAATAGTTTGCTGTATGACAAGGTGTATTTTATTATATAAAAGACGCATTTTCCATTTTTAAATCTCTTTCTATTTTCTATTTGAATCTTTTTGTCAGTCTTTCCCTTGGTTTTTAAGTTCTAATTAGTTTTGCTCTTGGTTCTTAAGTTCTACTCAGTTTTCCCCTCTCTTAGTCACCATCTCTCACACATGTGCTCATCTTGGCTGCTACACTCTAATTGGTTGGGATAGTTGTCACGCGGATCGTGTCCAACAACCATTGATCCTTGATCTAGCGGATAGGATAATCCCTATATCTATCGAGGGGCACCCCTCTATTCATGAAAAATAACGAGTTTGCCACCGGTACTTTAACTCCATAAACAAATTATTTTTAATATAATTTGAAGGAAAAGTGTTCAAAGGTGTATAATTTTCATATATGCAAGTTTGTGCATTGTATTCCATCCTATTAAAATGATAATCTGTCAAGATTTTCTTAGCACAATATTATCACGTATTAAGTGTGATTTTGAGCAGTTCAAATGTGTATAATTTTCATATATGCAAGTTTATACATTACATTCCACTCTATGAAAATGAGGGAGAAAATGATAATCTCTCAAAAAAAATCGAGCACATCATTATCACGTATTAAGTGCGATTTCACAGTGTTTAAAGGTTTATAATTTTCATATACGCAAGTTTATGCATTATATTTCACTCCTTGAAAATGATAAAAGATCAAGATTTTATTAGCACAAAATTATCATGTCCTAAGTGCGATTTCTACGAGTTCAAAGGTGTATAATGTTCGTATATGCAAGTTTATGCATTACATTCCACTATATGAAAATGATAATCTCTCAAGATTTTCTTAGCATAACATTATCACGTATTAAGTGTGATTTTAAAGAATTCAAATATGTATAATTTTCGTATATGCAAGTTTATGCATTACATTCCACTCTATGAAAATAGGGGACAAAATGATATCTCTCAAAATTTTGGTAGCACATCATCATCACGTATTAAGTGCGATTTCAAAGGGTTCAAAGGTTTGTAATTTTCACATATGCAAGTTTGTGCATGATACATTGCAAATGTATCTATAATTTTTGATGTTCCATACTTGGTTTTATCTACTTTGTTGTGTTTTGTTCCAACTTTGGAGTACATTTCATATGATTTCTTGGACTAACCTATTAACAAGAGTCACAGTGCCAGCTGCATGTTTTCTGCTGTTTTTAGTTCCAGGAAAGTTAGAAAATAAATATTCTCAGAATTGGACGGGACAAAAGCCAAAGTGCCTATTTTTCCGGAAGTGATCAAGTGCCAAAATACGAGACGGAGAAGGGCCAGGGGCCGGCCACACCACCTGGCCGCGTGGCCAGGCTGGGCCCGCGCCAGGGGGTGGTGTGGTGGCTCCCAGCACCCCCTCGGCCTCTCCTTCCGCATATATATTGCCCTTGGGACGAAAACCCTAAGTACCCGATCAAAAATCCACGAAAGAGTCTGTAGTCGCCGTCATCTCCATCCCTAGATCGGGAGGGATCTAAAGCTCTTCCTGGCACCCTGCCGGAGAGGGGAATTCACTCTGAAGGCCTTCTTCATCACCATGCAAGCCTCCGGTGTGATGCGTGAGTAGTTCATCCTTGGACTACGGACGCATGTAGTAGCTAGATGGCTAGTTCTCCTCCTTTGTGCTTTCTTGTTTAGATCTTGTGAGCTCCGTTCATGATCAAGATCATCTATTTGTAATTTTGCATGTTGTGTTTGCGGGGATCCGATGGATATTGAGATGCTATTTTAGATTGATTATGGATTCTATCATGTCTTTGTTATTTGAGATCATGCATGCTTTCCGTTGTTAGTAGCTATCTTGGACAAGTAGATGCTAGCAACTCCAAGAGTTAGTATTTATGCTCGATAGTGGGTTCATGCCTCTGGTAATCTGGGGAAGTGACAGAAATCTCTAAGGTACTAGATGTGCTGTTGCTACTAGGGAGAAAACAACAATCCTTTGTTCATAGAACAATCGTATTGTTTATTATACACGCAGTTCATAAAGCAATAATCTGTTGCTTGCAACTTAATACTGGAGGGGGTTCGAATGATAACCTAAAGGTGGATTATTAGTCATAGATGCAGTTGGATGGCGCTCTATGTATTATGTTGTAATGCCCAATCAAGTCTCAGAGGATTCAAGATGATTAGTATATGCATGTATTGCTTTCTCGGTGTTTGTCAATTGCCCCGCTGTAATTTGTTCCCCCAGCATGTTATCTATCTAAGGAGAGCCACCTCTAGCGAACTATGGATCCTGTTCCTTTTTCTTTACATACAATCTATAAACTATTTACTGCTTTGTGTTTACTTTCTGCAAACTTTCTCTTCTTTCCATTCGATACGTTTAATCCTTTGTTTTCCGCAAAACACGGTGATATTGACAACCTCATCACAAGTTGGGGACAAAGTTCTGTGGTTGTGTTGTGCAGGTCTCCATGTTGCTACTAGCACCGGTAGTGCGCCCTGCCAAAGCTCAGCTAGTAACACCTTTGGGGTGTTTCCTTGCTCCTACTGGTTCAATTAAACCTTGGTTTCATAACTGAGGGAAAACTTACTGCTGTGCTCATCATACCTTCCTCTTGGGGTTCCCAACAAACTCTACATCGAAAGTCGAGCGCATCAAGATCTTTTCTGGCGCCGTTGCTGTAACACCCTCGAATCGGCCCTATGCAAGTTTTAGCGATTTCCGCAAAACCCGCTAGAAACGATTCAAAGATGCCCACCAGGCACTTGCGTGCGGGTGGAAAACGAAGTAATAACATTACACAGTAGTCCACGATGGAACCCACAGAACATATATATACCACAACGACTCCATGAGTCAAGAATACAGATATACAATACAAAGATCCAAATCACCTTGAAAACGATAGAGCATCCGATTGAATAACCAATGGCGTCCATAACCCTTCCCAGGCCAAGCCGGAAGGGTAACCCTGCTAACGACGTCGATCTCAAACCTGCTAAACCAAAAGGGGTACCGACAAAGGGCAAAGGAAAAAGAGGAGCGTCAGTACTGAGGCCAGTACATGGCGAGGCTAGAATTCGGCGGTCCTCGCCTACACAGGTATGGTGGACTGAAGCGACAGCGCAGCGACACTAAACAACCTATAGAGACTCTGTAATACTGGCGGCTATCGGAGAGAGATAAGAGAGACCTATTCGGATCTAACCTGACACTAACACCAAACATACCCATCCTGGTATTCTCCCTCAAGACCAAACGAGGAAGTCAAGCCGAGGAAACTCACACGGTTGGCAGTTTTATTTAATATTTCCATGGCAGTTATCCAACTTACTAGTCATCTCAGATGTAAGTCAAATTATAACAGTAAACTTTAGTTATAGATGTCTATGATCGAGAAACTGTGCTCCAAGTCGTCCATAACCGCGGACACGGCTTTTCGAAAAGATTTAACCCTGCAGGGGTGCACCAAAGTATCCACACGCACTTCGACCCTTTTTGCCAGATCAATTAACATACACCCATCGGTATGTCGGCGGGGCCTAAGTCATGACGTTTCCTAGACCCAAAGCAAGTACATGGGGGGCCACCCCACTAAGCTACCCGCAACGAAGTCGGCCGGCTCCGAGGCGGACCCAGGGTTTGTGCCAATGGCTATAAACGACTGGGAACCCGAAAGTGTGACTGGGCTTGTCGATACCGCGAAAACATTCCACATCCTAAATAGTACAGGTGCTCCACGCACAATCTTAAATAAAGAAGTAAAGCATGGCAGAAGTACAGAATAGTAATAAAGCCCCAAACTACGTTTGGCCCCCGGTACAATACTTTGAAATCAGGTAGTAAGCCGATGGGGGTGCCCACACACCCCACCTGTGGTTAGCGCGCTCGAGCTTGGAACATGTGTCAAGAACTCGGGTCCTAGGGGACACCAGTGAGCGGTTAAGAACCAAATATTTACTATTACCCACCGGTGCCTCTGCATTATATCTACCATCAACATTAATTAATAAACTGTAATTATAATCATGATCAACTCCACCATTAAACATCTGCCAGCCCCCCAACAACTATGGAACATCGACGGTGCAAAGCAACACCTGAGCAAGCAACTACCTGCTCAGGGCCAACTGTCTAACAAGCAACAGGTAATAGGAGGTGTCCCAGGAAATATAACAGCTGCAGGAATATAACTGGTACGGAACACTAAAGCATCGTGACACGGATATCAATAGATCAACAGGAGGAAATAAATACTATAAATGCAAAATAGGTAGAAAGGGGAGGGATGCTCACCTGGGAAACACTGTCGACGGATCATATCCGGAGAACTTGTCGTTAGTCGCATCAACTCATCGGCCTAATCCACGAAGAAGCAAACACTAGAAGAAACACCGGATGCAATATTTAATACTACGGCAAAAGATCCGGCATGCTTATGATATGATGCATGGCATGGCACAAATGCGGTGCAATTAGGCAATATTAAGCGGAACCGGGGTTCGGACAATTAATTAGAAGGTTCAAGTTATTTAGCTACCCTGCAATTTAAATGTTGTATTAACATGGAAAAACATGGCATTGGTTCGCTACACAAATTTAAATGGAGTCCAGAATAAGACTAGAATAGCCCGCATATAGTCTCTATATTTAATTTAGGTGAATCGACTATTTAACCCAACCCACCAGATGACATGTATGCAAGCATGATGATTTAATGATGCGACAGGTATATGTCATATTATAAAAATAGAGGTCTCGGATAAGGGAATCACACATTGGGGTTCGAAGATCTTGGATGCCGAGGGTCTGGGGATCGGTCTTCGGACTCCGGGATCGGTCTTCGGGTCTCGCCATCGAATCCGTGAAGAAGGTCATGGCATTCCAGGGAGGAGACCTTGGCGTTCCGTGTCAAATGCCTTCGGGTACGGGGGTCTAGGCGTTCCGATGGATCGGTCTTCGGAGTTCCCGAACATCATCTTCAGCTTCCGTGAAGAGACCTTGGAGTTCTCTCTTTGGTGGTTGGTGACGAACTTGAGCTTCATTTGCTAGTGGTCTTCGAGTTCCGGTGCATCGAGCACCGAAGCAAGGTTCACCGTGTGGTGTCATCAGCGAGGTCCTTGTACACTTGTAGCTCTTTTCCGCAAGGTGGTCTAGATAGGCAGCATCTCTTCACCACGACACAATACGGACTTGCGTCAGCGTGTCACCAACATCTGATACCCACAACACGATTCGCATCATCGGGGAACCACAATTGGGGCACTTGAGGATTGGCCAGGGCATCGGTTAGCAGTAGTACATCACCACCACACATACGCCACCAACTGGCCTACACACATCCAATAGAGAACACGCGGCAGGGGCATGGCGGTGGGGATCGACGGAAGGAATGATGCAGCTGGCGCCTGAATGACGAGGCGGGGAGGGGTCCCAGCAGCGTACAAAGGAGGCTCCCATCTAGGCCGGCTTGCACCAAGAAGCGGCTCGGTGCTGGCAGCGCTGGCCTGCAGCGGTGGAGCGGGCGCGGGCCAGGATATGATTGTAGGGCGACGAGGAGGGGCACGCACGGGCCGCAAGCGGCGGTGCGTCTCGCTGCAGCAGATGGAGGAGAACCAGGCGGCAGCGGACTCCTGGTTGGAGACGCGCAGAGGGCGGAGGGCGGCCTCAGGGAGGAAGAAGACGACATGCGCGGGGTTGGCTGGCAGTAGCCGCGCTGCAGGGCCAATGACGCAGAGAAGGGCGGCCACAACCGCAGCTAGCAGAGGTGAGGAGGACGACGAGGCTCAGCGGCCGGCAAGGTCCTGGTTCGCGCGGGTGGCCAGAGGACACGGAAGGGAGATGGCAGAGACGGCGACGGCCGGGACAGAGCAGGGCAAGGAGGCAGGCACGCCTTGTGGGAAAAATCGGCGAGGCCGGTTCGCGAACGACGGGGCCGAGCTTGCGTGGGTGGCGAGCTCCGCTCGAGGAAGGTGGTGTGAGCACGAGCGACGACAGCGCTATGCCAAGGAGAGAGGGAGGCGAGCGGCAGAGGATCCACATGAGGAGAGAGGCGGTGCGGGCCTCCATGTGATGTGGAGAGGAGAGAGGCGAGAGGTGGGTCGCGTGATTGGGATGGATCCCGATGGGGTGGGGATTCGTGTTTCTTGTCGGTCCCGTCGGGGTGGGGTAAAGGTGGGGTTCGCACGAGGTGCGCACTGGGTGCGGGGCAAATGCGGGCGTGTCGGGTGGGGCCAGGCGGCACGCGGGGTCGGGCTGGCTCGCGCGAGCGTGTGAGGCGGCTATAGCGTGGCGTGAGGGGTGGGGTTCCTGGCGGCTGGGTGGGTGGTTGGCGGAAGAGAGGGTGGGGCTAGGGTTTTGGTAACGGGGTGGTAGGTGGTTGCGGGGCTGGGCTTTTGGGCCTGGCCAGCGTCTGCCTCCCCCATAAAAAAATAGTTTTTATTTATTTGTTCACTTATTTTTATACGGGAGACTTTTGTAAATAGTTTTTAGACAAATAAAAGATCGGGGTTTTGATTTGAAATTAAGACAAGGGATATTTAGAAAACAAAACTAGGTTTTAGAAAATAGTTTTTGACGAACTTATGCATGATGACAAGACGATGCTCAAATGCAATGTGGCATGATGACATGAGCATGCGGTCATGATGATGCGCAATACAAAAACATAGCAATTTTCTAGTAGTGGTTTTAGCGGGGTGCTACAATTCGACACCACTAACAAGGGATCTCGCCCTCGAGATCCGCCTCATGGTACCGGATGAAGGTCGGCGATCTGAATCTTCTCGCTTCGTGTAGATCCCCGCGACACCACTAACAAGAGGTCGTTGTCTGTGATCGTCGAGAGGACACTCCGGGAAACAAAGGACGAAGGTAAAGGTATCCACAAATAAAGCCACCTCTAACTTCGATAGAAAGAGAGAACCGATGCATTCTCATCCACTGCAATGTACACGAGCAAATAGAGTGAGTATTCTGCATGGGGGCTAATCCATCACGCACCCAAACTATTACTCCGCACAATCAGTAGAAAAGCGTGCAACCATTCTTGGAATCTGACTGAAGATCTCGACAATCGAGGTTCGGAATAAAGGAGTGATGCAGACTCTGCATCGGATCTGGTGTAGATGATGTCGTCTCGTCGGAAAACTCCGGAAGGCACAACAAGGAATAGAGAGAAGTCCAACAGATGAAGGATTCCTCAGATAGCAGGAAGACCGGATGTAGAAGCACCATTACCAAAGGAGGAAGCGAAACCCTGAAGGTACGACGGAAAACCAACCACGAGAATTCTTGGACTTGAAAAAGGTAAGAGAGTAGATTTAAAACACGCAGAGGTAAGAGGAGAATAGCATAGGGGTAAGGAGTAAAAATAGACCTAATCAGATCTATCCAACCGATTTTGCAAAATAGTTTTGACACTCTACTTCGGCCGTTAGCTAGGTTATCCTACAGGCTGGACCAGTGGGGTATCGTAACTTCTGAGCTCTGATACCAATCTGTAACACCCTCGAATCAGCCCTATGCAAGTTTTAGCGATTTCCGCCAAGCCCGCATAGAAACGATTCAAAGATGCCCACCAGGCACTAGCGTGCGGGTGGAAAACGAAGTAATAACATTACACAGTAGTCCACGATGGAACCCACAGAACATATATATACCACAACGACTCCATGAGTCAAGAATATAGATATACAATACAAAGATCCAAATCACCTTGAAAATGATAGAGCGTCCGACTACGGACAAGATGCAAATGGGGCTAAGAGCCCTGAAGAATAACCAATGGCGTCCATAACTCTGCCTAGGCCAAGCCGGAAGGGTAACCCTGCTAACGACGTTGATCTCAAACCTGCTAAAATAAAAGGGGTGCCGGCAAAGGGCAAAGGAAAAAAGAGGAGCGTCAGTACTGAGGCCAGTACATGGTGAGGCTAGAATTCGACGGTCCTCGCCTACACAGGTATGGTGGACTAAAGCGGCAGCGCAGCGACACTAAACAACCTATAGAGACCTATAATACTGGCGGCTATCAGAGAGAGATAAGAGAGACCTATTCGGATCTAACTTGACACTAACACCAAACATACCCATCCTGGTATTCCCCCTCGAGACCAAACGAGGAAGTCAAGCCGAAGAAACTCACACGGTTGGCAGTTTTATTTAATCTGTCCATGGCAGTTATCCAACTTACTAGTCATCTCAGATGTAAGTCAAATTATAATAGTAAACTTTAGTTATAGCTGTCTATGATCGAGAAACTATGCTCCAAGTCATCCATAGTCGCGGACACGGCTTTTTGAAAAGATTTAACCCTGCAGGGGTGCACCAAAGTATCCACACGCACTTTGACCCTTTTTGCCAGATTAATTAACATACACCCATACGTATGTCGGCGGGGCCTAAGTCATGACGTTTCCCAGACCCAAAGCAAGTACATGGGGGGCCACCCCACTAAGCTAGCCGCAACGAAGTAAGCCGGCTCCGAGGCGGACCCAAGATTTGTGCCAATGGCTGTAAACGACTGGGAACCCGAAAGTGTGACTGGGCTTGTCGATACCGCGAAAACATTCCACATCCTAAACAGTACAGGTGCTCCACGCACAATCTTACACAAAGCAGTAAAGCATGGCATAAGTACAGAATAGTAATAAAGCCCCAAACTACTTATGGCCCCCGGTACAATACTTTGAAATCAGGTAGTAAGCCGATGGGGGTGGCCACACACCCCACCTGTGGTTAGCACGCTCGAGCTCGGAACATGTGTCAAGAACTCGGGTCCTAGGGGACACCAGAGAGCGGTTAAGAACCAAATATTTACTATTACCCACCGGTGCCTCTGCATTATATCTACCATCAACATTAATTAATAAACTGTAATTAGAATCATGATCAGCTCCACCATTAAACATCTGCCAACCCCCCAACAACTGTGGAACATCGACGACGTGAAGCAACACCCGAGCAAGCAACTATGACTCGTAGGGCCAATTGTCTAACAAGCAACAGGTAATAGGAGGTGTCCCAGGCAATATAACGGCTGTAGGAATATAACTGGTACGGAACACTAAAGCATCGCGACACGGATAGCAATAGATCAATAGGAGGAAATAAAGACTATAAATGCAAAATAGGTAGAAAGGGGAGGGATGCTCGCCTGGGAAACACTGCCAACGGATCATATCCGGAGAACTTGTCGTTACTCGCATCAAATCATCGGCCTAATCCGCGAAGAAGCAAACACGAGAAGAAACACCGGATGCAATATTTAATACTACGGCAGAAGATCCAGCATGCTTATGATATGATGCATGGCATGGAACTGATGCGGTGCAATTAGGAAATATTAAGCGGATCCGGGGTTCCGACAATTAATTAGAAGGTTCAAGTTATTTAGCTACCCTGCAATTTAAATGTTGTATTAACATGGCAAAACATGGCATTGGTTCGCTACACAGATTTAAATGGAGTCTGGAATAAGACTAGAATAGCCCACATATAGTCTCCATATTTAATTTAGGTGAATCGACTATTTATCCCAACCCACCAGATGACATGTATGCAAGCATGATGATTTAATGATGTGACTGGTATATGTCATATTATAAAAATGAGGTCTCGGATAAGGGAATCACACATTGGGGTTCGAAGATCTTGGATGCCGAGGGTCTGGGGATCGGTCTTCGGACTCCGGGATCGGTCTTCGGGTCTCGCCATCAAATCCGTGAAGAAGGTCATGGCGTTCCAGGAAGGAGACCTTGGCGTTCCGTGTCAAATGCCTTCGGGTACGGGGGTCTAGGTGTTCCGATGGATCAGTCTTCAGCTTCCGTGAAGAGACCTTGGAGTTCTCTCTTCGGTGGTTGGTGACGAACTTGAGCTTCATTTGCTAGTGGTCTTCGAGTTCCGGTGCATCGAGCACCGAAGCAAGGTTCACCGTGTGGTGTCAGCAGCGAGGTCCTTGTACACGTGTAGCTCTTTTCCGCAAGGTGGTCTAGATAGGCAGCATCTCTTCACCACAACACAATACGGACTTGCGTCAGCATGTCACCAACATCTGATACCCACAACACGATTCGCATCATCGGGGAACCACAATTGGGGCACTTGAGGATTGGCCAGGGCATCGGTTAGCAGTAGTACATCACCACCACACATACGCCACCAACTGGCCTGCACACATCCAACAGAGAACACGCAGCTGGGGCATGGCGGTGGGGATCGACGAAAGGAATGATGCAGCTGGCGCCTGAATGAGGAGGTTGGGAGGGGTCCCCAGAAGCGTACAGAGGAGGCTCCCGTCTAGGCCGGCTTGCACCACGCAGCGGCTCGGTGGTGGCAGCGCTGGCCTGTAGTGGTGGAGCGGGCGCGGGCCAGGATATGATTGTAGGGCGACGAGGAGGGGCACGCACGGGCCGCAAGCGGTGGTGCGTCTCGCTGCAGCAGATGGAGGAGAACCAGGCAGCGACGGACTCCTGGTTGGAGACGCGCAGAGGGCTAAGGGCAACCTCGGGGAGGAAGAAGACGACATGCGCGGGGTTGGCTGGCAGCAACGGCGCTGCAGGGCCAAGGACGCAGAGAAGGGCAGCCACAACCGTAGCTAGCAGAGGTGAGGAGGACGACGAGGCTCAGCGGCCGGCGAGGTTCTGGCTCGCATGGGTGGCTGGAGGACGCGGAAGGGAGATGGCAGAGACGGTGACGGCCGGGACAAAGCAGAGCAAGGAGGCAGGCACGCCTTGAGGGAAAAATCGGCGAGGCCAGTTCGTGGACGACAGGGCCGAGCTTGCGCGGGTGGCGAGCTCCGCTCGAGGAAGGTGCTGTGAGTACGAGCGACGGCGGCGCTGTGCCAGGGAGAGAGGGAGGCGAGCGGCAGAGGATCCGCGCAAGGAGAGAGGCGGCACGGGCCTCCATGCGATGCGGAGAGGAGAGAGGCGAGAGGTGGGTCGCGTGATTGGGATGGATCCCGATGGGGTGGGGATTCATGTTGCTTGTCGGTCGCGTCGGGGTAGGGTCAAGGTGGGGTTCGCACGAGGTGCACGCTGGGTGCGGGGCAGGTGCGGGCATGTCGGGTGGGGCCAGGCGGCACGCGGGGTCGGGCTGGCTCGCGCGAGCGTGTCAGGCGACTGTAGCATGGCGTGAGGGGTGGGGTTCATGGCGGCTGGGTGGGTGGTTGGCAGAAGAGAGGGTGGGGCTAGGGTTTTGGTAACGGGGTGGTAGGTGGTTGCGGGGCTGGGCTTTTGGGCCTGGCCAGCGTCTGCCTCCCCCATAAAAAATAGTTTTTATTTATTTGTTCACTTATTTTTATACGGAAGACTTTTGTAAATAGTTTTTAGACAAATAAAAGACCTAGAAAAGATCAGAGTTTTGATTTGAAATTAAGACAAGGGATATTTAGAAAACAAAACTAGGCTTTTAGAAAATAGTTTTTGATGAACTTATGCATGATGACAAGACGATGCTCAAATGCAATGTGGCATGATGACATGAGCATGCGGTCATGATGATGCGCAACACAAGAACATAGCGATTTTCTATTAGTGGTTTTAGCGGGGTGCTATAGTTGTCGGGGAGTCAAGGACATCTTTACAAGGGGAGTCCCTCATAACCAATCTCTTTACTTTGTTGTTTTCGTTTTGCTTAGTTTATTTTTGCTTTGTTTGCTTGTTTTGTTCTTCAAAAACACAAAAAATTAGTTTTACAAGTTTGCTTTCTTATTTGAAAACACAAAAAAAATAGTTACTACTATAGTGGTTGGTCTGTTATTGTCTTGCTTTATCATGCTTTCTATCAATGGTTGGTTTCTTTGAAACTGAATCTTATTGGAAAAGTGGGTTCACGGAAGAACACAAATATTATTATAAGGAACACCGCTTGTCACAAAAAGGGAAACTCTTATGGGAACAAATTGATAAATTGTATACCATTGCTATAAACGTGTGCTCTACCTATAATGTCACTTATTGCTTTGATAAATCATGTTGCTGTAGGAGGTATAAACACCTCCCTTTTCAATGTGAGTATAATGATAATGTTACCATATCTTCTTATGTTAAGGGAAATTATGACTTTTATGATGTGGAACAAATTGAAGAATTTATTGCTTGGAAGGGTGCATTCGAACTAGCTTATTTGCTTGAAAATACCGATGATGCACCTTATAAATATGAGGTTTATGATATACTTCAATTTTGCTTTGATAACTACAAGGAATAAAATGGCTATATTCTTGAATATCTTAATAGATGCTCTCGCCCAATGGAAGAGACTAATGCCTTGCAGGAGCCTATGGAAGAAGAAATTGCTGAAACTAGAAGCTCATTGGATGAAAAAGAGGAGGAGAGTGATGATCAAGAGGAGGAAGAATGGATCTACCCATCCCTACCTTCTAATGAGAGTAACACTTTACCCCTTATATTATTTGATTGTCCCCCATGCTTACCAAAGGAGGACGAATGTCATGTTCCTGAGGATTCTTTTGAAAATGTTTATAATAAAGCTCTAGTGTTTGTAGATCATGAAAAGCATGCTTTATGTGATAGTTATATTGTTGAGTTTATTCATGAGGCTACTGAAAATTATTATGAGAGAGGAAAATATGGTTGTAGAAGTTTTCATGGTATTGAAACACCTCTCTATGTGCTGAAAGTTTTGAAGTTATTCTCATTTTATCTTCCTATGCATGTTACTTTGTTCTCTGTGAATTTATTTGCATATGATATTCCTATGCATAGGAAGAGGGTTAGACTTAAATGTGCTTTGAATTTGCTTTTTGATGCTCTCTTTTACTTCAATTCATATTTCCTATGTGAGCATCTTCTCAAATTTTCATGCCTAACTTAAAGGCGTTAAAGAAAAGTACTTATTGGACGATAACCCAAAAGTTTTAGATGAGTCTTGGAAGTTATTACCGCTGTAATAACCGCTCCTTATCCTTTTTATTTGCTTTTTGTACCAAGAGTAACCTCTAATGAGAGAGAAGTAATGATTGGGAAAGTTACTGCCCTGAAACAGATTTCTGTGCTTCACCGTAAAAAATCGTGAGAGAGCTCTGTATGTCGGATTGAGATGTCATTTTTTGTGCGTCTTCCCCAGGTGGTTATCTAACTTTCGTAAGTTCAACACTTTGTGATTTTAGAAACAGTTGGTCTTCGAAAAAAATCATCTTTACCTGCTGGTCTGTTTTGACAGATTTCTGCCATTTTCTGCATTTGCTTCTTGTGGGTTCCTTTTTGAGTTCTTTTGGGGAATTGAGCTTTTTGAGGGAAGTGCTACAGTAGCTAGTTTTCTAATGGAAGTTTATTTGGTGTTAGAACTGAACCTTAAGACTTAGTTATCTTAAGTGCACTAATGTTGCTAATGAGATTGTGTGAAGTTTTGTATGAAGGAAAAAATTTCACGTGTATGGAAGGAATGAGTAATGAGATGAAGGATGGACTAAAGCTCAAGCTTGGGGATGCCACGCATGTCACCCCAAGAAATATCCAAGAAGTACAAGCGTCAAACCTTGGGGATGCCTAAGGCATCCCCTTCTTCATCAATAAAAATTCCAGGTTTCTTCCAAACGCTTCATTTTTATTGTTTCATGCACAGTTGTGTTTTTCTTGGAGTGTCTTCTTTTTCGTTTTCGTTTTGGTTTTTAGTTTGCTTGGTTTGCTTAGTTTTATGAATAAATTTGTTGGACCCCCTCTTTCATACATTGGTTTGCAAATAGTTTGGTTTGGTTTGGAAAAGAGTAGGAAAGTTCATACTTATGTGGTAAAAAGAGCTTGTTTTTGACTGTGGCCTATGCTTTGTCATGCCATGCTTGATTTTTTTTGTATTTATGCTTAGTATTCTTTGCTGTAGCATGACTTGTTATAAACAATTGAGTTTGCTTAATGTGCCTTGGATGAATCATGCATTGTTTTAGCATATTAAAGCATAGTATAGTGGTATTCTCCTTTGATGCTTTATTTGGGTTGACTTGGCGCATGCTCACACCATGTTATGACTATCTCAAGTCACCATAGCATGTATGATCCTTTTGTTTTCAACTTGTAGTATCACTTTATGCTTTGATCAATGATGTTTTGTCGCTCTGCATGATTATGGCCATTATTGCTCTCTTAGTTTGTCGCTCCCAGTCTTTTGCTAGCCTCCACAACAAAGTATGAGTTCCACTAATGCATTCAACTCCCTAAACCAAGTTATTCCAAAGAGTCCACCATACGTACCTACTAGCTTATGATATTCCAAGTATATTCATGCTTTTGTTTACCTTCCACTTGTTATGAGAAAACTAGTGATTAAAGCTCTCACGAACTTGATGGCACACTTTACTTTTTGCCTCTAATAAACTTGAACCATTGGTTCCTTCTTTGTTGCATATATGCTTGCACTTTATAAGTTGAAATTAGCAGAACCATGTTTCATGGGGAACGCTTTCAACATTGCACTTGTACTTTGTACCCCGTTGATATCATGTTCTTTTGCTTACGGATCCCGGCGGTGTGAAATAAAAGTGGAACTTGTAAGATCATGGAGTTTGTATGTGTGTTAGAGAAACGCCTGGGCCGCTAGCCTAAGCCATGCCTAATCATGGTGGAAACTTGCAGCATCACCATAATGAGCACTCTATGAAGCATCCTCAATAAAAACATATGCAAATAGCAAATAAAAAGATCGCTGAGATGCTCTGTCTGCTTGCCTTGTCATTTTGATTATGGGAAAGCTCCCGTATAATGTGCAAGGGGTACCCCGTTGGCGGTTCTTAATGATACACATATACTTACAATGACAAGAGCTTACTCGTGACTAAAGTTGAGTAGCATGAGGATCGGTCTTTGTAAGTAAGGGGCATGAGATTTCGGTTTATAACTTGTCAAGCATACCCTCTTAGTTGTGTCACTTTAACCTTAATAACCTTCAAGATGCTTATGATAGGGGTAATGAGAGATGAAAACTACAAGTACCATAATTTTTGGAAGCTCTTTATGAGACTTGAATCCCTACTTCCTTTTACAACAGCCTTTCTTCCACCATTATATTGAGTCTCCACCTTCTATCTTTATGCACCTACTTTGAGAGAATAGTGGCCATTCTTAGTTCTATGTGCATTGTCCCAAGACTAGTTGATTGATGCATAACTTGTTATTGCTTGTTTTAAACTATTGTATCTAGTCACTCTTTTGAACTTTGAAGGCGTCCTATGCATTTATATTTTCTACTCTATTGAGGGACAAGCTGAATACTATTATGCTATGTTTTCTTTATGTGAAACAAACAAATGTCTTGCAAAGCATTGCTATTCATGAATCTTTTGTTTGTGCCTTTTCATGTTGCAACACAGTTTCTTTGCTTATTGCTAGAACTTTGTCTTTCATGTTATGATTGAAGTACTATGATCCCAGCTTTGAATATTTTGCAAATACTTTGATCAAGTCTTTGATGGTGCATGTCACCTCAAATATTATTATTTCTTTTTATCACTTACCTACTCGAGGACGAGCAAGAGTTAAGCTTGGGGATGTTGATACATTGCAAATGTATCTATAATTTTTGATGTTCCATGCTTGGTTTTATCCACTTTCTTGTGTTTTGTTCCAACTTTGGAGTAAATTTCATATGATTTCTTGGACTAACCTATTAACAAGAGCCACAGTGCCAGCTGCATGTTTTCTGCTGTTTTTGGTTCCAGGAAAGTCAGAAAATAAATATTCTCGGAATTGGACGGGACAAAAGCCAAAGTGCCTATTTTTCCGGAAGCGATCAAGTGCCAGAATACGAGACGGAGAAGGGCCAGGGGCCGGCCACACCACCTGGCCGCGCGGCCAGGATGGGCCCGCGCCAGGGGGTGCTGTGGTGGCTCCCGACACCCCCTCGGCCTCTCCTTCCGCCTATATATTTCCCTCGGGACGAAAACCCTAAGTACCCGATCAAAAATACACGAAAGAGTCTATAGCCGCCGTCATCTATATCCCTAGACCAGGAGGGATCTGAAGCTCTTCCCGGCACCCTGCCGGAGAGGGGAATTCACCCTGGAGGCCTTCTTCATCACCATGCAACCTCCGGTGTGATTCGTGAGTAGTTCATCCTTGGACTACGGATCCATGTAGTAGCTAGATGGCTGGTTCTCCTCCTTTGTGCTTTTATGTTTAGATCTTGTGAGCTCCGTTCATGATCAAGATCATCTATTTATAATTCTGCATGTTTTGTTTGTGGGGATCCGATGGATATTGAGATGCTATTTCAGATTGAGTATTTATTCTATCATGTCTTTGTTATTTGAGATCTTGCGTGCTTTCCGTTGTTAGTAGCTATCTTGGCCAAGTAGATGCTAGCAACTCCAAGAGTTAGTATTCATGCTCGATAGTGGGTTCATGCCTCTGGTAATCTAGGAAAGTGATAGAAATCTCAAAGGTACTAGATTTGTTGTTGCTACTAGGGAGAAAACAACAATCCTTTGTTCATAGAACAATCGTATTGTTTACTTTACACGCAGTTCGTAAAGCAATAATCTGTTGCTTGCAACTTAATACTGGAGGGGGTTCGGATGATAACCTGAAGGTGGATTATTAGTCATAGATGCAGTTGGATGGCGGTTTATGTATTATGTTGTAATGCCCAATCAAGTCTCAGAGGAGTCAAGATGATTAGTATATGCATGTATTGCTTTCTTGGTGTTTGTCAATAGGCCCGCTGTAATTTGTTCACCCAGCATGTTATCTATCTAAGGAGAGCCACCTCTAGTGAACTATGGATCTCGGTCCTTTTTCTTTACATACAATCTATAAACTGTTTACTGCTTTATGTTTACTTTCTGCAAACTTTCACTTCTTTCCATTCGATACGTTTAATCCTTTGTTTTCCGCAAAACACGGTGAGATTGACAACCTCACCGCAAGTTGGGGACAAAGTTCTGTGGTTGTGTTGTGCAGGTCTCCACGTTGCTACTAGCACCGATAGTGCGCCTTGCCAAAGCTCAGCTAGTAACACCTTTGGGGTGTTTCCTTGATCCTACTGGTTCGATTAAACCTTGGTTTCATAACTGAGGGAAAACTTACTGATGTGCTCATCATACCTTCGTTTTGGGGTTCCCAACGAGCTCTACGTCGAAAGTCAAACGCATCAGTGCATTACGTTCCACTCTATCAAAATGATAATCTCTCAAGATTTTCTTAGCACAACATTATCATGTATTAAGTGCGATTTTAAAGAGTTCAAATGTGTATAGTTTTCGTATATGCAAGTTTATGCATTACATTTCACTCTATGAAAATGGGGGAGAAAATGATACTCACTCCAAATTTTTGTTAGCACATCATTATCACGTATTAAGTGCAATTTCACCGTGTTGAAAGGTTTATAATTTTCGTATACGCAAGTTTATGTATTATATTTCACTCCATGGAAATGATAAATGTTCGGGATTTTATTAGCACAACATTCATGTCCTAAGTACGATTTCAAAGAGTTAAAAGGTGTATAATTTTTGTATATGCAAGTTTATGTATTACATTTCACAATATGAAAATGAAGCTAGACAAAGGGCCATAGTCACTAGAGAAGAAGAAGAAAGGGGAGGCAACGGCACGGGCGCGGGCACGAGACTGGCTCGGGGTCCCATCTTGCAACACCAACCTGAGTAAGGTGTGGGTCTGGCGCTCACGTGGATAAGCTATGGGCCCGATATTGATCTAGATAAGTGGAGAGATGTGTCCACTAAAGGAATCGACTGAACGCGGTCCTACTTGTCATCATGTAACGGCAAGGGTCCATTACGGGACCCGACAGAACACGATCCTACTTCTCAGCACGTAACGGCGAGGGTCCACTACAAGACCCTACTAAACACAACCCCACTTGTCAGCACGTAATGACAAGACTGGCGGACAGCGAGTTTTTAGACCGTGTGAGAGTTTCGTAGAAGGAGATGAGCAAAAATGAGAAAAAGTTAAGAGGCTGGAAAAAACTGGGTACAGCTAATGAACTGAGGGCACGAAAATAGAAATCCCTTATTATTTTCGTCCCATGGCGTAAAATTGGCGGCCCTGTGTGATTTCTATTACTCTCTTTTATATCTCAGTATGACTTCCATGCAAACCATAGGGTCAAACTTTGTTAACTTGAGTTGCTAATATGTGCAAAATTATTTAATTTTTAAGCAAGAGATTTTATTGTATTCATTAAGACATTGTTTTCACAATACAAGGTTCTATGCATTTGAGCTAACATATATATGCAAAAATTTGTGGACAAATATATTGAAGAGTATATAATGTCCAAAAGGACATGTTTTTACATGAACAATGGGGATAAAAAATGATTGCAAAAAATACTCTAAGAAATATATTCAAATAAAGTAAGGCTTGGATTTCATTCATAGGATATGTTCTTTTGTTAATAGTCCTTAGGGTGTTCGCATGTCTTAAATTTATATATTGTGTTCATGTACCACTGCGATCAATTATTAATGTATAAACGAAGTATGTTATAGACCAAATAAATGTGCATGTAGTCAAACTAAGAACCTATTGTGATTCATATAACATAGGTTTTATTTAGTAGCAGTGAATAAATTATTAGTGAATGAACTGCAAAAATAGAAGTGTGACAAAGAATACACTACCATAGTTACAAAATTCCAGAATCATGAGAACATAAATAAACCAAGAAGTGCATACACAACTAACATATATGTACAAGAAGTAGCAGTGAAAGATACTAAAGACTATGTCGATGCTCAAAATGTTATCTATTTACGAGCATATGGATTATAATTTAATGTTGTATAAATAAAAATTAAGTACACATAGAAATTTATTCAAATTATATATCGCTTGGATGTGTACATGTACCATCCCGATAAGTGAATGTATATTGAATTTTTAATTCAAAAAATCCATATATGTTTCTATCTTTAAAAAAATATTACATCCTTAGTAAATGGCCTGGGTATGTTCCAAAATAAGATGTGTTGGGGTGCCTAATGGTCTGGGCATGTTACAACCGATAGAATCACCAATATTTTCCTACTATATAACTTGTGTGGATGCTCCAACCTCCTAAACTTTATCCTTTGGAATGTGAATTATTCAAGAAATCACTTACTTTCAATATTTGTTATTAGACTCAAGAAAATATAAGATATCAATATTCAGAACAATAAAAAAATTATTGTCCGTTAATATATTTGATATGGTCCTCATTCCATTGTCCAAAAGAAGAGAAAACAATACAACGCCCGTAATGTAAGTGACAAATCATAATAGATTATTACACTAAGTTCTAGAACATGGTAATATAGTTTTATATTGGACCAAATTAAAACATTTTTATATTTACACACAATTGTTATTCCTTAACATACCAATTACAGGTTTGTCTAAATAATATTATTACGAAATATAGATATATATTCTCAGTATATATATTCAACCATAAATCGGTTTCTCGAACAAATTCAATGTGCTTTGTCTTTTGGGTCTTGCGCGACAGAGGGCCACCTGGCTAGTTTATATGAATAATGTGTTTTATAGTCATGCGCAATAGAGTAAAGGTTTATTCTTATTAAATCTTGATTATGATGACACACACATCCATAACATAGATGACAAGCGATGCAATCATGGTGATGGTAATTCCATATATATATTGCATTGTCGTTTAGGTCATATAGCCGTGAAACACATGAAGAAGCTCCACTCTGATGGACTTGTGGAGTCGTTAGATTTTGAATCTCCCGACACATGTGAACCATGCCTCATGGATAAAATGACCAATACACCATTCAATGGAATGATGGAACGGGCTACAAACCTATTGGTAGTCATACATTTAAATGTATATGGACCAATGAGCATCTCCATGCGCAATGGTTATTGTTACTTTGTTATCTTCACTGACAATTTAAGTAGATACAGATATCTACTTAATGAAGCACAAGTCTGAAACCTTTGAAAAGTTTAAAGAATTTTAGAGTGAAGTTGATAATCAACTCAACAAGAAAATCAAGCACCTTCGTACTGATCGAGGGGGTGAGTATTTGCGTCACAAGTTTGGCACACATCTGAAGGCTCGTAGCATTGTACCACAACTTACACCATCCGTGACACCACGGTGCAATGGTGTGTCCGAGCAACGTAACCGCACTTTGTTGGACACCCAGGGTTAGCGTCAATGTGGATGATGGTCCGGTGCAGCATGGTGGAGAGGTCAGCGCCTCCACGAAGGATGATCCGGTCTGGCATATCAGAGAGGTTAGCGCTACAACAAAGATATGGCTAGGGTTAGGTTTGATGGGGTGGGGGTTTTAATATATGGATGAGAGCAACCTGTGTGGGCAGAAGGGGAACGAACCATGATTTTTGACTTTAACCTTTGCCTTATTGATTTTTTTGGCAAGTGAATCTTGTGTATATTTCCCAACATTCTATTTGTTAATATTAGTATTGATTAGCAAACGACTAAAATAACATACCAAAATGTGGATAACAGTAACTTCCAGATATATAGGGATATCAGTACACATGTACTTGTGAACGAGTCATGGTATTGCACTGTCCAAAATGAAAAATACACCAAAAGAACACTACAGATGACTCAATCTACTACAAGATAATTACTATGAACTAATACTAGAAACATAATTTACTCTAAATCTAGGTACACCTGTTAGTTAGCCTCTCTAACCTATTTATAATGGCTTGCACCCTACTGGCCAGCTCTCTCAACACTAACACGCGATCATTCACCTAATTCTACACTTCCCTAATTGCAGGTGTCATGTGTTTGTCGTATGTAGTTTAACTCTTTGTTCCGTTTTCTTCGATCTTGCCCCACTAGAGCTTGCACAATGATTGTTGGAGGTTCCTCAAGTGCTCTCCATCAATCCATTGCACCAAACGACATGAAGCTACGCTAGGACGACAACACGAGAGGAACTTGTGATCGGTGTTCCCTAGGAAGTTCTTGTCGTAGGACACATATCGTCGTGCGATTACATGGTTATTGCAATGGCAGTAGATGAACACGTTGTGTTTGAAGGAGTTATGCCCTAGAGGCAAATAATAAAGTGTATTATTTGATATATCTCCTATATGTTTATAATACATTTTATAATGTGCTATAATTGTGTTAATACGAAACGTTAATACACGTGTGGTATGTAAACAAACCATGTCTCTAGTTACCTCTAGTGAACTAGTTCATTGGTCATGAGGATGATCTGGGTTTCAAGATCATGGCCATGTATTCCAATTGACAATGGGGTCATGTTATTAGTTGAATATCATGATAGACAAACATCTGACCGTTATATCTTGAATGAGGTCTAGTTACAAAGTTAACCATTGATGATAAAACAAAGAGAACCTTGTGACCTGATCCTTTGACTGTGAGGTAATACAAATCACCATTCTGGAGGAAGCTTAGATGGTTATCAAGAATAATCTCGTAAAAGGGTGATCAAAAAGGTGCCACACAGGTTTTCCAAAGGGATGCATATAGGAGTACATATCAAGACCAGGATTTGTCTAATCCATGTAACGGATAGATATATGTGGCCATCTCGGTGACGTTGCATTAATGAAGCTTGCAAGCATGTGACTTGGTCACAAAATGCAACGACATGATAACAAGTAAACAAGTTCATCGGTAACAAGACCGAACTAAGGTATGGAGATACCGAAGATCAAGTCTCGGATGAATTAGGTATCAAATGACAAAGGGAACGGGAAACGACTATCTCACAGTTCGAGCGATTATATTTGTGAAACACACGGGGGTCACATGGCCATCCAGGTCCCTCTGTTGATCATTGATGTGAGAATGGTCTCGATCATGTCCGGAGTGTTTCCGAACCGAAGGATGTCACGCTTAAGGGTGGGGATGCTTAGGGTAGTGAGGAATCGTAGGAGAAATAGAAAGAGAGAAACCGGAATAGTTCTGGGTAACATCCGATGGAGATCGGAAGGGGTCCGGAAGATGTTCTGGAGAAAAGGAATATGATAATATATGTATTTGAATGTTAATTAGAGAATTAATATTAAATATATATTTTATTTTTATTATTAAAGGCTTCCTAATGGTAATGGGACTCATCTGAAGGGAGGCCCAATAGGGCATGGCACCTAGGGAGAAGGGCTGCCCGACCCTAGGTGGTGCGCCCCCTCCCACTATATATAGGGGTCCCCCCTCCCCCTTTGGAAACACACCATCCCCTCTCATTCTCTCTCTCTCATCCATTGAGGACTTCTCCATAATATTGGGGAGGACCTCGTGGGTGAGTTCTCCACCGTCACACCACTGTCGTGTGATCTGTGATCCAGCATCTACTGCTTCCGCTACTCGGCTGGATCGGAGTCCGGTTGACGTCACCCACATCGGACGTGTGATGAACTTTGGAGGCACCACACTTGAGGTGCTGCTCATATTCATCAATATACGCCTTCCTACAAAAGGCGTGCCTCGGTCTTCAAAAGGTATGAATACCGTCTTTCTCTTCCGTTGCTTATGTCTACATAGTATAGATCCTGGTATTAGTGTTCGAGTAGATAGATTTTTTTTGTTTTTTGCTACGGAACCCCTTCAGTGGTATGAGAGCGGATCTATGGGTAGACATGTCGTACAGATAGAACACATAGCAATATGTGGGCATTGATTCTCTAGTTGCTACTCTCTTTTAATGTTCTTGTTCATATCGCGGAACTGTTTGATGAAGCGGCCCCGAACCAACCTTGCGTGGTGATTCACGAGACTGGTCCATGAATCAAAGTGGCTTAGGGGTTGTATGTCTCCCTGAAAAGGGAAGAAGAATGGCAGTCATTGAATCCATGTTGTGGCTCCACGTTCGTAGGTGGGAAGGGGTTCTACCGCGAAAGCCCTAAAGCCGCGTAAAACTTGCAAGAGATAATATAGAAGCGTTTATTTTTATTATTGCATAGGGGCATGTATTGTGACATGGCAATGACAAGTTTGTGAAACTTTTATTGAAGCTATTGATGATGATCAAAATGCTATAACCACGTCATAACACTTTACTTTATGAAGTGTTACTTATTATGCTGGTATAATTATATATTCGATGGTAGCATAATAAGATAATCCCTCACAGTATTCCAGTTAATCATATTCCCCTTTTGTGTGCACCACCAAGAAAGTTCTTCGGTATGAGGCTGTCCGTGATGAGCGGGTGTCAGACATATCTACGTCCGCATACAGTGGGTGTAAGCCATGTTGCACTGCGAATACACACAGGTTAGAACTGGCGAGCCTAGCATGTTACAAAGACATGGCCTCGGAATACAGGAGACCTAAAGGTCGAGCATGAATCACATGGTTGGTGTGATCGACATTAGGGAATGTCCACCTTTGATACTGCACTGAAGGCCGTGATATTCGGGGGAGGTGCAGGGGATTGGGATCATGTGATCACTAAACGAGTGGAGGGATGTTCGTTTGAGTGAGAGTTCTTTTGTTAGTATAAATTAAAACTTGAACTCAGTATTATGAACATGGTCTAAACACTTTTCAAATCCATTGTAGATGTCTCTCCCACCCACCTTCAACCTTAGCACTTTCCTCGAGAAGGACAAGCTGAAAACTGATGGAACCAACTTCACCGCATGGTTCCGCAATCTTAGGATCCTCCTAGTTCCCTACAAGTTGACTTATGTCATCGAGGCTGAGCTTCTGGCTAAGCCTACAGATTCCGCCTCCCAGGATGAAAAGAATGTCTGGCAGTCCAAGGCGGATGATTTCTCCCTCGTCTAGAGTGGAATGCTCTATGCCATGGAGTCGGAGCTTCAAAAGTGTTTTGAGAAGATGAATGCTTTTGAGATCATTGAGGATCTCAAGGCTGTCTTTGCTACACAGGCTCGAGTAGAGAGGTATGATGCTTCCAAGCTCTTCTTCTCTGCTAAAATGGAAGAGCACAGCAGTATCAGTGAACACGTAGTCAAAATGTCTGGCTACATTAAGCGTTTGAACATCCTGGATTGCAAAATCCTATAGGATCTCACGATTGATAGGGTGCTGCACTCGCTGACCCCTAGCTTTAAGAGCTTTGTGATGAACTACAACATGCAAGGGATGACTAAGACCCTTGCTGAGGTGTTCGCCATGCTTAAAACTGCTGAGGTAGAAATCAAGAAGGAGCACAAGGTGTTGATGGTAAATAAGACCACCAACTTTAAGAAGCCGGGACAAAAGGGGAAAGGCAAGGGTAAGAAGCCCAAGAAGGATGGCAAGTTCCTTGCCAATGCCTCAAAGACTGCAAAGCCTGGCCCTAAGCCCGGCACTACGTGCTACTACTGCAAAGGGGATGGGCACTGGAAACGCAACTGCCCCAAATACCTTGAAGACAAGCGAGCCGGCAAGATAGCCGCCAAGGACAAAGGTATATGTGATATACATGTTATTGATGTGTTCCTCACAAGTGCCAGGAGTAACACCTGGGTATTTGATACTGGTTCTGTTGCTCACATTTGTAACTCTTAGTAGGATCTGTAGAGTAGGAGGCGCCTGAGGAAGGAAGAGGTCACGATGCGTGTCGGCAATGGTTCGAGAGTCGAAGTGATGGTCGTCGGCACCCTGCATCTCCGTCTAGCGTGAGGATTATTTTTGGTTTTGAATAAATGCTATTATGTACCCGCATTGAGTATGAATATTGTGAGTGGGTCTTGCTTGTTGCAAGATCATTATTTGTTTAAATCGGGAACGAATGGTTGTTCAATTTATATGAATGATATTTTCTATGGTCATGCCCCTGCATGTGATCGTTTATTCTTACTTGATCTTGATTGTGATACACACATCCATAGTGTTGATGCTAAACGTTGTAAGCATAATGATGATAATTCCATGTTTATGTGGCATTGCCGTCTTGGTCACATTGGTGTAAAACACATGAAGAAGCTTCATTCAGAAGGGCTTCTTGGATCATTGGATTCTGAATCCCTTGATACATGTGAGCCATGCCTCATGGGCAAGATGACTAGGACACCATTCTATGGGACAATGGAGAGAGTTGTAGACCTACTGGGAATCATACATACAGATGTATGTGGACCAATGAGCGTCTCAACACTCAATGGTTATCATTACTTTGTTACCTTTACTAACGACTTAAGAAGATATGGATATATCTACTTAATGAAGCACAAGTCTGAAACCTTTGAAAAGTTCAAGGAATTTCAGAAAGAAGTAGAGAATTAATTTAACAAGAGAATCAAGCATCTTCGATCGGATCGGGGAGGTGAGTATTTGAGTTATGAGTTTAACATGCACTTGAAGGACTGTGGGATTATCCCACAGCTTACGCCAGCCGGAACACCACAGCTTAATGGTGTGTCGGAACGACGTAACCGAACCCTATTAGATAGTGTGCGATCCATGATGTCTTTAACTGATATGTATGTGTCTTTTTGGGGATACGCGTTGGAAACCGCTGCTTTTATTTTAAACCGAGCACCATCCAAATCCATGGAGACAACTCTATATGAAATATGGTATGGATAGAAGCCAAAGTTGTCATTTCTAAAAGTTTGGGGTTGTGAGGCTTACGTCAAGAAACTGGAGCCTGACAAACTCAAACGCAAATTAGAAAAATGTATATTTGTGGGATATCCAAGGGAAACCGTTGGGTATACTTTCTATAACCAGGTCGAAGGCAAAACGTTTGTCGCAAAAACCGGCACCTTTCTTGAGAAAGAGTTTCTTGATAAAGGAGTTAGTGGAAGGAAAATTGAGTTAGATGAAGTTGTTGACCCTTCTCTCGAATTCCGAGTAGCACAATGAAAGCTGTTCCGAAACCGCTCTCCAACATGGAGGAAGAGCCCAATGATGATGATCAAAGCAACAACATCGAAATCCTGAGGTTCGCATGTCTACAAGAATTTGTGCCACTCCAGATTGGTACAGTAGGCTTGTGATGTCTGTCATCCTAGATGAACAGGAAGAACCTACAAACTACAAATAAGCTATGGATAGTGCTGACTCCGAGAAATGGCTAGAAGCCATGAAATCCGAAATAGGATCCATGTATGAGAACCAAGTTTGGACCTTGGTAGATCTTCCAGAAGGCCACAAGGCCATGGAAAATAAGTGGATTTTTAAGAAAAAGATAGATGCGAATGGTAATGTGACCGTTCACAAAGCTCGACTTGTCGCAAAGGGGTTTCGACAAATTCAAGGAGTTGATTACGATGAGACTTATTCTCCCGTAGTGATGCTCAAGGCTGTCCGGATTTTAATAGCAATTGCTGCACATTTTGACTATGAAATTTGGCAGATGGATGTCAAGACCGCATTTCTCAATGGTCACATTGATGAGGAGTTGTATATGATGCAACCGGAAGGTTTTGTTGATCCTAAGGATGCTGGAAAAGTATGCAAGCTTCAATGGTCCATTTATGGATTGAAGCAGGCATCTCGGAGCTGGAACCAACATTTTGATCAAGTGATCAAGAGTTTTGGATTTGTCCAAAATCAACAAGAGTTCTGTGTTTACAAGAAAGCAAGTGGGAGCTCAGTTGTTTTCTTAGTAGTATATGTGGATGACATATTACTCATGGGAAACGATGTGGATCTTATGAGAAGCGTAAAAGCATATTTGAGCAGTCAATTTTCCATGAAGGATCTAGGTGAAGCTGCATACATATTAGGCATCAAGATCTATAGAGATAGATCAAGACACTTAATTGCATTAAGTCAGAGTACTTACATCGAAAAGATTTTGAAAAGTTTCAAACTAGACAATGCCAAAAAGGGCTCTGTGCCAATGAGGAAGAATTGCAAAATGAGTGTGACTCAATGTTCGATAACGGATAATGATAAAGAAAAGATGTCCTACATCCCCTATGCCTTAGCCATAGGATCTATCATGTATGCAATGTTAAGTACACGACCTGATGTGGCATTGGCTCTTAGTTTGATGAGCCGATACCAAAGTAATCCAGGACCGGACCACTGGACAGCTGTGAAGAATATCCTAAAGTATCTCAAAAGAACAAAGGATATGTTCCTAATCTATGGAGGAAGTGATGAAGCTCTAAACGTAACGGTTTACGTGGATGCGAGATGGAACTCAGATCATGATGACTCGAAGTCTCAGATAGGATTTGTGTTCCTAGTAAATGGTGGGGCGGTTAGCTGGAAGAGTAAGAAGCAACCGGTGGTGGCGCAGTCTTCAATGGAGCCTGAATACATTGTTGCGGCTGATGCAGCAAATGAAGCTATTTGGCTAAGGAATTTTGTCATCGAATTAGGAGTTTTTCCAAATGCGCATGATCCCGTGACGATCTATTGTGATAAAACGAGAGCTATTGCAAACGCAAAGGAACCAAGGACTCATTCTGCAGCCAAACACATCAAGCTTAAATTTCACATCATCCGGCAGAATGTTGATGAAGGTGAAGTCAAGATTTGCAAAGTAGATATGAAACTGAATATGGCAGATCCGTTGACTAAAGCTCTCCTACAAGACAAGCACGAACAACACCGAGATTCCATTGGTGTTAGATTCCTACCTATTGTAAACTAGTTTTATTTGTACTCTAGTGCAAGTGGGAGACTGAAGGAGTTATGCCCTAGAGGCAAATATAAAGTGTATTATTTGATATATCTCCTATATGTTCATAATACGTTTCATACTGTGCTATAACTATGTTAATACGAAACGTTAATACACGTGTGTTATGTAAACAAACCGTGTCTCTAGTTACCTCTAGCAAACTAGTTCATTGGTCATGAGGACGATCTGGGTTTCAAGATCATGGGCATTTATGCCAATTGACAATGGGGTCATGTTATTAGTTGAATAACATGATAGACAAACATCCGACTATTATATCTTGAATGAGATCTAGTTACAAAGTTCACCATTGATGATAAAACAAAGAGAACCTCGCGACCTGATCCTTTGACTGTGAGGTAATGCAAATCACCATTCTAGAGGAAGCTTAGATGGTTATCAAGAATCATCTCGTAAAAGGGTGATCAAAAAGGTGCCACTCAGATTTTCCAAAGGGATGCATAGAGGAGTACATATCAAGACCAGGATTTGTCTAATCAATGTAATTGACAGATACATGTAGCCATCTCGGTGACGTTGCATTAATGAAGCTTGCAAGCATGTGACTTGGTCACGGAATGCAACGACATGAGAACGAATAAACAAGTTCATCGGTAACAAGACCGAACTAAGGTATAGAGATACCGAAGATCAAGTCTCGGATGAATTAGGTATCAAATGACAAAGGGAATGGGAAACGACTATCTCACGGCTCGAGCGATTATATTCATGAAACGCACGGGGATCACATGGCCATCCAGGTCCCTCTGTTGATCATTGATGTGAGAATGGTCTCGATCATGTCCGAAGTGTTTCCAAACCGAAGGATGTCATGCTTAAGGGTGGGGACGCTTAGGGTAGATGAGGTATCGTAGGAGAAATAGAAAGAGAGACACCAGAATAGTTCCGGGTAACATCCGATGGAGATCGGAAGGGGTCCAGAAGATGTTCCGGAGAAAAGGAATATGATAATATATGTATTTGAATGTTAATTATAGAATTAATATTAAATATATGTTTTATTTTTATTATTAAAGGCTTCCTAATGCTAATGGGCCTCATCCGAAGGGAGGCCCAATAGGGCATGGTGCCTAGGGAGAAGGGGCCAGCCGTCCTGGGCTTGGTGGGTCGCCCTAGTGGGGCCCACCTAGGGCCGGCGGCTGCCCCTAGGTGGCCGGCGGGTGTGGGGATTGATACGTTGCAAATGTATCTATAATTTTTGATGTTCCATGCTTGGTTTTATCCACTTTCTTGTGTTTTGTTGCAACTTTGGAGTACTTTTCATATGATTTCTTGGACTAACCTATTAACAAGAGCCACAGTGCCAGCTGCCTGTTTTCTGCTGTTTTTGGTTCCAGGAAAGTCAGAAAATGAATATTCTCGGAATTGGACGGGACAAAAGCCAAAGTGCCTATTTTTCTGGAAGTGATCAAGTGCCAGAATACGAGACGGAGAAGGGCCAGGGAGCCACCACACCACCTGGCTGTGCAGCCATGCCTGGCCCGCGCCAGGGGGTGGGGTGGCCGCTCCCGGCACCCCCTCGGCCTCTCCTTCTACCCATATATTTCCCTCGGGACAAAAACCCTAAGTACCCGATCAAAAATCCACGAAAGAGTTTGTAGCCGCCATCATCTCCATCCCTAGATCGGGAGGGATCTGAAGCTCTTCCCGTCACCCTGTCGGAGAGGGGAATTCACCCTGGAGGCCTTCTTCATCACCATGCAAGCCTCCGGTGTGATACGTGAGTAGTTCATCCTTGGACTACGGATCCATGTAGTAGCTAGATGGCTGGTTCTCCTCCTTTGTGCTTTCATGTTTAGATCTTGTGAGCTCCGTTCATGATCAAGATCATCTATTTGTAATTTTGCATGTTGTGTTTGTGGGGATCCGATGGATATTGAGATGCTATTTCAGATTGATTATTGATTCTATCATGTCTTTGTTATTTGTGATCTTGCATGCTTTTCGTTGTTAGTAGATATCTTGGACAAGTAGATGCTAGCAACTCCAAGAGTTAGTATTTATGCTCGATAGTGGGTTCATGCCTCTGGTAATTTTGGGAACTGACAGAAATCTCTAAGGTACTAGATGTGATGTTGCTACTAGGGAGAAAACAACAATCCTTTGTTCATAGAACAATCGTATTGTTTACTTTACACTCAGTTCGTAAAGCAATAATATGTTGCTTGTAACTTAATACTCGAGGGGGTTCGGATGATAACCTGAAGGTGGATTATTAGTCATAGATGCAGTTGGATGGCGGTCTATGTATTATGTTGTAATGCCCAATCAAGTCTCAAAGGAGTCAAGATGATTAGTATATGCATGTATTGCTTTCTCGGTGTTTGTCAATTGCCCCGCTGTAATTTGTTTAACCAGCACGTTATCTATCTTAAGGAGAGCCACCTCTAGTGAACTATGGATCCCGGTCCTTTTCTTTTACATACAATCTACAAACTGTTTACTGCTTTGTGTTTACTTTCTGCAAACTTTTACTTCTTTCCATTCGATACATTTAATCCTTTGTTTTCGGCAAAGCACGGTGAGATTGACAACCTCATCGCAAGTTGGGGACAAAGTTCTGTGATTGTGTTGTGCAGGTCTCCACGTTGCTACTAGCACCGGTAGTGCGCCCTGCCAAAGCTCAGCTAGTAACACCTTTGGGGTATTTCCTTGCTCCTACTGGTTCGATTAAACCTTGGTTTCATAACTGAGGGAAACTTGCTGATGTGCTCATCATACCTTCCTCTTGGGGTTCCCAACGAGCTCTACATCAACACCACGCACCAAGCACTTTTCTGGGTTCCGTGCATTGAGCCATCAGGGATTAGTCCCACATTGCCTGGCACCTGGGTGGTGCACCCCCTCCCACTATATATAGGGGTACCCCCCCCCTTTGGAAACACACCATTCCCTCTCATTCTCACTCTCTCATCCATTGAGGACTTGTCCGTAATATTGCGGAGGACCTCATGGGTGAGTTCTCCGGCTTCACACCACCGTCGTGTGATCAATGATCCGGCATCTACTTCTTCTGCTGCTCGGCTGGATCGGAGTCCGGTTGACGTCACCTACACCGGACGTGTGACGAACTTCGGAGGCACCACACATGAGGTGCCACTCGTCTTCATCAATATACGCCTTCCTGCGTAAGGCGTGCCTCGGTCTTCAAAAGGTATGAATACCGTCTTTCTCTTCCATTGCTTGTTGGGTTCGCAGCATAGAAAAAAAATTCCTATGATGGGAACTTTACGCCAAGATCTATCTACTAGATACAAGCAACGGGTGGATATACATCCATAGAGAACTTACCCTAGAAGACAACAAAGCTTTCTTAACAAGTTGGAACTCGTGGATGATGTAGTCGTACACTTGCCAATCTCAAGATCATGATGAAGTCCTTCAGGTCCAGCAGTTTCAGCACCATCAGATCCAGCACCATCAAGTCCAGCACCGCAAAGTAGCGGTGCATCCGTGATCGCACACACGTTCGGTCCACCGAACAACCTCCGCCTCCTCGCTCCAACGATGCAGCGGAAGCAACAACTCCTTTCCAGATAAAGCCACCGGGAACATGTATCTCGCTAATCTGAGACCATGGGGAATAACTAGAGGGATAAGAGAACCTTCACGAGGAGGTGGTGCAAGAGGAGAGGAGGAGGTTCTCCTTATATAGGGGAGGGGCAGCCCAAGGGGGCATGGCGCCGGCCATGGTGGGTTCCCCCACCTCTCCCTCATTCATGTGGGTGGAGCTCCCACTCACATAAACACACACCTCCACTCATGTCCACTCACATGCATTAAATTTCCACCAAATTTAATGCAAGCTCTCATTAAATAAAACTATTTTATTTATTTTATTCAGAATTTTGTCAATTACATTAATTAACAAACATTCACATAAAACTCCCTACAACATTTCTATATCACATGCAGAACCAGTTTCAGCAATTTCACCCCGAAACAATTCCGGTTTCCATCGAAATGATTCCAGCGCTTTCTTAATCTTTATCTGAAACATATTTGCTCCTAAATGGTGTCGGTATCCCTTAAGTGTGTCACCCTACGGTTCGCGAATAATGCAGACATGATCGAGACCCCTCTTCGATCAATAATCAGCAGCGGGACCTAGAGATCCATACTGACTCCCACATATTCAATGATGACCCTTGTGATCGTGTGAAACTTTAACGTCGTAACTAAATCCCTTTGTCTCGCGATATATTACATGTCCGAGATTCGATCATTGGTATCCAAATACCTAGTTTGATCTTGTTACAGACATGCACTCTTTTGTCGTTCCCATGATATAACATTCTAGTGATCACATCACTTGCTTGCAAGCTATTTCAATGTGATATCACCGAGAGGGCCCAGAGTATATCTATCCGTCATCGGGATGGACAAATCCCACTCTTGATCCATGAGCCTAAATATAACACCTTCGTAGCACTGAACCCACCTTTATAGTCACCCTGTTACGGTGTGACGTTTGATGTTATCAAGATACTCTTCCGGTGTTAGCAATTAACATGATCTCATGGTCTAAGGACTAAGATTACTTCGTATGATGTTATATCAATATAAACAAAATGACTCTGATCGTAATGCTATACTTCGGATGAATGTTCATCACATCATTCTACCAATGTTGTGACCTCGTTATTAACGACATCCAATGTCCATGATCAGGAAACCTTGATCATCTTGTTAATCAACGAGCTAGTTTATAAGAGAGGCATAACTAGGAACTTTCTTTTTGTTTATTAAACACACATGTATTAACTCTTCCAAATTAATACAATTATAGCATGCAAAATGAACATTTATCATAAATAAGGAATAAGATAATAACCACTTTATTATTGCCTCTCGAGCATATTCCCTTCAGTCTCCCACTTGCACTAGAGTCAATAATCTAGTTTGAAAAACTTTCTGTCTTGAACACCTATGGCTTTCTGGTGTTGCATATACACGATTTCTAGTGGTTAACATAATCTCTGGCTCTGACAGTTTCAGGTCCGTGTGTATTTGCATGTCTTTGCGTCTCTACGCGTCACTCATTCTCAAATGAGATGGCATTGTATAAATTTGGTCCTTTGGTGAGACCTTTAGTTCGTTTGGGTCAAAATATGTTGATATTATTGTCATACAATATATCTTCATAGTATTAGCCCACTTTGAACCACACCTAGTTTGATAACAAACTACTTAACACAAATGCCCTCCTTTGCTGCTACTATAGCAGTCATATACTTAGCCTTTTATTGTAGTATCCGTCACAATGTCTCAACTTTGGAACTCATCCAAATCCATCATGGAACATCCTTTCCATTACATTGTGCCACCCATAGTCTAAATTGAGATAAATTTAATTTGTATCTTGTGACAAAACTAGTATCAATGTAACACTTTACAATGAACTACCTTTAACTATTTGTCACTTATACATGATATATTCTTAGTTCTTCCAAAGCTCATAATAATATCTTTACTATCGTCCAATGATCATCTTATGAATCATTCTGGTATGTGCTCATAACAGTTAGAGCATAGGACATATTTGGAATATACATATCACGGTATAATCGATCAAAATATTCATGTGATTTTACTCACCAAGTGTTGAAACACTTGAATCTTGATACAATCCTTTCCATATAGCAAGAACCTTTCTTGTCATTTCTAACCCTTTCAATATCTCATATATGTACGTCTGGCATAACCATATTAGCGCCTCAATCTATCCATATAGACATTCATGCCGAATATTCCGGTTTTGCCCAAATCTTTCATCGAAATCCTATTTTAATAAAATTCTTAACTTGTGTCAATAAAAGATACATCATTTCCAATCAACAATATGTACTCTGCATAATGTATTGGAAATTTGTCTCGGTGCTTCCACTTAATTTCTTGCAAATGCAAGCAGCTTCATCATCTCCGATGAAATTAAACTTCTTTAACATTTTCATCATGGTGAAGATTCCAACTTCGCTATGCTCACTTCAACTATTGAAGTTTGCATGCCCTTTTAGCACCCTTTGAATTAACAAAAACCCTTCAGACCGTGTCATGTACACGTCCTAGGTAACCATTCTATTAGAAGAACCTTGTTTTGTTTATTCAACTACCATATACCAAATTATATGTAGTGGTTTCTACATTAATCCGTCAAGACTAAATATTGCTATGAAAGATAAAATCTTGTCATAGTCAACTCCTTGAACATTGCCGTAAAATTCTTTCCGACATGTCGACTATTTCATAGATGTTAAACATCCATGTCTATTTCTTTATAGATCCAAACACGACCGACGGGCTTCACGCCTTTCCGGAGGGTCTTCCAAGTTCAGAAACTTGATTTCTCGTGTATGGATACTATCACAGATTCTATGACTTCTAGTCATTTTATGGAGTCAGGGCCCATCATCGCTTCTTTGCATGCAGTCGGTTCATCATTGTCAAAACAATAATGACTTCTGTTTCAAATCTTACTATTTGATTCTTACCGACCCGCATGGTTCAATAGGAACTCTAATCTCCAAGATCACACCCTTTGTAATCACGGGAGCTATGAGCATTGGGCCGCCACCAGGACACTTTCCGTCGTTGCGTTAGTTAGCACATATAGCTAAGGTTCAACAGCCTTATCAAAGTTCTATTGTCCTCCCACTTAACTTTTCACGAAAAATTCATTCTCAAGAAACTTGACGTTCCAAGCGACAAACTCTTTTGTCCTCGGTGTTATGGAGGAATTCCCAACAAATTCTTTGGGATAACCTACAAAGACGTGTTTATCCGACTTTGGTTGTAAACATTTTACTTATGCATAGCATACCAAAATTTAAGAAAAGATAATTCGGGTTTTATCCCAAACCATAACTCATATGGTGTCATTTCAACGGATCACGATGGTGCTCCTTTCAGTGTAAAAGTGGTAATATCTAAAGCTTTAATCCTTAAAACATAATGGCAGTTTTATAAATGACACCTTTGATCTTGCCATGTCAAACAAGGTTTGATTTGATCTCTCGAACAAACCATACTCCTATGGTTTATCAGGAAGTGCAAATTCATGGAACAATTCCTGAAATCTTAGGTGTTTTGCTAAACCTGTAACTCAAATATCTTCCTTTATGATCAAATCATAAACTCTTTTATTTTCTTGTTACAATGATTTTTCACTTCATCTTGAAAGTCTTTGAATTTTTTTCAAATGTTTCATACTTCTTCCTTATTAAGTAAATATATAGATATATTCACTCAAATTTCTGGAGAAAGCATATGAAGCAAAAAGATCCATCGCATATGGCTACACATAATGGACTATGCACATTAGCATGCACAATTTCCAATAAGCTAGTCATCCGTTCCTCTTTGGCCTATGAACGGAGTTTCAGTTATCTCGAGGAAAGTTTCACAAGCGTCAATTGATCAAAATCAAAAGACTCCAAAAATCCATCAACATGGAGTTTCTTCAAGTTTACTTTCCAATATAATTCAAATAGCGATGTCACTTCATAAGTGATCTTCCAATCATTTGTCTGACAACATTTTAGCAATAATGTTTATGGATGTGATTTCTCCAACTAGACTTGTAAAAGTTCATCCATCATTTATGGAATACGGTAATTATTTGAACAACCATTCTTCTCGTAATACCAGAACAAAATAACAATTATTAAAACAAATCTTGAAGGCTAGGTTTGACGACAACAAAAACACAATAACACTTTATTTGTTTTCGATGAACATCATCACTTATTCTCTTGCCAGTTACTTAGGCCGTTGTAGTTCATGAATTGTGTTGTTTTGTATGACACTTCACACCAACCAATTCGGTATCCAATACCGGTATCCCATACCTCAGAACCATATTGTTTAACAATCAAGGAATACAGCCATAACATGTATATCTTCTATATACCTAAGTTGGAAATCTCCAACCTTTTCTTTTCTGCGAAATATTTTATAGATTCTCTTCCAACAATTCCTTTTCTTTTAAAAGAATCCCTGGTAGCGCAACCTGAATCTTCTTTTCCCCACGGAACTAAAGATTTCTCAATGCAAAATTCAGTAAGAAACACACACATTGGTTGCCACAAGAAATTGAGCTGGAATATTCCATGAGATGCACAATACACTGACAATTCATCGTTTATTAGGGAAGCCAGTGGAGTGTGTATTCCTCTCCCAGTCTATTCTGGATCGCATCGAATCAATCCAGAGCACGAATGTAAGGAAAAGAAGAGAATAAATCAATCATCTATGAGGAGAGAAAACAATTAACAACTACCTAGCATCGGTGATAAGGAAGGGTGAAGAGACAAAGTCGGCACGCGACCCAGTGGTGGTGGTGTGGCTTGAAGGTACAGCCTCCTTTGTGGAACCTGAGACTGGCGGCGGCGGAGGTGGCTAGAATCAGGCTTCACAACGGCGATGGACACGGTTTATTGATCTGTATAATATAAAACCCAAAGTAATTACATGTGTCACGTGAAATTCTCAACACCTCCTTTTCAAAAAACTCACGTGGAACTTACCATAACTGTCTGATGGTCTGAACCTGGACTCTGCATATTGTTCTAACTAATTCATGCTGAACAAATGAGCTTTCCATATAGGCATTTTTTAAACTTACTTTCCATATAGGTTGGCTAAGATCACCTACATAAGTGATAAGAAAATTAACACCTGGAGGGAGAAATATTTCAGTTTGTGGAAATAATATCGAAACTATTATACCTACAACACTACCACTATTAGCTGATTGGGTAAGTTTGTTTCTTTGATTTTATATATATTGAAGGTTTTAAGAGGAAATAAAAGATCAGTATGTGTCTCAGATTCTACGCAAATATCACATAAATGTCCTAATTCACTCTTAAGTACCCGGTTTCTACAAGAACTCTATATACCAACTAAACATTTTAAGTTCTCAGATTAAGAGGAAATAACAGATCAATATGTGTTTCAGATTCTATGCAGATATCACAGCAATGTCGTAATCTACTCTTAAGTACTTGGTTTCTATACGAACTCTATATACCAACAACATTTTTAAGTTATCAGATTTAACTTCAAAATATAGGATGCTTGTTCTGTTATCATCCAAAAGAACGCATACAATTCAAATGCAAAGAATACGATATCAATTCTGACTATCATCCAAAAGTATGCATGCATACCATCCAACATAAGAAATACATAAAGATTTTTATTGCAAAAAAACATAAAGATTCTTTTTTTAGAGCAACCGGCAGGAGCTCTGCCTTTTCTATTAGAAGGGGGAATAAAGGTCACCAATACAGACAGGCATGTTTGAGGTAGGTGTAAACATGCCCGAAAAAAACCACCATAAAAACACACAAGACCCGAGAACTTAATCTGGTTCGGCTGGGATAGCCGGCCCGCGCGCAGGATAAGCAGTCGATCTTTGGAGGATGTCGTCTCTAGCATTGTAAGCCACCTCAACGTATGTCATGCGATGATCGGTGAATATTCTCCTGTTGCGTTCTTTCCAAACATTCCACGTGGCATATAGTAATCGTCTGCTGAGCCTATTTTGTTCAGTAGTCGCCTTTCCTTCAATCAGGTCATCCCACCATTCGGAAATGGACGGGAGGGCTTGGCCTTGGCTTCCCATAACATCGTTGTCCCATGATTGTGTTGTGTTCCACACGGCCTTCGTGAAGGGGTAGTCTTTGCATAAGTGGGTGGCAGTTTCAGGGGCCGAGCCGCATAATTTGCAGGCTGGGTCGTTTGGCCATCCCCGGATGGCTAGCATGTCAGCAGTGAGGGGCTTCCCGTGGAGAGCCAGCCAGGAGAAGAGTTTGCACTTTGGTTCGGCGTGCGCAGACCAAATTTTCTGGGCCCTGGATCTAGGGAAGCAACCATTGAATTGGGCGTGGTAGGCAGAGCTAGCGGTGTAAACTCCGTCGGCAGTCAAAGTCCACCTGATGGAGTCCCGTTGAAGAGGCTCAAGCTGGGTGCTCTGGATGACGTCCCAGACCTCCAGGAATTGGGATAGCTGGATGGGGGAGTTGAGGCGAGCCACCGATCTGATCTAGTTTCCGTTGGTGAGCTCTTTCGAAACCGATCTTTGTTTTCTTGAGGCAATGGAGTAGAGTTCAGGTACCCACAGTTTTAGCGACCCCCGGCCACTCCAACTGTCGTGCCAGAAGGAGGCAGATTCACCGTTTCCAATTGTTATCTTTGTGCAAGCTCTGAAGAAATCCATATCGGCCGAGTTGCAAGGAAGCTTGGTTCCTGCCCAAGTGCGCTCTGGGTCGGTCCATTGTAGCCAGGGCCACCTCAGTCTCAAAGCCCGCCCGGAGCGAGCAAGGTCAGGCATCCCAAGACCTCCCAAAGCCTTTGGCCTACAGACAGTCTTCCAGTTGACAAGCGCTTTTCCTTTCGCGGCATGCTCTCCTTCGTCTCCCGCCCAGATGAAGTTCCTAACAATCCTGGTGATATGCTTGCGAGCCCATTTTGTGAGCGGGATGGCGGTGGAGTGGTAGACGGTAGTGGCCATGAGCACGGATTTTGCTAGGGCGACTCTTCCCGGTTGCGCAATGTTCTTTCCATACCATCCATGAAGCTTCCCCGTGATCTTGTCAAAGAGGGGTTGGAAGTCCACTTTTCGTAGGCGACGAATGTGTAGAGGTAGGCCCAGGTATTCTCCCGGGAAGCTGTAAAGCCTTGTAGGGAAAGCAGAGAGCACGTCGTCGAGGTTTACAGCTCCGCATTGCACCAGGAAGATCTCGGTTTTTTCCAAGTTCATCACAAGGCCGTTGGCTTTCCCGAAACTGTCTAGGATTGCTTTGATGGCAAGAAGTTCCTCTCTTATAGGACTAACAAAAATTCCGGCGTCGTCAGCATAAAGTGATATACGGCATCTGGTCGTGCGGGAGCGAATGGGCCTCAGAATTCCCCAGAGAGTGGCTTCTGCCAGAATGCGTTGAAGTGGGTCGATAGCTAGAATGAAGAGCATGGGCGATAGCGGGTCGCCCTGCCGAAGTCCCCTTTGATGCTAGAAAGGCATGACAGGGTCTCCATTGAGTAGAACTCTTGAAGATGCGGAAGCAAGGGAAAGGCAGACCCATTCCCTCCACATGGGGCCAAAACCCAGGGCAGTCAGAACCTCCATCAGGTAGGCCCATCCCACAGAGTCGAAATCTTTTGAGATATCAATCTTTAGGAAAAGGCTGGGGACCTTCGAGGAGTGTAGCTCTTTAATCAGGTTTTGCACGTGCATGAAGTTATCATGAATACTCCTCTTCTTCACGAATGCGCTTTGGCATTTGGAGACGATGTCTGGGAGGATGGGAGCCAGACGGTTTGCGAGGAGCTTGGAGAATTTTTTTGATAGGCTGTGGATGAGGTTGATGGGTCTGTAGTCTCCTATTGTAGAGGCATCGAGTTTCTTCGGGATGAGGATGATGTTGGCCGAGTTGATGAGGTGGACATAGTTGGCTCGGAGCTTGGACATGTGGATGATGGCATTGATGACATCGGTCTTTATGATATCCCAACACGATTTGAAGAAGGCTCCAATGAAGCCGTCGGGCCCTAGCGCTTTGATTGAAGGCAGGGACAAGACCACATCCTTTATCTCTTTATGGTCGAAAGGGGCGTCCAAATCATCGAGGTCGTGTGGAGCATAGCCCAGGCCATCCCAATCCAGGCCCGCCTGTCTGCGAGCAGGGGAGCCCAACTGTTCTCAAAAATGTTGCAGTAAGGCCGCTTCTTTATCTTCATTCAATATAGCTGTGCCCATAGCCATGGTCATCGATTGAATGTAGACCTTCCTCCGTCGTCCGTTTGCCCTAGCGTGGAAGAGCTTCGTGTTAGCATCGCCCAAGCGAATCCAGGTGAGTCTCGATCTTTGGCGAAGCTTGATTTTCTGAATGGCTAGGAGACCTACATAGGAGGGCTTTAGGCGTCAACGTAATTCTCTCTCGTCATCCGAGAGTGGCCTTGACTCCTTGGCGAGATCAATCCGCCAGATAATCTCCTTGGTCATGTCAATTTGCTTTCTCAGGAATCTGACACTTTGTTGTTGCCACTTCTTGAGGGGCTTAGCTGTGCGGGAAAGCTTGGTGTGGATTCTGCGGACGGGGTCTAAGTTGCAGACGTCCTTATTCCAGGATGCAACCACGGTTTCTTTGAATCCATGCATGCGAAGCCAGAATTCTTCGAACTTGAATGATGGCTTCCTGTTGGTTGAAACCTGCCCCTGCAGGAGAAGGGGGGCATGATCTGAGCATGCCGAGGTGATCGCTTGAAGGTGCGCGTTCGGAAAGAGCAAGTCCCGATCATCCGAGAAGAAAACATGGTCAATCTTGGTGAGGGACGGGTCGTCTTGGGAGTTTGACCAGGTGAATATTCTACCAAGCATGCGGATGTCCTTTAGATGCAGGAAGTCCCTGGCTTCCCTAAACTTGCGGATGAGGCCGCGGTTGATGTTGAGGTTGTTTTTGTCCGAAGCCTTAGTGATTAAGTTGAAATCGCCCACCAGGAGCCATTCAGTCCGGACAAGAGGCTTGAGCTCACGGAGCTCGTGAATGAAGGTGATCTTCTCATGGTTGCCTTGAGGGACGTAGACACAAGTGAGATTCCATTTGATCCCTTCTTAGAGCATCGTGATCCTGGCGGACATCGTGGACGCCGTAGCATGCGGGTCTGATAAGGTGAAGAATACTTTTGAAGCTGCGATGATGATACCTCCCTTGGTGCCCGTGGCCGGGAGAAAGGCAAAATTGTCGGTGTAGTTCGGTCCTAGCATACCGGAGATTATTGCGTTATTGACCACTTCGAGTTTGATTTCTTGGAGGCAAATGATTGTGGCATGGGAGTCTCTGGCGACGTCGCGGACAGCGTTTTCACTACATTCATGGGAACATAATCCACCAGATAGACTATTTAACATGCTGCCAACTCCCAACATCGGAGCCTTCTGTCCACTACCTCAATAGTTATTCTTTTTCATCCATGTATCTACACATGTACAGATGCATCCAGTTAAAAATATTGAGCAGAAACCTACCATATATGTGATAACAATATGTGGTGGGGTTGGAAGAGAAGTGGAGTAGCAAGACAGGAATTTTATCAAACATGGGAAATGCATAGAGATGTATGCTCAATGATGAGACTTATATATCCCGGTATGCTCACATATCCTTATCCAGCAAGCATGAGATGAAGTCTGCAATTGAAGCGTGACGGATGCGTGCACAAGGCGCTAGCACTCATGTGGATAAATAAAAAATGAACACCAGGCTTAATCATGCAACTGAAATCATAGGATAGTGTGCATAGCATGTCTGATTGAGAGGATTTAAGAAAAAACCCGGACTTTCAAAAAAATGAACACCAAACTTTATCATGCAACTAAAATAATGGGATAGTGTGCATAGTAAAATGATTTTCAGAAAATAAATACGTGGATCTACGGTTCTGCATCAAAGGGACCTTTTAAAATAACAATCGTGCTCTAAAAATGTGATGCGCGAGATAATGATATCATGTGCAGATCAAACTTAATAGAAGGAAAGAGCTAAAGTACGTGTACCTGCAACATAAGTGTGCCATAGCTTATAAATCAGAAGAATTAATCATACGCACATTCCAAGATTTACGTAGCACAACAATGAAGATTATATTTCCAAACATTCATGGACAACTCCAGCACGCCAACTTGTAAGTTGTAATTGATAATAAAGTGGAGAGACACCTCCACATAATAATAAACCTACTGAATATATTAGTTGTAGCCTGCATCCTGTATTTCCGCCCATAAAAACATTACATGTAAGAACATTTGTTGTCGATGGAGAATCATGTGACCCATAAAAAATTGTACGACTTCATAAGCTTAAAAAATTATCCGCTCCTAGTTCAATATATACACTGTACAGAACTCATACAAGTCTAGCTCTTGCATAACAACTATTTTCAGCTATCAGAACATAGACTAAAAAGTGATGAAGCACTGTCAAATCAAAATACAACAAAACTATATTAAGAATCATGCCCTTGCAGCAGACTCTAAAGAGCCATGGTACCATTAACATATTTTAAAGGACCATGGAAGCATGGATGAGAAAGAATGGGGCTAATGTCTATATGCAATCCAAATAATAAATAAACTATGCAAGAAGCAGATAAAAGGTTCATTTAAATGGAGGAATCTAAATGATAAATCAAACAAAAGTTCGCACTTACGGTTGTATTTGGGTCATGTAAGAAATAATATAGTACTTTGATTGCCACATTATGCTGAAACAGCTCTCGGTATATTATGCTGAAATGGCTCTCGGTATATTCTCAAGCAGTCAAACTTCCACTATATATCTAAAGAAAGAATTGAATATTCCTACAGTACCATCATAGAGATAGAATGCAAGTTTCACTTAAGTAAATATAGATCATCAACTCAGCTTCTTCTCTTTTGTGCAACAGTACTACTCATGATAACACTCAGGATTGTTTAGAGAAATGAAAACAAGTAACCCCTGAACTGCATCTAAATGGAAATTGTATGCCTAAGAAACATCAACAAACCAAGAACACCAATAATTAGTAGTAACCAATCATGGTGGACGCATACATTGTACTACTTGCAAGTAGAGGATGACATCGTCGAAGGTCGTGTTCTTCTTGCTGTGACACAACTTGACGGGCATCAGCCGCATCGCCCTGACTTCCCGGTAGAGAGGCAAGAAAACCACATGTAGTTGGGCAGCACCTTACCAGATCATGGAATACGATGCCTGCACATGGATGGCTGATGGCTCAATGCACGGCGCCCAGAAAATGCTTGGTGCGTGGTTGATGTAGAGCTCGTTGGGAACCCCAAGAGGAAGGTATGATGAGCACAGCAGCAAGTTTCCCTCAGTTATGAAACCAAGGTTTAATCGAACCAGTAGGAGAAAGGAAACACCCCAAAGGTGCTACTAGCTGAGCTTTGGCAGGGCGCACTACCGGTGCTAGTAGCAACGTGGAGACCTGCACAACACAACCACAGAACTTTGTCCCCAACTTGCGATGAGGTTGTCAATCTCACCGTGTTTTGCGGAAAACAAAGGATTACACGTATCGAATGGAAAGAAGTAAAAGTTTGCAGAAAGTAAACACAAAACAGTAAACAGTTGTAGATTGTATGTAAAAGACAAGGACCGGGATCCATAGTTCACTAGAGGTGGCTCTCCTTAGATAGATAACATGCTGGGTAAACAAATTACAGCGGGGCAATTGACAAACACCAAGAAAGCAATACATGCATATACTAATCATCTTGACTCTTTTGAGATTCGATTGGGCATTACAACATTATACATAGACCGCCATCCAACTGCATCTATGACTAATAATCCACCTTCAGGTTATCATCCGAACCCCCTCTAGTATTAAGTTGCAAGCAACATATTATTGCTTTACGAACTGTGTGTAAAGTAAACAATACGATTGTTCTATGAACAAAGGATTGTTGTTTTCTCCCTAGTAGCAACAACACATCTAGTACCTTAGAGATTTCTGTCACTTCTCCAGATTACTAGAGGCATAAACCCACTATCGAGCACAAATACTAACTCTTGGAGTTGCTAGCATCTACTTGGCCAAGATAGCTACTAACAACGGAGAGCATGCAAGATCACAAATAACAAAGACATGATAGAATCAATAATCAATCTGAAATAGCATCTCAATATCCATCGGATCCCCGCAAACACAACATGCAGAATTACAAATAGATGATCTTGATCATGAACGGAGCTCACAAGATCTAGACATGAAAGCACAAAGGAGGAGAACCAACCATCTAGCTACTACATGGATCCATAGTCCAAGGATGAACTACTCACGCATCACACTGGAGGCTTGCATGGTGATGAAGAAGGCCTCCAGGGTGAATTCCCCTCTCCGGCAGGGTGTCGGGAAGAGCTTCAGATCCCTCTCGATCTAGGGATGGAGATGACGGTGGCTACAGACTCTTTCGTGGATTTTTGATCGGGTCCTTAGGGTTTTCGTCCCGAGGGAAATATATAGGCGGAAGGAGAGGCCGAGGGGGTGCCGGGAGCGGCCACACCACCCCCTGGCGTGGGCCAGGCCTGGCCGCGTGGCCAGGTGGTGTGGTGGCTCCCTGGCCCTTCTCCGTCTCGTATTCTGGCACTTGATGTCTTCCGGAAAAATAGGCACTTTGGCTTTTGTCCCGTCCAATTCCGAGAATATTCATTTTCTGACTTTCCTGGAACCAAAAACAGTAGAAAACAGGCAGCTGGCACTGTGGCTCTTGTTAATAGGTTAGTCCAATAAATCATATGAAAAGTACTCCAAAGTTGGAACAAAACACAAGAAAGTGGATAAAACCAATCATGGAACATCAAAAATTATAGATACATTTGCAATGTATCAATGGCCATGGTAAGAGCTTGCTTGCAAGGTGCACGAAACGGGTACCACGAGGGGAGGCAGGTCAGAGAGGAGATATCATGACGGAGGGAGGTAGGCTCGCCGTCATGGGAAGATTTGGAGGCGCGGTAGAGGCCGCGCTCGTCGGCGCTGGCCGGTGGTAGTCTAATGGGAGCGCGGGGCGCACAGGAGACCCGGTTCAGCGGCAGGGGCGGCCCGCGCTGGATAATACCGGTGGGGACATTATATCCTTGTCTCCGTCGATGTTGTTCATTGTCACGGCGGGGGCAGGGGTGGTCGGCGGAGGCTATGGGGTATGCGAGCTGGAGGCAATCAGCGGCGGCCTGCCCTGGTGGCCGGTATCGAGATGGGCGGATGCAGGAGATGGCATAATTAGTGTCGTGAGATCCGATCCAGCAGGTTGATCGCAATGGCAATCGGCGTCGGTGCTTCGGCCCCCATGTCGGCGTGTGATCACCTCAGAGGACGAAAGGTTGGATGAAGTGTCAACGTATTGGCAAAAAACGGAACATCACTTTCATTTTAGGTAGTAGAGATAGAGATAGAGAAACATACCGGTTAAATACCTCGTGATGTCCATCCTCATATGAGCCAGGTAGCGAACGGAACATTATCAACTCAACGCAGCCCATGCGTGTAGAAGTACTAATTGGGCCACTTCCATCCATGGTCCAGCCGGGTGGAACAAGAGCAAGGGGACACTCGAGCGTCAGTGAGGAGGACTCGTCCACCTAGGACGCGTTTGGTAGGCTGCATGTCATTCTTGGTTCCCGTGGATAGTGCTGATTAGGACACTGCCACACTCATACGAGCACAAAGTCACCATTTACAGTTTGTTTGGTAAGCTACAGAGAATGTTTTTGCGTGAGGATAGCAAAAAATGTCTGTTGTTTGTTTGTGTATGCTAGTTTGGCTGTCACGTTAACAAGTACACCTAAACACTCATTAGCACTAATTTGTTCTCCATTTGTGAGCTATCACGGCTACGCCAATGATGGAGGCCGGTGGTGCACATGTTGAGGCTGTGCGGCGACGGAGAGCGGCGTGGCACCTGTTGTGGCCTTGTCGCTGTCTCCTTCCAGCCGGCTGTCCTAGTCCTCGCCGTATCTTCGGTTAAGGGAGTCTTGGGCTCTGCTCCACCACAGACGCAGATCCATGTAGAAAGCCGTTGCCGATGCCCATGGAGTCTAGCTCCGCCCTGTTCCTCCATCTCCACCACGTAGAGCATCGGCCCAACACTAAAAATCTTCTCTGCTGAACCCCTATGCAGCACCGCGGCAAGCCAAGCCGCCCCGCACGGCCCCCATGCGCACGGGAAGAGGAAATCCCACCACCGCCACCGCACCGTCAATGAGCAGCCTCTCCATCTTGCTTGCCGTGTCAGCGGTCCTTGCCCACGACGTCTAGGAACTCATCTCCAACCTCAACTCATCTCCAACCTCAACTCTAACCTCATCTTCAACCTCAACTCTAACCTCATCTTCAACCTCAACTCATCTCTAACCTCATCTTCAATCGTTCAAAAAGGAGGAGGAAAAAACTCCATCTTCAACCTTGAGAAGCTACAGATGGATTCCTATACATCCATCAAAACAAAAAACTTGCAACGTGAGAGTTGTGGGGATCTACGGGATCAAGCTACACCTCAAAGGAAACTTTGAATGATTGATTCTATCCGACAAATATAAAGAAATACACCCAAAAAAGCTCCAACTTTGATCACAAATATGAGAAGATATGAATCATGAACCTCAAAGCTGATGGTTAGAATGAACCCCATTGTCGATCCATATCTTTTTCATATAGAGCTCGACTCGATTTGAAATTTGTATGTGCTAATTACAAGTGGTTGAGATGAACATGCTTAGAGAGGAGAGAGAACCCAACATGTGTATGCGTAGGTACAAGAAAGGTCTCACAAGGTTCTTTAAAATATCTGCACTCGGGCCTAACTCCACGAAAACACTTGAATCGAGCGTCGTCCCTGGGCTACCTCTGGGCTGCTTTAAGGTATGTGCTCATGCGGGCCAAAAGAGGATGCATGTAACCAATCGAACCGATTTTGTTCCCCGACGGCCTGGATGGAGGAACAACTAGCTACTAAATGCCTCCCTAGTGTGTGCATAGGTTGATTCGGGTGAAGTACGAAACTGGTGACGACGCACCGATTCCATTTAATAATAGAGATTGCAAGATGAACGTTGTGCGTTGCCACGAATTTTTAACTTTTACTAGGTGGGCGTGTGAACTTCGCCCCGTGGCCTATATCATGTTTAGATATTTCTACCGAGCACACGAGTTTTCGGTCACATATTTCTCTTTTTGTCCAGTTCTTTCAATACAGTAATAGTTCATACATGGTTAATTGGTGGAGTGTTGTTAGCACTTGGGTCCAATCTTATTATTAGAATATAAATGAATATTTCCAGGTTAAAAATAAATAAATGTTTATTTCCTTTCTCTAAGCACATGATTTATCTAACCATTAAATTAACACACGAAGGATTGGTGATACAAAATTCAGGAACAATTGTGTCCATCCATAGTAAATTTTGCAAAGTGAGAAGAAGAATAAAAATGAGAGTTGGGGAGAAGGAAATGACAGCTCGACTTAGGGCGGATTCTAGACTCAACCTATCCACAACACCGCCTACTCATGACGTCTGCCTGTTTCTCACACAAGTTGAAGGAGAAGAGAGAGCTGGGAGTGGAGGATAGGAGCAGATGATAGGGTGACCAGCCTGAGGAGGAAACGCCTTTCCTCGTCTCTAGGAAAATACGGACCAGAAGGTTTAGGTGGAGTCGACCTGCCCAGGTGCCTCCCTCTCCCATGCAATGGTGCCTTAGAGTCGATTTCCCCACACCTCCTCTGCAGGCTCAACTCCACACCAAAGACCTAGCTTCGAGATGCGTCTCCAAGCACCCCGCCTGACCAGTGCCTCCTTCGGCGCCTCATCACCGTTGGCTCGTCCTCCTGTGCGACACCTCCGCTTGGAGCAACGCTTCCGTGAACCCCTCCTAGCGCATGGCCGGGGGAGGAAGCCTAAAGGAGTTGCGACTGAGCGGGCTTAGTGTGGTACCAGTCAAAGAATCGTAAGCAGCAGCTGGACACCTTAGCCCAGAGCTCTCGAGGAAGACTAATGGAGAGGTGAGGGAAAGAGAGAGTGAGCGTGTGACACCCCCGGGATCAGGGTTAAACAAATCCCAGACCTTAGCCTAACATAAAGTTAACATAGAGCTTGAGGATATCAAGTGAAGAAATCGGTAAGACAACAGTAACCCTACGACACAAAAATTATTACAGCAAGCTCATATCTGAGCGAAGAACCAAAATATTACAAGCAGAGGTCACTGACCACAAACATCAAACAACGGAAGGCAAACTATGCTATTAAGTACAGCAAACTTAACAAATGGCCTAAGAGGCCTGAAGCATACTGATGACGTCCCAGCCCATAGATTCCAGGCTGCCGGCCGGGAACCCCAAGCTACTCGCCGGTGTCGATATCATACCAAACTTGTCTTCAAGGTACACTTATTCCACTACAAAAGTATCAATAGATCAAGGGTGAGTACATGGTGTACTCCGCAAGACTTATGGCTGGTGGGGTTGTTTTGTATAAAGTCATCTTTGTTTGTAAACAAGAGAGAGAAGAAGCTCGTCTAACCATAATATTTTAAAAGGGGATAAGAGAGCGACATCTCGAAAGAATTGATTACCATCTTTTGATATCCACCAAGTAATCCTCATCTCACAACTAGGATCACCCCCTCGTACCCATGAGGAAGCATCCTTAAGCACACGTTGATCTACCTCATCAATATACCTCGTTCTCCTATCATACTAGATTCTCTCAATTTGGTACATCATCTGGGTGAACCCGCACTCATAGCTATGCATGGCTAAGCAAGACATAGATATAAGCTCTAGCAGTGCACACAAGCCAAACCTAGTTATGCTAGGAGCAGTGGATCAGGTAATATAAGCTCAAAGGGAGTAATGCAACATATAGGATACTCTATCTATCGATAAAAGACCATAGTAGAATCGTATGCATCATGGCAAGAATGAAATACTTTTGAAAGCATAGGATTGTATCATGGTGGGGCTATGCTTGCCTTTGCCTGTTGATAACCAAATAGCATATCTTTGGATATCTTGTACTTGACTTGATTACAGTTGGTCAAGTATTGTTCGTCGATCTTCAAGCTTCGATGGTGTTGATTTCGGTCTTCGATCTCGATCTCGATCTCGATATCGTATTCTACCGGGAAGAAGCAAACACCGGAAAGAAAGGGGAAACAACAATCAACACATGGCATCGATGCAATGCTAGAGCAAGGATGATGATATGACAAGTTAAACAGAGTTGAAATGTAACCCTAAGGCATGCTTGGCAATTTAAGCGGGATCCGAGGGGTCCAAACCCTAGAACAGGAGAAACCTCAGAGTCACCTGCGGGGGTTCATCTGTTATTCTAATTAAACTTGTAATAAAAGTTGCTTAACAATGCATGCTTTTGATGCTAAAGTGTAGATCTTGTTTTTTAAACATTTTGATATATTATTTATATTTTTCTGAGTAAATATGAATTAGTTATTGAATTTCTAGTACTTAATCAATTTCTAAAAATAAAAAAGGGGAAACCTTTTTACACCGGGGCGTGCCCTAGCCAGTGAGGCTGACAAGAGGCCCGGTGCCACTTTAGCATCCATGCGGCAAGGCGGGCCCACTATGGGTTTGACCGGGGCTGACCGCTCTTGCTGACGTCATGGTGACGTCAGCATGACGTCACCGCGGAGGTGCCCTCAGGTGGACTGCGAGGACGTCGACGTGGTGCTCGCGGGGCTGCGCGGACGCGCTTGTTCGAACCGCGAGGTCACGGTGAGCCTAAATCTAGCGGCGCCGCTACTAGATGGCCACCGGAGACAGCCATGAACTAGCGTGGCGGCAGGCAGAGGACAACATCGGGGAACGCTACAAAGCGAGAGGAAGAGAGGGGAAAGGCGCCTGAGCTTCATGATACGTCCAAAATGTATCTACTTTCCCAAACACTTTTGCTATTGTTTCTCCTCTAAACTTGTGTGATTTGGATGCAACTAACACGGACTGACGCTGTTTTCAGCAGAATTGCCTTGGTGTCTACTTTTTGTGCAGAAAATCAACTATCAGGAAAAATCCCGGAAAATATGCTAGAAATCCTATTTCACCCGAAGACTCCAGGAGCCAGAATACGAGACGGAGAAGAGCCAGGGGGTGGCCACACCACCTGGTGGCGCGGCCCAGGCCAGGCCGCACCAGGGGGTGGTGTGCCCCCTAGGCACCCCCTCGGTCTCCCTCTTCGCCTATAAGAAGCCTTCTGACCTAAAAACTCTGAGGGTTCGACGTTTTTCTAGAAGGAGTTCCACTCCACCACCACCACCAGATTTCACGAAACAGCACCAGAAACTCCGTTCTGGCACCCTGCCGGGACGGAGAATTGGAGGAGATCATCGCCATCATCATCACCATCACTTCTCCATTGACCATCCATGTTTCCCCCATCTATGAGTGAGTAATCCCCCGCTGTAGGCTATGGGGATGGTAGGGATTGGATGAGATCGTTCATGTAATGGCATCAGATTGTTAGGGCATGGTGCCTAGTATCTTTTATTAGTGCTTTATGACTTTGTTGCGACTTGTTATGCTTAATGCTTGACACTAGGGTCCGAGTGCCATGATTTAAGATCTGAACATGTTATTGATTCATTATGATAGTATTGTTTTTGGTCTTATCTGCAAGTTGTATACACATGTTGTTGTCCGGAACCAATGGCCCCGAAGTGACAGAAATCGGGATAACCGGAGGGAATGGCTTTGATGTGAGGATCACATGTGTTCACGGAGTGTTAATGCATTTCTCCGGTGCTCTATTAAAAGGAGCACCTTAATTGCCAGTAGTTCCCTTGAGGCCCCGCTGCAAATGGGCTGGTAGGACAAAATATGTTGTGCAAGTTCTCATTGCGAGCACGTATGACTATATATGGAACACATGCCTAGGATTATCTAGTACTTGGATGCTTTATCTTATTTATCTGCAATTGCCCTATGTTCTGATTGCTATGTGAATTGTCTTGTCCATGCAACGCCCGTCCATCCATCCATATGCCTACCGCACTCGAATCCTATTGTTTACTGCTATTGTCACTTCTGTCTTTACTTTACTACTGCTGCTACTTTGCTATTCCTACTATAAAACTGTTGCTACTGATAAACTGCTGTGAGCAAGATTGTTTCCAGGTGCAGCTGAATTGACAACTCAGTTGTTAAGGCTTATAAATATTCTTTGGCTCCCCTTGTGTCGAATCAATAAATTGGGTTTCACTTCCCTCGAAAATACTACGATACACCCCCTATACTTGTGGGTCATCAAGACTATTTTCTAGCGCCGTTGCCAGGGAGCATAGCTTTATTTATCAAGTTTACTTGGATTCTCTATTGTTCGCTGCTATCCATCCATCATGGGTAAGTCTCGTGATGGCAAGGTTCCTATTTTACCATCTACTACAAGAAGAGGTATGGTTCTGAACACCTCTGCTGCTCTTGATTCACCATCTGTTATAAGTAAGCTTGTTACACCACCACATACACATGCTACACACACTACTACTGCTGAATCTGAAACTTCTGAGACTTATGATGTTGCTTCTATTGTGCTTGATAAGAGTGGTTCATTAGGTCCTTTCCTAGATGCTATGATTGCTAGAACTATAGCTAGAAATACCGAAACTCCTAATGAAGACACTACCACTCCTGTTAGTTCACCTGAGTCTAGTAAAAGTTATGATATTGAAGATGGTTATGTTGAGATGACCGATGAATTTATTAAAGAATGTAAAAACACCCATGATAGGAGCGCTGCTAAGAGTCTCCTTGAGAGGCGTACTATTAGACCCAAATTGTCTCATATTGCTAAGTTTGCTACTTCTCCCATAAACATTATAGATGAAGATTATGATTTCTCTCTCGATCTATCTTACATAGCTATTGTCAAGAAAGAACCTTTTTGTGGGACTAAGAATGAAAGTGCGGTAGCACATATGAATGAACTTTCTACCATGAGTGGCCTATTTTCTGATGATATTAAGATGCGTACTTACTTTGTTGCTAAGATTTTCCCCTTTTCACTAAAAGGAGAAGCTAAAACTTGGTTTAGTAATTTACCTCCTGGATCTATTGATAGCCCTGAGTGCTTGATTAGTACTTTCCTACAGAAATATTTTCCTCCTAGTGCTAGACATGCTATTTTGCAGGAACTTTTTGATTTTAAACAGGGAGAAAAAGAGGTATTGCCCGAATCTTGGGCAAGGTTTTGTGCTTTGATTCATGCACAAGATGGAAGTCCATTACCTAAGAATGAGCTTCTTGATATATTTTATAATGGACTAACCAAAGAATCTAGGACATACCTGGATAGTTGTGCTGATTGTGTTTTCAGGAATAGGACTCCAAAGGAAGCTGAGGAATTAATGGCTAAAATAAGCAATAACTATGAATATTGGACTCCTCCTAAACAAGCTTTATACCTGAAGTAATTGTACTTGAACCTACTATTCCGGTGCCTATTCCAACATCAAAGAAGAGGGGAGTTATTGAATTAAATGATGAAGTGATGAAGGAAGCTCAGAAATTTCTTAAGGAGAAGGGAATTAAAGCTGCAGATGTCAAGAATTTACCTCCTATAGAATAATTATGTAAGCCTATTCCCTACTCACCCACTATTGAGGTACACTCTCTCCAACACTTTGATGAAGGTGACATCCCTTACTCTAAACCTCCTGATCAATGCTTAGAAGAATTTGATATCTTTATTGTTAAGCAAGATAATTTTAATAAAAGGGTGCAAAATCATCTAATGGAAAACACTAGAGCTATTGTTGAGTTGAAAGATATTGTGGAAAGAACCTCTAATGATGTTAAAATGATTGTTAAACACTTTCAAATAGTTCAAACTCAAATAGATCAACTCGTTAAAGTACAAAACGACTTGCTAGTTAATGCTGCTAAAGAAAAACATGGTTATGAAATTAGAACTAGAAGTGGAGCTGCTACCTAGGATCCTCTATATCCTAAAGGGCATCCCAGAAGAATTGAGCATGATTCTCAACAAGCTGAAAATAGTGGTTCTACTCATAAGAAAAGGAAAAAGAAACATAAAACTGTTGTAGAACCCTCTGAACCTGTTTTAGATCCTAATAGTATATCTATCTCTGATGCTGAAACTGATAGTGGTAATGAAGAAAATGAAGTTCCTAATGAGGAAAAAGTTGAAGAAGAACCTGAAAACCACACTAAGGATACTAAATACACTAAAGACGATTTTGTTCCTAAGAAACATGGTAGTGAAAGAGAACCTTGGGTCCAAAAACCTATGACATTCCCTGATAAGAACACAAGTCAAAGGAGGATGAACATTATAATAAGTTTTGTGAGTGGATGAAACCTTTATTCTTGCAAATTTCATTGACTGATGCTATTAAATTGCCTCCTTACTCAAAGTATATGAAGGATATTGTCTCGAATAAAAGGAAGATCCCTAATGAAGAAATTTCTACTTTACTTGCTAATTATTCCTTCAATGGCAAGGTTCCTAAGAAACTTGGAGACCCAGGATTCCAAATTTCCCTTGCTCTATTAAGAACAGTTATGTTAGAACTGCTTTGTGTGATTTGGGAGCTAGAGTTAATGTTATGCCTTTCTCTCTCTATAAGAGGCTTCAACTAGAAAAATTAATACCAACTGATATATCTTTGCAAATGGCTGATAAATCTACCACTATTCCTGTGGGTATATGTGAGGATGTACCTGTTCAAGTGGCTCATAATTGCTTGATATTAACTGATTTTGTTGTGCTTGAAATGCCTGAAGATGATAATATGTCTATTATTCTTGAGAGACCTTTTCTTAATACTGCAGGAGCTGTTATTAATTGTAATTAAGGAAAGGTGACTTTCAATGTGAATGACAAGGAACATACTGTCTATTTCCCCAAGAAGGTTGAAAGAACTTATGGTTTGAATTCAATTGAACATGTTGAGGGCATTCAAGTTGGAGAAATATATTGTCCCATACCAAGAGAAAAATTTGAAACTATTATGATTGGGACCATTGCTATCAAGGTTGAGGTAACATAATCATTAGTGGAATACAAAGTTTTGTCTCATATGGAATTGTTTTGGTAGCAAGACCTGATCAACCTTGTTAACAAAAGGATTTCATTGAACAAAACAATGTTTTCACTATGATTATCTCCGTTTACTTCTATTCTGTCCATTTTAGTTTCTGCTTTTGTTTAGTTTTCTTTTTGTTATTAGTTGCTTGCATGTTAGAGTGTCTTAGAAATTCTGTAGTTCTAGCTTTGTTTTGTCCTTGCATCATGTTTCCAAAAAAATCTGTCTGTCAGAAAATCATTCTTCTATGTCTGAAAATGCCCAATAATAAAGTGTCTCGAAAAATTCCAGAAAATTCATATTAAATTTTTACGTGAAAAAGGGGCAGAGGAGTACCTGGGAGGTACCAGGGGGACCCACCAGGCAGGCACACCACCTGGTGGCGTGGCCTGCCCTGGTTGGCGCCAAGCCCTGGTGTGGGCCACCCCTGGCCCCCACCAACTCTCTCACCTGCCACTTTCTTCTCTCTCCCGAGTAAGCTCCATTTCATTGCTCAAAATCGCATTCTTGTTGTGCTTGCTCTCGATTTTTTCGATCTCCTTGCTCAGCCCATCTTTCTTGCTGAAATTTGGAGCATTTGTTCCCTGGTATGTGACTCCTCTCCTTGTCCAAGTAGATTTGAGTTTAGTGGATTATTTATTGAGTATTTTGCTGCTGTAGGTGACTGGTTATGAGAACTTGTAAGCTTGTTTGATGCTTAGAGATATAGTTTTGATGCATGTTTAGGCCTCTTACAAGCCCCTATGAGTAGAATCCTTCATTATATTTACTTTGCAATCACTTGTTTAATAGGTGTTTAAATTTCAGAATAGAAGATGAGTGAGCACCAGCTAAACCAACATGAATTATGGGTGCCTGAGATCATGAAGGTCCACCAGGAGGAGGAAGTTTTTCCCTCCATTTATCCATGTTCTGAGTTCACGAGAGCTACCGGAATTCTCCAAGATTTCCACACTTTGGTTTCTAATGCAGGGTTGGAGCACTTTTTGGAGGATGAACTTTGTCAATTTGTGAAACTAACCATGTTTGTGGTGCAGGACTTCCAATTTAGTCACTCTTTGCCTAACCCCATGGTCCACTACAAAATTTACAATATTGCTGTCGACCTTTCTCTCGATGACTTTTGTGCAGCAATTAAGGTACCTCAATGGGGATCATGTAGAAGGATTAAGGAGCGACATGAACCACTCATGGATTTATACGCAGAAATTTGCCAAGGGAGCAGCTTCTCAAAGGAGAGTGGAAAAATCCATAACATTCATCTTCCCTCCATTCGCTACTTTGCCTACTTTATTCCCAAGTGTGTTCTTGCTAGGAAAACTGCCAATAAGTTATCTTCATATGATCTAGCATTTATCTCTGCTGCTCTTAAACGAGATAGGTCTTACAACTTAGGGGCTTTGATAGCTTTTCGTCTTGCTGCTAACCGTGAGAAAGGTGGAATTTGTGGGGGCCTCATTACCTCTCGTTTACTAGCATTGCATGGTTTAGTGCCTCATCATCTAGACCTACAGTTTCCCATAGAGAGGCTTGATCTTAATTCCATGATATAGCATAAATTTGTTTCCTCGTGGGCTAGTATGAGTGAGTTATCATACGAAATAACCTTTCTCAAAGCTGGTTGGAGAAAGAGCAAGTCTGAGCGTGTTGTTCTTTTGCCTGCACCTGTTTTGTTTAACCTTGATAACAAGGAAGGATGGTCCCTCACTGAGGAGGAGCTTGACACATACTTGGGAGAGCTCTCCGAACAGGAGCAGGCCACTAGAAGGGAGGTCACAGATGATTCGGTCCAGCCCTCGAATGAGGGAGAGTCTTCATATCAGCAGCCTGCTTATGATTGGGGAGCTTCTTCTTCTTCCCATGGGCCCAACTACGACCATTCTTATCAAGATCCGCCTGCTTGGAACCCCTATTCGTACATGGATTGATACCCACTTAGGCCAAAAGCCTAAGCTTGGGGGGAGGTACGCCGACACCACACTCATCTCCATATCATGTTGCGTCGGTACTTTGTATATTCATGTTTTCGTTCTCTTTTTAGTTTTTCGTTCTTCTTTGCTTTTGCTTTCTAAAACACAAAAAGACCAAAAATATTTCTGTTCTTTCTCTTTGGTTTGCTTCTTTTTATTTTTTCCTTGGTTTGCTTTTCCCTTCTTGCTTTGTTTGAACTATTCGAAAAACCCAAAAATATTTTGCTTTGCTTGTTTTTCCTTTTGGTTCTTGTTTAAAAAATAGAAAACAACAAAAATATTTGTCGTTCTTCTTTGGTTTTGTGAGTTTGCTACAGGGTTCGGCAGTCCTCAGTGGAATATTGGTTTCATATTATTATTCAAGCCACACAAGTGAAGAGCAATAATGAGGATTAATGACAACTTGAGGCGTGGTAAGAGGCTGGTAATGAACTCTATTTGTTTTCATTTTTGTACATATACTCATCACTGTGGGCATGCTTACTCCGTTCATGTAGGGTGTATGTTATCTTTGGATGCTTAATAGTTCTTGCTTTCTTATGATTAGCTCCAGCTCGCTAATAGTTTGTAGCATGTTTTATGAATGTTTGCTTGCATTATTCTATTCATAAATTGGTATGACACCGTGGTATCCTCCTCTGAATGTTTTATTTGAATTGACTTGGCACATGCTCATGCATGCATATGACTATAATAATCAGTTAAGCCTCGATGAATTATTTTGCCTTGAGGATCTTGAATCACTTTCATGCCATGATTAGTCCTGTTTTGTTGCAAGTATGATTATGATAGCTATTGCTCTCTGTTTATCGCTCCCTTACTATTGCTAGCCTTCACTTACACTGAGTATGTTTTACTCAAGTTTCCAACTCCCTAAACCAAATATTTCCAAAGGGTCCACCATACCTACCTATTAGCATCATTTGCTACTTCTGTGCATATTCATTATGCCTTGTTTTCTTCCAAATAAAATGTTTGCTTGTTATGAGAAAGTTAGTTAGTAAAGCTCTCACGAACTTGATGGAACACTTTATCTTCTTGCACTTAATAAACATGAACCATTGCGTCCTTCTTTGTTGCGTATATGCTTGCGCTTTATAAGTTGAAATTAGCAGAACCATGTTTCATGGGGAACGCTTTCAACATTGCACTTGTACTTTGTACCCCGTTGATATCATGTTCTTTTGCTTACGGATCCCGGCGGTGTGAAATAAAAGTGGAACTTGTAAGATCATGGAGTTTGTATGTATGTTAGAGAAACGTCTGGGCCGCTAGCCTAAGCCATGCCTAATCATGGTGGAAACTTGCAGCATAACCGTAATGAGCATTCTATGAAGCATCCTCAGTAAAAATCTATGCACATAGTAAATAAAAAGATCGTTGAGATGCTCATTGTCTACTTGCCTTGTTATTTTGATTATGGGACAGCTCCCGTGTCATGTACAAGGGGTACCCCGTTGGCGGTTCTCTATGATACGTATATACTTATGAAGGAAGTTTTTGAGTGTAGGGAAGAGTAATGTGATAAGATGAAGTATGGACAAAAGCTCAAGCTTGGGGATTCCACCCGTGTAACCCCAAGAAATATCCAATAAGTACAAGCGTCAAAGCTTGGGGATGCCCAAGGCATCCCCTTTTTCATCAATAAAAATTTCAGGTTTCTTCCAAACACTTCATTTTTATTGTTTCATGCACAATTGTGTTATTCTTGGAGCGTCTTCGTTTTTGTTTTTGGTTTTTCGTTTGCTTAGTTTTCTTGAATAAATTGGTTGGACCCTCACATTCATTCATTAGTTTGCAAATAAGTTGGTTTGGATTGGAAAAGAGTAGGAAAGTTCATGCTTATAAGTGGTATAAAAGGAGCTTGTTTTTTATTGTGGCCTATGCTTTGTCATGTCATGCTTGATATTGTTTTGGCTTTATTCTTAGTGATTTTTGCTGTAGCATGACATGTTATAAACAATTGAGATTGCTTAATGTGCCTTGAAAGAATCATGCATTGTTTCAGCATATTAAAGCATAGTATTGTGGTATTCTCATTTGATGCTTTATTTGGGTTGACTTGGCGCATGCTCACACCATGTTAAGACTATCCCAAGTCACCATAGCCTCTATGATCATTTAGATTTCTACTTTTAATATCACTCTATGCTTTGATTAATGATGTTTTGTCGCTTTGCATGATTATGGCCATTATTGCTCTCTTAGTTGGTCGCTCCCAGTCTTTTGCTAGCCTCCATACCAAGTATGAGTTCCACTCATGCATCCAACTCCAAATAAAACCAAGTTATTCCCAAAGAGTCCACCATACCTACCTATTAGCATTTGCTATTCTAATTATATTCATGTTTTTATCTACCTTCCGAATTAAACTTGTTATGTGAAAATTGGTGATTAAAGCTCTCACGAACTTGATGCCACACTTTACTTTCTTGTACTTAATAATCTTGAACCATTGTGTCCATCTTTGTTGCGTATATGCTTGTGCTTTATAAGTTGAACTTAGCAGAACCATGTATCATGGGGAACGCTTTCAACATTGCATTTATTATTCCGTTGATATCATGATTCTTTTGCTTATGGATCCCAGTAGTGTTAAATAAAAGGGGAACTTGTAAGATCATGGAGTTTGTATGTATGTTAGAGAAACACCTGGGCCACTAGCCTAAGCCATGCCTAATCATGGTGGAAACTTGTAGCATAACCATAATGAGCATTCTATGAAGCATCCTCAATAAAAACCTATGCAAATAGCAAATAAAAAGATCGTTGAGATGCTCATTGTCTGTTGCCTTGTCATTTTGATATGGGATAGCTCCCGTGTCATGGGGCAAGGGGTACCTTGTTGGCGGTTCTCTATGATACATATGTACTTACAATGATAAGAGCTTACTTTTTTGATGAACAACTGCGAGGGAACCCCCCACAGTAATTTTATTAAAAGAGTGTTCTCAGAAATACATATGTACACAAAAACCTATTTACAAAAATAAAAATTTACATCAAAGAGTCAATCCATTCTGAAAATTCAGCTAATGCTTGTATTTCACTCTATGCACATGCAGAGTGACCTCATGGATAAACTTCCTTCGCCAAGCCCCAAAAGAAGGCTTCACATTTTCAAAGATTGCCTCATTTCTCACCTTCCAAATATGCCAGCACCCAAGAATGACAACCTCCATGAAAAGGGGTTTTGTGAATTTCCTTTTGGAAGATAAAAACATGAGCTGCATAGAATCCTCCTGGCCCCATTCCACTTGTAAGTATGCCCAAACTCTTCTACTAAAGTTACATTCAAAGAATAGATGTTCCCAGTTTTCAATTGCCTATATGGGTCAGAGCTCACTGGTTTGGTTGCTAGAAACATTCCAATGTCCTCTTCGCAACATATCTCTAGTATTGAGTCTATCGCTAATCAACAACCAAGCAAATACCTTAATTCTAAGAAGGACTCTGCTTTGCCATAACTAGGAATGAACTTTACTAGTCAAGATATTCCTGAATGTGAAATTGTAGTATAAATTGGCAGAAAAAATTCCATCCTCCCATATTGTTTTCCAGGAGTCATTGCAGTCAGTCTCAAACTGCATTGTTGTCATCACACTCTGAAGAATTATCATTTCACTGTATGCTTGAACCGACATATGTACTTACAATGATAAGAGCTTACTTGTGACTGAAGTTGAGTAGCATGAGGTTCGGTACTCGTAAGCAAGGGGCATGAGATTTCAACTTATAACTTGTCAAGCATATCCTCTTAGTTGTGTCACTTTAACCTTAATCACTTGAATATGCTTATCATAGGGGTAATGAGAGCTGAAAGCTAACAAGTACCATAATTTTTGGAAGCTCTTTATGAGACTTGAATCCCTGCTTCCTTCTATGAAGGCCTTTTTTTTACTTTTATGTTGAGTCTTCATCTGCTATCTTTATGCACCTATTGAGATAGAATAGTGGCCATTCTTAGTTTAATGTGCATTGTCCCAAGACTTGTTGATTGATTCATAACTTTGATATTGCTTGTTCTTAAACTATCTGTATCTAGTCACCCTTATGAACTTTAAAGGTGTCCTATGCATTTATGTTTTGCTACACTATGAGGGACAAGCTGAATACCATTCTCATTATGTTTTCTTTATGTGAAACAAACAAACGTCTTTCAAAGCATTGTTATTCATGAATCTTTAGGTTGTACCTTTTCATGCTACAACATAGTTGCTATGTCTTATTGTTAGAACTATATCGTTCATGCTATGTTAAAGTACTATGATCCCAACTATCAATGTTTTATAAATGCCTTGATCAAGATTGTGATGGTGCATGTCACCTAAAAAATTATTCTTTTCTTTTTATCACTTACCTACTCGAGGACGAGCAGGAGTTAAGCTTGGAGATGTTGATACATTGAAAACATATCTATAATTTTTGATGTTCCATGCTTGTTTTATATCTACTTTCTTATGTTTTGTCCACACTTTGGAGTACTTTTACACATTTTCTGGGACTAACCTATTAACAAGAACCACAGTGCAAGTTGCCTATTTTCTATTGGTTTTGGTTCCAGAAAAGCCAGAAAATGAATGTTCTCGGAATTGGACGGGACAAAAGCCAGAGTCAATATTTCACCGAGGGGAACATGGAGCCAGAAGATGAGACAGAGAGGGGCCTCAAGGGAGCCACACCCCCTGGCCGCGCGGCCAGGCCTGGCCCGCGCCTGGGGAGGTGCAGCCGCCTCGGGCACCCCCCTTGGCCTCCCCTTTCGCCTATAAAAAGGCTCTGATACATAAACCCTAAGTACCCGATCAAAATTCCACAAAAGAGTCTGTAGCCGCCGTCATCTCCATCCCTAGATCGGGAGGGATCTGAAGCTCTTCCCGGCACCCTGTCGGAGGGGAGATTTCACCCTGGAGGCCTTCTTCATCACCATGCCTGCCTCCGGTGTGATGCGTGAGTAGTTCATCCCTGGACTACGGTTCCATGTAGTAGCTATATGGTTGGTTCTTCTCCTTTGTGCTACCATGTTTAGATCTTGTGAGCTCCGTTCATGATCAAGATCATCTATTTGTAATCCTACATGTTGTGTTTGCGGGGATTCGATGGATATTGAGATGCTATTTCAGATTTATTATTGATTCTATCATGTCTTTGTTATTTTTGATCTTGCATGCTCTCCGTTGTTAGTAGCTATCTTGGCCAAGTAGATGCTAGCAACTCCAAGAGGGAGTATTTATGCTCGATAGTGGGTTCATGCCTCTAGGAATCTAGGGAAGTGACAGAAATCTCTAAGGTACTAGATGTGTTGTTGCTACTAGGGAGAAAACAGCAATCCTTTGTTCATAGAACAATCGTATTGTTTACTTTACACACTTTGCTTAATGCAATTATCTATTGCTTGCAACTTAATACTGGAGGGGGTTCGGATGATAACCTGAAGGTGGATTATTAGTCATAGATGCAGTTGGATTACGGTCTATGTATAATGTTGTAATGCCCATTCAAATATCATAGGAGTCAAGATGATTAGTATATTATGTATGCTTTCTCGATGTTTGTCAATTGCCCCGCTATAATTTGTTCACCCAACATGTCATCTATCTTAAGGAGAATCACCACTAGTGATCTATGGACCCCCGGTCTAGTCTTTTACCATCAATCTACAATCTACTATTTACTGTTTTCTGTTTACTTTCTGCAAGCTATTACTATCTTCCACACAATACGTTTAATCCTTTGTTTTCAGCAAGCTATTACTATCTTCCACACAATACGTTTAATCCTTTGTTTTCAGCAAAACCGGTGAGATTGACAACCTCACTGTAAGTTGGGGACAAAGTTCTATGGTTGTGTTGTGCAGGATTCCAAGTTGGAAACAACGCCTTGGAGGTGTTTCCTTGCTCCTACTGGTTCGATAACCTTGGTTTCATAACTGAAGGAAAACTTGCTGCTGTGCTCATCATATCTTCCTCTTGGGGTTCCCCAACGAGCTCGAATATATTTTGGTCCATCAATCACCCATGCGAGTGACCGGGTGATACTATGAGCCTCTCATTGAAAGTGCCCACTCTAGAGGAGTCGGAATGCGCTCCGGTTGGTGTGTGGCTCTGACGTCCCGGTGTTGAGAGGAACAACTCATAGGGTAGGCCTATACTAGAGTGGCATCCGAAGAGTCTTGATCGGTTACTCGACCCACGATCAGTGAGGATTAGGGCAGGGTACTCAGTTGGTGTGGGTAAAGTGTACAACCTCTTTAGAGTGTAAATCTATTCGAATAGCCGTGTTTGCGGTTATGGACGGTTGGACAAACTACTGTAGAGCGGTGCTAGTTTTGATTTCAAAAATAACTATGGAAAGTCAAAGGCTTTGGGAAATGATTTGACCATGGGATGGTCGGAAAGGAAGGAAAGGAGTTTGGTCATGAGATGACCGTAAGTAAGAAACAAATGGGTGACCCAGTCCTAGTGTTTTCTAAAAACTTTCCAAAAAGGTTTCCAAAATCTTTTACAAAAGTTTTCAACAAAGATATGTAGATGCTATATCTACAAGAGAAACTATCTGAGAAAAGAACCTCCCTTGGAGCCCTCCTACTACCATAGCAATATCGCATATCCTCTTATTATTATTATTATTATTATTATTATCTTAAGGTGGTAATCGAGTACATTCAAAGTACTCACTGGCATTGTCCCTGGCTATTAACTTGGTCAGATATCGAGAAGAAGGTGAAATCGATGACTATGCGAGCTAGGACGTTCTCCCAGTCAGTTTCATGTAGGTTAAGGCATGGATCAGGCTCTACGCTTTATGAAGTTCCGCTGATAATAATTGATGTAGCCATAATGGCATGTAAGGTATGGCATGTATCCGCTTAAGTAAGGGATGTTTACTTTGATATTTGTCAGTTATGTGCCATGACTAATTGATCATGGGATCGTGGTGTATGCATAATAGGGATTCTCGGAGGATTAATCCGGGGGCCTCATAGCAAGCCCAAATTGAGTGCTCATCTAGTACTACCCACACAGACCAGAGACCTTCGCGCAGTGCCTGCGCCACCATGCAGCGAATCATAGCATGATGAGTGATGACCCACAAGTATAGGGGGTGTATCGCAGTATTTTCGATAAGTAAGAGTGTCGAACCCAATGAGGAGCAGAAGGTGTTGGCAAGTGGTATGGATCAGGAATTCTCTATAAATACTTAGCAAACGGATTTTTAGGGGTTTTTGATAATGCAGATAAATAAAGTATGAGTAAATGAAAGACAATAATAATAATTGCAGAAAGTGGCCCAATCCTTTCTTTAGAAAAGGACAAGCCGGTTGTATTACTTAAGATGACTAAACGTTCTCGAGGACACACGAGAATACCATCAAGTGCTTTCGCTTCATATAGTTGATTAATCTTCTTTGGTTGGACAAGTGTTGTGTAGGTGAACCTATGCTAATGTACTAACCTTCCTAGGACTAATACATACTTGTGATTATACCCCTTGCAAGCATCCGCAACTACAAGAAAGTAATTAAGATAAAAACCTAACCACAGCCTTAAACTTTGAGATCCAACACTCCCTTATGCAAAGGTTTCCTAACAGGGGTTCAGGTTTCTGTCACTCCGGCAACCCCACGATTAGTAGCCAAATACACAATGCATTCCCCTAGGCCCATAAAAGTGAAGTATCATGTAGTCGACGTTCACATGACACCACTAGAAGAATAACACCACAACTTAAATATCAAACCATTGAATCTTTCTCAACACAATTCCACTACTAACAACATGACTTCTGCCATGTCCTCAAGAACTAAACGAACTACTCACGAGACATCATATGGATCAAGATCAAAGATGAAATAATGATAAGTAACAATCTGAACATAAATGATAATTCAATGGTTCCACTCAATAGCATCAACTACAACAAGTAATCAACACCGGGAAAGTTTCCCCTAAGAACTATCCACAATTCAACCCAATTGTTATAGCGGTATGGAGTGGTGATGATGGTGCTGGTGGTGGTGGAGATGATGGTCGTGATGATTATGATCCCGATGAAGTCCAGCTTCATGACGGTGTTGATGGTGACGATCTCCCCTCTCTAGGAAGGAATTTCCCCTGGCAGATTTCTATCTGCTAGAGAGCTCTTTCTCTCTCTGTAGTTTCCGCCCCGTAGAGGCGGCAGAACCTTTCTGTGGTCGCTCCCTGAGTCTTAGGGTTTTGAGGGGATATGCGCCAAAGGGCAGAGCTAGAGGTGGGCCAGGCTGGCCACACCACCTGGTGGCGCGGCCTAGGGTGGCCCGCCCCAGGGGGTGGTGCGGGCCCCTGATACATTGCAAATGTATCTATAATTTTTGATGTTCCATGCTTGGTTTTATCCACTTTCTTTTGTTTTGTCCACACTTTGGAGTACTTTTCATATGATTTCTTGGACTAACCTATTAACAAGATGCCACAGTGCTAGTTGCCTGTTTTCTACTGTTTTTGGTTCCAGGAAGTCAGAAAATGAATATTCTCGGAATTGGACGGGACAAAAGCCAAAGTTACTATTTTCCCGGAAGACTCACGGAGCCAGAAGGAGAGTCGGAGAGGGTCCATAGGGTGGCCACACCACCCCATGGTGCGGGTCCCCCCAGGTCACGCCAGGGCATGGTGTGGGCCCCCTGGCCGCCCACCGACCTTGCCCTCTGGCCTATAAGAAGCCTTTCGAGGCATAAACCCTAGATCGTTAATCAAAAATCCACGAAAAGTTCCGCAGCGCCGCCGCCACCGAAGGGGAGATTCGGGGGACAGAAAGTCTCTGTTCCGGCACCCTGCCGGGACGGGGAAGTGCCCCCGGAGCCATCTCAATCGATCGCCACCGCCATCTCCATCACCATTGTTGATTCCCATGATGAAGAGGGAGTAGTTCTTCCTCGAGGCTAAGGGTTCTACCGGTAGCTATGTGTTCATCTCTCTCTCTATGCATGATCATAGTGTGATCATGAGCTTTGTAATCAAGTAGATCTACCTTGCTACTCAAGTGCTTTAATAGATCTCTGCTCTCCCCATGTGTGTGAAAGTGACAGCGTGCACACCATGGTGGCACTTAGGCTAGAGATTACAAATACTTGTTATGAGTTATATTTGGAGTTGGATGTCTTTATGAAATTGAGGTGTTTGTTGGAACCATCTAGTGCTCAAGGTTACAGTGTGGGGTTTTCTAGATGGGAAAGGTTTACTTTGAGGTGTGCTGTTATAGCCTTACCATCGATTAGAGTGTTCAACCGGAGAGTAGTTAAGAGTAGTATCATAAAGAGAAGATATTTATATGAGAGTGTTCACTAGTGAAAGTATGATCCCTAGGCCTTGTTTCTAAGCATTGATGCATCATTTTCTACTAGATCTATTACATGTTTGTTTGCTTCCTTCTTTATTTCAGTTTTACTTTTGTCTTTTCCACGCCATCAAGCTATTTTCTATCACCGTTACCACTTATAAGTATCCATACCACTTGTATTTCACTATCTCTTCGCTGAACTAGTGCACCTATACACCTAACAAGTGTATTGGGTGTGTTGGGGACACAAGATACTTCTTGTATCTTGATTGCGGGGTTGCTTGAGAGGGGATACCTTTGACCACTTCCTCCCTGAGTTCGATAAACCTTGGGTGATCCACTTAAGGGAAAACATGCTGCTGTTCTACAAACCTCTGCACTTGGAGGCCCAAAAACTGTCTACAAGAATATAAGTGCGTAGACATCAGCCCCCTGTGGCCTATCTCCGCTCCCCCTTCTGGCTTCCTTCGTCTTCTGGAAAAATAGGAATTTCCATATATTTTCTATGATTTTTCTGATCTTCGCCAAATTGCCTCTGAATAGTGCTTTTTCCGTCAGAATCCTGGCTTCAGTGGTCCATCCTCCAAAAGTCATCAACCATGCATAAACAGATGAATGACTTCAGTATTATCTCTTAATATGAAATACATGAATGAATAATAGTAGATTATGATATAGAATAGTGATGCAAAATGGATGTATCAACTCCCCCAAGCTTAGACCTCGCTTGTCCCCAAGCGAAAACTGAGCTCAATTAACATGACCACAGGTTTATGGAGTGAAGTGTCGATAAAAAGAATACGGACAAGAAGCATCACATTCATCAATACACAAACCATAATAGAAAACAACTCACTATTATATAACTTAACTTGCAATGAGTAAAGGAAACACAATAAAGATACACAAATAAAATCATAATTGGTAATGGCAAACTTTGTTCTTGATCAAAGAACGGTTAACAATTTGCAGGAGTTCAAACATAATGGGGTTTTCAATGGTAGCTTTCAAAGTAATACTCACTAAGATAAGAGCAGTGTGCAAAACAAGGAACATAAGAAACATGATTGAATAAATCATCATATGAATGATGGAAACACAACAACTCAAATACTTGCTTAAGACAGAAAAGAGTAGGTTTACTGACTCAACTGAAAAGTAAAAGATGGGCCATTCACATAGGGAAGCAAGGATTTCAAGTTTCATAAGAGCTTCCAAAAAGTATGGTACTTACTAGCTTTCAGCTCTCATTGCCCCTATCATAAGCATCTTTAGGTGATTAAGGTTAAAGTGAACAAATATGAGGATATGCTTGACAAGGTATAAGTTGAAAATCTCATGCCCCTTGCTTACAAAGCCTGAACCTCAACTTTAGTCATGAGTAAGTTCTTGTCATTGTAAGTACATGTGTATCATAGAGAACCGCCAACGGGGTACCCCTTGCCCAATGATACAGGAGCTTTCCCATATCAAAATGACAAGGCAATCAAACAATGAGCATCTCAGTGATCTTTTTATTTGCTATTTGCATAGGTTTTTATTGAGGATGCTTCACATATTTCTCACTATGGTTATGCTGCAAGTTTCCACCATGATTAGGCATGGCTTAGGCTAGCCGCCCAGGCGTTTCTCTAACACATATACAAACTCCATGAGCTTACAAGCTCCCCTTTTATTTCACACCGCCGGGATCCATAAGCAAAAGAACATAATATCAACCATATATTGTGCAATGTTGAAAGCATTCCCCATGGTAACATGGTTCTGCTAATTCACAACTTATAAAGCGCAAGCATATACGCAACATAGATGGGCACAATGGTTCAAGTTTATTAAGTGCAAGAAAGTAAAGTGTGCCATCAATTTCATGAGAGCTTTAATCACTAGTTTTCACATAACAAGTTTAATTCGGAAGATAGATAAAAACATGAATATACTTGGAATAGCAAATAATGCTACTAGGTAGGTATGGTGGACACAAATGGCATATGTTTTGTTTTAAGGATTGGATGCACGAGAAGCATTCCCTCTCAGTACAGGTTTTTGGTTAGCAAGGCTGGGTAGCAAGCATAAGAGTTGAAGGAAACAAACAAACATACAAGTGATAGAAACAAACATGCAATCTTCCTTGGAAGCACAAAAGATCTTAACTAGAGAATACTAAGCTTATGAGCCAATCAAGAAAGAAAGATGATGGAATTATATTTCTAAAGTACTTTTCTCTTTTTCATTCAATTCTTAAAATAGTGTTGCTACTGACCAGAGCCAGGTTTGCCAAAACCAACTAAATTTACTTAATGATCCCAAAGTTATACCAATACTAACAACAAGATCAATCATATAACAGAAATTGCAAACTAAAATAAGATGTGCAAAAAGTAAATGATAGAACTTCTCATTAATATTCCATAACGGCAACTCACACCAAGGGATACATAGATATCTAACTAGAGGATAGATACTTCCATGATACAAACCATCCTATATGATAAATTCTCTATTCATGATATGACTCTACTAAAAAGGTAAAAAGATAAAAGATAATGATAAGATATCGTGGCACTCCCCCAAGCTTGGAACAAACCAAGGAGATGCCAAAACCTGATGATGAATTACTCCTTCGGTGGTGGTGGTGTTCTCTCGATAAGCTTTTCAATCAATTCCCTCAAATCCTCAATCTCGAAGGTGAGAGTACGAACCAACTCCGAATTGTGCTCAATGCGGTTCATGATCATGTCGGGCTGTGAATCCCAGCTCTTGTGATTCTTTCCCCACTCTTCTTCCTTGAAGTAATCTATTGATGCATGGTTAGAATGAGGCATATCCCAATTGGAGGGTAGTTTTTCCTTGGGCATATTTTGGAATTGTTGCTCATGAATAAGGGTATGGAAGGGATTCTTGGTGCGTGGGGGAGGTGACCATGAAGCCAAGCACTCACGTCGATCCTTCCCTCCAGTGGACATCCATGCAGTCCTTTTGAACTTGGCGGGATTCGCCACCACTCCAATGCTTGCAATGGTGGTGCTGGTGTGCGGATGCTGGTCTTCCTTTGCCTCCTCTTCAACTTCACTCTCGATCTCCTCCTCCTGCTCAAGATCTTGGAGATCATCTTCCGCAGGCTCTTGCCCTTATCATTGGCGGAGACCATTGTGCCTCTAAACTTTGAGAATAGTTCCTGACAGAAACAGATTGAAACAGAAACACGACGAGAACACGATATACGAACCTCGGGGGATCAGGGGGATTATATATTACAAAGTTTAATAACAAAAGGAAGGTACTGGGAGAAAACGGGTCATAGACGGGCTCCAGGGTGGCCACACCCCCTGGTGGCATGGCTAGGTGGGCCCGCACCACGGGGTGGTGTGAGCCACCCGGGCTCCGTTTCCGTCCCTCTTTCGACTCATTGCTTTCCATGTTAGATAAAAACTACAAAAATATAAATTCACAGATTTTTCGCGGACCTTTTCTTACTAGAACTGTTACCTATTCGAAAATAGACTCTGCATGTTTCTGAATTTGGTCTTTGATAAAATTTTCCGGATTCACCATTTGAATAACATCAATATCTTCATTGTAAGAATCTCCAGAAATATAGTGCTTGAGTCTCTGACCATTCACCACTTGTGTAGTGTTATCTTTTAAGGATGACATTTTTATTGCACATGAACGATACACCTCTTCAATAACAAAAGGTCCTTCCCATTTTGAAAGTAGTTTTCCAGCAAAAAATCTGAGACGAGACCTATACAACAGAACCTTCTCACCAACATGGAACTCTCTTTGAACTCTCTCTTAAGAATTCCCTTATCATGCAATCTTTTAACTTTTTATTTAAAGAGTCTAGCATTTTCATACGCTTCACTTCTCCACTTGTCTAAAGAACTTAAGTCAAACAATCTTTTCTCACCAGCAAGTTTGAAGTCTCTATTAAGTTCTTTCACTGCCCAATAAGTTTGTGTTCTAATTCTAAAGGTAGGTGACAAGCTTTTCCATATACCATTTTGTAAGGTGACATTCCCATAGGATTTTTGTAAGCAGTTCTATAAGCCCATAAAGCATCATTCAACTTTTTAGCCCAATTTTTTCTAGATCTATTAACAGTCTTTTGCAAGATGGATTTAATTTCTCTATTTGATAGTTCTACTTGCCCACTAGTTTGGGGATGATAAGCTGAAGCAATTCTATGATTAACATCATATTTAGCAAGGGCCTTTCTAAAGCCACCATGAATGAAATGAGAACCTCCATCAATCATAAGATACCTAGGCACTCCAAACCTAGGAAATATAATATCCTTAAGCATTTTTAAAGAGGTCTCACCATCAGCACTTTTCATAGGTATGGCTTCTACCCACTTAGTAACATAGTCAACAACAACAAGAATATGAGTATAAACTTTTGAAGGGGGGAAAGGACCCATAAATTCAAATCCCTAACAATCAAATGGTTCAATAATAAGAGAGTAATTCATAGGCATTTCATTGCGTCTAGAAATATTACCAACTCGTTGACATTCATCACATGATAAGACAAATTTTCTTGCATCTTTAAAAAGGGTAGGCCAGTAAAAACTTGATTGTAGAACCTTTTGTGCGGTTCTATCTCCCGCATGATATCCTCCATAGGCACTACCATGACATTTCCGCAATATCTCCTTTTGTTCATATTCTGGAACACATCTTCGCATAATACCATCTACTCCCTCTTTATATAAATGTGGATCATCCCAAAAATAATGCCTCAAATCGTAAAAGAACTTCCTTCTTTGCTAGGCTGTAAAAGTTGGAGGCAAATACTTGTAAACAATAAAGTTAGCATAATTAGCATACCAAGGACTCTCCCGCGTGCTTACCCCTATTGCAACCAACTGTTCATTTGGGAAACTATCATTAACATTCATAGGATCAAAAGGGATGTTTTCCAATCGAGATAAATTATCAGCAACAGGATTTTCAGCACCTTTCCTATCTACAATATGTAGGTCAAACTCTTGTAAAAGCAACACCCATCTAATAAGCCTAGGATTAGCATCTTTCTTCATCATAAGGTACTCAATAACAACATGATCAGTATGAATGGTAACTTTTGAATCAACAATATAAGGTCTAAACTTATCACAAGCAAAGACAATAGCTAAGAACTCTTTTTCAGTAGTATCATAATTCTTTTGAGTCAAGAGTCTTACTAGCATAATGGATAACATTTAACTTTTTATCTTTTCATTGCCCAAGAACAGCACCTACAGCAAAATCACTAGTATCGCACATGATTTCAAAGGGTAAGTTCCAATCAGGTGGTTGGACAATAGGAGCAGTAGTTAAAGCTTTATTTACATTTAAAAAGCTTCCTTACAATCATCATCAAAAACAAAGGGTACATCTTTTTTGAGAACATTAGTAAGGGGTTTTGATATCTTGGAGAAATCTTTAATAAACCTTCTATAGAAACCAGCATGACCAAGGATACTACAAATACCTTTGACGTCTCTAGGACAGGGCATTTTCTCAATTGCTTCAACTTTGGCTCTGTCAACTTCAATGCCTCTTTCGTAAATTTTATGTCCAAGGACAATTCCTTCATTAACCATGAAGTGGCATTTCTCCTAATTAATAACAAGATTAGTTTCTTCACATCTCTGCAAAACTTTATCAAGGTTGTGCAGACAATTATCAAAAGAAGTTCCACAGATGGAAAAATCGTCCATGAATACTTCCACAATTTCCTCACAAAACCATGAAAGATAGGAGACATGCATCTTTGAAAAGTAGCAGGAGCATTACACAAACAAAAAGGCATACGCCTATAAGCATAGGTTCCATAAGGGCACGTAAAAGTAGTTTTTTCTTGATCATGTTGTTTAACAGTAATTTGAGAGAACCTAGAGTATCCATCAAGAAAGAAAACATGGGTCTTTTTAGACAACCTTTCTAACATTTGATCAATAAAAGGCATTGGGTAATGATCTTTCTTAGTAACTTTGTTAACCTTTCTGAAGTCAATGCACATCCTATAACCTACTACTATTCTTTGAGGGATAAGCTTGTTATTCTCATTAGGCACAACAGTAATTCCTCCTTTCTTAGGGACACAATGAACATGACTAACCCATTCACTATCAGCAATAGGATAAATAATACCAGCATCAAGGAGTTTTAATACCTCATTTCTTACCACTTCCTTCATCTTAGGATTTAAACGATGTTGATGTTCTACCACTGCTTTGCATCGGGTTCTATATTGATAGCATGCTGACATATAGTAGGAGAAATCCCCTTTAAATCATCAAGAGTATAGCCCATAGATCCTCGGTGTTTCTTCAATACTTCCAATAATCTTTCCTCTTCCCTCCTTGAAAGTTTAGAACTAATAATAATAGGATATATTTTCTTATCATCGATGTAAGCATATTTAAGATCGCCAGGTGAAGGTTTCAGATCAAAAACCGGATCCTTTTTAGGTGGCAATGTGGTACCAAAATCTTCCACAGGCAAGTTATGCTTAAGCATCTTAGGTTGAGGACGGAGAATCTCGTCAATCTCATTTCTTTCTTCCATGAAGATCTCACTTTCGTGGTCTTCCATGAATTGTTGCAAAGCATTGTTAGGAGCAAGAGAAATAGAAGCACGTTTTTCAACTATAAAATCATCATTAGGAGTTTCATTTTCATAAGGAACTTTATCAAATTTTGAAAAATTAAACTCATAAGATTCTCCATCAAATTTAGTTAGAATTTTCTCCCTTTTACAGTCTATAATGGCTCCACACGTGTTCAAGAAAGGTCTACCAAAAATGATAGGATGAGTTTTACTAGCATTTGAACCACGTACTAGAAAATCAGCAGGATATTTAATCTTACCACAAAGAACTTCCATATCTCTTACAATACCAATTGGAGAGATGGTCTCTCTATTTGCAAGGTGAATAACCACATCAATTTCTTCTAGTTCGCATGGACTAATTGTTGGAAATATGCCCTAGAGACAAATAGTAATAAGGACTATTATCATATTTCATAAAGTTTATGATTAAGTTTTATATCATGCTATAACTATATTTAGTGGAAACTTCAATACGCGTGTGATATATAAACAACTAGGGGTTCCTAGTGAAACTCTAGCCACAGGTTCATTAGTCAACAGATGATCAAGTTTCCTGATCATGTGGCATTTATGCTAGTTGGAAATGGAGTCAACTCATTTTGAGAATGAGATGATGAACCAATACCCAACCTAATCATCATGACCCAATCATGTCACGAAGTTCAAGTCACGATGATTAGAAATGGATCCTCGTAGACTATTCCTTACACCGTGAGGCTATATCAATCACTATCTCTCGAGAGTGCTTAGATAGCATCAAGCGCCACTTGGTAATACAGTGATTATAAAGGTATGTTTAGGTACTCAGAGGAACCGTAGAGGCAATATATTTCAAGAGCGGGATTTGTTCGTCCACATGACAGAAAGATACTTAAGGGCCCACTCAGGAGAAGTTATATCCAATAGCTGTGCAGCGTGTGATTTGATCATAGGGATATCACTTGTCGGAACGAGTCAAGTAGCATTGTTAAGTAACAAGATTGAACATGACATGGTGATGTCATTGATCAGATCTCGGGCAATGCAAGTATCAAGAGACAAAGGGATTAAGACACGACTGTCCCAGTTCAAACGATGAAAGATCTTCATGGAACGCACAGGGGTCACATGGCCATCCAGGTCCCTTTGTTGATCATTGGTCTGAGACTGCCCTGACCATGGCAAGAGTGTTCCCGAATCGTAGGGAATCACGCTTAAGGGTTTGATGATGCGTATAGAGTGTTTAAAGGATCGGAAGAATCACCAAAGAATAGAAGAGAGAAAACCAGAAGGGTTTTTTGGTAAGTCCGGAGGATGTCCGGAGTGGAGGTGGAAGGTGTTGCATTGCCACGGAGATTGAATAATATGTGAATGAATATTAAATATTGATTTAATCATTTATTCATAATTATTTAATAAAAGAGAAAATCAATTTAAAGGTCAAAAGGCTTAATGGGCCAATTTCGGAGGGAAGAGGGCCCATTAGGGAAAGCCAAGAGGGAGAAGGGCCAGAGGGGGTGGCTGGCGCCCTAGTGGTCTAGCCCCCCCCCCCCCCCCCCCCCCCCCCCCGCGCACGAGGCCCATGGGGGTGGCCAGTGGCACCACCCCTCCTCCTCTCCTCTCCTTTAGTCCCACCCCAGGACTTTGAGGGAGGTAGTACCTCTCCTCCCCCTATATATAGTGGGGGTATTTGGCCAGATAAATACACACAATATTCAATAAAGGTTTCCTCACTTTTTGGGAGACCTCCAATTAATATTCTCTCTCTCTCGTGACTGTGGTCCCAAGTTCGGACTACGCGAACGAGAGACATCTTCACCGCGGAGCACCATCGTGCTGCGGGATCCGGATCCAGGAGCTCTACTTCCACAATTGTTGTTGGATCGATGAAGCGGGAGTCATTGTCAGGCACCGGACGTGTGTAACTCCCCGCAAGGTGTCACACTTGAGGCACTCAAGTCGTTGGATCTGCAGGAACGCAAGGACTTTGTCACGACCTTGAGGTCGACTTTGGCTCATCTACATCAACCATGCTCTCCTGAGCGTTGACAATGTTTTTCGGTCTTCAAGGGTAAGCTCGCGAAAATCCCCTCCCGTTACTGTATTACTAACAGATAGGTCATGGTAGCATTAGGGGTTCAGGGGTGTAGGGTAAAAATTATTGTTTTCATACGCGGAACCCCTGCAGTGGTATCAGAGCTAGATCTATGCGTAGTAATGCTAGTATATGTAGAACACATGAGATGTAGCGTGTGGGCATTGATATTTTAGTTGTTACCCTCCCACGTGTACTTGTGTATACCACAGTAATGCTTGATGAAGCGGCCCCCCACCGACTTTACGCGTTCATTCGCGAGACTGGTCCACGCTTGACATACGGCTTGTACCGTGTAAAGTGGCTTAGGAGGGTGTCTGTCTCTCTCGCATTAGTTGGTATGCCATTTGCAAGGGAGGGACCCGAAAGGGGTGTAGTAGATACAACTACTTGATCAGCGTTGTGGTGAAAGTTCGTAGGTAAGAACGGTTCTTGTGCGAAAGCCCATTCAGCCATGTAAAACATGCAAATATAAAGTAGAGGCGTCTAACTTTGTTTTGCAGGGGGTGTTGCTTTGTGATATGGTTGTGGCAAAGGTAAAGTGATTACCTTATGTTACGTAGGAGTAGATAGTCATGGGGGTGATGAACTACCACGCCAGAATGACACTGGTACCCTGGTGTCTACGGCGCCGGAACCCTGGCGCCGGAATTCGGTGACGACGGATAGAGATCACGACATGAAGGACCATATCACATCGCATTTATATTCAATGTTATTGTTTGTATATCTTATTGTGTGATAGTATTAGATACTCGAAGGTAGCCTAATAAGATGATCCCTGTTAAAATTACCAATGATTGTGTTCCCCCTTAGTGTGCACCACCAAGAAAGTTCTTCAGTATGAGGCGACCTGTGGTGAGCGGGTGTCAGACATATCTATGTTCGCATACAGTGGGTGTAAGCCATGTTGCACAGCGAATACACTAAGGTTGAGTTGGCAAGACTAGCACGTTACAGAGACGTGGCCTCGGAACGCGGATGGTCAAAAGATCGAGCACGAGTCACATGAATGATGTGACCGACGTTTAGTGTCCACCCTTGAACCCACATTGATGGCCATGATGATCGGGGGAGATGTGGGGAAAAGGGGTCGTTATCACTAGGAACCCTTCAGGGGATAGGTGTTTCTGAGTGGAGTTATTATTAACTCATTTAATTATAAACTTAGTCTAAATTCCTTTTGCAATTATAAATGTAGAAAAGGTTCTCCCCGATGCCACCTTTCATGTTGACGATTGATTGGTTAGAAGGAGAGAAGCTCAGGATAGACGGATCAAACTTCTCTATGTGGGTTGTGTGTCTCCATGTTCTCCTTAGCAAGAATGACGTGGTCGACTACATACTCGACGATATGGATTTGGATCAGCCCATTGACCTAGAGACCCCAGAGCAGCAGGAAGACTACTATCACCGTCGGGAGATGGCCTCCTTCATTTCAGTTACAATGCGTTTCGGAATGGTGGACGAGTTGTGGCCTGTCGTGGGTAATGTCAACCCTCGTACGGTAATGCTACAACTTAGGACACATTTTGTGGAACAAGCACGCATATGGGATCATGAGCTAATGGGAGACTTCCTCTCCATTAAGATGGAGGAGAACTCATCACTTGACGACCACTTGGAGCGCATGCATGGTGCGTACATGAGGCCTGCATACTTCCTGGATAGTTGGATGACGGGCTCTGTTGCGAATGGAGTTGTGCTGCGGTCGCTGCCACCAAGCTACCAAGCACAAGTCAGGACTTGCATTATGAGAGGTGACGCGGAATCACAGGATTTCCACAGGTTCATATCACATCTCAGGAATGTGATGGTTGAACCCATTGTCGCCGAGGTCAATGACAAAGGTATATATTTGATATACAATTTTATAAATGTTATAATCTTGCAAATACATTTGCAGTGTTAAGTATATTTGATACTTGTTCTGTTTTGCTAAAAACAGGTCCGTCTGCATGAGAGGTGCTTGCTGAAGAGGAGGTGACGTTGCGTGTTGATGGCGAGCATGATGATGATGGCCAACGACACTCTCCCTCAACATTTATCACTTAGTTTATGTTTAGGATGATTATTGTAATTAAAAGATTGTGAACTTCTTTAGTGTGTCTCACACTTTTTGAGACAGTTATTCATATGAGATTGTAACAAATAGTTGTTCCACTTTTATGAATGATTTCTATTAGTGTTCATATCTTGTTTGATTATATGTGAATTATCCTTGTTGTTTGAAACTAATTGATAATGCATGAACATTTGTATAATATTGAAATGCCTTAAAATACCCAACTTAATGATATATTCATTAATGAATGAAACCATTGTTTAAATTCAAAGTTATGTTGATAATATGTGAAATTCATTTGATTACTTGTCACACATCAATCATGCCTAAGTTCGGCAAAATAACTTAAACAACGGGTATTACTTGAATACAAAGTGTTTTATGAATTGTTGAAAGTAAATACATATTCGATGTATTGTGTTTTAACAAAATGGTAATTATCATTATATGATTGTTTAAATGTGTAAACTAGTTTACCAAAGGAAACATGAGTATGAAACTATTTGATATGATCAAAGTGTTTCATCACACAAAGGGTATTAAAAGATAAAAGAGAATCTAATTACTACGATTTGATCAATAGTAATGAAATTCGACTTTATAAGAATGGCATAAAAGAAATTGTGAAATGCAATGCACTTGAAATGTCAAAAATGTAAAGCATCACAATATGATATTTGATATCAAAATGGGTGAATAGATGGTGCCAAATAAATCGTTGTAGTGTAGATGTAGAGACCATTAGTTAGAAATAGTTAGCACTCAATTAGAATACATAGTGAACCATCTGGATTCGTGAAAGCGGGTCCATATCTAGTATGGATCGTCGTGAAAGTTTTGGGGTTATTCAATATAACCAAAACAATAGCGAATAAGTCCTTGTAGATTATTCATTAGAAACTTTGAATATGAAATCCATAGCTGAAGCCAAAAGAGAAGCAAAAATTGTATTGCTTGGATTTTGATACTTTTTGTGAAAGTTTGCATTCAGTGATATTTATCGATTATGGAGCAAATGGAAAATAGTGAAAAACATGATGAGTATTCAAAACCCTACATCAGAGTGTTGAGAAGCGCAACGGAAAACGTTCCTGAATGATTCTCGTCACGAAGGAAAGAATCAATGATAATGATCATTGTGTTTCCCCACTGGTGTTTTCACTACATGAAGTAGGATTCAAAATGTAACCCATATCTTGTATGGAGACATTTGTGAATCATTTGTCATGATTACCGGAATAAGACATACCTACGAACTACTAAGGAAATAATGGCAAACTAAAATTATGAGAAATCCCAAAGCAAAATTCCCTTGAGATTAGAAAGCAATTCGTTGCTGAATCTCACAAGTAAAAGGGGTTACTTGGATTTTCCCAAATGACTGCAAAGCCATAGTGGAAAAGGGAGTGAATGAAAAAAGCACAATTTGTCAAGTAATGGACGAATTCAAATGAATTTGATTCAAGTGTGCTAAATGTCTAGTGGATTTAAAACTAGTAAAAGTACTAGTATCTCATAGTAAATCTCCAAGTTTGATATTTGATCAAAGGATTTTGAAATCGTTCAAAATAGTGAGTGGATATGCAATTTGCATGAAATTGAGTGGGAGCTATAAAAGTCTTCCTAAAACAATATGTGAATGACATATTTTTGAGTGGGAGCAATATAAGTCTCAAACTCAAATATGTAGGAACATAGTTTGAGTAAGAGTAGTGACTCATACCCAAATATGTTAGGAACATATTCTTAGTGGTAGCTTATAGAATGATTCTTAAGTGTGTTAAGGATAAAAGCGCAAATACCGATGAATAATGATTTATAAGGAGTAGAAGTTGATAATAAGAATATTACGATATTATGTAGTATTCCTTGAGGGATTCTAAAAAGGGTTTCAGAATAGAAGTTAATTAAGGAACTAGTCCTTAATAACTCAAGTTAGGAATAGTATTAAGTTTAACATCAATGGTTGAAAGAAAGAAAGGATGATTATCATCCACTATGTTGAGACATAGGTTCTATCTTAGGAAACCAAGATGATAACTTAACATATTATATGATCCAATAAGGAACATTTTAAAAGTGATTAAGTTCGAATCACAGAACGTTGAGCTAAGTATGTCCACAGTGTCTAATAGAGAACTGTAGACATATTTTCTAGATCCATAAAGGATGACACATCTTAAAACATAAAGGGTTATGTTATAAGGGAATATGTTGGAAACTCCCGTAATACCGATTAGAGTCAAGTAGGAAGCGAGGTGAACAAAACATCGAAAGTTGCACAGAGTGCACTAGTGTTTTGATGATTACATTTATAATAAGATAAGGGTACCATCTAAAGTGTTGTATAATTTTATGGCAAGGCTAGTTCGCTTTTAACGTAGAAAGATGTGTCCCAGCGCACAGTGCCCATGAGAAAGCCCCCGAGGTTGATCTAAAGTCACTGTAGTCTCCTGGAATCCGGCCTCGTTCTGCTGCCATAGCGACGATGCATACACACAGATGTTATCATGTGATGATAAAGTATTAATGTCAATCAAGGTGACATTAGTAGGTTGCAAAGGATTTGGGACTGTAAAGCACATGCCTAAGACTCAACCTCTTCCATGAGCAAGCATGTTCAGGGTACCGGATATATGGTGCCAATGATTAAGAACAAATGCAGCTAGTTTATTTGTACTCTAGTGCAAGTGGGAGACGGTTGGAAATATTCCCTAGAGACAAATAGTAATAAGGACTATTATCATATTTCATAAAGTTTATGATTAAGTTTTATATCATGCTATAACTATATTGAGTGGAAACATCAATACACGTGTGATATACAAACAACCAGGGGTTCCTAGTGAAACTCTAGTCACTGGTTCATTGGTTAACAGATGATCAAGTTTCCTGATCATGTGGCATTTATGCCAGTTGGAAATGGAGTCAACTAATTCTGAGAATGAGATGATGAACCAATACCCAACCTAAACATCGTGACCCGATCATGTCACAAAGTTCAAGTTACGATGATTAGAAATGGATCCTCGTAGACTAATCCTTAAACCATGAGGATATATCAATCACTATCTCCTGAGAGTGCTTAGATAGCATCAAGCCCCACTTGGTAATACAGTGATTATAAAGGTGTGTTCAGGTACTCGGAGGAACCATAGAGGTAATATATTTCAAGAGCGGGATTTGTCTGTCCACGTGACGGAAAGATACTTAAGGGCCCAACAAGGAGAAGTTATATCCAATAGTTGCGCAACGTGTGATTTGATCACAGGGATATCACTTGTTGGAACGAGTCAAGTAGCATTGTTAAGTAACGAGATTGAACATGACATGGTGATGTCATTGATCAGATCTCAGGCAATGCAAGTATCGAGAGACAAAGGGAATAAGACACGACCGTCCCGGTTCAAATGACGAAAGATCTTCGTGGAACGCACAGGGGTCACATGGCCATCTAGGTCCCTCTGTTGATCATTGGTCTGGGACTGTCCCGATCATGTCTAGAGTGTTCCCGAATCATAGGGTATCACGCTTAAGGGTTTGATGATGCTTAGAGAGTGTTTAAAGGATCGGAAGAATCGCCGAAGAATAGAAGAGAGAAAACCGGAAGGGTTTCGGTAAGTCTGGAGATGTCCGGAGTGAAGGTGGAAGGTGTTACATTGCCACGGAGATTGAATAATATGTGAATGAATGTTAAATATTGATTTAATCATTTATTGATAATTATTTAATAAAAGAGAAAATCAATTTAAAGGTCAAAAGGCTTAATGGGCCAATTCCGGAGGGAAGAGATCCCATTAGGGAAAGGCAAGAGGGAGAAGGGCCAGACGGGGTGGTCGCCGCCCTAGTGGGCCAGCCCCCCCCCCCCCCCCCGTGCGGGGCCCATGGGGGTGGCCGGCGGCGCCACCCCTCCCCCTCTCTTCTCCTTTAGTCCCACCCCGGGACTTTGAGGGAGGTAGTACTTCGCCTCCCCTATATATAGTGGGGGGTATTTGGCCAGATAAATACACACAATATTCAATAAAGGTTTCCTCACTTTTGGGGAGACCTCCAATTGATATTCTCTCTCTCTCTCTCTCTCTCTCTCTCTCTCTCTCGTGACCGTGATCCCAAGTTTGGACTGCGCGAACGAGAGATATCTTCACCGCGGAGCGCCGTCGTGCTGCGGGATTTGGATCCAGGAGCTATACTTCCGCAACTACTGCTGGATCGGGGAAGCGGGAGTCATCGTCAGGAACCGGTCGTGTGTAACTCCCCGCGAGGTGTCACACTTGAGGCACTCAAGTCGTTGGAGCCGCAGGAGCGCACGGACTTCATCACGACCTTGAGGTTGGCTTCGGCTTGTCTACATCAACCACGCTCTCCTGAGCGTTGACAACGCTTTTTGGTATTCAAGGGTAAGTTCGCGAAAATCCCCTCCTGTTACTGTATTACTAATAGATAGGTCCTGGCAGTATCAGGGGTTCAGGGGCGTAGGGTAAAAATTGTTGTTTTCATACGCGGAACCCCTACACTAATTTCATGCATAATTTCTTTGTAAAGATCGTAAGGAATAACACTTGAACTTGCACCAATATCACATAAACCATAATAGAAATGATCACCAATTCTAACAGAAATCACATGAACACTAGCTTTTCTAGTTCTATTAGGATGTGAGACAATATTTGAAGCATCCTCACAAAAGATAATGTGTCCATCTTCTACACTTTTAGTGACAAGGTCTTTCACAATTGCTACTGCAGGTTCAATGTTTATGTGTTCATCAGGTTTTATAGCTCTCTTTGTACTTTTATTAATTACACTAGTTATCATAGAATGCTCCTTTACCTTATCCGGGAAAGGTATTTTATCGATATAAGATTCAGGTAAAATACGATCAATAGTACAAACTTTAGTACTTCTAGCAGGAACACAATCAACAATATCTTTATATGGTGCATGGTACTTGTTCCATTCTTTTTTTGGAATTTCAATATATGAGGCAAAAGCCTTAAAACAATTTGCAATAACTTGAGAATCTAGACCATAAGCATTTGTAATATTATGAAAGTCGTCAGTTCCCATAAAAGATTTAATGCATTCATAATCACAATTTATACCTGACTTTCTTCCTTTATCATTCTCCCATGCTTCAGCATTGTCTTAAATACGGTCTAGAAGATCCCATTTAGCTTCTTCTTCCATACGTGTAAATGATCCAGTGCAAGAAGCATCTAATAAATCCTTATCATGAAGAGAAAGCCTTGCATAAAAGTTATTGATAATAATATTATTAGGGAGCTCATGAATAGGACATTTGAGCATTAGTAACTTTAATCTCCCGCAAGCTTGAGCTATACTCTCTCCATCACGAGGCCAAAAGTTATATATTTGATTCCGATCTCTATGAATCTCACTAGGAGGATAAAATTTAGAATAGAAAAGAGGTACTATCTCCTCCCATTCAAGAGATTGGCCATTCTTCAGCAGCTTATACCATTCCTCAGCTCAGCCTTTCAATGATAACGAGAATAACTTCTGCTTGACTTGATTAGTTGTAATACCTGCACACTTAAACAACCCGCATAATTTGTGGATAAAGAGAAAATGATCACCAGGATGGACAGTTCCATCTCCAAAATAGTAGTTATCCATAACACGATCAACAATTCTTGTAGGTATTTTAAAAGTATCATTTTCAGTAGGTGGTGGTTCATATACTACCTTAGCAGTAGTAGTAGCATTACGAAATAAGAAACTAAGTGAATTATCCATATTAAAATAAAGTAACTAACAGAAGTAAACAATACTCACAGTAGAAGTTTCCTTTACCAGTTCCACTCTTCAATAGCGCTTCACCCCCCGGCAACGGCGCCAGAAAATAGTCTTGATGACCCACAAGTATAGGGGGTGTATCACAGTATTTTCGATAAGTAAGAGTGTCGAACCCAACGAGGAGCAGAAGGTGTTGACAAGTGGTATGGATCAGGAATTCTCTGTAATACTTAGCAAACGGATTTTTAGGGGTTTTTGATAATGCAGATAAATAAAGTACAAGTAAATGAAAGACAATAATAATAATTGCAGCAAGTGGCCCAATCCTTTCTTTAGCAAAGGACAAGCCGGTTGTATTACTTAAGATGACTAAACGTTCTCGAGGACACACGGGAATATCGTCAAGTGCTTTTGCTTCATATAGTTGATTAATCTTGTTTGGTTGGACAAGTGTTGTGTGGGTGAACCTATGCTAATGTACTGACCTTCCTAGGACTAATACATACTTGTGATTATACCACTTGCAAGCATCCGCAACTACAAGAAAGTAATTAAGATAAAAACCTAACCACAACCTTAAACTTTGAGATCCTACACTTCCTTATGCAAAGGTTTCCTAACAGGGGTTCAGGTTTCTGTCACTCCGGCAATCCCCGCGATTAGTAGCCAAATACACAATGCATTCCCCTAGGCCCATAAAGGTGAAGTATCATGTAGTCGACATTCACATGACACCACTAGAAGAATAACACCACAACTTAAATATCAAACCATTGAATCTTTCTCAACACAATTCCACTACTAACAACATGACTTCTCCCATGTCCTCAAGAACTAAACGAACTACTCATGAGACATCATATGGATCAAGTTCAGAGATGAAATAATGATAAGTAACAATCTGAACATAAACGATAATTCAATGGTTCCACTCAATAGCATCAACTACAACAAGTAATCAACACCGAGAAAGTTTCCCCTAAGAACTATGCAAGATTCAACCCAATTGTTACAGCGGTATTGAGTGGTGATGATGGTGCTAGTGGAGATGATGGTGATGATGATCCCGATGAAGTCCAGCTTGATGACGGTGTTGATGGCGGTGATCTCCCCTCTCCGGGAAGGAATTTCCCCTGGCAGATTTCTTTCTGTTAGAGAGCTCTTTCTCTCTCTGTAGTTTCCGCCCCGTAGAGGTGGCGGAACCTTTCTGTGGTCGCTCCCTGATTCTTAGGGTTTCGAGGGGATTATATGCACCAAAGGGCAGAGCCAGAGGTGGGCCAGGGTGGCCACACCACCTGGTAGCGCGGCCTAGGGTAGCCCGTGCCTAGGGGTGGTGTGCGCCCCCTGTGGCCCATCTCCGCTCCCCCTTCTAGCTTCCTTCGTCTTTTGGAAAAATAGGAATTTCCGTATATTTTCTGGGATTTTTCTGATCTTTGCCAAAATTGCCTCTAGATAGTGCTTTTTCCGTCAGAATTCTGGCTTCAGTGGTCCATCCTCTAAAAGTCATCAACCATGCATAAACAGATGAAATAACATAAGTATTATCTCTTAATATGAAATATATCAATGAATAATAATAGATTATGATATAGAATAGTGATGCAAAATGGACGTATCAATGAGCATCTTGATTCTCTATGCCACATACAGAACAGCAGGGGTTGATCTTTGGAATGCGTCTATGTAACAAATCAATAACAGCCAAAGAGTTTGTAGCCAAATGCCAGGCCAAAACTCTAATTTCCTGCGGTACTAGACATTTCCATATCCGGTTCCAAATAGGCCGATCTCCGTCAGGTGTCGAGCTGCATTGTCCTCCACTCAAGTCTCGCAAATGTTCCTGCATGGCAAGGCGATATGCACTACACACTAAAAACAAGCCGAACTTTTCTGGGTGCCAAGCGATGATGTCCTCTCCAAGACGAGGAGAGGGTTTTATCCCAAGAATAGCATCTACGTCTGCCCCAATAAAGATCCTTCGAATCTTAGCTATGTCCTAGGATTTTGTGGCTAGATCAATGAGCCCCGCAACCCACTTTTCTCTCGATCATGTTCGATGCGTCGTGATCTTCAAGTTACTGTCCATGGGCACCCAGTTGTCACGCCAGATTTTTACTTGTGTACCTGACGAGGGTTTAACTCATCAATGTCCATTGTTATGGACTTGGGTTTTGGAGAAGGAGGGAGTGCTGGAGACATCTATCGGCTAACAAACAAGCACACAGGGGACAAAGGATTTACCCAGGTTCAGGCCTCGTAGAGGTCCCTACTCCTGCTTGTCTGCTCATGGAATTATTGAAGGAGTCGAAAGTTACAATGGTGCACAGATGCAATCTGGCGAGAGTTGTGGAAACTAGGGTTGCGTGTGTGTCCTCCTCGCCGCCCCCTCCTAGCCTTTATATAGATAGGCTAGGTCTCGGGTAGCAGGTCGAGTCGGTTACAAGTTAGGGTTCTCCCCTTCAAACTTTCTATCTTTAGCTTCTTCTTGCCTCTCAAGCAATCGAGAGTCCGCAGGTCACTCGAGTCCTTTCGTCTGGGCCTTGGTGACACCGTGGGCATGTACGTATTTAGACCGTATATACCAAGCTTGAGTACCTTTAAGGTATACCCATGTCAGTAGCCCCCGAGTATCCAGTGGAATCGCAGATTCGACTGGGTACTTTTTGAAGTTTCGAGTGCCTGAATGAGTGCATTTCGACTGCTTTTATTTGTGTCATAGGGATTGTTGATATACGTGCCTGATATAACCGAAGTGTCGGTACCAGTTAACCACCTTAGGGTGAAACAACGCAATCTACTCGAATTCGAGTCCCCAGACTCGAATCCGGAAAAGTGCTGGCGTAATTCGACTCAAGCCGCGGAGGTCTTACAGGAGTCAAATTCCAGTTATATGAGTGTGAGCACTTGACGCGTCCGTCAAGGCATGTTCATCGTGCCTGTAGGCACGGATATGTTTCTGGTAGTGCGCAGTTAAATGCGTTGCCAGGCCTTTATTCAGGTCTTACCTTCACGCTATAAGCGCGGCATCCGAATTTTATCATCGCGGAGATGATTCGGGCAACCCAGGAGACGTAATCCCTTTGTAGGGAAAATTATGAGGCGGTGTCGCCATGATCTGCGAGTGCTGATGTAATCAACGCACAGCTTTCGTGCAAATAATCATAGGGTGCGTGGCCAGCGCTCCCTATGGGAGTAGCCCCCGAGTGCCTGATTGAGTCGAAGACTCAGGCAGGGACTAAAGAATTTTGCGACTGCTGTCATTTTTGTTTGTTTGAATCGAAAACTTGGATTGCGACTGCTGTCGTCTTTTGCTTGCTTGTTTCAGTCGAAATTGTTTCCAGCGCTCCCTATGGGAGTAACCTACGTCCATAGTCGAATCGTTTTTCGAGTGGTTGGGTTTGATTGTGATTGCCTGTATCCCTGCAATAAGAAAAGAAAATCATAGGGTGCGCGGCCAGCGCTCCCTATGGGAGTAGCCCCCGAGTGCTTGGTGGAGTCGAAGACTCTAGCAAGGACTAAAGTAGTCGTAGTTTTCCGCTGCGTAGCTGTTGATGACGTCAGTGCTGACGCTTTCATGACCTCAGTTGTCCGCGTGAGCGGCTTTGACGGGACGTGACGAGCGGTGGGTCCCACTTTCTGACTTTGATTTGACTGGGCGTGCGTAATCTTGTTATTAACTGTGCCTCCTTGATTTCCACACAGTGGAGGGACGGTTCGCCCTTCCTCTTCCCCACGTGTCGAGCGCGATATGTGCCACGCGTCCAATAGGGTTTTTGCGAGCCGTTGGATTGCATCTCTTAGGGGTTAAGTAGCGATGCTACGGCGGTAAATTTCCATCTGCGCCCTTTTCTTCCTTGCTGCCATCGCCATTGCCGCTTCTCCTCTGCTTTTCTCCCGCGCTCATCTCCTCCACAGCTTTGGACCATCTCCGCTCGTTTCCAAGTTATTTTCTGCGTTCTCATCGCCACCGCGCAATGGGAAAGAAGAAAGGAGGTGCTGTCGCTGAATCTGCCGCCATCGCTGCTGCGGCGAAGAAGAGGGGTGGCTCCGCTGCTGCGGGCACCAGTGCCGCCGCCGGCGGGAAAAAGAAGGTCGCGGGCACCCCGTGACCAATGGCGCTTGGCGCCCTTCAATCATCAAGGCGTCCGATCTCCGTCTTCTTCGCCAAGATGGAGTTATTTCCGTAGCAGTCGCCGACGCGCGCGTCCCTAGCGGTGAGACCATTCCTGTGCCTCCCGCTGGGTTTCGAGTGATGTTTCTTGCTTTCATCATTCGCGGCCTTTTTTTGCCTATCCACCCCTTTCTTAGGGGTCTCCTCTGTTTCTACGGGCTCCGGCTCTATCAGCTGTCCCCAAATTCAATTCTTCACATCTCTTGTTTTATCACCCTTTGCGAGTGCTAGCTCGGAATCAAGCTGCACTTTGGTCTTTTCAAACTCTTATTTAAGCTAAAGTGTCAGTCCGCCTTTGGCTCTTTAGTTTACGACGTAGGTGGTTGTGGTATCCATGTCGACCCATCCGTCACCTATTTCGACATCAAGCTCGCCAAGTCCGTCTAGGGATGGAGGGATAGATGGTTTTATGTTCACGACCAGAAGGCTCAGGACGAGCATTTTGGACTCACGCCTTTCGACCCCGCGACTCCCTGCAAGAAGATGCGTTCTTGGAAGAACGTGATCATGCCTTCCGAACTCGCGGAGACAGATGTGTTATATCAACGCGTCTGCGACCTCGAGAGTCACATAGGCGCAGAAGAGGGAGGCTGCACCCTTGTCAGGACTTGGCTGCGTCGTCGCGTCCAGCCTCTCCAGGCTAGGGTCCATCCCATGTTTCAATGGGGTGGCATTGATGATGTCACTCGTGTGTCTGCTGATGGCATGTCCGCGAGTGAGGTAGATAAGAGGGTGCGACTGGTCACGAAGTACACCTTCAAGGATGTGCTTCCGAATGAGCCAGTCGTTCCTCCCTTCGATGCTTCGAATCCTCCTCCCGAGGTACAGTCGTGCTATGCAGTAGCTTATGTTCGCGATTGCTTTTCTGTTGCTTACTTGCTCCTTTTTGCTATTTGTATGCAGGATTGGGCGGTGTCGCCTTGCATGCCTCCTCTCCCAGAGGGCATTACTCCTCGCGAAGCTTTTGAAGAGGATGAGTCTGAGTCGACCATCCCTTCTGATGTGGAAGAGGAAGCCCCGGAGTCCGGGGGCCCAGATACTCGCAAGCGTTCGCGCAGCGAGGACTCCGATGCGTCGACTCCTTCAACTCCAGAAGGCACAGTTGTTGGCGCGGAGTCACCAATTCCCGCCAACCTTGTGAGGGCTGTAGCACCATCTTCTCGCAAGAAGATGCGACTGCCCAAGGAGTCTTCGTCGGAGTCGGTGGAGGCCACGTTTGATCTTGACAAGTTTGACTGGTAAGTTTAAGAGGTCATTCATTCCTTTCTGTTTTCTATTTGTTGGTTGTGCCCTGGAGTTTTGCCTTTTCTTAATGCGAACTTGGTCTTGCAGTCAAGAGGCATCGTCATCTTCTGGCGACGTTGAGTTTTTGAAGGAATCAGGAGTCGTGACCTCAAGGGCCAAGGTAGAAGTCGAGCGCGCTCCATCTCCTCCGACGGCGGCCCACTCCGGGCATAATTCTTCGAGCTCTCCTCATGGAGGGGAGCATCGAATAGTTGCTCGGATGACAGCTCAACAGACTTCTTCGGAGTTGCTAGGGGACCATGTGAGTATATCTTTCCTTCTTTTTTATTTTGGCAGTCAACGCCTTCTGTTGCCCTCTCTGATTCCTTGGTTGGCGCAACAGCTCCTTGTAAAGGAGGCCACGCGAGAGGCGGAGCAAGTGATGGCGATGGGTCGTCAGCATGCGATGCTGGAGACACGTCACTGCGTGGTCGAAAGTGAGTGCTTCCACGCTTGTTCCTTTCATCTTCTCTCTATTTTGGTATGTTCGACTGATAGAAAATTATTTTGACTGCCATGTAGCTGAGCATAACGCCCTTCTGCGCAATGTCGCATCCTTGGAGAAGACATTAGCCGCAGCTGTCAAGGGACGCGATGAGGCAATCGTGGCTCGTGATGATGCCCGAAAGCGCGAAGAGGATCTGCGTGCCTCTTTTGCGGCGAGGGAGAAGTTGTTCGAGGAGCAACTATTCTCAGTCGCCAAGGCCCTCTCAGGTACCTTTTACTGGTTGATTTTTGATTGATGCTTTTCTCTGTTTCTGGAGTTTTGCCGGTGGCACTAGAAATTTGATCCATGTTTTTGGTGTAGATGCTGGCGACTTGAGTTTTGACCCGCAGACCCTTCGTCATGATGATGCTCTGGCCGGCGTGGTGTCCGCGGTCGAAGATCGAAGCGCCGCCGTCCAGGATACATTATCCAAGGCCAAGGTCGCCCTTAGTCGCCTCCGGGAGGAGTTGATGCCAAAGGCGGAGCAGGTCGATACTATGGACGAGCTGGTGGAGTCGCTCGCCGGGGGCGTGCCTTCTACGTACAAGAACTCCCTCCGGGCGGCTGGTGCAACGATGTTACTCGCCATGGTGCAGGCCCACGGAGTCGAGATAGATCCCTCTGCGGTGTCGAAGACAATGCCTGTTGGCGCAGATGGTCAGCAGGTAGTTTTCGCTCCCTTTGCGACTGCCTGTGCCAAATACGGCCATTCTTTGATTAATACCGTTGCCAAGTATTCGGAGGAGCTCCAACGCGCTAAGAAGGCGGCGAAAGCTTCGGCTTCAGGGGCAGGCGGAAAATCAGTGACGTCTGATACTGCCACGGACTTGATGAAGCCTTCGAAGGCGTCGAAGTCGAAGAAGCCAGCTGCTCCATAGTTAGCTTGTGTAGTAGATGATGAATTTTCCTTTTGCTCTAAGAACATGCCTGCTGGCGAGTGTGCTTGTGAATATTTTTTATGCTTATCCTGAATGCATCTGCTATCCCTGCCTTTGTGTTAGTTTGGTTGCCTTATTTGCTTCTGTCTTGATCTGTGGTAGGGCACATCGAGTGGTCCTGTAGGGGGAAACCAGGATCCTTCATCTCTTGATGAGACAGTGGTACCGCCGCGCTCCAGGGTAGAGGAGCTGTCTTTGCTATCATGACTTCATGACCGCATGAAGCAGCTGGAGCGTGAGTTGCCCTTGATCCGCGGTAACGCAGATGTGTGGAAGTCAAAGGCGGAAAAAGCCGCCGCCCGCGAGCAGTATCTGCTCGGCGAGGTGACGCAGCTGGGTGACCAGTTTAAGTGTTAGTTTGCTCGTCCTCATCTTTTTCCTTTGAAGATAGTCGCAGTGGTACGTTGTACTCATGCTGTTGGTGCTGCTTCGTGTAGTTGTTAGCGCACACCGTCCGCAGGAGGAGAGGGATAGGATTGCCATCCGCCTTCATGGTCTCACCCAGGAGCAACTCCAAGAGAGTGGATACTTCTGGGTGGATCATGATCGTGAGACTGCATTGGCGACCCTGCAGGATCGCGCTTCGCGAGTGCTGCTCTTCCTGAAGAAGTCGCAGTCATGTTTGAAGAATATCTACCGAGCGATGTTCCCGTTGGATGACACGCCGTCAAGCCTGTTGGCTCTCCTGGCCAAATTTCAAGATATGTCCGCGGTTCGCGTGTGCGTGAGGCAGCAGTTGGTGGCTGGTGCCAAGGCTGCCCTCTCGATGGTGCGATTGCACATGCCTGACGTGGATGTCGCCGTTGTAGCTTCTGGTCTGCCAGCGCCGCTAGCCAGATCTGCTTGGAATATGGTGCCGCACTATCAAGCGGTGGACCGCCAAGCAGAGGAGATTGTCGACTTCTTCGAGGAGCAAACCAATGTTCTTCTGTTGCAGCAGTAACCAGATTTGTATCCTGCACATAAATGTATTTGTTTTGTAAAGTTCATATGTATATATTTGTATGTAATTTATTGTTGAACGCGTACAAATAGCTTTTGTAAGCGTAAGGTGCGTTGCACTATGCGAGTCCTTTTCGTTAGCCTGGCCATCCCTTTTATCAACCTGCCAGGTGCGTTGCAGCTGGGTTGAATTTGCGTTAAGGGGTTCGATTGATGTGCCAGCTACTCAGGATGTCGCGTTTATTAGTTCGAAGAACAAATGTGTGTACAGTGGCGTAGCCCCTGAGTATAATAGTAACAGAAGTGAAAAGAAAAAACACAGAGTTTTGGGGCACTTAGCTTTTATTATTTGGAGAACAGTACGAGGTACAATGTGTGGCTAAGTAGCCTTGACTGGGTAGCCTTATTTGCAATGTAAAAGTAAAACAACCAGGGGTAGAAGCGTCACAGTTGTGCGACGTTCCAAGGGTTGGAGTATGCGACTCCTGTTTCTAGGTCTTGAAGGCGATAGGCGCCACCTGGGATTACTTCTATAACCAAGTATGGTCCTGATGGGTTCGTAGCATGGAAAACAAAAAAATTCTACCGCAAGAACGAACAGAACCTAGATCTAATCTAGATAAAAGCCAAGATCTAATCTATTAGACATGAGCAACGAGATAGATGGGAACTAACCCTCGTAGATCCGAAAGCGTTAACGAGATTAGATCTCGTGGTTGATGTAGTCGATCACTTGCCGATCTCAAGATCGTGTGGACGATCCTTCCGGCGTCGCGTTCCTGCAGCGCTTCCGCCGTCGGTCAAGTAGACGATCCTTCCGGCGTCGCGTTCCAGCAGCGCTTCCGCCCTTGGTCAAGTAGACGATCCTTCCGGCGTCACGATTCGGCAGCGCTTCCGCAGTCGGTCACACGTGCAGAGTCGAAGCAGACCTTCCTCTCCCTGTTCCAGCGAGCAGCGGAGGTAGTAGATCTTCTCCACGGAATCCCAGCAACACGACGGCGTGGTGGTGGTGGAGTAGAGAATTCTGCAGGGCTTCGCCTATGCCTGTGCAGAAGATGGTGGAGGAGAGAGGCGGCAGAGATTGGGTGTTATGGGAGCTCTGGAGAAGGGGGCGCCGCTGCCCCTCTATTTAAAGAGCGGAGGCGCCTAGGGAGGGGGAGTCCTTGTAGGACTCCCCTCCCTCTCTAGGCCGGCGGATTGGAGGTGGGGGGAGGAGTCCTCCTCCCCCACGAATCCGTATCTTGACCCACCAGGACTCCTTGATCCCTATCTTGATTTTCAAGCAAACTCCAAGATATCTTCTAGAACCTTCCGGAACATTCCGAAACCTTCTAGAATCCTCATACAAACACTCCGGAACATTCCCTATCTCATAAAATGATCTCCTATATATGAATCTTATTCTCCGGACCATTCCGGATCTCCTCGTGATGTCCCGAATCCAATCCGAGACTCCGAACAACATTCGGTCTCCAACGCACATTCCATATCTACTTAAAACAACTTCGAACCTTAAGTGTGTCACCCTACGGTTCATGAATATGTAGACATGATAGAGACACATCTCCTATCAATAACCATCAGCGGGACCTGGAGATCCATAATGGCTCCCACATACTCAACGATGACTTCGCGATCGATTGAACCACTTACATACGAAACTAATTCCCTTTGTCTCGCGATACTACACTTATCCGAGGTTTGATCGTCGGTATCTGCATACCTAGTTCTACCTCGTTACTGATAAGTACTCTTTACTCGTTCCGTGATATGTCATCCCTTGTGACCTAGTCACACGCTTGCAAGCTAACTAGACGACATTCCACCGAGAGGGCCCAGAGCATATCTATCCGTCATATGGATGGACAAATCCCAATCTTGGTTCATACGCTTCAACACATACTTTCAGAATACCCAATGACACTTTTATAACCATCCAGTTACGAAGCGGCGTTTGATGTCATCAAAGTATCCATCCGGTGATGGTGATTAACATAACTTCATGGTCGAAGGAATAGGTTACTATGTATTTGAAAGCTTACAGCAATACGAACTTAATGACTTGATCTTATGCTATGCTTACTATGGGTGTGTGTCCATCACATCATTCTCCTAATGATATAACCTTGTTATTAATCACATCCTAATGTCCATGATCAGGAAACCATGATCATCAATTAATCAACAAGCTAGTTTAACAAGAGGCTTACTAGGGACTCTTATATGTTTACAAAACACACATGTATTAGTGTTTCCTAATAATACAATTATAGCATGTGATGTAAACATTCATCATAAACACAAAGATATAATAATAATCACTTTTATTATTGCCTCTTGGGCATATATCCAACAGGTCCTTCCCAGGGGGACTCGAGCTTGAGATGCCCCTGCTGCTTCAGTCGCAGGACCAGGTCACCTTCGACGAAGGATCTGGGGCCTACTACTGTGGTAGTTGCGCAGGTTCTGCTGGTAGATCGTGAACCTTTCTGCGGCGATTTCTCTCGCCTCGTAGAGGAGGTCGACGGAGTCTTCGAGTGCAAGAGATGACTCTTGTTCGCTGTAAGCGACTATGCGCGGCACCTTGTACCTTACTTCGGCGGGTAGTACCGCTTCTGCCCCGTGCACCATAAAGAATGGTGTGTAGCCTGTGGCGCTGTTTGGAGTTGTACGTAGGCTCCAGAGTACGGATTGGAGCTCGTCTGGCCAGCAACCCGCAGCTTGTTCGAGTGGTCGAGGGAGTCACTTCTTGATGCCGCTGCAGACGAGCCCATTTGCTTTTCCTACCTGACCGTTGGTTTGTGGATGAGCGACTGAGGCATAGCTGATGTTGATCCCCAGGTTTTCGCAGAATTCTTGGAACTCCTTGGATGTGAAGTTCATCCCGTTGTCAGTGATGATGCTGTGCGGCACGCCGAAGCGATAGACGATGGACTCGAAGAACTTGACCGCATTGTGACCCGATTGCTTGGTCACTAGCATGGCTTCGATCCACTTGGTGAATGTGTCGACTGCGACCAAAAGACAGACATAGCCTCCTTGCGAGGACCTTGGGAGCTTGCCTACCATGTCAAGCCCCCATTGTGCGAAGGGCCAGGCCAATGGGATAGGTCTTAATTCCGCGCCTAGAGCGTGTGGTTTGTCCGCGAATCAGTGACAAGCGTTGCACTTTTGGACTATGTCCTTGGCGTCGCGCATGGCTGTGGGCCAGTAAAATCCAGCTCGTGGAGCTTTGGCAACGAGGACGCGACTGCGGCGTGGTGTCCGCAGGTTCCTTCATGTATGTCGAGGAGGACTGCTTTTCCATCGGCCAGGGAGACGCATCGTTGTAACACGCTTGTGATACTGCGTTTATATAGTTCGCCATTGATAACAGCGAATGCCTTGGAGCGTCGTGCGATGTGTCGTGCGTCCGTCGGGTCGTCCGGTAGGCGCTTGCTGAGGAGATATGTAATGTACGGCTGCGTCAAGGATTGTTCGATCATCATGACGCTCATTGGCCCTTCGAGTCCTTTGTCTAGCTCCAAGTTTTCGAGTGCCATTTGCTCATTGGGTGGCGTAGCCCCCGAGTGTGTTGCTGTGCTTGTTTTCTTCTCTGCGGCCTTTGGCTTGATGGAGCGTTCACAGATGCGCTCGAGAAATACCCCATGTGCTATGGGGGGGCAGGTAGAGCCTATGTTGGCGAGTGCGTCCGCCTCCTCGTTGCTTTCGCGACCTACATGTCGCAACTCGCAACCATCGAAGTCTCCCTCGAGTGTATCGTAGAGGTCACGGTATGCGATCATGTTGTCATTGAGTGCGTCGCACTCGTGCATTGTTTGGTTGACGACCAGGTTGGAATCGCCATATATGATGAGCCTCTTTGCGCCGCAGGCTTTTGCCATCCTCATCCCGTGCAACAGGGCCTCGTATTCAGCCTCGTTGTTTGAGGCTGTGAACTGCATTCGCAGGATGTATTTCAGCTTGTCCGTGATGTCAATATGACACCTGCTCCTGCTCCGTCTTTCCGTTTGGATCCATCGAAGTGCATTGTCCAGAGGTAGGACATATCTAGCTTGTCCGGGAGTTGGTTTTCCATCCAATGCACGAGGAAGTCAGGGAGAACTTGCGACTTGATTGCGTCGCGCTTTTCGTATGTGATGTCTCATGGAGACAGTTCGATTCCCCAAAGCGCGACTCGTCCCATGGCGTCGGGGTTATTGAGGATATGTCCCAATGAGGCGTCGCTGACTACCACGATTGGGTGTTCCTGGAATGTTATTCATTTTCTCTCTATCTTCTGCCGTAGCTGGACTTTGAGTTTTACTCAAGGTCTTACCTGACAACATGGGCATGAACCCTTTCTTGCTATCTTCCATTCTAAACTTCTTTAGAACTTTGTCCAAGTATGTACTTTGTGAAAGCCTTATTAGGCGTCTTGATCTATCCCTATAAATCTTGATGCCTAGAATATATGCCGCTTCGCCAAGATCCTTCATTGAAAAACTATTATTCAAATAGGTTTTGATGCTATTAAGAAGTTCTATATCATTCCCAATCAACAATATGTCATCTACATACAGTACTAGGAATGCTACAGAGCTCCCACTCACTTTCTTGTAAATACAAGCTTCTCCATAAGTTTGTATAAATCCAAAGTTTTTGATTACTTTATCAAAACATTGATTCCAACTCCGGGATGCTTGCTTCAGTCCATAAATAGAGCGCTGAAGTTTGCATACCTTGTCAGCATCTTTAGGATCGACAAAACCCTTGGGTTGTACCATATACAACTCTTCCTCAATGTCACCATTAAGGAACGCCGTTTTGACATCCATCTGCCAAATCTCATAATCGAAATATGCAGCAATTGCTAACAAAATCCTTACAGACTTTAGCTTCGCTACTGGTGAGAAAGTCTCATCATAGTCAACTCCTTGAATTTGTCGGAACCCTTTCGCGACAAGTCGAGCTTTATAGACGGTAACATTACCATCAGCATCTGTTTTTCTCTTGAAAATCCATTTGTTCTCGACAGCCTTACGGCCATCCGGTAAGTCCACCAAAGTCCACACTTGGTTTTCGTACATGGATCCCATTTCGGATTTCATGGCTTCTAGCCATTTGTCGGAATCTGGGCTCACCATAGCTTCTTCATACGTCGCAGGGTCATCAGCGTTGTCCACCAACATGACGTTCAAGGCAGAGTCATACCAATCAGGAGTGGTACGAACCCTCGTTGACCTGCGAGGTTCAGTAGTAACTTCGTTCGAAGTTTCATGATCATTATCATTAGCTTCCTCTTCAATTGGTGCAGGCGGCACCAAAACATCTTCCGGTACTGCGCAACTCTCAAATCTGAGAGAAGGTTCAACAACCTCATCGAGTTCTACTTTCCTTCTAGTCACCTCCTTCGAGAGAAACTCCTTCTCAAGAAAGGATCCATTCTTTGCAACGAAAACTTTGCCTTCGGATCTATGATAGAAGGTATACCCAATTGTTTCTTTAGGGTATCCTATGAAGACGCATTTCTCCGCTTTGGGTTCTAGCTTATCAGGTTGTAACTTCTTTACATATGCTTCGCAACCCCAAACTTTAAGGAATGACAACTTAGGTTTCTTACCAAACCACAATTCGTACGGTGTCGTTTCAACAGATTTAGATGGTGCCCTATTTAAAGTGAATGCGGCTGTCTCTAATGCATAGCCCCAAAATGATAACGGTAAATCTGTAAGAGACATCATAGACCGAACCATATCTAAGAGAGTTCGATTACGACGTTCGGACACACCATTACGCTGTGGTGTTCCCGGCGGTGTCAACTGTGAAAGTATTCCACATTTCTTTAAATGCATGCCAAACTCGTAACTCAGATATTCACCTCCGCGATCAGAACGCAGAAACTTAATCTTCTTGTTACGATGATTTTCCACTTCACTTTGAAATTCCTTAAACTTCTCGAAACTTTCGGACTTATGTTTCATAAAGTAGATATACCCATATCTACTCAAGTCATCCGTGAAAGTGAGAACATAACGATATCCACCACGCGATGCTACACTCATTGGACCGCACACATCGGTATGTATTATTTCCAATAAGTCTGTAGCTCGCTCCATTGTACCAGAGAATGGAGTCTTAGTCATTTTTCCCATTAGACATGCTTCGCATCTTTCAAGTGATTCAAAATCAAGTGATTCAAGAAGTCCATCAGAATGGAGTTCCTTCATACGCTTCACTCCAATGTGACCAAGACGACAGTGCCACATGTATGTAGAATTATCATTCAATTTTATTCGTTTAGCATCTATGTTGTGAACATGTGTATCACTACTATCGAGATTCAGTAAGAATAAACCATTCATCTCAGGTGCATTACCATAAAAGATATTACTCATATAAATCGAACAACCTTTATTCTCAGACTTAAAAGAGTAACCGTCTCGCAATAAACAGGATCCAGATATAATATTCATGCTTAACGCAGGCACCAAATAACAATTATTTAAATTTAAAACTAATCCCAAAGGTAGATGTAGAGGGAGCGTGCCGACGGCGATCACATCAACCTTGGAGCCATTTCCAACGCGCATCGTCACCTCGTCTCTTGCCAGTCTTCGTTTATTCCGCAGCTCCTGTTTCGAGTTACAAATATGAGCAACCGAACCAGTATCAAATACCCAGGCACTACTACGATTACTAGTAAGATACACATCTATAACACATATATCAAATATACCTTTCTTCTTGATGTTGCCGTTCTTCAGATCCGCCAGGTACATGGGGCAGTTACGCTTCCAGTGACCAGCACCCTTGCAGTAGAAGCACTCAGTTTCAGGATTAGGACCAGCCTTGGGCTTCTTAGCAGGTGCGGCAGCTTTCTTGCCGTCCTTCTTGAAGTTGCCCTTGTTCTTAGGCTTGCCCCGTTTCTTGAAATTGGTGGTCTTATTGACCATCAACACTTTTAGCTCCTTCTTGATCTCCACTTCAGCAGTTTTCAGCATGGACGACAGTTCAGGCAACGTCTTGTTCATGCAGTGCATGTTGTAGTTCATCACAAAGTTCTTGTAACTTGGTGGCAGTGATTGAAGGAGACGGTGAATCCCCAATTCATTAGGAATCAATATTCCCAACTCTTGGAGCTTCTTAGCGTACCCAGACATGGTGAGCACGTGCTCGCTAACGGAGCTTCCTTCTTCCATCTTACAGTTAAAGAATTTCTCGGAGGCCTCATAGCTCTCCATGGCCGCGCGAGTCTCAAAAATTAGCCTGAGCTCCTTAATGATCTCGAACGGGTCGTGGTGCTCAAAACGCTGTTGGAGCTCCGCTTCTAAACCGTACAGGATGGCACACTGAACTGTGGAGTAATGATTCTTCCGAGTGGCGAAAACATTCTTTTCGTCATCGGTGGCATTATCTGCAGGAGGGTCACCTAGCGGTGCATCGAGCACATAGATCAACTGACCAGCCCTGAGGACGATCTTCAGTCCACGGAACCAGTCCGTGAAATTGCTTCCATTTTTTTTAAGCTTTTCTTTCTCTAGGAACGCATTGAAATTGATGGAGGGGTTCGCCATAATCTACAACAATTTGCAAGTAGTTTAGACTAAGTTTATGACAAATTGAGTTCAAATTTAATTCTTAAACTAACTAGGTGAACTCCCACTCAAAACAACATTCCTCACATTGTCTTAGTGATTACACGAACCAAGTCCACTACACCAAGTCCGATCTTCACGAGAGAAGATGTAGTTTCATCGGCGAACAATCTTCATGTTCATCATATCAATTATATGACTCATGCTCTACCTTTCGGTATTCCGTGTTCCGAGACCATGTCTGTACATGCTAGGCTCGTCAAGACAACCTTAGTTTCTGCATGTGCAAATCTGGCTTGCACCAGTTGTATGCACACGTAGAATCTATCACATCCAATCATCACGAGATGCTTCGAAACGATGAGTCTTAGCAACGGTGCCAACTAAGGGTGAACACTTTATTACTTGATATTTAGTGAGAGGGATCATCTTATAATGCTACCGTCGCGATCTAAGCAATACAAGATGCATAAAGGATTAACATCACAGGCAATTCATAATAAGTGTGATATGATATGGCCTTTTCTTCTTGCGCCTTTGATCTCCATCTCCAAAGCACGAACATGATCTCCATCATCACCAGCATTGCGTCAAGGTCAGTGGCGCCGCTTCATGGTTGTCCATCATCACCAGCAACTATTACAACTACTTGGAATAAAGCTATTACAAGATGAATAGACACGCAGGTCTTAACAGAATTAAAGACAACCATTAGGCTCCTGCCGGTTTCCATATTACAACAAGGATCATTGCATACATCAAATACAATCACAATCACATGTTGGCCATATAACATCACAAAACCCCTGCAAAAACAAGTTAGACGCCTCTAATTTTCTTTGCATGTTTTACGTGGTTTGGGGCTTTCGCATAAGACCGATCTTACCTACGAACAAGGACCACAACGTTGATACAAGTGTTGTCAAGATGCTCATTGTAAATTGAATCTTAACTATGGTGGGAGAGACAGACACCCGCAAAGCCACTTGTGCAAGGCAAGTTGCACGTCAAGCGTGGAGCAAGTCTCATGTGCGATGACATGTAATGTTAGCCCGAGCCGCTTCATCCCACCATGCCGCAAGATGAAAAGTACACGCTAAGACACCGACAACAAAAGCATCAACGCCCACAAAAACATTGTGTTCTACTCGTGCAACAGATCTACGCATAGATACGGCTCTGATACCACTGATGGGTTCGTAGCATGGAAAACAAAAAAATTCTACCGCAAGAACGAACAAAACCTAGATCTAATCTAGATAAAAGCCAAGATCTAATCTATTAGACATGAGCAACGAGATAGATGGGAACTAACCCTCGTAGATCCGAAAGCGTTAACGAGATTAGATCTCGTGGTTGATGTAGTCGATCACTTGCCGATCTCAAGATCGTGTGGACGATCCTTTCGGCGTCGCGTTCCAGCAGCGCTTCCGCCGTCGGTCAAGTAGATGATCCTTCTGGCGTCGCGTTCCAGCAGCGCTTCCGCCCTTGGTCAAGTAGACGATCCTTCCGGCGCCACGATTCGGCAGCGCTTCCGCAGTCGGTCACACGTGCGGAGTCGAAGCAGACCTTCCTCTCCCCGTTCCAGCGAGCAGCGGAGGTAGTAGATCTTCTCCACGGAATCCCAGCAGCACGACGGCGTGGTGGTGGTGGTGGAGTAGAGAATTCTGCAGGGCTTCGCCTATGCCTGTGCAGAAGATGGTGGAGGAGAGAGGCGGCAGAGATTGGATGTTATGGGAGCTCTGGAGGAGGGGGCGCCCCTGCCCCTCTATTTAAAGAGGGGAGGCACCTAGGGAGGGGGAGTCCTACAAGGACTCCCCTCCCTCTCTAGGCCGGCGGATTGGAGGTGGGGGGAGGAGTCCTCCTCCCCCACGAATCTGTATCTTGACCCACCAGGAATCCTTGATCCCTATCTTGATTTTCAAGCAAACTCCAAGATATCTTCTAGAACCTTCCGGAACATTCCGAAACCTTCTAGAATCCTCATACAAACACTCCGGAACATTTCCTATCTCATAAAATGATCTCCTATATATGAATCTTATTCTCTGGACCATTCCGGATCTCCTCGTGATGTCCCGAATCCAATCCGAGACTCCGAACAACATTCGGTCTCCAACGCACATTCCATATCTACTTAAAACAACTTCGAACCTTAAGTGTGTCACCCTACGGTTCGTGAATATGTAGACATGATAGAGACACATCTCCTATCAATAACCATCAGCGGGACCTGGAGATCCATAATGGCTCCCACATACTCAACGATGACTTCGCGATCGATTGAACCACTTACATACGAAACTAATTCCCTTTGTCTCGCGATACTACACTTATCCGAGGTTTGATCGTCGATATCTGCATACCTAGTTCTACCTCGTTACTGATAAGTACTCTTTACTCGTTCCGTGATATGTCATCCCTTGTGACCTAGTCACACGCTTGCAAGCTAACTAGACGACATTCCACCGAGAGGGCCCAGAGCATATCTATCCGTCATATGGATGGACAAATCCCAATCTTGGTTCATACGCTTCAACACATACTTTCAGAATACCCAATGACACTTTTATAACCATCCAGTTACGAAGCGGCGTTTGATGTCATCAAAGTATCCATCCGGTGATGGTGATTAACATAACCTCATGGTCGAAGGAATAGGTTACTATGTATTTGAAAGCTTACAGCAATACAAACTTAATGACTTGATCTTATGCTATGCTTACTATGGGTGTGTGTCCATCACATCATTCTCCTAATGATATAACCTTGTTATTAATCACATCCTAATGTCCATGATCAGGAAACCATGATCATCAATTAATCAACAAGCTAGTTTAACAAGAGGCTTACTAGGGACTCTTATATGTTTACAAAACACACATCTATTAGTGTTTCCTAATAATACAATTATAGCATGTGATGTAAACATTCATCATAAACACAAAGATATAATAATAATCACTTTTATTATTGCCTCTTGGGCATATATCCAACAGGTCCTTCCCAGGGGGACTCGAGCTTGAGATGCCCCTGCTGCTTCAGTCGCAGGACCAGGTCACCTTCGACGAAGGATCTGGGGCCTTCTACTGTGGTAGTTGCGCAGGTTCTGCTGGTAGATCGTGAACCTTTCCGCGGCGATTTCTCTCGCCTCGTAGAGGAGGTCGACGGAGTCTTCGAGTGCAAGAGATGACTCTTGTTCGCTGTAAGCGACTATGCGCGGCACCTTGTACCTTACTTCGGCGGGTAGTACCGCTTCTGCCCCGTGCACCATAAAGAATGGTGTGTAGCCTGTGGCGCTGTTTGGAGTTGTACGTAGGCTCCAGAGTACGGATTGGAGCTCGTCTGGCCAGCAACCCGCAGCTTGTTCGAGTGGTCGAGGGAGTCACTTCTTGATGCCGCTGCAGACGAGCCCGTTTGCTTTTCCTACCTGACCGTTAGTCTGTGGATGAGCGACTAAGGCATAGCTGATGTTGATCCATAGGTTTTCGCAGAATTCTTGGAACTCCTTGGATGTGAAGTTTATCCCGTTGTCAATGATGATGATGTGCGGCACGCCGAAGCGGTAGACGATGGACTCGAAGAACTTGACCGCATTGTGACCCGATTGCTTGGTCACTGGCATGGCTTCGATCCACTTGGTGAATTTGTCGACTGCGACCAAAAGATAGACATAGCCTCCTTGCGAGGACCTTGGGAGCTTGCCTACCATGTCAAGCCCCCATTGTGCGAAGGGCCAGGCCAATGGGATAGGTCTTAATTCTGCGCCTGGAGCATGTGGTTTGTCCGCGAATCACTGACAAGCGTTGCACTTTTGGACTATGTCCTTGGCGTCGCGCATGGCTGTGGGCCAGTAAAATCCAGCTCGTAGAGCTTTGGCAACAAGGGCGCGACTGCGGCGTGGTGTCCGCAGGTTCCTTCATGTATGTCGAGGAGGACTGCTTTTCCATCGGCCAGAGAGACGCATTGTTGTAACACGCCTGTGATACTGCGTTTATATAGTTCGCCATTGATAACAGCGAATGCCTTGGAGCGTCGTGCGATGTGTCGTGCGTCCGTCGGGTCGTCCGGTAGGCGCTTGTTGAGGAGATATGTAATGTACGGCTGCGTCAAGGATTGTTCGATCATCATGACGCTCATTGGCCCTTCGAGTCATGTGTCTAGGTCCAAGTTTTCGAGTGCCATTTGCTCATTGGGTGGCGTAGCCCCCGAGTGTGTTGTTGCACTTGTTTTCTTCTCTACGGCCTTTGGCTTGATGGAGCGTTCGCAGATGCGCTCGATAAATACCCCATGTGGTATGGGGGCGCACGTAGAGCCTATGTTGGCGAGTGCGTCCGCCTCCTCGTTGCTTTCGCGACCTACATGTCGCAACTCGCAACCATCGAAGTCTCCCTCGAGTGTATCGTAGAGGTCACGGTATGCGATCATGTTTTCATTGAGTGCGTCGCACTCGTGCATTGTTTGGTTGACGACCAGCTTGGAATCGCCATATATGATGAGCCTCTTTGCGCCGCAGGCTTTTGCCATCCTCATCCCGTGCAACAGGGCCTCGTATTCAGCCTCGTTGTTTGAGGCTGTGAACTGCATTCGCAGGATGTATTTCAGCTTGTCTCATTGAGGTGATGTCAATATGACACCTGCTCCTGCTCCGTCTTTCCGTTTGGATCCATCGAAGTGCATTGTCCAGAGGTAGGACATATCTGGCTTGTCCGGGAGTTGGTTTTCCATCCAATGCACGAGGAAGTCAGGGAGAACTTGCGACTTGATTGCGTCGCGCTTTTCGTATGTGATGTCTCATGGAGACAGTTCGATTCCCCAAAGCGCGACTCGTCCCATGGCGTCGGGGTTATTGAGGATATGTCCCAATGGGGCGTCGCTGACTACCACGATTGGGTGTTCCTGAAAGTAATGGCGCGGTCGCCGGGCGGTCATGAAGACGCTGTACACCAGCTTCTGGTAGTGCGGGTACCGCTGTTTTGTTGGTGTGAGAACCTCGCTGAGGTAGTATACCGGGCGTTGTATGCCATGGACCTTGTTTTCCTCGGCCCGCTCGACGACGAGCACTGTACTAACCACTTGGTTGGTAGCGGAGATGTATAGCAATAGTGGCTCCCTTTCTCGTGGAGTCACCAGTACTGGCAAGGTGGATAACAGGCGCTTGAGGTCTTCGAATGCTTCTTGCGCTTCCTTGGTCCACTCGAATTTGTCAGCTTTGCGGAGGAGCTGATAGAAGCGTAGTGCCTTTTCCCCCATTCGACTGATAAATCGGCTGAGGGTCACGATTCGTCCGGCTAGTTGATGGACGCCTCTTATGTTCTTTGGCTTCTCCATGGCCAGTATGGCCTTTATCTTTTTCGGGTTTGCCTCAATCCCTCTCGCGGAGATGAGATACCCGAGCAGCTATCCGGATGGTACGCCAAAGGCGCATTTGTCCAGATTGAGCTTAATCCGGTAATGATCGAGGTTGGTGAATGTTTCGCACAAGTCGTCGATTAGAGAGGCTTCCTCCTTGGTTTTGATTACTATGTCGTCGACATAGACTTGGATGTTGCAACCCAATTGCTCCTTGAGGCAAGCCTGCATGCACCGCTGGTAGGTGGCTCCGCGTTCTTTAGCCCGAAGGGCATTGTGTTGTAACAGAACACACCAAAGGGCATTGTAAACGCGGTCTTATCTTGGTCTTCCTCCTTCATTCGAATTTCGTTATAGCCTGAGTAGGCATCGAGGAAGCAGAGGCGCTCACAGCCAGCGGTGGAGTCGATGATTTGATCGATCCGTGGTAGCGGGAAGTGATCTTTTGGGCAGTGCTTGTTTAAAGAAGTGAAGTCCACGCACATCCATAGGATATCCATGTCCTTTTTTGGCACCAACACCGTATTGGCGAGCCAAGTGCTTTCCTTGATCTCGCGTATGAATTTGGCCTCGAGGAGTCTGTTGATCTCCATGCCGACTGCTTGCGCTCGTGGCTCAGACAGTCGCCTGATTGTTTGCTTGATTGGCCTTGCGTCGGGGTTGACGTTGAGTGCGTGCTCGGCGAATTCCCTGGGAACTCCTGGCATGTCTGCAGGACACCAGGCAAAAATTTCCCAGTGCTCACGGAGGAATTCGACGAGCGCGAGTTCCTATGCGGGACTCAAGTTGTTGGCGATGAGGGCCGTTTTGGCGGGATCTGCCAGATGGACCTGCACCTTCTTTTGTGTGCACAGTTGAGTCGAAGGAGAGATCAGGTGAGCTTGGCCTGCTCGGGGGAGGCAGGTTGTTGTCTATCGTCTCCTTCAATCGCGCGAGCTCTTCCTGCATGTCGAAGGACTGGGAGATTCTGTTGAATTCCCTGTCGCAGCTGTCAGATCACTCAAAGCTTCCGTTGATCGTGATGACGCCGTTGGGACCTGGCATTTTCATCTGCAGGTAGGCGTAGTGGGGTACTGCCATGAACCTAGCAAACGCGACGCGTCCGAGGATGCAGTGGTATTGTGAGGGCCAGTCGACGACCTCAAAATCGATGCGCTCGCGCCGGAAGTTCCTTGGCGTGCCGAATATGACGTCGAGGTTGATTTTGCCTAGGGGTTATACGCCTTTCCCTGGGACGATGCCGTGGAATGTTGTGTCCGATGCCTCCAAGCAAGTTAGAGGGATCCTCATTGCTCGCAAGGTACTCGCGAATATGAGGTTGATGCCGCTTCCGCCATCCATGAAGACGCGACTCATGTCGAAGCCTCCAATTTGCGCTTCGAGTACGAGGGGGCAATGGCCTGGGCGAGGTACTTGAGGCGGGTGGTCTCGTTTATCGAAGGTGATGCATGACTCACTGCCACTGAGGTACTCAGTGGTGGATGGTGGTGAGTGCGTGGCCAAGTTGACTTGGCGAGTGATGGCTTTCTGCACCCTGTTGGAGGGGCGTCCCTTTTGGATCATCATGGTACCCATGGCCCGTGGGTACGGTTATCCTCCGTGGTGTTGGTCCGGTGCAGCTCCGTTTGGTGGTGGCCCCGGTGGAGGTGGCGGTGCGCCATGTGCCACGGCGCCTGGAGCGGCCCTGTAGCCTCTTTCGACTGCGTTGCGGTTCATCCGAACCAATCCCTCGTGTAGTTTGAGAAACTCGCGGCAGTCCTTGAGGAGGTGGCTGGACTTTCTCTTGCTGTCATGCTTGTCGATGTAGAAGTGTACCATGCATGGTCCGGACAGTTTTTCCTCGATGGAGGTCGCGGGTGTCTCGCCGCGAGTGCGGTGTTGCCATACTTGCATGGTTTTCCCAGAGTCGCGGTATCCACCGCTACGGTATCCGCTGTTGCGGTTGTCGTCGCGTCTATCGGCGTAGCCGGCTGCAACCATGTTGACGTCGTCACGGTCGTCGTAGATGCGCATGCGGCGTTTGCCTCGGCGGTCGCGTCTGCGTTCGAGTTCTGCCTCCTCGTCGGAGTGAGCGCGGTTCTTCACCGAATCTTCTCCATCAGCCCACCGATTCGCGATCTCCATCAGATGGTCGATGGACTGGGGCTTTGAGCGGCCCAGCTCCTCCCTGAGCTCTAGACGACGGACGCTACCGTTGAATGCATCAATCGCGCGGTCTTCCGAGATGTTTTCTGCGGAGTTCTTGATGATGGACCACCTTCGTATGTATGAGCGCAGCGATTCGCCAGATCTTTGCTGGCAGCATCTCAGTTCTTCGATTGACGCAGGCCGTTTGTATGTGCCTTTAAAGTTGTGCACGAAGCTGTAGACCAGCTCATCCCAACTGCGAATGGATCCGCGTGGGAGGCTATTGAGCCATGCTCGGGCGGCGCAACATTGCATGGCAGTACTTCGACTGTCGCCGTGGAGCCTGACGGAGGAGATGTGATCTTCTAGCCAGATTTTAAGGTCCTGTAGACCGTCGAACTTTGGATTTTATGACGGAAGTTTAAACCCCTTAGGCATTCGCTTCTGCCTAATGGATCTGCTGAAGCATCTGGCGCCATAGAGTTCCCCGTCTTCCTCTTCGGATTCAGTCGACCGAGCACGTCGTGCTCTTGACTTGTCGATCTTGCGTTGTGTGAGGTCGTTGCGCGCATCGTAGTCGCGATCGTGTCGCCGTGAACGACGGCGTCGAGACAGGCCGTGACTGTCATCGCTGGATGAGGGTGAGGAGTAGCGTTTTGCTAGTGCTTTGCCCTTTTTCGCGTCTGGTACCGGCTCCTTGTCGAGGGCGGCCTCGATTAGCTCCAAACCTGCGATCGTAGATCGGTGCATGGCGGTTCGGGGATCTCCAGCCGGTGGCTGGTTGTTGAGGAGGTACATGGTGGCTGCTGTCACCGCGGCCTGCGGCGTTCTGGGGACCACGTTGCCTCTCGTGTCGACTGTCATAGAGCCGAAGTCGAGGACTTTCGCGGCGTCTATGCGCTCTTGTTCGGTGAGGTGAGCCATTCGCGACTGCCTCTTATTGGCGATGTACTCATTGCCTCGTGAAGAGGATCCTCCGTAGGAGGAGAGCCCAGCGCGACGAAGGCTCGACTCGTCCGCCGCCTTTTTACGTGCCTCAAGTTGCGCGATTGCTTGTTTTTGGCGTGTAAACTCCTCTTTTAGGAGCCAGTGGTAGCCCATCAGTAGTTCCTGAGGGGACCCGAGGGGTAATGGTGTACCTCGTAGGGCCTCGCGGCAGCGCTCCCACTCCTACTCGTTGAGCTTGATTACGACGCGTTCGCCGGTTTGCTCGTTGATTATACTAGGAGGTTCGACTGCTCCCCCGTTGGCGCCGTTACCGCCGTTGATAATGGCATTGCCGCGATTGGCGGGGGTGTCGCCTGCGTTAATGACGGCGCACATGAAGTGATTGGGGAAGCTGCTGCTTCCACAACTTTCAGATTCAGAACCGTAGGTTCCATCTTCTGTGGCCAGATCGCCCAGATCGGAGTCACGACTGCTGTCGCTGATCGTGTTCCCGACTGCCACCGGAGCATTGAGTTCACTGGGGGTGCCGATTGATGGAGGGAACCATGACGCTGGGGCAATCGCCGGTGTCGTCGGTTGATCAGGCATGTGAAGCGTGCCCATCTGACCAACTTGGAAGCGGAAGTTCCCAATCGCCAGGCTGATTCCGTCGCCCACGGATTCGAAGGCCGGGCGGGTGACCGGCGTGTGGACGGTGAAGTCGAAGGCACCGAAGAGCTGGCGAATCTCCGCTGTTGCGGAGTTGTAGATCGCGGTTGATGGGGCCGAAGAAGCCGCAACATCAGCACTCCCAATTCCCACAGACGGCGCCAATTGACGAGGGTTTAACTCATCAATGCCCATTGTTATGGACTTGGGTTTTGGAGAAGGAGGGAGTGCTGGAGACATCTATCGGCTAGCAAACAAGCACACAGGGGACAAAGGATTTACCCAGGTTCAGGCCTCGTAGAGGTCCCTACTCCTGCTTGTCTGCTCGTGGAATTATTGAAGGAGTCGAAAGTTACAATGGTGCGCAGATGCAATCTGGCAAGAGTTGTGGAAACTAGGGTTGCGTGTGTGTCCTCCTCGCCGCCCCCTCCTAGCCTTTATATAGATAGGCTAGGTCTCGGGTAGCAGGTCGAGTCGGTTACAAGTTAGGGTTCTCCCCTTCAAACTTTCTATCTTTAGCTTCTTCTTGCCTCTCAAGCAATCGAGAGTCCGCAGGTCACTCGAGTCCTTTCGTCTGGGCCTTGGCGACACCGTGGGCCTGTACGTATTTAGACCGTATATACCAAGCTTGATTACCTGTAAGGTATACCCATGTCAGTACCATTGCCTATCCTCCAAATGACTCCCTTTTTAGCAGCTCCAGACCGTGCACCACACCTTGCCACGACATTGATGCATTCTGAATGAAAGACGTGTCAAGCAAGTTTCTAGCTGGGTAGTACTTCACGCGCATCACTCGGGCGCAAAGACTGTCGGCAAATTAAAGTAGTCGCCAAGCTTGCCGAGCTAGCAAAGCCTCGTTGAACAACCTTAAATAGCAAAACCCCACTCCGCTGAAAGATTTTGGCCTGGCAACCTTATTCCACGCAATAAAATGCATTCTCCTTCTCTCATGTTCATCACCCCACCTAAATTCTTAGATCATTTAAGTGAGCTCATCTAGCATGCCAAAAGGAAATTTAAACATACCCATTGCATATGTTGGTATGGCCTGCAGTACCGCTATGATCAAAGTTTCTTTAGCACCACTCTATGCATACTTTTCAGTCGAGTCATCCAACTTTTTGCGGAACTTTTCTTTCGTTGGATTGAATTTCCCTTTTGTCATGCAGCCATCCAGGATGGGCAGTCCTAAATACTTTTGCTCGAAATGTTTTGTCTCATATTGTAGAATTTTCTTGACGGCGTCCTTCATGTCCTCTGTTATCCGGCTTCCATAGAAAATGGAGCACTTTCCCAAGCTGACCATCTGACCGGTACTGCTCACATAACGGTTCAACACCGATTTTACAACCTCAGCCTACTGCTCTATCCCACGGAAGAACAAGAGACTATCATCAGCGAATAGTAAATGTGAGATCCCTGGGCCACACCTACTTACATGAAGAGCTTGCAAACCTCCACTGTCCAGCTCATTATGTATCAAAGTTGACAAGCCATCGGCCATGAGGAGAAACAAATATGGGGACAAAGGATCGCCTTGGCGGAGCCCTCCTGACAGAGTGAAAGTGTCTAAAAATGTCTATTGAAGAAAACTGCGTATCATACGGTGGTCACACATTGCATCACCCACCATATCCATGTGAGATGAAAGCCCAACTTCACTATGACACCTTCCAAAAACCTCCAATCCATGCGGTCATATGCCTTAGCCATATCCAGCTTGTATGCACAAAATTGAGCCCTCTCCAAAGAATTACTCCGAATCTCATGAATGCACTCAAAATCTATAAGTGCATTGTCCATGATCATTCTGCCTGGTATAAAAGTGCGGTGAGTAGGCAAGATAATGTCCTGCAGGAGTAGCCTGAGTCGATTAACAAGGCAATTCGACACCACTTTATACAATACATTACACACACTGATTGGTCTAAATCTTTGAGTTCCTTCGGGCTATTATGTTTTGGAATCAACACGATAGCCGTCTCATTAACTCATTCGGGCATACAGCCATCCTCAAAGAATCGTTGCACTGCTTTGATCACAAGTATTTGTTGTAGAATTAGGCAAGTGTCGATGATTTAAATATGCAGCACAACAAAATGGAAGAGATGGCCCTTTCGAATCTTGTTCTGCCATCTATTCAAGCTCATGGAACTTGGTTCAGTAGGATCATCGCTTTCTGTTGTATGTGCTCCGAACTATGAGGCATGATTTTATGTTTCCCGTTTAGTTTTGGCCGATGATTCAAACTGTCACCGAATGTGACTAGGGAGTGAATATGTATTACCTTGAATCGTTCATAAGAAACCATGTTGTGCATTGTGCTAGGTAGTATAGAATCATATCCCTGACCTTTGTGTGCACATCATATATGAGGCTCACATATCTCACCCAGCTTATGATGATATTCTAGTACAATGTGATCCTAGATCTGGTGCTATTGGAATCCGATGGTATGCACAACAAAATTGATTGTGCATATCCTCCGGATTCCAGTAGCACCGGCCTTCTATTTGTGTGCTAGTTATTCTAAAACTCAAAAATGGTTAGATCATTGTGTTTTTCTTGTTTTGGCCGATGATTAAAATATCGCACAATAAAATGCTTAGGGATTCTCTCCATGCTCAAACTTCTATGATAACCAAAATGCTTGCTCATTTGTGTTGGTCATGAGGAGAATCCCTTTGCATTTGTATCCTTACATATGAGGCCAGATTGCTTGTTCATTTCTGCTTACCACGTAACTTGTTCATGTGTGATCACCAAAATGCACGTGCTAACATCTGTTGTGTCTTTTGTCAGTGCTCCAAGCTGTTGATGGGAGGTGTTATCCCCGCCATTGGAGGAGGATGCTCGAGGTATGAAGGCGAGGGCAGTGGCTCCAAGAGGGCGAGCAATGCTGGTGATAGCAGTGCCACCAAGAGGCCGAGGGGTAGGCCTGTGAAGGTTGGGCACTTCCACGATCAAGTAGGTCCAACCCATTTCGCCAAGGTGATCTTGGCACCGGGATTGAACGTGTTGTCTAGATGGCTTCAGGCCTTTCCTTAACACTGTGCCAAAACCGATCGTGTAGAAGACTAACACTGGATATAGCTGGATGGTGAAGCTTAGGGATGTTAGCGGCAGGTTTGACTTTACCAGGGGTGGCCTGGCTTCGCCATCCCACCAGATCAAAATCGGATACTTCCTGACCTTCAAGATGCTGAAGGATGACCTGTTCAATGTCACCATCTACGACTACAGCATGTACGTAGTGATCAAGAAGTGTCTCGAGCATGATCCATCCCTTGCCATGATAGATGAGTAGAATCTTCTCGCTATAGTGTAATAAGTTTGTGTTTGCTGTGAACTATATCCAGTTGTCGTGCTTAACTTGCTACAATATTCTGTCGTGTTGCTATATATATTGCAGTGTCGTTAACTATGTTGTGGTTGTCAATGCTTGTTGGTGTTTTAGTCTTCTTGGCGTTTTAGGCTTGATATCTGATAAGTTTACCATCTGGGGAAGAGGTTACCAGACCACACAATCCGGATGAAACCAAACGCACGTTTTCGTTTCTCCTGGGCCTAATACAGCCTGCCAACGACGGGTCTCATTTCTACGCAACTTCCGAATAATATCCACGCGGACAAGCGAAGAACTGGAAGATTTTAGCTCGTGCAAGTTGCATCGGTGAGAGAAAAGGCTTAAGAGCCAGCAAACACGCCGTATAATTCCTCGTTGGGCCGTTTGCAAGGAGCCAAATTGGGGATGGAATTGCGTCGTTTACTCACGCTTATATTTGGTGGCTAGCGAGGCATGCAGCATTAATCGGCGCGCCTCTGTTTTAAATTTCTTTTTGGCCACACCTACAAGTTTGTGATCAATGGTTAGCACTCTTTATCGTTAGTACTCCGTATCTTTTTTTTGGGGGGCATCGTTAGTATCTTGATTACGCATCTCTATGATTTACGTACGTCCCTTCCTGGTCTCCACCTCCCCCGCATATTCAAGAACAGGCCGGTGGCAGTTGAGGCCTGAGGTTTTAATTGAGATCTTAGGGATATATAGAGTACTTGCTATACGACATTGGCAAGATAGAATGACGACGTCCCCTTGGCTCATGTGTATAGTTGGACAACCGCTCTTGCAGCCCATCCCAAAAAGTTACCAGCATTACCATATTAGCCTAGTAATCATCCCAAAAACTTACATGCATTGCCATATTAGCCCACCGATCCCCTCCCCTTTCGAGCCCACCCCGCCCCTTACCAAAACTCATACCGGCCCCCCTCCGACCAGTCACACCCCACCGGCCTGACTCATACTGGCTCCCCCTCCCATTAGTCGCGCCCCAAACCGGCCCGATTCATATTGATCCCCTCCCCTTTTGAGCCCATCTCGCTCCTTACCAAAACTCATACCGGCCCCCTCCGACCAGTCGCACCCCACCGGCCTGACTCATATTGGCTCCCCCTCCCACCAGTCACGCCCCACACCGGCCCGATTCATATTGATACCCCCTCCCCCCCCCCCCCCCCCCACCACCAGTAGTTGTGCCCCTCACCGGCCCGGCTCATACTGGCTCCCCCTCCCACCAGTCGTGTCGCACAACGGCCCAACCCAACTTTAGCATCGTCGTGTCACGACAACCTTAAATATACTATATGGTAAATCATGCTCATGATATCAGAAAGGAACCCTAGATTTATTCGATAAAATATTATTCGTATCTGTTGTTATCACACTTGATTTTTCTTTGACCAATAGGGTAAAATATATAAATATGGGGTGTCATTATCTCTGAGTGCTATATTGTGCATTCACCTTATTTATGCATCTGATCAATATGGGTATTTCGAGCATCTTAGAGTATATAGTGAATCTCCTATTGATCTTGTTCGATAATGTGCCTGCAATGCAATACCTGGACACACATTTTGGTTCCCACTTAGAAACGTGAGTGTAAATATGAGCACGAGGGTTAGGAACTTAGGAATTAGGATCATGGTACATGATTCATGTACAACATTTTCTATGGATTCACTTATATGGTTATTGGGGAGCTAATGATACCTTTATCTATAACAGTTTAGTTACCATGCTCTATCTACCTCGTGCACGACCTGAGTAATTTTGAGCACATTAATTTTAGTGTAATAATGACCAAAAAGATCCTCATATCTTTCGGCATATTTTGAGCAATGAATTACTAAATTTCAGTCTATATACCGCATGACCGTTTTCCGAGTCCCCCACCCCTCCCCCTCCCCAATGCAGCATCCAGCGGGCCAGGGTAGGAAACAACTATAAATAGAGGTAGGGGCAAACAGCACGGTAGTACTCCACACAAGCTGTGTGTTTTTGTTTCGAGTCCGTTTGGAATGGCTCAACCTGGTCAGGGCATCCAATCGTTCATGGGCGCTGCTCGTCGTGGGCGTGGGAGACCGTCGGTACATATATCTTTTCCCATCTCTAACAATAGTTAAAGAAATTGTTGTCTCCTTTCTTGATGCTCCAAAGAGTTTTTAACGTGTGTGATTCTTAGAAGAAAGGGCTAACAGAATAAGAACACTTAATGGCATGTTATGTTGATTTTGTTGTGACGAGTTCCTTTGTGAGCAGATGTTCAATAGTATCTATTACTTCGTCTAGAGAGATTGAAGTATATCTTGTAGATCTTGTTTATGTGGGGATGGGAATGTCTACACCTATTCTAGATCAGTTTTCCTTGCTCTATTCACGGTTTTCCCTACAAGCCAAAGTCAATTAGTCTATTTTATATTCTCCTACTATGAAAGAAAACAAGAAAACGTGTGGGTGGACACTAAATGTATGCGTGGGTGGATTGCAGGAACGCCCTGCCCTCTTCGAGGGGTTTCTCGAAGAAAAAAAATGTATAGCATATGTTTGAAACACGAAGATGTGATGTATTTTCTATACAGTCGGGGCAGTTCTTATATATGCCTGACTGATATGGGAACTTGTGATCTCTTAGAGTCGACATAGAAGGTTCTTATAACCTTTTCTATTATTGAATAAAAATAAATTCAACTTGCTAGAGTAAGTTTTTTTTTTTTACTTTTGAATCCACATATTTTTATAATGAAGTACTCCATAAATCTAAAATGGAAGTGCCACTTTTTCTATATTAGAATGCCGTGCGACACGCACAGAGTGGTCAAGCACCCCGCCAGGAGCAGTGGACTTTCGACAATTCCTCTGGAGAACTAGATGGAGTGTATGGTGATAATGTCGACTCTGACATATCGCCTGAGAACAGAAACGTACGTGGGAGGAACACCACCAATGACCAAGGTGGCACTGGAGGCCCACTAACAGGGAAAAAACTACAGAGGCTCACTCTGCAGCAGACCCAGATACTTGAAGGGTATGGATCCTACTAAATATGCCATATGATTGTTTTGAAGTTGCTAATTCTTTTGTTCTCTTACAAGTGCAAATATATTTATCAACAATATTTTACTTTTTAACTCAGTAAATATTAGGTTGAAATGAATTGCATACTATCTGACGGTTTAATGTAAATACTATATCCCGTTTGTTCCTTTTTTTTTAATAGATCTACCTATTACCTGTGAAAAGAAGTCTTAAGAAACCTGCGAAAAGGACAATAGTTGCACAACTGCACATTTCTTGAGTTCGTTTCAAGAATTTAACGAGTTGCAGTTGTCATTTCTTTACTTCTCACTTGAATGAACAGATTTTTTGCCATATGTGCGCACCCTACTGAGCATCAAAGGGGGGAGCTGAGTGAGACAACGGGTCTTTCAGCAAAACAAGTGAAGTTCTGGTTTCAGAACAAGCTAACACAAGTCAAGGTCTGGTCCAAAACATTAACTTGCGAAATCTCAATGATATACTTTGTCAATCCTCAACTTCTTCAGTTACACTTGCTGTATGTAGCGTAGCAGGATCTGTCACAGAAAACTCTCCATTTCGAAGTTAGTAATCATTTTCTGTACCTGTTCGTCTATGAATCTGCAGAATCTGAATGCAAAGGAAGAGAACTATAGGTTGAAAGTGGAGCGTACAATGTTGAGGGCCGAAAATGAGAGGCTTAAACAGGCTGAGAGGACTACCTTTTGCGCCAGTTGTGATCCATCACTACATATCCAGCTCTCTCCAAATATGCAAAGGCTGAAAGAGCAAAATGAATGGCTGAAGTTAGAGGTACATCATATAAACAAAGCCTCTCGGGCACTTTTAATAAAGTTTCAGTAAGCATATAAACATCTGTCCGATTATGTTTCAAGTTCCAACTCAAAAGCGATGCTGTATCTACTGTTTTTACATTAATTTAGCGGAATCATAACACCAAGTTACAAAGTATTATAGAAATTGTATCTCGGGTTAGTGATTTGCCCTCTTACTGACGTCGTATTTTCATTTGGCAGATTTCCCAGTTGCATGCTGAGACTCTTCCAACTTTAAGGCAATCTTTCCAACTTGCCTCATCTGCAGGAAATGTCGTTGGGAGACAAAATGACACACGGGTGATCCTTGAACTAGCTCAGGATGCAATGCGCGAATTTGTTATTTTGTCTGAGTCCCATGGCCCTCTATGGCTGCCTGTCCCTGGTGGTTCATTTGAAGTACTGAACAAGATGGCTTATGCTCAAAAGTTTGGTGGAAAAAATAATGCAGATATAACAGGAATCAAGACTGAGGCTACTCGTGCTGATGCCGTGGTCATGATGGGCGCCAAACATATTATGGACTATCTCATGGATTCTGTAAGTTGCATATAGATTGTAAATAAAGCCTAATCATTCTCTCTCAACCAAATAACTACTTACTAAATGTAAATGCTAATGCAATTTCTGCTATGTCAAGTTGCAATCTGATCCTAATGTTAAATGACTGCAGGACTGCTATGCATCTCTCTGTCCTGGAATTCTGTCCAGTGCAAAGATGATTAAGGCTTACGAGTGGCCTACTAATTCTGTCCAGTGCAAAGATGATGGGGCTATGCGTTTGGTATGTATGCCTTTTTATTATTTTTCTATGAGTTTAGCAGATAGGTGCTTTGGCATGAGTGCAAAGATCTTGTCCAAAAACAAAATAAAGAAACATTACTGGCAAAACAAGCACTATACTACGATGAATTAGTTTGCTTCGTTACTGACAGTTTGCCATCTTTTTTTGTTTGCTTGAAAACAACAGATGGCAACTGAGATGGTGTTCCCATCGCCCCTGGTACCATCTAGGAAATGCACATTTGTGAGGTTCTGCAGGACGCTGCAAAACGGGACAATGCTCGTTGTTGACGTGTCCCTGGATGGCGGTAATGGCACCTTCTTGAAATGCCGCAAAATGCCATCAGGGGTACTAATTCAGCCCCTAGAGCGCAGCAGCTGCAAGGTATGGTAAAACAAAGACTAAAGAATGATGGTTTTTCTACCATGTGTGAAACTGGTACGGGGGTGACTTAACCCATGTTTTATTTGCTCGGATATCTTGTCGGCAGGTCATTGCCATAGAGCATGTTCTGGTAGATGATACTGGAGTTCACAAGCTCTACCAGCCATGTCTGAGTGGACTCATGTTTGGAGCTAGGCGCTGGGTGACGAGCATCGCACGGCAGTGTGGACGTTTAAGAGCTGTCTTCCATGTTACTGGAAGTGCTTTAAGAGGTAACTGGAACCTAGAGATCTTCATTCTCTGAAACTCTGAACTCTTAACATAATCTGGAAGAGGCGTGTCTTTATGGAAACAAGTTTTTCCTCCTTGCTTTGTTTCAGCCAACTCAAAGGGGAGGAAGACCCTCATGAAGCTAGCTGATGACCTGCTTGTGAGCTACAGCAACGGCGTCGCTGCCATCCCTGAGGATGTATGGGCCATCGTGCACGGTGCAGGTATGGACCCAGACATCAAGGTCGCGTATAGGAGAAACGATGACCGCAGCAACACCGCCGTCGTGTCCGTGAGCACATCATTCCAGCTGCCAATGCCACTAAGGGTCACATTTGATCTGCTCAGGAACAACATAGTGCGTCCAAAGGTACGCCGATGAAAATACTCCGATCTATGTCTCCGTGATGGCACGTGCAATTCTCTTCTCTCTGCAGCTAGTCATGTACTCATGTCATGTGTACCTTACACAGTGGGATGTGCTGGTGAACGATGGTGTCGTGAGGGAGGAAGTCTGTGTCTCCGGCGGCGTAGAAGCTGATGATGCCGTCTCCATACTGCATGTTAAGGTACCAAACACATCTAGCTTAATTATCTCCAAGATCCATTGCTTCCTACTACCATAATCTGGCATCTCACTGCACTAACTCAAGTATATATGTGCAATTGATCAGAACGCCGCAGGAAACAAGGAAGACATCACGATCCTCCAGAACAGCTGCTATGATGTGGCGGGCTCATTCATTGTCTACTCACCCATCGACACCCAACTGATGAACAAGATTATGAGCCCAGGGGGCATGGAGGAGAGCAACGTATCCATCTACCCCACCGGCTTCTCCCTCCTTCCCGTCAGCGAGTCTGCCCAGGGAGGCGTTGGCCTAGGCGAGAATGGAGAAACTCTTGTGACCGTGGGGTTCCAGATTCTGCTGAAGCTCGCCCGTGGCACTGGCTTATATCCTAGGTCCGTAACTGCGGCCACCACTCTCATGTCTGAGTACATGGAGACCATCAAAAAGTCCTTGATTGACAGCCACCCCATCTTGTATAGGAGCAACCAGTATCCCGGTCCCATCTAGAATGTAACAGGTAATGTTCACTTCTTCCTGTTCAAATGTACTAATACACACCTGGTGCTCAGTAATTTGGTGATGACGGCTTGTTGTTTGCACAGGGGGAAAAGGGAGGTGCAATGATAGTGGAATGGTATAAATCCATGTCGATAAATTATCAGTTCAGATCAACTGCATTTCTCCTGGTGCTACTGCAATATTTAGTTATATTTTCTTCACTATTTGCAGCTTTCAGCTTGCAACAAGAACTTGTAATAATGGTTTAAGAACCAGAACTATGTTATGTTTCCTTTACTATTTGCATCTTTCAGCCTTTAATAAGAACCTGTAATAATGGTTTAAGAACCAGACCTATGACATGTTGTTGCTGTATTATCGACTACCATGTAACCATACCGTTGCGTTTGCTTGTGAATTTGATAATACTATGGATGCTATTCTGGAGCCTACATTTTCTTTTCATTTGAAAGATTGTTGTGTATTACGGTTTTGAAAACCCTTTACAAACAAAGTTAGCAAATAGCTTCCTGTTAGTTACCCAATAGAGAAATCCCAAATCTCGCAGCAAGTCCTACTGCCAGCCCTTATACACTTCACATATCTGCAGTACAACCTTGACTACAATTTTACGACGGACTCAGGTTTTAATATTGTATTGCTTTTTCGACTCTGGTAACTTCAAGTTTGAAAATGAAAATTCTCTAGTTTTAATATCCAGTTTTTTTTTACCAATTCTTTTCTTTAGTAGTTATTCCTATGTTCACTTCTCCGCGCTAAGGGGCTATTTGTATTGGTGATATTTGTGTGCCCACCAGTGGACACACAAATATTACAACCATTCCAGGCAGGCCCTAAAGGAGGACCCATTTCTCTGTTGCAGTACAGTCCGTAAGTTCTATAAGAATTACTTTAGGAGGAGGCTCGACAAGTATTTTGCCTTTCGGTAAGTGAAGAGTGAAAACCTTAAATGATAGCTTAATGGAAAGAACAGAAATTTATCAGTAAATATCATATGTTTATCACCAGTTCACACCTACAGATTATCCATGCCATGAGAAGCATTTCAGGAGAAACATACTAGTTTATTGACATGAGGACAAACTTTGTTCACCAATTTAAGAATCTTACATGGGTTTGGAAGTTAGAACAAGCTAGTTAAAATCTACTAGTACAAAGCCAGGTCAGCCAGTAAAGTAAAAGGTCCCTAAAATAAAACAGCTATACCTGGAAAATAAATAAGAAAAGACAAGTGCACCAGCTTCCCTAACCTCATTGCGAACTTATCATGATCACATATCGCCACGCTTGTTCATCTCTGATGGTTTTTGGCTTGATACAGCTTCCAAAATTATTTGGGTTGTCATCTCACAGAAGCATGGCTGATCAAATTAAGACATGAATCACATGATAGGTTGCAATGTTATGAATTAAGACCAGTCCAGTTCTTCAACACGATCAGAGCTTCCATTTTTTCCTGAAGTTGCGCATCCTAAGCTTCAACAGTTTCCGTTTCTTGCGGGTTTGCATGAATGTTTGTTTGTGCCTCCACTTATCCACAGATAATTTCAACTCTTGTGCCGTCTCAGTCGCTTGCATTGCCACGTAAAAAAATCCTCCCTTGACCAAAGCATACAGAAAGGCATCAATCAACTTGTGATTAAAATCTGAGCACATTAAAGTACTTCACGGCTGAGAGATACCCATTGATAAGTGAGAGGCATATCTGATTACTTGATTCAGTTAACAGGAATACCATCCTTTCGATATGTCCTTCGAGCATCCTCTAACCTCCCAACCTTGCAAAATGGATGTATTATGGAGTTCCAATCATGATCTCAATTCTTGGGTCATCAACCACTGCATCCAAGAACGATGCCATGAGCTCAGGCCAGTTGTTCGCTGCCAAGCCTGTCATTATGGTGAGATAACTTGTCCTGAGATTTGACAGCCTTGCCTCCCTCATATCCTTGAAAGAGCATCAATAAGACCATCACAACTGCCAGCACCAAGATGTATCCGAGCTGCACTAATCTCCGCCACAAGCTGTGCAACCACTGCGGTCTTTTGCTCCTTGCAAGTTGCAAAAAGCTTTCAAGATTGGGGTGTATATTCCGAGCCCCTGGGTTTTTTAGGGTACCCACAGAGGTGCCTTGGTCAGTCATTTCATCGAGTATGTTATGAGCCTTGTTCAGTAGACCAAGCCCAACACAAGCATTGACAATCCCAAACCCAACAGAATAATCAACTACCAGCAGTTAACTGGCCAACTCAATCTCGTGTGCTTGGATGACCAATTGAGCTAATTCCCTGATCCTTACATTGTCAACAAGGTGGGTGACGAGGGCCGCCGCGGCGGGATCGCGGGAGGCGACGGTGAGAGGGAGGCTGCGGCCATGGACTTGAACGCGAGCCACGCGTAATCCGAGCGGTCCTCCGTGACGACCGCGAATATTCCTTCCTAGAGCGCGACGGCACTGGCGGTGGGTAGGACTCTGGGGGCGGGTTCCGGCGCGGGAAGTGGCGGCGGCGGTTGGGGCTTGGGGCGTGGGCTGTGGCGCGAAGATGGAAGGCTGGACGAAGGAGTAGACGGTGGGGATCTCGTCTCGTGGGTTCCGGAGGAAGACGAGGAGAAGGGCCTCGCGTTTAGGCTAGCACATATACCCGTGCGTTGCTACGGATCAATTTTTATTGTATATATTCTAAATCCATAGCCGCAGCCCTACTGAAGCAAGAGAACTCTCGAAAGAACTTCCTCGATACACCACTCTCACCCGTACACAAGTCTGCCTCCGTTTCTGCTCTTCCCTTCCTCGAAATCTCCTGCTGGCCACCCAACTTTGGATCTATCTGGGCTTCGCCGAAACAATCCTCATTTTAATATTTAATAAATTTTATCCAAAGTAAATTCAAACAAAACTTGAGTCAAGCCCGAACTAAAAAACAGTTAGCAAGAACACCTCATATTCAGAATCCGGACTTTAAAGAAACACTCATTTATTTGAACATGACAGAGATAGCAGCATGCATTAGAGGTAAGTTGCATACGAATTGCATGTCTCGACATGTTAGTTCAGATAAAAAAGGATTGCATTAGCCACACCATGAAGAGACATTCAGGGAAGAAAAGAAAACAATCGAACTAAACTGAGGGAGTCAGATGGCCGTATGAAGGAGAAGGTGCCCATATGCACGGCAAGCTTGGCAACCCCCGGACCGGTCAAGAGAGAGAGAGAGAGCGGTTCCATCCGCATCGCACAAGCTTAGAATTTTTTTGCTTCTTTCTGCAATTACTCGATACACATGAACATCTGGGTAAGAGTTAACTGAGATCGGGCCTAGATTCTGAACCCCAGACTACACTGGGTCCTGTATTTTGATCCTTCATTCAGATAAAAGAACCTGAACGGACAGTCCACAGCCAATGTGCTGCTACGGAAACTAAACCAGATCGTGTGGCTAATACTGGATTAGCAAGGGAGGGAGGGGCTTGCGTGCGTGCGCCTACACCTTGTGCACGTGGTCGTCGTTGTCGTCGTAGCAAAATGGGGCAGGGGCGTTGAAAGCGGCCAGGGAGGGCCGGCTAGGGGGTCGGGAGCTCTGGCTCGTGTACTTCGTCCATGGCCGGAGATCGCCGGGCCTTTCTGAACAGGACGAAGAGGGAGCCGGAGATGGACTAATCCCCCTATCAGCTAGCTTCTCTTCCAATCCAGCGGAGGCGCTCGAGCCACCGCGAACCTGCGGCAGCTAACCCGGAGCAGGAGCTCCGGGATCGAACTCCATGGGTCCGCCATGTGCGCCCCTCCAGATTCAGATTTGGGGCAGCCGGCGATGGTAGGTGGGGATGAGGAGTAGGAGGCGGTGGAACGTGAGTGAGCCGGCGAGGGGGTTTCCTTGGTCTTTGTAAGCCGAAAGGAACGATTGCCGACCACCGTCTCCGAGCACTTGTGCGGGAGCTCGGCCTCACCGTCACAGCCGCAACCAGCAGAAAGTCTTGGTCCTCCTAGGCACGCTCCATGAGGTGGCTCTCAGGCCGGCCTGGGCGCGCGACTTGGGACGAACATAGGATATAGGGAGGGGAGAAGCGCCAGAGAGCTGGCGGACATGCGTCGCACCACCGGCCGGAGGGGTGGGCCGGCCCTGACCCGTCGCCTGCGTGGGTTGAGGAGAACAGAAGAAACGAATATTCGGTCAGGAAGAAAAGAACAAACGAACCGATTAGTTTAACTCAGCGGTGGCACGGTGGGTAATTTGTCTGAACCGTCGGGGGTAAAACCGTCTTAAAAAAAGCTGGTTGACAGAAGCGTTAAAAGCGATCCATGCCCTACTCCGACTACAAAACGTGGCGCTATAACGAACCATCCTTGATGACATTTATATTTTATTGTATGAGTCGCAAAGATGTTATTTTTTTCTAATTTGTTGTCATTTTGAACCGTGAACCTGCACCGCCAGAAACCGACAGAGCAGTCTTCATGTCAAGGTTGTGTGGTCTTTCTTTTAAATCATACCCACGATTTTGTTTCAATTACAGCTGGCAATCCCACACAATTCGTCCTTTAATCAATCTCAATATATTGTCATCCGGAAATCCCACACAATTCCTCCTTTGAGTCGCTTAATTATATAGCTCACACCACATTGCACGATTTAATTAGCCAACCATATCTTCTCATATCTTCTTCAAACCAAACGGGGTGTGTCTGCTTTCTTTTCTTTTGAGAGAGAGATGCCTTTGTTGCTCTTCCGACTTTGTCGCTGATATCCAGACAATTTGCAAATGTATATAAGCTGGTGGGGCAAAGCTTAAAGGAGCGGGGTGGTACTAAACCTGACTCGTACCAGCTGAATACCAGGCAACACACGCACATACATTTGCAAGATTCTCGCTTGTCATTGGTTCACCCGACTTGGACGTGGACCGGCCCATGACACTACAGACTCCAGAAGGTGGAATTGGGCCTACACGTTTGAGCCTGCTGTATCACGGCTCAGCGAACGAGCTCGCGCACGGACAAAGCTAGTTCTTGCTTGCGATAGGATCAGAGGAATCGGCTTTTAACTTTTTCACTTACCGGTGGCATACGCAGTAATACATAGTTTGGTGGAGGACAAATTCATCCAAAAAAATGTTGAACCGGAAAGAAACAATCGTCCTTTATTATTATAGGAAATGTACACGTACGTTGTAACAGGAGCAGACGTACAGAAAATAAGTTCTCGTTGGTATAGCTACCGTGTGTGTATCCTCGTTTGGACAATTAATTAAGTACAGTAGGTTGAACACCACTAAACGGAAAGGACAATGTCACACTTAGAGTTGCTGAGAAGCTTTCCATCGACAGTGAACAATCTAGTTGTTCTTGTTAGGGTAATAGATCTCTTGTATTACCAGAGGGCCAAAGGCCAGAATATATAGTACATGTACAGGTGCAAATATACAGAAAGCCCTTAACATATAGGGAAACTACAATATACAAATATACTCTAACACCCCCCCCAACTCATGGTGGATCCACAACACTGAGTTTGGAGAGTAAGAAATCATGCTGAGCGCGGGTTTGTGCCTTTGTAAAGAAATCAGCCAACTGCAAGTCTGAAGGCACATAATGGAGCGCAATAACCTGATCCTGCACCTGAGCACGTGTATAAAAAGCATCAACACCAATATGCTTGGTCATCTCATGCTTGACCGGATCATGTGCAATACTGATAGCACCTGTACTGTCTGACATAAGTGGAGTGGGTGTCATAACAGAGACCCCAAAATCTGCAAGCAACCACCGTAACCAGGTCACCTCAGCAGTCACCGAAGCCATAGCCCGCAACTCAGCCTCAACACTCGAACGGGAAACCGCTACCTGTTTCTTCTTCTTCCAAGCAACAAGCGAACAACCAAGAAACACACAGTAAGCAGAAAGTGAACGACGATCCGTAGGATCATTCGTCCACGTAGCATCCGAGTAGCACTGGAGCTGGAGAGAGCTAGAACGAGGGAAGAAAAGGCGACGAGTAATCGTGCCACGAAGATAACGAAGGACACGGAGGAGATGACTGTAGTGAACAGTGGTAGGAGCTGAGACAAACTGGCTCAGAATATGAACAAGATAAGAGATATCAGGACGGGTGACAGCAAGATAAACAAGACTCCCAACAAGATGGCGATAACGAGTGGGATCGGGAAGAGGATCACCATCCGTAGGACGAAGCTTAACATGAAGCTCCATAGGAGTCTCAACGGTGCGCTCATCCGCAAGAGTAGCCCGAGCAAGAAGATCCTGAATATACTTTTCCTGAGAGATAGAAAACCCATCAGAAGTGGAGGAAACCTCAATCCCAACAAAGTAGCAAAGAGGACCAAGATCAGTCATAAGAAACTGATCACGAAGACGAGCCTTGACAAAGGCAATATACTCAGGATCATCACCAGTAATGATCATATCATCAACATAGAGAAGGAGAAGAGTGCGTCCACGAGGAGAAGTGTGAACAAATAGCGCTGGATCATGAGAACTAGGTGAGAAACCAGCAGCAGTCACCATAGAGGCAAAGCGCTCAAACCAGGCACGAGGGGCCTGTTTCAGGCCATAAAGGGAACGTCGACGACGACAAACCATCCCATCGGGAACAGAATACCCAGGAGGAGGCTGCATATAAACCTCCTCACTCAACTTGCCATTAAGAAAAGCATTCTGAACATCAAGCTGGGACACAGACCAGTGTCGAACAGAAGCAACAGCAAGAAGAGTACGCACAGTGGTCATATGGGCCACAGGAGCAAAGGTCTCATCATAGTCACGACCGTGTTCCTGCTGAAAACCATGAGCCACAAGACGCGCTTATAGCGCTCAAGAGATCCATCAGAGCGGGTCTTAATTTTAGAGACCCACTTACACATGATAGGACGAACACCGGAAGGGGGAGAAACAAGATCCCAGGTGCCAGTGCGCTCAAGCGCAGCGATCTCCTCAGCCATGGCAAGCTGCCATTCAAGATGACACGCGGCATCCCGATAAGAAGTCGGCTCGGAGACTACAGAGAGACCATACTGACTAGGGGAGTAACGGTCTGGAGCACGACGCTGACGAACAGGCCGTGAGGAAGGAAGCTCATCCGTGGAAGATGACTCATCAGAAGAGGAGGAAGAAGGAGTCGCGGAGGAAGGATCCAAAGCCGGAGACCGAGGAGAACTAGGGGAACTAGACGGAGGAGAGGATGGCGCCGAAGACAAAGGAGGCGCAGCAGAAGGAGGAGGTGGAGGAGAAGGGACATCGGAAGGTGTATCAGGAAAAAGAACAAAAGAGAGATCATCCGTTGGGTAAGTACCAGAGGTGGGGAGAGGATAGAAAGGACGCGTCTCATCGAACGTGACATCACGAGAGATGCGCATACGACGACCAACGGGGTCCCAACAGCGATAGCCCTTATGCTCATCACTATAGCCGAAAAAAACACACTCAACAGACTGAGCGGTTAGTTTAGTGCGTTCACGAGGAGGGAGAAGGACATAGCAAACGCAACCAAATAAACGAAGAGTCGAGTAGTCTGGACAGAAGCCAGAGAGACGCTCGAGAGGAATGCCACCCTGAAGAGCAGCTGAAGGCTGGATATTAATGAGGTAAGTCGACGTAGCGACAGCCTCAGCCCAGAAATGCGGCGGAAGAGAGGAAGCAATCATCATAGCGCGGGTAGTCTCAAGAATATGACGATGCTTACGCTCGGCGACACCATTTTGAGTATGGGCGCCGGGACACGAGAACTGAGCAAGGGTGCCCTGCTCAGCAAGGATGCCACGCAGGTGCTAGGAGATATACTCTCCTGCAGAATCAGCACGAAACACAGGAATAGGCGTGGAATACTGAGTACGAACCATGGCCACAAAGCGCTGATAAATAGTAAGCACCTCGCTGCGAGAGCGCATAAAAAATAACCAGGTGTACCGTGAAAAATCATCAATAAACAAAATATAGTATCGGTGGCTCCCTTTTGAAGCAAAGGGAGCTAGACCCCACACATCTGAATGAACTAAATCAAAAGGTCGCTGAGATACAGACACACTAGTAGGATAGGGAAGCTGAATCTGTTTACCTAACCTACAACCCTGACACGAATGTAACGACGACACATCTCCTGAGACAAGCCCCAGAAGATCACGACGAACTAAGGATGATAAACGGGAGCCACAAAGATGACCCAGCCGATGATGCCACTGCTGAAATGAGCCAGTGGCAGAAGCAGCAACCGCAGGAGAAGTGGCAGCAGAAGTGTCAGCGGAAGGAACGCGAAGCCAGTCTAACTCCCATAGCCCCGAAGACTCAATGCTGCGAGGGCCAGCTCCAACCAGAGCCTGTGTACGACGGTCCTGAACAGCACAAGAATCAGCAGCAAGAATGACACGACAACTAGAATCAGTAAGCTGACTAGCAGAGAAAAGGTTTATCTTAAGGCTGAGAACATGAGAAACATCAGGAACAGAGAAGGAGAAAGTAGAGAGGGTGCCTCGACTAGAAACAGGAAGAGAGGTACCATCAGCCGTAATAACACGGACAGGAGAAATAAGAGAGCGAAGAGCAGAAAAAATAGAAGACGCGGAAATCATATGAAAAGAAGCTCCAGAATCCAGATACCACGGGGATGACGTACCTGACTGTGTAGAAGGTGATGGTCGCGCGGTGCCAGAAGAACTAGACACAGAACCAGCAGTACCCGACGAGGAGGAGCCTGTAGCAGCGAGCAGACTACGAAGGCCACGAATAATATCCTGATCAGACAGAGCACCAGCAGGAGGTCCAGAAGCACCAGCAGGAGGTCTAGAAGCAACAGCAGAAGATCCTGAAGAACCAGACTGCCGACGAGCAAGATACTGCTGACGTAAGCGTGGATCCCTCGTCTAGCAACCAGAGATATCGTGGCCAGGCTTGCCACAGTGGGCGCAGGGAGGACGAGAATCACGAGGCTGCTGAGACTGACTCTGACCCTGGGCCGGTGGAGCAGAGAGTAGCGGCGGCGCTAGAGACCGCGACGAAGCCGACGGCATGGGGGGACCGCGAGCAGCAAGAACAGAAGGAACCTCAAGAAGACCAGCACCACGAAGACAAGTCTCCTCAGCACGAAGCTCAGCCAGTACCTCAGAGAGCGGAACACGACCACGGGCAAGCAGCTGGGCACGGCGCGGCTCAAACTCCTTGCGGAGCCGTGACAAGAACTCAAAGACGCGCTGAAACTCCAGATCCGCGCGCACAATCAGACAACAGGGACAGGTGTTACACACCGCTGTACGAAGAGAGTCAAGCTGACGCCAAATAGCAGCACTCTGAGTATAGAAGTCATCAATAGTGGAATCACCCTGCTTAAGATCATGCTCCTAACGAACCACAGACAGATAAAGAGCATCTCCAGACGGCTGATAGCGCTGACGAAGAAAAGCCCACTGAGCAGCAGCAGTGGGAAGACCCATGAACTCAGCAGCATACTGAGGCAGAACACTGGAAGTGAGAACAGCGGCAGCACGAGCATCCTCATCGATCTACTGAGTGTAGTCAGCCAGATCTAGCCAGTAGGTCGTAGTAGAAGTAGAATGCTCCTGGACCTGGCGCTCATAATCAGCCCGAGCAGAATCATCAGCACTCTAGGCTGCATCCTTGACCGCCTGAGTAGCATCGGGGGCAAGGGCAACGGGCGTCAGTGCAAGAGGCACTAGAGGCACAACAGGGCACGGTGGACAGGAGACCTCACCGGAAAGCACACCCCAAAGGCGAAGACCGCGCATATGGACGCGCATGAAGGCAGCGAAATCAGAATAATTCGCGCCATCAAAAATCACCGGGCAGTGAGGAATCGCAACATAGCCCGACGAGGAAGACATAATTTTTTTTTCAAACCGAAGTAGATCGAACCAGATTGGATTTGGCGGCAGATGGAGGGCGGCGACCGGGGGCGGATCTGGGCGGCCGACCGGGGGCGGATCTGGGCGGCCGAGGGAGAGGAGGCGGCGGCGGCGGTTCCGGGCGGGCGGCGACGGGCGGGCGGCGACCAGGCGGCGGCGGACGCGGAAGAGGAGGCGGCGGCCGGGGCGGGTCGGCGGCGGCGACGACGAGGGAGAGGAGGCGGCGGCGACGGGGCGGCTCGGCGGCGGCGGTTCCGGCGGGCGCGGAAGAGGAGGCGGCGGCCGGGGTGGGTCGGCGGCCGGGGTGGGTCGGCGGCGGCGGGGTCGGCGGCCGGGCGCGGCGGCGAGGTGCCGGGGCGGGCGGCGGCGGCGAGAAAAAAAAGGCCTTACGGCTCTGATACCATGTTAGGGTAATAGATCTCTTGTATTACCAGAGGGCCAATGCCAGAATATATAGTACATGTACATGTGCAAATATACAGAAAGCTCCTTAACATATGGGGAAACTACAATATACAAATATACTAACAGTTCTAATGAGAGTAGACAGTGAAGCAATTTGTAAACAAAAGGGACAAAATGAGTGAATAATAGATCACATATTTAAAGCTAGAATGCTCATGTACGTCTGAACGTAGACAAATCTAAGTCCTTCTAGGCTACCTTGGTACTAAGTCGTTTAATCAGAGAGGCAATTAATTATCCTCACTCGACACTCTTAACTTCTTTTAGCCTAGTTCAGGCTAGCAGGCTAGCTATATAGCTCAGGCTAATCTCGGTACTCCTGTAACTCATTTAATCATGGCCACTATCCCCCCTCAGCCAACTCGACACTCTTAACTTCTTTTGGGCTAGTTCAGGCTAGCAGGCTAGCTATAGCTCAGGCTATCTCGGTACTCCTGGTAACTCATTTAATGATGTCCACTATCCCCCCTCAGCCAACTTGTCATGGTATATTCCCCTTTTAATCAGTCTAATCAGACCGCAATTCCACCTTTAATCATGCCCAAGATTCCCCGTTTAATAGGATTGTGGCCGCTTGTTGTTCTTGAGTTGGCTTGCCAACCAACTTGCCTGGGTATATAAATCGGCGGAACTTGGTATAAGGAAGCAGTGTGGGACTAAATTTGGATTATACCAGACGGTCGATCAACCCAGAGTGCGTATAATTGACGTTGGGCCTTGGCCCAATGTGTACGCGACGGTCGAGTCCAGGTTTGGCCGCCAAACTGTGACACGGCCTTAGCTATTCCCAGACACATGATTCTAAAAAAAAGCTATTCCCAGAGACAGCGTCGAGTCTGTCTCTTGGGGTCATGGGCGGGCAGCTTTACTGCTGGTCAACATCGTGTGGTGGCTCTCATCGGCAGTGCTCGTAGTGGCCAACACCGACCATTTGTCTATGTACATGACTACCGCGGAGCAGTCTCAAAATCATCTACAACACCACAAAATAAAGCTCACAGTTTCACCAGTGGAGGACCCTTGCGCCTCTGTAGGAAATCGCTCGGCCGACAAGGACTCCACTACTCACTGCCGAGGTCCTCTCCACCGATGAGAATAGAAGAATGCGGCGCTCGCCAGACGTTGGCAACAGGGAAGATGGTGGGGGATGGCCGGCGCACTGCTAGTGGCGATGCGCCGCAGAAAGTGGTGAGGGGCTCGGGCCTGCGACGCTCCAGGCTGAGCCGCGGGGCCATGACGCCAGCGTCCGACATGGAAGATGGTGGGGGGGCTGGCCGGTGCGCTGCTGGTCTATGATGCGCTGCAGAATGAAGCGAGGGGCTCGGGCCAGCGGCTCTCGAGGTCGACCCTCGGGGCCGCTGTGCCAGAACGATGGTCTACGGTGGAGGAGGCGAAGAAGAACGCCTGGACTGTGAGTACCACGTCCATGGGGTAGAGGCCGCGATCGATTACAGGGACGGAGCAGCCTTGCTCGCAGGCCACTGAACTTCTTGGCTCGCGCAAGCGGATGGGGACTGCGGCGGAAATCTACCGGCTGGACCGTGCGAGTGTATGCGGGCAAAGGAATTGGGAAGCGAGAGGAAAGAGAATAGGTGATTAGCGGGGAAAGAAAAAGAGTGGCCTAGCGTAGGCGGAGGTTTGACCGTTTTTCGACTTAGGTGGTGGCATACACAGTAATTACTCCGAACTCATAGGATAAAAGAGGAAGAAAAAGTGTTGGACCGGAAGCAACAATCTGTCCTTTATTATTAGGTATAAATTAGGTATAGATACAGCAGGCACCGGAGGCGGAGGCAGTAGAGACTGGAGAGAGCGCATCGGCGGGAAGGTTCTACCGTTAAGATGTTCGAGCGTTTGTCAAGGAAAGCGAGCGAAGTGGCCAAACATGGCCAACGGGCCAGCCGGCCCGGCACCCTGTTACTATGCATGGCCTGGCCCGGTGGCCCGGCATGCAGGGACCCATTTAGTTGGTGGGTCGTGCCGTGCTGGCCCTAGTGTCTAGCCTCCAGGCCCTGGCATGACACCGGAGTAAGCTAAGGATATGTTTGGTAGCCCGGGCTAGTGGAGAATAACTATCTACACTCATACAAGTTGACCCTAGCTAAGCTGAGATCAGATTTTATCATATGTTTGATAGCCCGTATTTGTTCAGACTTGTTGAGTGCGTCTCTTGTTTGGTGGGTTGTACGGAGGAAGAGATGCTGACGAGGTCCAAATTTACACATAAACCACTGAATAAAAATATGAAACACAATCGGATCCCTATATACAAAAAAAAGCAACCGGGTCCCTGTAAACAGAAATAAAAAGCAATCGGGTCCTTCGCTGGCCGTGGCGGCACTTGGCCGTGGAGGCGCTGGCCGTGCTCGTCGAGGAGCCAGGGGCATACCTCGTCCCTACTCGTCGCGGAGCTAGGGCGGACCTCGTACATGCTCATCGTGCAGCCAGGGGCAGAGCTCGTCCTTGCTCGTCACGCAGCCAGGGGCGGAGCTCGTCCGTGCTCGTCGCTGAACCAGGGACGGAGCTCGTCCATGCTCATCGCTGAACCAGGGCGGAGCTCATCGCGGGAGTGGAGGCCAGCATCGCGGAGTCTCGTCCAGGAGCCAGGGGTGGAGCTCGTCTGGGAGCCACGACATCGAGGAAGCAGCAATGAAGACCGGCGTCGAGAAGGCTCGCCCGCGAGCCAGAGGTGCAGATCAGGGCGGAGACCGGCGTCATAGAGGAGGCGGTAGAGGCCGGCGTCCCGGAGGAGGCGGTGGAGGCTGGCATCATGGAGGCTCGGGGGCAGAGCTTGTTGTGGAGGGCGAGGCAGTTGACCAGGAAGAAATTTGCAGGGGAAAATGGAGAGACGCGGGGCGTGCGGGGCGGTGACCCCTAGCGGGACAAAATGCCTGTGCAGGGATTTTTGCGGGATGGACTCGGCAGGGCTGAGCACCGAAGCTCATTTTCAGCTTCTCAACCGGGCAGTGCCTAGAGGTAGTTTTCGTGTCAGGTGGGCAGTGCCCACGCGATGGACTCGGCCTACCAAACATCTAAATTCGAGATGAGATGGGAATTTCCGTGTGGAGCCAGTCTACCAAACACACCCTAAACAGGCAAGATTTTTTAGTTATAATAGAAAAAGTAAATAATAGGAAAATTTTGAAAAAAATAAAAAAATCTAAATGGGCCGGCACGCATGCTCCATATCGAAGCCTAGGCACAGTCCTAGCCAGGGCACGGGTCAGCATGGGCCTATTTAGCATGTGTCATGTCAGGCCATACGAAGGTTGGCTGACGTATTTCGGGCTGGCACACGAAAAGCCCGACCCGATAACCAGATTTGAAAGTGGCATCTCGTGGGATTTTGCACTAGAGTTAAGAACCCCTCCATGAAGTTGGTTTTATAAAACAATCGTGTTGAGCTCGGGCTACACTGAACATGTCGAGATAGTCCCGTATGTTCTCCATCTTCGCTACAATGCCCTTGAGTGTCTCCCGTGAGGCGATGACGTCGACCAAAGGGGCGCCAAAGTTCATTTAATATAATACTAGTACGTATAGGTTTGATAGGAGCAGTAGTTGTGGTTTTGGTGACATGTTGTATCCCGCGAAGGTCCAGGGAGGTACCAGCGTCACCGGTTGAATTAGGCGGCTTTGAGATCGTGTCAGTCTATGGTAGACACCGTTCAACGTTGGTTCTAGACATATCTGACTTAATAAAGTTGCTGGTTTGGATTTCCTCTTCTTCTACGGTTCTACTATGTTGCTTGTCCTTTTGGACGACTATGGCGTCGAGGAGGAGTTGGGCGGAGTATTAGTGACGAGGGGTTAACTCATCAATGTCCATTATTGATGGACTTAGGTTCGAGGAAGTGGGAAGCGTTGGAGGCATCGATCGGCTAGCAAACAAGCACATAGGTGACACGAGGTTTTACCCATGTTCAGGCATCGTAGAGGACCCTACTCCTGCTTGTCTGCTCTTGATTACGAGAGAGTCGAAAGTTACAAGGATGCGCAGATACAATTTGGCGAGGTGTATGCGGGGGTGTGCGTATTGGTCCTCCTCGCCGCCCCCTCCTGGCTTTTATATAGAGAGGCTAGGTCTCGGGGTAGCAGGTCGAGTCGGTTACAGATTAGGGTTCCCCCTTTAATTTTTTATCTACACTTTGTCGTGTCCTTCAAGAAGTCGAACTCCAATGGGCCACCCGAATCCTTGCCAGGCTTCGATTGCATCGTGGACTCCTTCTTGGGTTGAACCGTATAGGCTAACCTCAAGTACATGTAAGGTATACCCATGTCAGTAGCCCCTGAGTGTCCAGCTGAATCGTAGATTCGGGTGGAGACTATAAGTCTTTCGAGTGCATGATACTTACACTCATACGAAGTTCTTTTGGGTGCCACAGTTCGTGTCATAGGGATTGTCGATATGAGTGTCTGATTCATCCGACGGATCAGGATTAGTTAACTGCCTTAGGGCAAAACAACGCTATCTACTCAAATTCGAGTCTCCGGACTCGAATTAGGAATAATGCTGGCGTAATTCGACTCTTGCCGCGGAGGCCTTACAGAGTCGAATCCCAGTGTTTTAGATGTGGGCACTCAACGTATCCGTCAAGGCTTATTTCATCGTGCCTGTAGGCATGGATTATATCTGGTAGAGCGCAGTAGGTGCGTTGCCAGGCCTTTTTGAGGTCTTGCCTTCATATTGTAAACGCGTCATCTGAATTTTTAGTCACCACGGAGGTGATTTGGGTGGCCCAGGAGACGTAGTCTCTTTGCAGGGGAATATGAGGCGGAATCGCCGTTTTGAATGTGGACGTAGTCGACACACTTTTAATGACTTAAGGTTTTTCATAGGGTGCGCGGCCAGAGCTTCCTATGGGAGTAGCCCCCCTGAGTGCCTATTCGAGTCATAGACTCGAGTGGGGGCTTTGAATATGCTTTGCTGAGTGGGGACTTTTCGACTGCTGTCATTTTTTTAGTTTTTAGCTGAATATGCTTTCAGCACTCTCTATGGGAGTAGTCCCTGAGTCCATAATCAAATCGTTGATTCGAAGAGGGGATTCAACTAGTGAAGGCAGTTATGTGCATATGAAGTCTTCGGGTGCGCGGCCAGCGCTCCTGCTAGGAGTAGCTCCCGAGTGCTTGGTCGACTTGCAGAGTCAAGCAAGGACTAAAGTAGTCGAATGGATCTCCTGCTGGATTGAATGATGTCAATGTTGATGATTAGATGATCTCATTTGCCCGCTTAAGCGTCATTGACGGGACGTGACGAAGGTGGGGGGGGGGGGGGCATTTCTAACTAGGATTTGACTAGGCATATGTAATCTTCGTTTTAACTACGCCTCCTCGATTCCCGCGCGTAGTACGGAAAGTGCAGCGGCGGTTCACTATTTCCATTGCCACACGTCTTCATTGATTTGCGCCACACGTCTGGGTGAATCATTGTGAGTTGTTAGATGGCATCTGTCCTGTGGTTAAGTAGGGTTGTCGTGCGGTAAATTTTCACAATCTGTCTTCTTTTGCCTTGCGCACTGCTGCCATTGCTCCTCGCTGCTGCTCCATCGCCATTGCCCCCGCTGCTGCATTGGACAGGCTTAGGACTTTTCCGAGCTACTTCCTGTGATCCCATCACCACCAGAAGATGGGGAGAAGAAAGGCGACACCGCTACTAGATCTCCTATTCCCGCTGCTATGGCCAAGAAGAAGAGCACCGCTACCACGGGTCCGACACTAATGTTGTAGCCGGGAAGAAGAAGGGTGCAGGAATGCGCGTCACCAATGGCTCGTGGCGGCGTACCGCCATTAAGGAGCATGAGCTCCAACAACACCGCCAGGATGGTCTGCTTCCTGCCAATGAAACAGACTGCAAGCTGCCTGGCCTGGAGGTAATCCCCGATCCCCATATTGGATTTCGGGTGATGTTCCTTGCTTTTGTCCTTCGAGGCCTTTCTCTTTCCCCTCCACAAGTTTGTGCGAGGGTTGCCCTGCTTCTATGGGCTCCATCTGCATCAGCTGACCCCCAAACTCTATTTTGCACATCGCGTGCTATATCACCCTTTGTGAGTGCTGGCTCGGAATCGAGCCGCACTTTGGCCTTTTCAAAAAACTCTTCAAGCTAAAGCGGTAACCGGGTTCTGGATCTGTGGTCTATGATATTGGAGAATACGGTATCCATGTGGACCCGAACGCCCAATATTTCTCCCTCAAGAGCTCCAAGTCCGTCCAAGGATGGAGGGAGAAGTGGTTTTACATCTGTGATTAGAAGGCCGATGGTGAACTTTACGGACTTGCTCCTTTTGATCCGAAAGCAGAATTGAAGAGGAGAAGGTCTTGGAAAAAAATGTGGTGATGCCCAGCGAGGCCGAGGAAGTCGAGGTTTTGTACAAGCGCGCATGTGATCTCCAGCTCATTTGAGGGAAAGAGATTGACGGTGCGGACCTCATCCGCACTTGGATGCGTTGTTGGGTGCAGCCACTACAGGCTAGGGCGCACCCAATGTATCTTTGGACTGGCGCCGACGATGTCACTCGCGTCTCCTAGGAGAATTTGTCCTTGGGCGAAGTGGACAAAAGGTTCAGGGCACTAACAAAGTTCACCCTCAAGGAGAAACTTCCTGGCGATTCAGTCATGCTGCCCTTTCACGCGAGTCACCCCCTCCTGAGGTAACTTCATCATTTCTTCTTCTATTGTACTTTGTTTGCCCACAGGGCGTTTTCCGTTTTTAACCTTGTGCTTTGGCAGGAATGGAAGGCCTGAAGGGTTAATTGCCTCCGAGCCTGCGGAAGAAGATGAATCTGGGTATACTTTGCCTGTCGCTGAGGAGAAGGAAGCCCCCCGAGTGCAGCAAGGGCGCCACTCAAAAGCGCTCCCAAAGCGAGGACTCAGATGCTTCTTCTCTGGAGATGGCGGAGGATCCTTCAATTGGCGTGGGTATCGCAGATCCAATTACAGCGGTACCTATCCATGTTATACCTCCTCCATCGCGGAAGAAGCCGAAGAAGCAGAAGGGGGAGTTGGATGATTCCTTTGACCTCGACAATTTTGATGGGTGAGTGTTCTACTTTGCTGTTGTCTGAAAATTTGTGTCCTGCGACTTGCGTTGATGATGACGTGGCCTATGCTTTTGCTGAAGTGTGACCGCCTCGTCTTCGTCTGACGATTGCCGTCTCCTAGAGGAGGCGGGAGTCGTAGACTCCAAGAACAAGGGTGTGGCGGAGCCTGCGCCTTCCCCAAATATAGCGGCCAACTCTGGCACAAATTCCTCGAGTTCTCCCAACATGGGGGAGCACCTGGTTTTTACTCGTACGTCAACTCAGAAGGAAACTTCAGAGTCTTTGGATTGCCATGTATGTATTTGCAAACCTTTGTTACTCGAAGAGTTAGTGCTTGGCCTCAAACCGAGTCATGATATCTTTCCTCCTTCCGCAACCCATTCTTCAGGAGTCTTTTTGCCTTAGTGAACAGATCGTCGACTTGGGTTGGTAGCATGCTTGCCTTGACACTGACAACCACTAGTTGCAAAGTGATCTTGCTTATTTGTGTTGTGCTGCTGCACATTTGTTTTGATTGGTCTTGATATATTCTCCTTGTTTTTGCAAAGGATAATAATTACCTTCTCCGCCAGGTGAGCTCCCTTGAAAAGGGACTCAGCACGACAGAGACCAAGTGAGATGAGGCACTCGCGGCCCACGACCGCCTCAAGCAAGAGTCAAAGCAGCACAAAGAGGAGTTGATGGCTGTTGCCGCTAACAGAGAAAAACAGTTGGCAGAACAACTTCTTTCCACCACGAAAACGCTTTCAGGTATGTTGTTGTTGCAGTTTTTGTGCCACTAAAACTTTTCTTTCTTCACTTGTTTGGCTTCTGATGGTTTTACATGGATCTATTGCAGACGCTTCTGGGGTGAGTTTCGACCCCCGGGATCTTGCTCGCGAGGATGCATTGGCCAGCGCCATGGCTGCAGTCGAAGACCGCAACGTCTCCGTCCAGGACTCGCTCAAAAAGGCCAAGGGTGTTCTTGGGCATCTTCGAGGGGATATGGTCCCCAAGGCCAAACTTATTGAAGACTTAGATGGCCTCGTCGAGTCCTTCGCAAAAGATGTCCCTGCAGATTTCAAGAATGCACATAAAGGGCTTGGTGCCTCCCTAGGGATGGCGATGTCACATGCACACGGTGTCGACCTGAATTCCAGCAAGGTCTCCTTGAATATGCTGGTGACCGTGGATGGCCAGTAGGTAGTTTTCGTCCCTTTGCCACTCGCTGTCAAAAATATGGGCCTCGGCTCGTAGAGAAATTGGCAAGGTACTCAGAGGGGTGGAATGGTCTGAAGGCGGCAAAGGCCACGTCATCAGGGGCCACTGCCGTGAAGACGTCAACATCAAACGCCACCACATCGAAGCCCACAACGTCGGAGGCTGTCGTGGAGTCAAAGAAGACCACGGGTGCTAAAGTGTAGGCATAGCCATCTTCGTCGCTTCCTTTTGTAGCTGCGTGAAGTGTTTTAGCCTTGTCTTGTGACCTCTTTTGTGGGGGTTCCCCTCTCAGAACTTGGATGCAATTATTGATGTATAAATTATCTTTGTTCTTGCATCATTTGACTTTTTGTGCACAATGTCTCTTATGCTTCGATCTTCTGCTTGGTTAGGGTCCTCAGTGATTCGCACGATATGCCTTCTGCTGATGCTCCTGGTGAATCCTCCCCTAGCGAACCCGTGGGATAACCACGTTCGAAGGTGGAGGAGCTATCGCTATTGTCTCGAGTGCACGACTGTGTGAAGCACTAAGAGCGAGAGGCACCTGAAGGGAATATGCCCAAGAGGCAATAACAAAGTGGTTATTATCTTATTCCTTGTTTATGATGAATGTTTATTTTGCATGCTATAATCGTATTAATAATTGGAAACGTTAATACATGTGTGTTTAATAAACAAATAAAGGGTTTCTAATTATGCTTCTCTTATAAACTAGCTCATTGATTAACAAGATGATCAAGGTTTCCTGATCATGGACATTGGATGTTGTTAATAACAAGGTCACAACATTGGTGGAATGATGTGATGAACATTCACCCGAAGTATAGCATTACGATCAAAGTCATTATGTTTATATTGCTATAACATCATATGAAGTAATCCTAGTCCTTAGACCATGAGATCATGTTAATCACTAACACTAGAAGAGTATCTTGATAACACCAAATGTCACACCGTGACAGGGTGACTATAAAGGTGGGTTCAGTGCTACGGAGGTGTTATGTAGAGGCTCATGGATCAAGAGTAGGATTTGTCCATCCCGGTGACAGATAGATATACTCTAGGCCCTCTCGGTGATATCACATTGAGATAGCTTGCAGGCAAGTGATGTGATCACTACAATGTTATATCATGGGAACGAGAAAAAGTGCATGTCGGTAACAAGATCAAACTAAGTATGGGGATACGATGATCGAATCTCGGACATGTAATATATCACGAGACAAAGGGACTTAGTTACGTTGTTAAAGGTTCACATGATCACTAGAGTCATCGTTGAATGTGTGGGAGTCAGTACGGACCAGGTCTCGCTGCTGATTATTGATCGGAGAGGGGTCTCTATCATGTATGCATTATTCGTGAACCATAGGGTGACACACTTAAGGGATACCGACACCATTTGGAGCAAATATGTTTTAGATAAAGATTTAAGAAAGTGCTGGAATCATTTCGATGGAAACCAGAATTGTTTCGGGTGAAATTGTAGAAACTGGTTCTACATATGATATTGAAATATTGTAAGGGGTTTTATGTGAATGTTTGTTAATTAAAGTAATTAATTTTTTTTGAATGAAATAAATAAAATATTTCTATTTAAAGACAACTCGCATTAAATTTAGTGAGAATTTAATGCAAAGTGAGTGAAGTTGGTTTTAATGGGAGTGGGCTTAGTGTAAGCTCCACTCACCATTATGGAGGGAGAGGTGGGGGCACCACCATGCCATGCGCATGGCCCCTTGGGGGCTGCCCCCTCCTCCTATAAAAGGATCTCCCCTCCTCCTCCACTCTCACACCTCCTCGGAAGGATCTCTCTCCCCCTCTAGAAATTATTCTCATGGTCTCGAATTAGCGAGATACATGTTCCTGGTGGCTTTATCTGAGTTGTTGCTTCCGCTGCTTTGCTAGAGCGAGGGACGGAGGTTGTCGGGTACCAGACGTTTGTGCAATCATGGATGCACTGCTGCTTTCCGGTGCTGGACTTGGTGGTGTTGGACCTGCTGGACTTGCTGGTGCTGGACCTGCTGGACTCGATGGACTTCATCACGATCTTGAGATCTGCAAGTGTACGAATACATCAACCACAAAATCAGTTTTGTTAACAATGATTTGTCGCTCTTCAAGGCTATGTTCTCTATGGATGTATATCCACCCGTTGATTGTATTTAGGTAGATAGATCTTGGTGCTTAGATGTTCACATCGTAGGAAATTTATCGTTTTCTATACTGAGAACCCAACAGTGGTATCAGATCCTAATCTATGCGTAGATGCTTTGCACGGGTAGACACATATGAGTATGTGGGTGTTGATGATCATGTTATTGCATCTTCTATGTTTTTTGGATATTGGTGGCATAGTGGGATGAAGTGGCCCAGATTAACTTTCACTATAAGAAAAGTTTTCTTTCTGCAACGACTTGGCCCGGCGGTTGTCGTAGAAGACGCGTCTTCCGCGATGAAATGCTCGGCTTGGCCGTGGTCAATGGAAAACTTTTTTTCCGGTTTCGCAGCCCTCTACTATGACAGATCAGCTAAAAACATGGAGGAAGCTCGGCTAGCACGTGGCAGAAGCAAGATTTTCGTTTCCTCGCTCGATGATGACTCGTCGAAGTCTTTTTACGTGTGTAGGTCCCGTACGTGAGTGTCTCTAGCGGACCATGATGGGTTCGTAGCATGGAAAAGAAAAAAATTCTACCGCAAGAATGAACAAAACCCAGATCTAATCTAGATAAAAGCCAAGATCTAATCTATTAGACATGAGCAACGAGATAGATAGGAACTAACCCTCGTAGATCCGAAAGCGTTAACGAGATTAGATCTCGTGGTTGATGTAGTCGATCACTTGCCGATCTCAAGATCGTGTGGACGATCCTTCCGGCGTCGCGTTTCGGCAGCGCTTCCGTAGTCGGTCAAGTGGACGATCCTTCCGGTGCCGTGTTTCGGCAGCGCTTCCACAGTCGGTCACACGTGCGGAGTCGAAGCAGACCTTCCTCTCCCCGTTCCAGCGAGCAACGGAGGTAGTATATCTTCTCCACGGAATCCCAGCAGCACGACGGTGTGGTGGTGGTGGTGGAGTAGAGAATTCTGCAGGGCTTCGCCTAAGCCGGAGCAGAGGGAAGGAGGAGGAGAGAGGCGGAGGCTAGAGCTTGTTATTAGAGAGAGCTAGGAGGGGGCTCCCCCTCCCCTCTATTTAAAGGAGGGAGGCGCCTTGGGAGAGGGAGTCCTAGTAGGACTCCCCTCCCTCCTTGGGCCGGCGGGTTGGGAAGGGGGGAGGAGTCCTCCTCCCCCACGAATCCGTGTCTAGCCCCCACAAGGTTTCCTTGACCCTTTCTTGGTTTTCAAGCAAACACCAAGAACTCTTCTAGAACCTTCCAGAACATTCCGAAACCTTCTAGAATCCCCATACAAACACTCCGGAACATTTCCTAACTTAGAAAATGATCCCCAATATATGAATCTTATTCTCCGGACCATTTCGGATCTCCTCGTGATGTCCCGGATCCAATCTGAGACTCCGAACAACATTCGGTCTCCAACGCACATTCCATATCTACTTAAAACAACTTCGAACCTTAAGTGTGTCACCCTACGGTTCGTGAATATGCAGACATGATGAAGACATCTCTCCGATCAATAACCATCAGCGGGATCTGGAGATCCATAACGGCTCCCACATACTCAACGATGACTTCGTGATCGATAGAACCATTAACATACGAAACCAATTCCCTTTGTCACGCGATATTCTACTTATTCGAGGTTTGATCGTCGGTATCTCCATACCTAGTTCTACCTAGTTACTGATAAGTACTCTTTACTCGTTCCGTGATATGTCATCCCTTGTGACCTAGTCACATGCTTGCAAGCTAACTAGATGACATTCCACCGAGAGGGCCCAGAGCATATCTATCCGTCATATGGATGGACAAATCCCAATCTTGGTCCATGCGCTTCAACACATACTTTCAGAATACCCAATGACACCTTTATAACCACCCAGTTACGAAGCGGTGTTTGATGTCATCAAAGTACCCATCCGGTGATGGTGATTAACATAACCTCATGGTCGAAGGATTAGGTTACTATGCATTTGAAAGCTTATAGCAATACGAACTTAATGACTTGATCTTATGCTACGCTTACTATGGGTGTGTGTCCATTACATCATTCTCCTAATGATATAACCTTGTTATTAATCACATCCAATGTCCATGATCAGGAAACCATGATCATCAATTAATCAACACGCTAGTTCAACAAGAGGCTTACTAGGGACTCTTTTATGTTTACAAAACACACATGTATTAGTGTTTCCTAATAATACAATTATAGCATGGGATGTAAACATTTATCATAAACATAAAGATATAATAATAACCACTTTATTATTGCCTCTTGGGCATATCTCCAACAGTCTCCCACTTGCACTAGAGTCAATAATCTAGTTAAAAACTTGTGCATTCAACACTTATGGCTTTCTGGTGTTGTATAGATACTATTGCTAGTGGTAAACATAATCTTCGGATCTGACACTTCCAGGTCCGTGTGTATTTGCATGTCCTTGCGTCTCTATGCATTACTCATTCTCCAATGAGATGGCATTGTATAAATTTGGTCCTTTGGTGAGACCTTTAGTTCCTTGGGATTTAAATTATGTTGATACAATTGTCATACAATGTATCTCCATAGTATTATCCCGCTATGAACCACACCTAGTTTGATAACAAACTACTTAACACAAATGCCCTCCTTTGCTGCTACTATAGTAGTTATATACTTAGCCTTTTTTGTAGTATCCGTCACAATATCTCGACTTTGGAACTCATCCAAATCCATCATGGAACATCCTTTCCATTATATTGTGCCACCCATAGTCTAAATGAGATAGATTTAATTTGTATCTTGTGACAAAACTAGTATCAATGTAACACTTTACAATGAACTACCTTTAACTATTTGTCACTTATACATGATATATTCTTAGTTCTTCTAAAGCTCATAAGATATCTTTACTATTGTCCAATGATCATCTTATGAATTATTCTGGTATATGCTCATAACATTTAGAGCATAGGACATATCTGGATGTGTACATCTCAAAGAATGATTGATCAAAATATTCTTGTGATTTCACCAAGTGTCAAAACACTTGAATCTCGTGTCAACACACTTGAATCTTGATTCAGTCCTTTCCGTGCGTCAAGAACCTTTCTTGTTGTTCCCATATTGAACTCATTCAACATCTTATCCATGTACATTTGGCAAAACCATATTAGCGCCTCAATCTATTCATATAGACATTGATGCCTAATTCTTGGGTTATGCCTAAGTCTTTCATCGAAATGAAATTCTTAACCTGTGTCAATAAAAGATACATTGTTTCTAATCAACAATATGTCTTTCACATAATGTATTAGAAATATGTCTTAGCGCTCCCACTTAATTTCTTGCAAAATGCAAACATCTTCATCGTCTCTGATGAAATTAAACCTTTTAACGGTTTCATCACGGTGAAGATTCCAACTCCGCGATGCTCACTTCAACCATTGAAGTTTTGCATACTCTTTTAGCATCCTTTGAATTAACAAAACCCTTTGGATCGTGTCATGCACACGTCCTAGGTAACCATTCTATTAGAAGAACTTGTTTTGTTTATTAAACTACCATATACCAAAATATATGTAGTGGTTGCTACATTAATCCGTCCAGACTAAATATCGCTTTGAAAGATCAAATCTTATCATAGTCAATTCCTTGAACATTGTTGTAAACTCTTTCCGACATGTCGACTATTTCATAGATTTGTAACATCCATGTCTATTTCTTTATAGATCCAAACACGACCGATAGGCTTCACGCCTTTCTGGAGGGTCTTCTAAGTTCAGAAACTTGATTTCTCGTGTATGGATACTATCACGGATTCCATGACTTCTAGTCATTTTATGGAGTCAGGGCCCATCATCGCTTCTTTGCATGTAGTCGGTTCATCATTGTCAAAACAATAACGACTTGCTTATCAAATCACACTATTTGATTCTTACCGACCAACACGGTTCAATAGGAACTCTAATCTCCGAGATCACACCCTTTGTAATCACGGGAGCCATGAGCATTGTGGCCGCCACCGAGACAATTTCTGGCGCTGCGCCACTTAGCACATATAGCTAAGGTTCAACAACCTTATCAAAGTTCTATTGTCCTCCCACTTAACTTTTCACGAAAAATTCCTTCTCAAGAAACTTGACGTTCCAAGCGACAAACTCTTTTGTCCTTGGCGTTATGGAGAAATTCCCAACAAATTCTTTGGAATAACCTACAAAGACGTGCTTATTCGACTTTGGTTGTAAACATTTTACTCATGCATAGCATACCAAAATTTAAGAAAAGACAATTCGGGTTTTATCCCAAACCATAACTCATATGGTGTCATTTCAACGGATCACGATGGAGCTCTTTTCAGTGTAAAAGCGGTAGTCACTAAAGCTTTAATCTTTAATATATAATGGCAGTTTTATAAATGACACCTTTGATCTTACCATGTCAAACAAGGTTTCATTACATATCTTGAACACTCCATACTCCTATGGTGTTTTGGGAAATGCAAATCCATGGAACGATTCCTCAAATCTTAGGTGTTTTTGCTAAACATGTAACTCAAATATCTTTCTTTATGATCGAATCATAAACTCTTTATTTTCTTGTTACAATGATTTTTAACTTCATCTTGAAAGTCTTTGAACATCTTTCAACTGTTTCATACTTCCTCCTTATTAAGTAAATATACAGATATATTCACTCAAATTTTCGGAGAAAGCATATGAAGCAAAAAGATCCATCGCATATGGCTACACATAATGGACTATGCACATCAGCATGCACAATTTCCAATAAGCTAGTCATCCGTTCCTATCTAGCCTATGGACGGAGTTTCAATTATCTCGAGGAAAGTCTCACATGCGTCAATTGATCAAAATCAAAGACTTCAAAATTCCATCAACATGGAGTTTATTCATGTTTTCTTTCAAATATAATTTAAACAGCGATGTCACTTCATAAGTGATCTTTCAATCATTTGTCTTGCGACATTTTAGCAATAGTGTTTATGGATGTGATTTCTCCCACTAGACTTGTAAAAGTTCATCCATCTTTTATGGAATACGGTTATTATTTGAACAACCATTGTTCTCGTAATACCGGAACAAAATAACAATTATTAAAACAAATCTTGAAGGCTAGGTTTGATGACAACGAAAAACACAATAACACTTTATTTGTTTTCGATGAACATCATCACTCATTCTCTTGCTAGTTACTTAGGCCATTGTAGTTCATGAATTGTGTTGTCCTGTATGACACTTCATACCAACCGATTCGGTATCCAATACCTAAGAGCCACATTGTTTAACAAGCAAAGAATACAACCATAACATGTATATCTTCTACATACCCAAGTTGGACATCTCCAACCTTATAATTTCTGCCAAATATTTTATAGATTCTCTTTCAGCAATTCCTTTTTTTAAAGAATCCATCAACATCAATAGTGGTGTCATTCACATGACACATAGTACAAAGCGTATATAGTCAAATACTAATACCTTTGGACTTGCACTTTGAAGTGGATCACCATCATCAAATGTTTGACATTCTTTCAAAAATCCATTCTTTAGTAATATATTAGTGTAGTAAACATTTTACTTACATCTTCTATTCATCCTTATCATGACAACTTTCATGATCAAGCTGCTATAGCTTATAAAGGTGAATTGCGAGTATGATGTTTCTTTTTCAAAACCTTTTGGAGGATTAGGACGACTAGCGTCTCCAACCTTCACAAATTCTCATCAAATATGAGGACGTATACTCTATCATGTTGTAACCAACACATTGTTTTAGATATCGCAATACCTTTCACATATGATGGTTTCTGAAACATTTCTTTCAGCTCTTAGATAAACAATCTTTTGACTATCAAGAATCATGGAGGCAAAACATGATACATTAGATACTAACACTGGAATTGTTACTCTTGATTTAATACTATTTATTAAACTTCACAGAGTAAACGGAGTTTGCTGAAAGTTTGCAATAGGACTTTTAAACTTTAAATTGACACTCAAAACAATACGATACCAGTTCGTAAAGCAAATATCCAGAATTTCTATAGTTCCACTATCTCAACTATAACTAAGCGTAAGGTGGTGAACGGATGCCAATGACTATAACAAACTATGCAAATTCACTTTGATTGTGTTTATGATAAATTGAGTTCGACTAATCCAAATTACAAATGAACTCCCACTCAAAACAACATCCCTCAAGTTGTTTTAGTGATTGCATGAAGCAAATCCACTACACCAAGTCCGATCATCACGTGAGATGATGTAGCTTTAAAGGCGAACAATCAACATGTTCATCATATCATCCATATGACTCATGCTTTACCTTTCGGTATTCTGTGTTCCGAGACCATGTCTGTACATGCTAGGCTCATCAAGATTAACCTTAGTTTCTGCATGTGCAAATCTGGCTTGCACCCGTTGTATACACACGTAGAGTCTATCACACCCGATCATCACGAGATGCTTCGAAACGACGAATCTTAGCAACGGTGCCAACTAAGGACGAACACTTTATTACTTGATATTTGGTGAGAGGGATCATCTTATAATGCTAACGTCGCGATCTAAGCAATACAAGATGCATAAAGGATTAACATCACATGCAATTCATAATATGTGATATGATATGGACTTTCTTCTTGTGCCTTTGATCTCCATCTCCAAAGCATGGACAAGATCTCCATCATCACCAGCATTGCATCAAGGTCAGTGGCGCCGCTTCATGGTTGTCCATCATCACTAGCAACTATTACAACTACTTGGAATAAAGCTATTACAAGATGAATAGACACGCATGTCTTAACAGAATTAAAGACAACCATTAGGCTCCTGTCGGTTGCCATATTACAACAAGGATCATTGCATACATCAAATACAATCATAATCACATGATGGACATATCACATCACAAAACCCCTGCAAAAACAAGTTAGACGCCTCTAATTTTCTTTGCATTTTTTACGTGGTTTGGGGCTTTCGCATAAGACCGATCTTACCTACGAACAAGAACCACAACGTTGATACAAGTGTTGTCAAGATGCTCATTGTAAATTGAATCTTAACTATGGTGGGAGAGACAGACACCCGCAAAGCCACTTGTGCAAAGCAAGTTTCACGTCAAGCGTGGAGCAAGTCTCATGTGCGATGACATGTAATGTTAGCCCGAGCCGCTTCATCCCACCATGCCGCAAGATGCAAAGTACACGCTAAGACACCGACAACAAAAGCATCAACGCCCACAAAAACATTGTGTTCTACTCGTGCAACAGATCTACGCATAGATACGGCTCTGATACCACTGATGGGTTCGTAGCATGGAAAACAAAAAAATTCTACCGCAAGAACGAACAAAGCCCAGATCTAATCTAGATAAAAGCCAAGATCTAATCTATTAGACATGAGCAACGAGATAGATAGGAACTAACCCTCGTAGATCCAAAAGCGTTAACGAGATTAGATCTCGTGGTTGATGTAGTCGATCACTTGCCGATCTCAAGATCGTGTGGACGATCCTTCTGGCGCTTTTGCAGTCGGTCAAGTGGACAATCTTTCCGGTGCCGTGTTTCGGCAGCGCTTCTGCAGTCGGTCACACGTGCGGAGTCGAAGCAGACCTTCCTCTCCCCGTTCCCGCGAGCAGCGGAGGTAGTAGATCTTCTCCACGGAATCCCAGCAGCACGACGGTGTGGTGGTGGTGGTGGAGTAGAGAATTCTGCAGGGCTTCGCCTAAGCCGGAGCAGAGGGAAGGAGGAGGAGAGAGGCGGAGGCTAGAGCTTGTTATTAGAGAGAGCTAGGAGGGGGCGCCCCCTCCCCTCTATTTAAAGGAGGGAGGCGCCTTGGGAGGGGGAGTCCTAGTAGGACTCCCCTCCCTCCTTGGGCCGGTGGGTTGGGAAGGGGGGAGGAGTCCTCCTCCCCCACGAATCCGTGTCTAGCCCCCACAAGGTTTCCTTGACCCTTTCTTGGTTTTCAAGCAAACACCAAGAACTCTTCTAGAACCTTCCACAACATTCCGAAACCTTCTAGAATCCCCATACAAACACTCCGGAACATTTCCTAACTTAGAAAATGATCCCCAATATATGAATCTTATTCTCCGGACCATTTTGGGTCTCCTCGTGATGTCCCGGATCCAATCCGAGACTCCGAACAACATTCGGTCTCCAACGCACATTCCATATCTACTTAAAACAACTTCGAACCTTAAGTGTGTCACCCTACGGTTCGTGAATATGCAGACATGATGAAGACATCTCTCCGATCAATAACCATCAGAGGGATCTGGAGATCCATAACGGCTCCCACATACCCAACGATGACTTCGTGATCGATAGAACCATTAACATACGAAACCAATTCCCTTTGTCACGCGATATTCTACTTATCCGAGGTTTGATCGTCGGTATCTCCATACCTAGTTCTACCTCGTTACTGATAAGTACTCTTTACTCGTTCCGTGATATGTCATCCCTTGTGACCTAGTCACATGCTTGCAAGCTAACTAGATGACATTCCACCGAGAGGGCCCAGAGCATATCTATCCGTCATATGGATGGACAAATCCCAATCTTGGTCCATGCGCTTCAACACATACTTTCAGAATACCCACTGACACCTTTATAACCACCCAGTTACGAAGCGGTGTTTGATGTCATCAAAGTACCCATCCGGTGATGGTGATTAACATAACCTCATGGTCGAAGGATTAGGTTACTATGCATTTGAAAGCTTATAGCAATACGAACTTAATGACTTGATCTTATGCTACCCTTACTATGGGTGTGTGTCCATTACATCATTCTCCTAATGATATAACCTTGTTATTAATCACATCCAATGTCCATGATCAGGAAACCATGATCATCAGTTAATCAACAAGCTAGTTCAACAAGAGGCTTACTAGGGACTCTTTTATGTTTACAAAACACACATGTATTAGTGTTTCCTAATAATACAATTATAGCATGGGATGTAAATATTTATCATAAACATAAAGATATAATAATAACCACTTTATTATTGCCTCTTGGGCATATCTCCAACAGACCATACTTTTCAGTCGTGCCTCCCTGATTTGAACTCGATAATGTTGCTCGATGCGTCTGCCGTTTAGTCAGGCTGCTAGGTCCGACACATCATCCTCTCATTAGAAGGATCGTGTGTATGATGGAATTTTTTTCCTTCGCTTATAGTACCCTGTTCCGAAGTTGATAGCGCTGCTCAATGCATATACCGTTTAATCAACCTCCAGGGACCCACATGTCATCCTCTCATTAGAAGAAAGGTGTGTATGATGGAATTTTTTCCTTCACTGGCTACCCCGTTCCGAAGATGATAGCGTTGCTCGACGCATCTACCATTTAACCAACCTCGTGAGCCCCACATGTCATCCTCTCATTAGAAAAAACATGTGTATGATGGCTTTTTTTCCTTCGCTCGTGCTACCCTGTTCCGAACTTGATAGCATTGTTCGATGCATCTACCGTTTAATCACGCTGCTGGGCCCCACATGTCATCCTCTCATTAGAAGAAACGTGTGTATGATGGATTTTTTACCCTCTATCGCGCCTTCGTGTTCCGAACTTGATAGCGTTGCTCGCTGCATCATCCGTTTATTCAAGCTGGTGGGTCCCTTATGTCAGCCTCACATTAGAAGAATCGTGGGTATGATGGAATTTTTTTCTTCTCTAGTGCTATCATGTTCCGAACTAGATAGCGTTGCTCGACAAATTTGTTGTTTGCTCACGCTGTTGGGTCCCCCATTTCAGCCTCTCATTACAAGAAATGTGTGCATGCTGAACTTTTTTCTCGCTCGCGCCTCCCTTTCGAACTAGCAACGTTACTCGATGCATCATCTGTATAAGTTTGCACTGCTGGGTCCCACATATCAGCCTCTCTATAAATGAAACATTGATTGCTCAATGTAACATCTGTATAAGGTCTCTGTTGGGTCCAACATGTCTGTGTCTCTACAAATGCAACGTGTGTATGATGGACTCTTCTATTTTGACCTTGGCAACTTTGTTGGGTCCTAGATGTTAGCCTTCTCTGTGTAAGAAATGTGTGTATGCTGGAAAAAATGTAAAAGAACGACAATTATACTATATATTATATATTTATATTGAAAAAACTAGGAATCTAACTCAAGAATTTAACAAATGGGAACCGCGTGTGCTTCCACTACGCTAAAAGCGTCTATGCCACTACTAGAAAAGATTACATTTAGAAATGTTCAAATCACTTAAAATGAAAAGGCAGCGACCCTAACGACTTGCCATAAAAAATGCTAAATGCTCTATACAAATACAACATGGCTAGGAGAAGCTTGTTCTATACTTTATCAGAATGGCACGGAAATACTAAATTAAGACGATTTTGGGCGATACAAAAAATAACTTGGGTCCAATCTTGTGAACCAATGGGCTTCTTATTATGGGCTCCTTACTGAAACTTCTACAGTGTGGTTCATGCTTAAAAAACCAAGTAAGAATATGTTGAGGGTTGGCGGCCCACAACCAACCTGAACCTGGAAGGATAAATTAGCAAGGTTTTGGGCCATAGTTGGGTAGAATGTAGTACTATTTTCTAATAACCTCCTTACTGAAAATTCAATGTACTCAATATGTCGGGGGTCGGCAGTCCACCTGACCCGGCAGGCTAAATTTGCAAGGTTTTGGGCCAGTGTTGGGTTGAATGTGCAACTTTTCGCTAGGTCCTTAGTGAAAATTCAATGTAGTTTGTATCCCATCCTAAAAAAAATGCAGTTGGTAACCTAAAATATATATACTCTGCTCACCACGAAAGGCTAATTAAGGGATTTTTTTGAAACAAGAATATGGGAAGTTTTTTGTCTGAAGTGGGGTTGAAATATTCGTTTTCATAGGCTGAGTAGTAAAAATATATTGTACTGAAGGTCGATGGTCCACCTGACCTGGCTGTACCTACGCTGGATCCAAAAGAATGAAGTTGGAAATGGAGAAAAGTGACTGATAATGCGCCTTATTATACATAGCAAACATAGCGCGGAACTTGGGCAGCGCAGGATTCGAACATGGAAAGTACTAGAGGGAGTTTGACTGATTGACATAAAATCGTGTCATATCAAGTCTTATAGCGCGCAATCATCTTTTTAGTAAAGGATTTATTTCGAGATGGTTTGGGTGGCTTTGAATCGGCCTAAGTGCCCAATCGATTTGATGTACTCAAAACCTTGTAATCATGCCATATAAACTATTGGCGATAGACACATGGTGGCCTTGACTTACCCAGCCGCAGATAGCTCCGGTAAGCACCAGCTTAAACTGATCACTCAAAGTTGTATGCTTCCGTACGATGAAATTAGTACATGCCGCAATTAGCGCCAACATGTGGCATTGTTATCATGCAAAAAGACTCAGAATTCACACATTTAGTTAACAGTTTCGAATACAATAGTACAACCAGTTTGTACACTAGCACAGACAGAACAATGTCAGCACATCAGAGCTTGACTTGTTCATGTCACATCAGAGCTTGACTTATTCATTTCACATACAGAAGAATATCAAGGATACATACTGTATTGAACAAGTAATTTCACGGTAGCACCAAAAGTATGCCATGTATCAGAGACAATATGGGGTCTGCGTAAACATTTTTTCTTTTTGGAAGGGTGTGCATTAACTCTTTTTTAGAATATCAGCATAAACATTTGCGGCTGTCATCCTAGGGCGTCTCGGCCTGCTTTCGCATACCGAGCCAAGAACAATTACGGCCCAGTTAAGGCCTGTTTCATGGCCCTATAAGAAGCAGTGACCTACTTTTCCCTGTTCGCTAAGAGGAAAGAAGGAATATTCCTCTCAAAACACAAAGCTGCACGAGGTGCGATGGTTCAAAAAAAAAGCTGCACGAGTCGCGTATATACAAGCCAGTAACAGTACTGAAAACTATAGTACAGAAATCATGCTACAAAATAAGAACCTCTACATGGATTATACCGTGGAATGCAATACTAAATACAAAAGCATGACAAGGCTCATATAAACTGATTCAAGCTGGCCACTAAAACCAGTGTACTAATAGTCAACTGTTGAACCACGATGCAAAAAAGATGACACAACGATACACCAAAAAGATCCACAGCTCAGTCTAGGAATAACACAACGATCCTACCACACCTAAACTAGGCCTAATCCAAATTCCGCTTGTCGCACACAGTTCCAACCATCTTTGGGAAGGCTGATAACTGCCACAAGCTCACCTTCAGTTGGCTGCAAGTTGTAGTGTTTAATCTGAGGGATTTGTATTCCGTGAAAGCTCCTGTATGTTGTGTACACACAGTTTTTCCTCATGAATGGGAACAATGTGCCATCAGTTGCCTTGCATCTGCGTTTCTTCATCATCTTGTCAATGATTGGATAATTGAGACCGAGAAATAGAGAGTTATCCCCCAGGTTGTTAACCTGCCTCCAAACAATGACCCCTGGAGGTCCAGTAGAGCTAGGATCCTCTTCAAAAATGTAGACACGAGAGAGATGATATAGGCGTAGGTTAGTCCTATTTTGAGCATGGGGAATGATTTCACCCTCTTCGCCATGGGTAAACCCCATGCCATACGTTGTAATTATGATCATCAGGTGTTCACCATCAGCCGATCGAGCAATAAACCACATGCCTGGCCAATCATTCAGAATAGGTGCTCGGATTACAAACGGAAGATCCTTGTTTCCTGCAACGTCTGAATTTGAGACAAAAAGTGCATTACTGGCATACATATTCTAACACCAGCATTCTTCATTGTTCATGCTAATAGTGTGAATAGGCAAATCCTAACAATAATATTACTCAATAAATTAACAACATTAGGAATTGCATTTCTTACTCTGTTATTACGAATATTTGGATTTCTTGCTTATCTTAGTTTCCTAGTTGTTGTAAGTTTCAAAAGAGGAAGTGCCACTTTTTATTGATATAGAGGCATGTCCACTTGAATCCTATAGGATTAGATGCCTACAGTATTTTGGATCAAGTGGTGTTTGATTTCACAGGAAAACCAAAGGAATTGTACAAAGAGGTTGGAGTGGATGGAAATTTTCCTCCAAAATAGAGTGCAAAGGAATCCTTTGAAGGAATTCCTAAGGATTATAATCTTTCGAATCAAACAACATTTTATAGAAAAAAATCCTAAGGATCCAAATCCTACACAATTCCTCTGAATCCCAAGGCAAAATCCAAAAAGGAAAGATTGGTGTCCTACAGAAATCCTATGTGATTCCTACAATCCGAGGAGGGCCTGAAAGTACAAACAGATAAAGAAACCCGACTTCATTGTGTTGTGCTCACAATTGAGATGCCGGTTAATAATACCTTTCATATTCTGACAATGAACAAACTTACTAGTGCAGGGACGCCGTCATACACTAAGGGTCTGTTTGATTCAAAGGATTTGGCTAGGAATTTTGTAGGATTCAATCCTATAGGAAATTTTCCTACGATGGTTGTTTCATTTGTAGGATTGATTCCTATAGGATTTTTTACCAAGGATTCCTTTGTACTAGTTTTCATAGGAAATCAAACATCCACCCTTTTCAGATTCCTATGGTGGAATCAAACACAATTTGGTTCACATGAATTCCTATAGGATTGGAGTGAGGATGGCATTGCAATCCTACATTTTTCCTATTCCTACGATTTTTCAATCCTACGAATCAAACAGGTCCTATATTTTGGGAAGGCATATTACTGGTACTAATTCATTACTGGCAATGGTTCATTCATTTTTTTCAGGACATAAAGCGTGTGCTCATTCAGTCATACGAAAGGTAAAACATAAACAAGGTAGTTAAAGAACAACTTTACCGAATCACTCAGAATGTATCATCATGGAACTAAAATTACCTTCCGATGTGGGATCCCAGCAGTAGGTGCAGCCTTGACTTGCGACTGCAAAAATGAGGCCATCGTGTTCAATGGCATCATAGTACTATTGTCTTCCATGACCTGAATGCTCTAGACATCTCCAAACTTGGCTACCGCCTTCCAGGTAGGCGATTTCACCATCGAACAATGCAAGGAGCTTATAGTCTGTGTAACCCCCAGCTTCTGTGGGCACTCTGCAGATTACGATCTTCAACAGCTCAAGAGATCCATCCCATGACTTATTGAACTTTTCTCTATATCTGCGGATTCACCAAAAAAATTGTTTGAAATGTGAATGAGTTCAGAAATGACTACATGTAACTAGGGGAACCCTGGCTGGCTTGTAGCATTACAGGTTATATACTAGATGTGAGGCATCCTCAATGCCACAAGTATGCGTTGATGGAAGGTCGATTACTCGATAGATGTAGATGTTTGCTAGGTAACAGACCCCACGCTGGTCCACGGCGGCGAGCCAGTCGCCGTTCATGCCAACCCAGATTTTTTCGTGCATGGAGGGCAGGATGGCAGTGCACCGAGGATGGTCGAGGGGCACCACGTCGTACACCATGTTGTGCAGAGAATGTACCCTCGTACCGTCATAGTGCTCGTCGAACCAATAAGCAGGCTGAGGCATCAGTAGGCAGGGTTCATTCCAATGATGAAAAGTCCATTTTGCACCTTCCTTTGTTGGCGATACGATCGTACAACAGCTTACAGCATGCCGCTAGCCTGACGGTGCTAGAAATGTCCAGACGCTGAACAATGAGGTCGACATCATCCGTGCTGAGTTGATCCCACTTGCATCGCCCACTGAGCTTCGAATCGGCCATCACAGCCGGATGGATTTAGGCGGATGCCAAGTGCGGCTGGGGTTTTCTATAGGAGGAGGGGAGTGTTAGGAATGGGTGAGAAGAGAGAGCATGGGGGAGATCGTGCGCGGAGTGGTGACTGTGGAAGAAGATGGAGAGGCAAAGAAAAAAACAAGGGAGGAGATTTTACTTGCTTGCTCTATCTAGTCAACAGCAGCATCGAGGACACCGCCGCCTAGACTTAACTGTATGTTAGACTAGCATGCCGCGCAGCTAGTAATTTGACAATACTCCTACTTACTACTACGTATCAGAGGTGCAGTATTATCTAGTCACATCAGTTTGACCAGAGGGTTTTGTTTTTACAACTTTCATTTCAACATAGTGTAGTATTTTCAATGGAAAATAGGAGGACAAACTACTACTAGTAGTAGTAGCCGCGACATGGACACATGTACTTTCATCTTGTTCCCCTACATGCAGAACTCGTAGCACAAAATCGAAAATATATACACCGGATATAATGCACAATACGGGTGTGTCCGTGGTATTTTTGGCATGTTGCATGTGTTCATATATGTTCTAGTACAAGGTACATGAAATTACACGTGTACAACATGCAACTGCGCAACAAAATGAGAGACGTGGACGGACATCAGATTTCGCTCAAGTCAGATAACGTGCATCACTCTGTGGGGCTCTTATTCACTGACATGTGGGCCCTGTTTAGGTTGGCCCCACCTGCTAGTGAGAATCTGCATGCACCATGCGCTTGGAGCCACTAGGTACATCCACAACGGAAATTACAATTTGCAACTAGTTGCACCGGCAACAAGCTGTTGCATGTGGCACTTCCAAGTTTTAGAAAGTGTGAAATAAATCATGAACATAGATCATATTTATATAGTTCGTCTATAAATTTCCATCCCAAAAATATTACTAGTATATGGCCTGGCCACCACAAAATGAACACAAGATATTGTTTGCTTAGGTTTTTTCTTTTTCATTTACACAGGTCATTAAGATCTTATTGTGGGACCGAATATTGTAGATGCACAAGATACAATATAGCCAATGTTCCAGATTTAATTCACATTTTTTGAAACTCGAAAGTGCAACATAATAAAGGGGTGCGGACGCAACAAGTTTCAAAATATTCAACCCGCCCTGACTAAAACTATGACTTGCATATAGAAGGAGTTTGATCAAATCGTAGGCCTTGCACTACGTTGCGGCAAAATGAGTGTTAGAGTACAGCAAGTTAACGACTGAGGCCATACGATACAAATAAGGCGAAGGAAATAATTCAAGATACGCAAATCCCTATTCCATATGATCTCCCTTGAACCGTTAATTATGCCGGTTCCAATCCTTTGCGTTGGCCAAGCTTGGGACGAACCATACCGGAGTCTGCGCCAATTTGAGCCATTGTTTTTTTTTGAGGGAAATTCTAGCCAATGTTGGTTGAGAAACCAACCGCGGCGTCTTGAGAATTCATACTAAAGCGGCATATTTCAGGACGAAGATTAAATCCACCGAGACTAACTGCATGTGGCGAGGTGTATACACAATTGCTCCTCGTTAGATCTCTAGGGCCAAGTCCTGTCGCGCCAACTGGAATGGTAATCGGATAGTTCAATCCAAGGAAGATAGAAAATGCTCCCAGGTCTAAAACCCTCCGCCATTGCCTCGGTGGAAGTAACCTAGTCAATCGAGAACACATGACAGCAAAACCCAGTAGAATACGTGTGAATATTGCGGCTGTAATGATAACCAACATTTTCAGCCACAGGATAACCACCATAAGTAGTATCATACCACCTAGCACTAACTCCCACAATATTGATCAGAATAAGGCTACCACCATTAGGAGATCTTGCTAACCACCACAAATCAAGACTGTACTCATGATTATCGTCTAATTCAGGTGGCCCCAGAAGACGCACAAGACCTTGCAAGAAAAGCACATTCAGAGGTAAGCTGAGCAAAATTTAAATGATGAAGCTTGAAATTTTAAGGATGGAAATTTTACCCCATGCCCGAGGATCCCATGCATAAACATTGCCAATCTAAGTTACAACATAGACAACTCCCGTGTGGATAATTGCATCGCGGTAGCTGAACATACTGAACTGGTTCTCAAGAACCATCCACATACCATGAGAACCATCAAGGAAGGCAATTACCATGTCGAAGATGGCCAGGATAGAGAAATCCTTATAGTTCCCAGCAGCTGTGGGAACTCTACAAATGGCTATCTTCAGTAGATTAGTAGGCTGACCAGCCGCGATAAACTTAAGTACCTTGGGTGTGGCCTGAAAATCGAAGATCGCTGGTAGAGGAATCCGGTGACGAGTGAACACATTCCCAAGCTCCCAGATGCAGGCGAGGCCAACAGTGGCGATCCAATCTCCACGGGCGCCTGCCCACTTCTTACCCTCACAATCTAGCATCACAACATCGAAGGAGGACCTTTCCAACGGCGTCAGCTTAAACAAGGTCCACCCGAACTTCTTATGTGGCTTCTTCTTGTACCCTGCCGCAATAGTAGTTACCCCTATAGAACTAGTTCATGTGATTGTCGCAGTAGAAGACATTGTACTCATGCGGTACCTTAGTTGGGTGAGTGTGAAGAACACAGGGGAGACCAAACGGATGAGATTTCAATAGGGATGCACTATGTGTTGCTGAGTAAAGATAACGTTTGCAGCAGGCGATGCGGCTCGCAGCGGTGATGACGTCGCATCTGGCTGAGATTTCTTCAAGGGGGCATCGTAAAACACCCTAGAAGTGTCACTGTCATCGATCAATTGGGCCATCACGAGGAAGAGCTCGAGCAGGTGGGGGGCGATTGTGTTTGGTTTTGATTGGGGGTTTTGGAGGAGAGAGCGAGCGACAGCTAGCAGGGCGAGACAGAAAACAGTCTTTCAAACTAGGCACCGGAGCTGATCCTAAAGCGGCATGGCGGTGTTGGTGCGTTCCTGTATTGGTGTGCGAGTGGTAATGGCCGTCATCGGGATGCTGGAGGTGAAGTGAGGATGGATACCGAGGCAAAGAGAAATACAAAATGAATTAAAACCAAGCGTTCCTTCTTTCTCTCTGCTAAATCTGTTGTGCCTATCGAACTGGGCTATGGATATGCTCCTAAAGCGGCATGGCGGTGTTGGCGTGTGCTAAAGGTGGGAGAGTGGGGATCAGCAAGAAGATGGAGAGGAAGAGGAACAAGAGCAAAGGGAAATAGAATAAATCGATTGAAATCGTACCGCCTACCGAGTGTGGTTTTTCTCTCGTCTATGCGTTTCCTGGTGCCTATCGAGTAAATAGGTCAGGCCTTTCTAGGAGTAGTACAACATAGCTAGCCTAGCACGGGATGGAGCTGTACTGTCCTCTCAAATAAATGGTCATGGCAGAGAGACGGTTTGGAGTATACTCGGAGATCCTCTTGCTGAACGTAATAATCCTTGGATCTTCTACATTCATCATCTTGTGCAGGCACATTTGGAACAAGTACTACTATACTACTGTAACTAATAAACACATAAAGGTTCCACCGGTAATTAAAGAATCAAAACTAGAATACTACTACTCTCGAACTCTTGTGTAGTACAACAACAAAATGCTCACAAAATGGGCTACCAGTACCATTTGTACACCCACACGCTGCCACCTCAAATAAGCTTGCCTGCCACACTACCAATTTCCTCTCCCCTCTTAGCCTCTATGCCCCCATTACCGAACCCCAAATAAAACATCCCTCAGTTGAATGTCTCAAAAAAAATCAACCATCCACCAAAAAGAAAATCCATTGTCTAATGATTCCCGTACATTATGAATGGACGATCGCAATTGCTCGAGCACCACACGAGAGTAGTCGTCTGAGCTACTAGTTGTAGCTCCACGAAAGCACGTGCTTGGAAGCGGTAGAAGAATTTATTCTCTATCAGTGACGGAACAAGATCAACGATATACCGTACCAAATCAATAAGTCAGTGGCTTTATCCATCTGACCAGTGAGATCCGACACGAGTGGTGAGCAGTTTGAAGCGCTATGGAATAGGTGCCTTTAAGGCATATAGTACGTACACCTCCGTTCTGATTTAGGATGGTCACATAGTGCTAAATAACTTAGACTAGTAACTTGCACATGTACCTTCATAGTGGGTAACAACATGTGTGTAGTGTCACGCAAAGGCCTAATTAATTAGGTTGTACTCCCTCCGTTTAGAAATATAAGACGTTTTAGCTTTGTGAATCGAATGTATCTAGACGTATTTTAGTGTATGGGTTCGTAGAGGTTCACACTAAAAGGCGTCTACATACATTCATTTCACAAAGCTAAAACGTCTTATATTTCTGAACGGAGGGAGTAGAATCATATACTACTAGTCTTGGTATGTGTGATATTATGGTAACTAGCTATGTTATTATGTCACTTTATTTTTTAATTAATTAATGCTGAAAAGACATTTAATTCGAGACAAGTATCTATGCTTACTTGTAGTTCAAGTTTGTCAAGATGCAAAATCTTAGGAAGATGTTGAACCTCTTGTCAAAACTCTCTGTGGTTTCTGATATGGAGTATATTAATTGACTGTCTGATGAGTGCCTCCAAAAGCTTTTTCTTAAAACTTTCAAATCAACCTACAATTTACTTATAGTTCAAATTTGAGCTAATTTTGATGAATCTACATAGAGTCATTCAAGTGGCAGAGTTAGCTAGGAAGTTTGAAAACTCATAAAGCATAGGAATCGTTAGTATAACATGTTGGTCCACTATATTTACTAGTAAGTTGCACGTGCCTTGCACGCGAGACTCAAATAGTAGACGTATGACATATCATCACTATATAAAAATTATAATTGGTAAAGCACAAAAAATTATAAATTTGATCAACATCTATAAAGTATGGGTGTATATTTGGTCCTTGTACTTTGTATCATCATGTAGAAGTCAAAGATTATTAGCTACCTAACACATGAAATTTTTGATAACATGGTCTAGAGAAACAAGGGAGAAGATTCTAGTATGATGTAGAAGTGTGTTTTGAGGTTTGTGCATAGCATTCATTATGCGGAAGACTATCAATCGAATCTTCTAGATCTAGAATGGAAAAGAAGATCCAACGGCTAGAAATGCTGGGATTCGCGAGTCTTGATCCAATGGTCAACATTCAAACTTATTCGTACACTATATAATGGTTTGTAATAAAGACTATCAATAGAATCTTCAAGATTCTAGAATGGAAAAGAAAATCCAACGACTAGAAATGTTGGGATTCAAGAGTCTTGATCCAATGGTCAATATTCAAATTAGTTTGTACACTATATAGTGGTAAGATCATGTAGAAGTGAATGATTATTAGCTACTAGTAAGTTGCATGTGAGACTCAGACAGTAGACGTATGACATATCATTACTATATACAATTATAATTTCTAAATCACAAAAAATTATAAATTTTCAACATGTATAAAGTATGGGTGTATATTTGGTCCTTGTACTTTGTATCCTCATGTAGAAGTCAAAGATTATTAGTTACCTAACACATGAAATTTTTGATAACATGGTCTAGAGAAACAAGGGAGAAGATAGTAGTATGATGTAGAAGTGTGTTTTGAGGTTTGTGCATATCATTCATTATGCCAAAGACTATCAATAGAATCTTCTAGATGCTAGAATGGAAAAGAAGATCCAACGGCTAGAAATGCCGGGATTCGCGAGTCTTGATCCAACGGTCAACATTCAAAGTTATTTGTACACTATATAGTGGTTCGTAATGAAGACTATCAATATAATCTTTAAGATGCTAGAATGGAAAAGAAGATCCAACAACTGGAAATGTTGGGATTCGCGAGTCTTGATCCAACGGTTAATATTCAAAGTTGTTTGTACACTATATAGTGGTAAGATGTCTAAAAACATGGCTTGTGGCATTCAGATCCATACTCTGCAGACTGTCTTTACAGAAAGGAACAATCTCGTCATCACTCGGAAAATTAAGAATGATATTTCCTGATATTTGGAAACTCACATCGATGACATTCTTTACTACAAGAAGATGCACCCATCTACCTCCGAAAAGACAATTAATTCAAGAGCAATCTATCGTATTTACTTGTCGCTCAAGTTTGACCTAATTTTGTTAAATTGTCAAGATGCAAAATCTTAGCAAGAAGTTGAACTTACTGTAAAAACTATCAGTGGTGGTTTGTGATATATTAAATCAGCCCCCAATGGTTACCTCCAAAAAACGTAAAACTTTCAATGCAACCTACAATTTACTTGTAGTTCAAAATTGACCTAATTTCAATAAATCAACATAAAATCACTTTCAAGTGGGCAAAGTTAGTTATAGGAATAAGTTTGAAAACTCATAAAACATGGGAATCATAAGTACAACATGATGGTCCACTATATATGTCGGAAAGCTTGGCTTGTGGCGTTCAGATCCATATCCTTCAGAATTTGTTTACAAAAAAGAACAATAATCTCATCATCACTTGGAAAATTGAGAATGTTCTTTCCTAATAGTTGGAAACTCACACTAATGGTACTGATTACTACAAGAAGATGCATCCATCTACCTCCAAAGAGACATTTAATTAAAGAAAAATCTATCGCGCTTACTTGTAGCTCAAGTTTGAGCTAATTTTTCATTAAATTTTAGGATGCGAAATCTTAATTAGAATGGAGTTAAAAACCTATTGTCAAACCTCAGTTGGTTTCTGATATATTAACTGAGCCCCCAATGGGTACACCTCCAAAAGTTTTTTGTAATTCTTTAGAAGCAACCTACAATTTAGTTGTTGTAGTTCAAGTTTGACCAAATTTCGATAAATATAGGCATGAAGTCATTCAAGTGGGGCAAAGTTAATTAGCTATATAGGGAGTTTGAAAACTTATAAAACATGGGAATCATAAGTAAAACACGTTGGTCCACTTAATATGTCTAAAAGCTTGGCTTATGGCATTGAGATCCATATTCTTCAGACTTTCTTTACAGAAAAGAACCATCTCGTCATCACTCGAAAAACTGAGGATTTTTGTTCCTCATAGTTAGAAACTCACACCGACGACATTGTTTACTAGAAGAAGATGCATCCTTCTACCTATGAAAATACATTTAATTCAAGTCCAATCTATCGCGCTTACTTGTAGCTCAAGTTTGACCTAATTTCGTTAAATCGACAAGAAGTCACTGAAGTGTGCAAAGTTTACTAGGAAGCTTGAAAAATCCTAGTACTAAAAACTTGGACATTACGTATAAGAAACCATTGGTCCAGTTTGTGTGATAATTGGGGTGATTGCATTTTATTTTAACTATGGTAGGTCTCATAGGAGAGAGGTGCTTGAGAGTTAACACGATCGATGGAAGTAAAACTTACATCAAGGACCTCATAAAATAAATGAAAATTGCATCCAAGTCCGGCCATTTAACACAATGACCCTAAAACTGAATAATGAAGTGTGTGTGTGTTTTGAGGTTTGCGCATACTAGCGTTCATCATGCTAAAGACTATCAATAGAATCTTTCTCGATGCTAAGGGAAAATTGAAGATCTAACAGTTAGCAATGTTTGGATTTGCCAGTCTTGATCCAGTGATCAATTTTTGAAGTTAATTCGTACACTATACAATGGTGGTACGGTATTGTAAGAGATAAGACAAGATAAAGATAAGATAAGAAGTACCGCGAATGTCCGATCTAATGGTTGGTCTCGTAGGATCGAGGTGCTTGAGAGTTAAGATGGTCGGTGGAAGTACAAGTTACATCAAGGACCTCGTAAAAAATGAAAATTGCATTCAAGTCCATGCATGCATTTAGCACAAGGACCCTGACGCTGAGCAATGAAGTGTGTATTTTGAGGTTTGCGCATACTAGCATCTAGTGTGCTAAAGATTATCGGTAGAATCTTTCTAGATGCTAAGAATGGAAAAGAAGATCCAACGGTTAGCAAAGTTTGGATTTGCCAGTCTTGATCCAATGGTAAATGTTCAAAGTTTGGATTTTCCAGTCTTGATCCAACGGTCAATGTTCACAACGGGTTCAAAATTTCCTTCCCTCCTGATGTTTGGCCGATCTTTTGAATAACCTGATGGGTTCGTAGCATGGAAAACAAAAAATTTCTACCGCAAGAACGAACAAAACCTAGATCTAATCTAGATAAAAGCCAAGATCTAATCTATTAGACATGAGCAACGAGATAGATAGGAACTAACCCTCGTAGATCCGAAAGCGTTAACGAGATTAGATCTCGTGGTTGATGTAGTCGATCACTTGCCGATCTCAAGATCGTGTGGACGATCCTTCCGGCGTCGCGTTCCAGCAGCGCTTCCGCAGTCGGTCAAGTGGACGATCCTTCCGGCGTCGCGTTCCAGAAGCGCTTCCGCCGTCGGTCAAGTAGACGATCCTTCCGGCGCCGCGTTTCGGCAGCGCTTCCACAGTCGGTCACACGTGCGGAGTCGAAGCAGACCTTCCTCTCCCCGTTCCAGCGAGCAGCGGAGGTAGTAGATCTTCTCCACGGAATCCCAGCAGCACGACGGCGTGGTGGTGGTGGTGGAGTAGAGAATTCTGCAGGGCTTCGCCTATGCCTGTGTAGAAGAAGGGTGGAGGAGAGAGGCGGCAGAGATTGGGGTTATGAGAGCGGTAGTGGAGGGGGCGCCCCTGCCCCTCTATTTAAGGGGGGTGAGGCGCCATGGGAGGGGGAGTCCTTGTAGGACTCCCCTTCCTCTAGGCCGGCGGATTGGGGAGTGGGGGGAGGAGTCCTCCTCCCCCACGACTCCTAGTCTTGACCCACCAGGACTCCTTGATCCCTTCCTTGGTTTTCAAGCAAACTCCAAGAAACCTTCCAGAACATTCCGAAACCTTCTAGAACCCTCATACAAATACTCCGGAACATTTCCTAACTCAGAAAATGATCTCCAATATATGAATCTTATTCTCCGGACCATTCCGGATCTCCTCGTGATGTCCCGAATCCAATCCGAGACTCCGAACAACATTCGGTCTCCAACACATATTCCATATCTACTTAAAACAACTTCGAACCTTAAGTGTGTCACCCTACGGTTCGTGAATATGCAGACATGACAGAGACACATCTCCTATCAATAACCATCAGCGGGACCTGGAGATCCATAATGGCTCCCACATACTCAACGATGACTTCGTGATCGATTGAACCATTTACATACGAAACCAATTCCCTTTGTCACGTGATACTATACTTATCCGAGGTTTGATCGTTAGCATCTCCATACCTAGTTCTACCTCGTTACTGATAAGTACTCTTTACTCGTTCCATGATATGTCATCCCTTGTGACCTAGTCACATGCTTGCAAGCTAACTAGATGACATTCCACCGAGAGGGCCCAGAGCATATCTATCCGTCATATGGATGGACAAATCCCAATCTTGGTCCATGCGCTTCAACACATACTTTCAGAATACCCAATGACACTTTTATAACCACCCAGTTACGAAGCAGCGTTTGATGTCATCAAAGTATCCATCCGGTGATGGTGATTAACATAACCTCATGGTCGAAGGATTAGGTTACTATGTATTTGAAAGCTTACAGCAATACGAACTTAATGACTTGATCTTTTGCTACGCTTACTATGGGTGTGTGTCCATTACACCATTCTCCTAATGATATAACCTTGTTATTAATCACATCCAATGTCCATGATCAGGAACAAGAGGCTTACTAGGGACTCTTTTATGTTTACAAAACACACATGTATTAGTGTTTCCTAATAATACAATTATAGCATGGGATGTAAACATTTATCATAAACATAAAGATATAATAATAACCACTTTATTATTGCCTCTTGGGCATATCTCCAACATAACCTTCCCTCCCGATGTTTGGGAAGCAAGTGAAAATTTCAAAAACCGGAAAAGTTTAAATTTTTGTGCCGCCAAGGACCAAAGTGGTTTCCTTCCTATGTACTACTACTACTCCTCATCCCTACTCCACACAAACGCGCGGCTGCCGAACACGCCAAAGACACAGAGCCGCCGTACCAAGGCACACGTGCACACCGCCACACTATGGACGAGGGGAGAGAGATTAGCCGGGCCGGTGCGCGAGGGGAAAGGGGAAGAGAGATGGAGCATAGCAAAGGAGAGAGAAAACACACGATTTGTTTTGCATGCATAGGTCCTGAAATTTACTACTAGTAGAGTGTAGTACACTGTAAGTCCGCAGGAGTACCTCGTGTCAGAAAACCACCATAACTTTGCACTCACATGGAACCTCCTTCAACTTCTCTTCGCTGCTTCCCTCTTCCCCTGCCAATGTTTTATTCTCTCAGCATGTACAGAGCATGGATAGAGGTGACCATATGCCTAAGCAAAGAAATATGCTACTCCCGCATTGTGTAAACTAGTAAATTGCATGTGCCTTACACGTGAGACTCAGATAGTAGACGTATGACATATCATCACTATATAAAATTATAATTGGTAAAGCACAAAAATTATAAATTTGATCAACATCTATAATGTATGGGTGTATATTTGGTCCTTGTACTTTGTATCATCATGTAGAAGTCAAAGATTATTAGCTACCTAACACATGAAATTTTTGATAACATGGTCTAGAGAAACAAGGGAGAAGATTTTAGTATGATGGAGAAGTGTGTTTTGAGGTTTGTGCATAGCATTCATTATGCCGAAGACTATCAATAGAATCTTCTAGATGCTAGAATGGAAAAGAAGATCCAATAGATAGAAATGTTGGGATTCATGAAACTTGATCCAACGGTCAACATTCAAAGTTATCCATACACTATATAGTGGAAAGATAAGATAAGATAAGATCATGTAGAAGTCAACGATTATTAGCTACGAGGGAGAAGATTCTAGTATGATGGAGCAATGTGTTTTGAGGTTTGTGCATAGCATTCATTATGCTGAAGACTATCAATAGAATCTTCTAGATGCTAGAATGGAAAAGAAGATCCAATGGCTAGAAATTTTGGGATTCACGAGTCTTGATCCAATGGTCAATATTCAAAGTTATCCGTACACTATATAGTGGTAAGATATCTCTACTACTATAGTGGAGAAGTTTTGAATTGGATCCATAGCACCAATCCTGACCGTTGGGCTGTTAGATCCAATGGTTCAGAGAAGCTGGATTCGTGTTGAATATTACCTAGAGAAAACTCCACCATGCATTTTCTAGAACCATCATATCACCACCCCCAAAATTTCATAGCACAGTAGGCTATATTCTCTTTACTACTATAGTGGAGCAGTTTTGAATTGGATCCATAGCACCAATCATGACCGTTGGGATGTTAGATCCAATGGTTCAGAGCAACTGGATTCGTGTTGAATAGTACTCCCTCCGCCAAAATATAAGGCGCCTAAGGATTAGTCAAAAGTCAACATTTTTAAGTTTGACCATGATTATACACAATAATATAAAAATCTATAATACTAAACTAATATCAATAGATTCACCATAAAGTATATTTTCTTAATATGTCCATTCAATATTGTAGATGTAGATATTTTTTTCCAAATATTTGGTCAAAGTTAGTAAGGTTTGACTTTTGACCAATCCTTAGGCGCCTTATATTTTGGGACGGAGGGAGTATAGACCAGAGAAAACTCCACCATGTTATGGAACCATCATGTCACCACCCCCAAAATGCATAAATTAAGTCTATTAATAATAACTATCTACACATATTGAGAATACAACCTAATGTGCTTTGAAATTTTGGGGTTGTTGACATGATGGTTCTAGAACATGGTGAAGTTTGGTCTAGGTACTATTCAACATGACTCCAGCTACTCTGAACCATTTGATCTAATATCCCAATGGTCAGGATTGGTGCTATGGATCCAATTCAAAACTGTTCCATTATAGTAGTAGAGAAAAAGCACACTTTAATAAGGCCTACTATGTGGCATCCGCTAAGGTTCACCTTATACATAGTGGAAACTATAAAGTATCTTTAAGCCTAAGGTGCACCTCAAGCTTGTGTGTTGACCATAGAGAATAGAAAAATCATTTCCCCTCTCTCCTTATTTCATGTGATCATTTTCAAAAGGGGTTCAAAATTTTCAAGATGCAAAATCTTAGTAGCTAGAAGTCGAATAGTCTCAACTAATATATTAATTGACCGCTCGATGGGTACCCCCAAAATATTTTTATATAAAACTTTCAAACCAACCTACAATTTATTGCTTGTAGTTCAAATTTGACCTTTTATTTTGATACATCCGCATAAAGTCATTCAACAAGTGGACGAGGTCAGCTAGGAACCTTGAAAACTCATAAAATATGGGAATCGTAAGTAAAACAGATTGGTCCACCTAGCTAATATGTCTAGAAGCTTGGCTTATGGCATTGAGATCCATATTCTTTGGACTTTCTTTACGAAAAAGAATCATCTCGTCGTCACTCAGAAAACTGAGAATTTTCTTTCCTAATAGTTGGAAACTCACACCGACGACATTTTTTACTACAAGAAGATGCACACATCTACCTCCGAAAAGAAAATTAATTCAAGAGCAATCTATCGCACTTACTTGTAGCTAAAGTTTGACTTAATTTCATTAAATTGACAAGAAGTCACTGAAGTGCGCGAAGTTAGCTAGGAATCCTAGTACTAAAAAATTGGGGTATTACGTAAAAGAAACCGTGGTCCAGTTTGTGTGATAATTGGGTTGGTTGCATTTTCTTTTAACCTTGGTAGGTCTCGTAGGAGCAAGGTTCTTAAGAGTTAACACAGTCGGTGGAAGTACAACTTACATCAAGGACCTCATAAAGAATGAAAATTGCATCCAACTCCATTCATTTAGCACAATGACCCTGAAGTTGAGCAATGAAGTACTGTGTTTTGAAGTTTGCGCATACTAGCGTTCATCATGCTAAATACTTTCAGTAGAATCTTTCTAGATGCTAAGAATGGAAAAGAAGATCCAATGGTTAGCAATGATTGGATTTGCTAGTCTTGATCCAACTGTTAATGTTCAAAGTTAATCTCTACACTATATGTAGTGGTATGGTATTGTAAGAGATAAGAGACAACATAAAGATAAGATAAGAAGTACTGCGAATGGCTGATCTGATGGTAGGTATCGTAAGAGCGAGGTGCTTGAGAGTTAACACAGTCGGTGGAAGTACAAGTTACATTAAGGACCTCATAAAAAATGAAAATTTCATCCAACAAGTCCGTGCATTTAGCACAAGGACCCTTAAACCGAGTAATGAATTACTATGTGTTTTGAGGTTTGCGCATACTAGTGTTCATCGTGCTAAAGTCTATCAGTAGAATCTTTCTAGATGCTAAGAATGGAAAACAAGATCCAACGGTTAGCAATCACTACTAGGAAAAACGTTATCAGTGGCGCACCAAAAACGCTTTCTGTGGCGCATCTAGCAGTCTCCACTAAATTGTCGCCACTAAAATTATATTTCTGTGGCGCATATAGCTATATGCGCCACAAAATTCTATGGTACATTCTGTGGCGCATATAGCCATATGCTCCACAGAATCCTTTTTTCAGAATTTCGAAATTTTTAGAATCTGGTACAAATACAGGTATATAACAGGTATATTACAGGAAATACACAAAAATTAACAAAAATTCATAGAAAACTGCACACAGTAGTACAAATGTTCCAGTTCACATATAATACATCAACAAGCACGAATGTTCACAAGTGTTCATTAATCACATCACTTAGAACCGAATAAGGGTACAAGTATATTTCACAAGTGTTCATCTCAATCACATAACTTACAACCGCGCGATGTTGTCACCGCCTACCTTAGGACAAAATATAGTACACCGTAACCGCGATGCCGGTGAGGAGGAGCGGCACCAAGATCTTCTTCCGGTTCTTCTTCCACACGTGTCTCCTCCACTTGGCCACCGCCTCCTCTCTAGTCGCATATCCCTTGTAGTTGTTGCCTCTGAACTTGTCCACTTGTTGGTGGCAGTCCACCCACTCCTCGTAGACACCTGGAACCAGACCCTTGTACACAACGTACGTCGGCATCTCTTTTGACAAGGCATATTAGTACATCATGCAAATATATATGTTGACAAATATTAGAGCAAGGCATTCATAAACTTAAAACAATGCGTCGATGACAATAAAATAAACACGACAACATGTCCGACACAATAACAACGACGGTTTCAAGCTAGACAAGTTAAGTTTTTTGACACATACACTACATGTCCACCGATACACACGCTCTCTCGGTCAAGTAGCCTTCTCCTCGCAGGACGCCGGGAACGGCTTGTACATGTCTTTCGTCGTCCATGTCCTGAATTCACTCTACGCTTTGAGGCAGGCTTCGATCTCCCTCTTGGTGAACGACCTGGGCTGGTGTAAGAGCCCACCACGTGTGTTGACCTGAAGATATCCGAATGAGGAATAATACATTTTCTTAGAAAAATAGCAGCCGAGGAAGGTTATAGCATGCATTCTCAATGGAGTATCAATTAGTTAGCAGGTTATAGCATGCATTCTCCACAGAAAAGATTGGAAGCACTGAAGATATCCTTTTCTAGGAAAAAATACATGAAGTTGCTCTGAACTGTATCGCATCACTTGCTATGCATAATCAATAAACGAAATCAAAACATTTGATCGGTTGAATGCTTTCCCTTCTTCCCACAAGTCTACTGCCTATGTACATATACATGCATACGCTTTTATTTACTGCTTACACATTCAAGAGGGGAACAAAACTACATTTTAGCAGGAGGAGGAGGAGGAGAAGAGAGACCTCACCGGTCAGCATCAGAAACTCGAGAGTGGTGACCGGCTGCAGTAGCACCGGGACGTGGCTGGAGTCATGGACGGCAGCAGAACCTCCGGGGAGACACCGGTGGAAGCAGCTCCGGCCAGACTACCGGAAGCAACAGCCGGGGCAGGCGGACCGTCCTCTTTTGCGGCTCCCCTCCGCCATGGCGAGCCCTTCCCGTCATCCTCGGTCACACTCCATCACCGATATCACCGCTTCGATCTGTGGATGTGGAGCCCAGCATGGAGGTGGGGTGGAGGAGGACGGTCGACCGGCCGCAGATGGATAAGGAGGAGAGGACCGGCCGGAGATGGGACTGGAGAGGACCGGCCGCAGATGGCGCCAACACATCTAGATCTTGGGCTTCTAGGGTTCGCCATGGGGACTCCATCTGGGGACTTCCTCTCCATGGAATCGGTGGAGGAGGAAGGGGTTCCACGGAGGTGGTCGGCGGTTGGAGGAGCCGCCTGAGTGACGTGGCTGGGTTGGCGGCGGGGAGTAGCACGGAGCGGCGGCGCCAGCGGTGTCGAGCAGGAAGAGAGGATGGAGGACGAGTGGGGGTGTGGTCTGCGTTGCGTGATTTGGGGATGAGAAGTGAGGTGTGATCCACTGGATCAGAGGGGTTTGGACGGTTCCGATATGTGGGACGCAAGGCGATCCGAGGGAGATGGGTTGACTGGCTGGAGACGGATCGCCTCCATCGACACTGGATTTTGGGCTCCGTGGGAATCGGTTCGCTTCGCTTGGTTTCCATACCTCGACCGTGGCAAGTGTATTGACGAAATTTATTGATGTGTTTTTTGACGAGCACATGGTCGCACCTCAATCTACATATTTTTGGAGTCCTGAGGCAATTCCTCACTGCCGTTTCCAATTGGGTCCGCTGTATTTAATTATTGCATTCTTAGTAATCGTGCATGCATGTGTACTTACCTCCCGCCCAGCCCAAGCCATCAGGTGTACCTGCAATGCACGAGATCGGCCAATGCAAGACATTATTTAGTTACTACTACTAGCTCATTTGCAATGCATCCATCTCTACACGAGAGCATATACCTATCCAGCTTCCGTGCATAAGATTACAAGCCTATGCAAACTCATATACGCCACAGAAAGTGAGAATTCTCTGGCGCGTATGCTATATGCGCCACAAAATTTTGACATTCTGTGGCACATATATCCATATGCGCCACAGAATTCTGGCCTGCCCATGTGCTGGGGTCAGGCCCACATGGGCCCACATGAATTTTGTGGCGCATATGGCTATATGCGCCATAGAATTCTCACTTTCTGTGGCGCATATATCTATACGCGCCACAGAATTGCAGGAATTCTGTGGAGCATTTGCTACATGTGCCACAAAATTAATTTTAGTGGAGCATTTTGCATATATGCGCCACAGAATTAAAATCTTCCTATAATCATTTTCCTAGTAGTGAATGTTTGAATTTGCCAGTCTTGATCCAACGGGTCAATGTTCAAATAAGTTAATCCCTACACTAAGTAGTGGTGGTATGGATGGTATTGTAAGAGATAATAGACAAGATAAAGGTAAGATAAGGAGTACTACGAATAGCCGATCTAATGGTAGGTCTCATAGGAGCGAGGTGCTTTGAGAGTTAACACGGTGGGTAGAATTACAATTTACATCAAGGACCTCATAGAAAATAAAAACTACATCCAAGTCCATGCATTTAGCACAAGGACGACCCTAAAACTGAGCAATGAAGTGTATGTTTTGAGCTAGAGGTTTACGGATACTAGCGGTCATCGTGCTAAAGACTATTAGTAGAATCTTTCTAGATGCTAAGAATGTAAAATAATATCCAATGGTTAGTAATGTTTGGATTTGCCAGTCTTGATCCAATGGTCAATGTTCAAAGTTAATCCGTACACTATATGTAGTGCGTGGTATGGTACGGTATTGTAAGAGATAAGACAAGATAAAGATTAGATAATAATAAGTACTACGAATGGCCGATCTAATGGTTGGTCTCATAGGAACGATGTGCTTGAGAGTAAACACGGTCGGTGGAAGTACAAGTTACATATCAAGGACCTCATAAAAAACCAAAATTGCATCCAAGTCTATGCATTTAGCACAAGGACCCTAAAATAGAGCAATGAAGTGTGTGTTTTGAGGTTTGCGCATACTAGCGTTCATCGTTCTCATCAAGACTATTAGTAGAATCTTTCTAGATGATAAAAATGGAAAAGAAGATCCAAGAGTTAGAAAAATGTTTCTATTTGCGAGTCTTGATCCAACTTGTCGTCAAAACTCTCATTGGATGGATTCTCATATATTAATTGTGACCCCCCGATGGGTACCTCCAAAAGCTTTTTCGTAGAACTTTCACAGTAACCTAAAAATTACTTATACTACTTCAAATATGACCTATTTTTGATAAATCGACATAAATTCATTCAAGTGGGCAGAGTTAGGTAGGCAGTTTTGAATTGGATCCATAGCACCAATCGTGACCATTGGGCTGTTAGATCCAATGGTTCAGAGCAGTTGGATTCATGTTGAACATTACCTAGAGCAAACTCCACCATGTTCTAGAACCATCATGTCCCCCTTACACCCCCCAGCAAAAAAAATTGATAATACAGTAGGTTGTATTCTCAATATTATTAATATAGTTAACGTATGCCTTTTTCTCTAACAAGACTATTGGTTAATGATGTCTACGCACTTCTATTCTTGTAGACAGTTGTTGGGCCTCCAAGTGCAGAGGTTTGTAGAACAACAACAAGTTTTCCCTTAACTGGATTACCCAAGGTTTATCAAACTCAGGGAGGAAGTGGTCAAAGGTATCCCCTCTCAAGCAACCCTGCAATCAAGATACAAGAAGTCTCTTGTGTCCCCAACACACCCAATACACTTGTCAGGTGTATAGGTGCACTAGTTTGGCGAAGAGATAGTGAAATACAAGTGGTAATGGTGATAGAAAATAGCTTGATGGCGTGGAAAAGACTAAAGGCAAAAAGATGGAAGAAAGCAAACATGTAACAGATCTAATTGCAAGCGGTGTTTCAATGCTTAGAAACAAGGCCTAGGGATCATACTTTCACTAGTGAACACTCTCATATAAATATCTTCTCTTTATGATACTACTCTTAACTACTCTCCGGTTGGACACTCTAATCCATGGTAGGGCTATAACAACACACCTCAAAGTTAATCTTTCCCATCTAGATAACCCACACTATCACCTTGAGCACTAGATGGTTTGAACAAACACCACAATTTCATAAAGACATCCAACTCCAAATATAACTCATAACAAGTATTTGTAATCTCTAGCCTAAGTTCCACCATGGTGTGCACACTGTCAACTTCACACACATGGGGAGAGCAGAGATCTATTAAAGCACTTGAGTAGCAAGGTAGATTTATAGATTACAAGCTCATGATCTTAATAAGATCATGCATAGAGAGAGATGAACACATAGCTACCGGTAGAACCCTTAGCCTCGAGGAAGAACTACTCCCTCCTGATCATGGGAATCAGCAATGGCGATGGAGATGGTGGTGGAGATCAATGGAGATGGCTCCGGGGGCACTTCCCCATCCCGGCAGGGTGCCGGAACAGAGACTTTCTTTCCCCCGAATCTCCCCTTCGGTGGCAGCGACGCTGCGGAACTTTTCGTGGCTAGAGGCTTGACGATTTAGGGTTTTTGCATTACGAGGCATCTTATAGGCAAAGAGGCAAGGTCGGTGGGCGGCCAGGGGGCCCACACCACCTGGTGGCGCGGCCAGGGCTAGCCCGCGCCACCACATGGTGTGGCCGCCCTGTGGCCCCTCTCCGTCTCGTCTTTGGGTAAAATATCGACTTTGGCTTTTGTCCGGTCCACTTCCGAGAATATTCATTTTTTGACTTTCCTGGAACCAAAAATAGCAGAAAACAGGCAACTGGCACTGTGGCATCTTGTTAATAGGTTAGTCTAAGAAAGAGTATAGAAATACTCCAAAGTGTGGGCAAAACATAAGAAAGTAGATAAAAACCAAGCATGGAACATCAAAAATTATAGATACATTAGAAACGTATCAACATCCCCAAGCTTAACTCCTTCTCGTCCTCGAGTAGGTAAGTGATAAAAAGAAAGAATAATTTTTAAGGTGACATGCACCATATCAATCAAGATCAAACCATTTGCAAGCATTGAAAGCTGGGATCCTAGTACTTCGACATAACATGAAAGATAAAGTTCTAACAATAAGACATAGAAACTATGTTGCAACATGAAAAGGCACAAACAAAAGATTCATGAATAACAAAGCTTTGCAAGACGTTTGTTTGTTTCACATAAAGAAAACATAGCATAGTGGCATTCAGCTTGTCCCTCATGGAGTAGCAAAACATAAATGCATAGGACACCTTCAAAGTTTATAAGGGTGACTAGATACAAATAGTTTAAGAACAAGCAATATCAAAGTTATGCATCAGTCAACAAGTCTTGGGAAAATGCACATTAAACTAAGAATGGCCACTATACTCTCTCAATAGGTGCATAAAGATAGAAGGTGGAGACTCAACATAAAAGTAAAAGAAAGGCCTTCATAGAAGGAAGTAGGGATTCAAGTTTCATAAAGAACTTCCAAAAATTATGGTACTTATTAGCTTTCAGCTCTCATGGCCCCTATCATAAGCATCTTGAAGGTGATTAAGGTTAAAGTGACACAACTAACAGGATATGCTTGACAAGTTATAAGCTGAAATCTCATGCCCCTTACTTACGAAGACCGAACCTCATGCTACTCAACTTTAGTCACAAGTAAGATCTTTTCATTGTAAGTACATATGTATCATAGAGAACCGCCAACGGGGTACCCCTTGCACATGATACATGAGCTATCCCATAATCAAAATGACAAGGGAAGCAGACAATGAGCATCTCAGCGATCTTTTTATTTGCTATTTTCATAGGTTTTTATTGAGGATGCTTCATAGAGTGGTCATTATAGTTATGCTACAAGTTTCCACCATGATTATGCATGGCTTAGGCTAGCGGCCCAGGCGTTTCTCTAACACAAATACAAACTCCATGATCTTACAAGTTCCCGTTTTATTTCACACCGCCGGGATCCATAAGCAAAAGAACATGATATCATTAGGGTACAAAGTACAAGTGCAATGTTGAAAGCGTTCCCCATGATACATGGTTCTGCTAACTTCAACTTATAAAGCGCAAGCATATACACAACAAAGATGGACGCAATGGTTCAAGTTTATTAAATGCAAGAAAAGTAAAGTGTGCCATCAAGTTCGTGAGAGCTTTAATCACTAGTTTTCTCATAACGAGCTTAATTCAGAAGGTAGATAAAAACATGAATATACTTGGAATAGCAGATGCTAGTAGGTAGGTATGGTGGACTCTTTGGAATAACTTGGTTTAAGGAGTTGGATGCATGATTGGAACTCATACTTGGTTGCTGGGGCTAGCAAAAGACTGGGAGCGACAAACTAAGAGAGCAATAATGGCCATAATCATGCAGAGCGACAAAACATCATTGATCAAAGCATAAAGTGATACTACAAGTTGAAAACTAAAGGATCATAAAGGCTTTGGTGACTTGGGATAGTCATAACATGGTGTGAGCATGTTCCAAGTCAACCCAAATAAAGCATCAAAGAAGAATACCACAATACTATGCTTTAATATGCTAAAACAACGCATGATCCTTCCAAGGCACATTAAGCAATCTCAATTGTTTATAACAACTCATGCCACAGCAAAGAATACTAAGCATAAAGCCAAAACAATATCAATCATGGCATGACAAAGCATATGCCATAGTCAAAAACAAGCTCTCTCTAACACTTAAGCATGAACTTTCCTACTCTTTTTCAATCCAAACCAAACTATTTGAAAACCAATGCATGAAAGAGGGGGTCCAACCAATTTATTCAGCAAACTAAGAAAACCAAGCAAATGAAAAACCAAAACGAAAACGAAAAAGAAGACGCTTCAAGAACAACACAACAGTGCATGAAACAATAAAAATGAAGTGTTTGGAAGAAACCTGAGATTTTTATTAATGAAGAAGGGGATGCCTTGGGCATCCCCAAGCTTTGACGCTTGTACTTCTTGGATATTTCTTGGGGTGACATGCGTGGTATCCCTAAGCTTGAGCTTTGGTCCATCCTTCATCACATTACTCATTCCTTCCATACACCTAAAAATTTTCTTCATACAAAACTTCACACAATCTTTATTAGCAACATTACTGCACTCAAGATAATAAGTCTTTGGGTTTAGTTTCAAAACCAATAAAACTTACATTAAAACACAAGCTATTGTAGCACTTCCCTCAAAAAGCTTAATTCCCCAAAAGAACTAAAAAGGAACCAACAAGAAGCAAATGCAAATAAAGGTACAAATCTATCAAAACAGACTAGTAGGTAAATACTAATTTTTTCGAAGACCTTCTGTTGTTCAAATCGAAAAGTGTTGAACTAACGGAAGTCAGCCCCGTCTCCAGGATTTGGGGGCCCCGGTGCAACTTATAAAATGGGGCCCCAATTTTTTTATCAAACTTAATAACTAGTCAAACAAAATCACGAGTTTACCTAATTATATAACTTCACAATGTGCTATTCCGTATAATGTTCACAAATATATTAAGTATTCATTCTAAAAGAGTAAATATAGCAAGTAATAAACGAACCTCATGTTCTACCAAAAGCATCAGCCGTTTAGTATTTCTTAAAATTAATCGCCGACCGGGACGCTCGTCTGGCAAACAGTGAAGCTAGGGCTGGCTGCTGGCAAGGACAAGGAAAACATCCGTTTAATAATTAGATTGTACCATCAGAATTGATCAATCATCAATCTGCTACTTCCCGTAAGTATTAGGCTTCATCAAATTCTAGAATCTAGAATATCAAACAATGAAATAATATACACCAGAGAAGGGACTAGTGAAAAAAAGGAAATACACGATTGTGGAATCGGGAGATGGGAGTTGACAGTTCGGCAGTCAATCGATCTACTTCTACTGCTTCCCAGAATCCCAGTTCGGCGGTTTCCAAACCCGTCTTTGATCTACTGGAAAGGAACAAGTACATTGGACAGTTGGAGACCGTCAGGAACTTGATGTCGATCGGCGACCGCGAGTTAGGGAATTAGGGCAGGCGGGCAAGGCGTCGTCACGGAGGAGTCCTGCGTCGAGTCGAGACCGCTAGGGATCAATGGGAGAGGAAAAACAGTTCGCTAAACATCAATCTGGGCCATGTATGTACTGGGCTGTTGCTGGAATCGGGGGCCCCTGGAATCGGGGGGCCCTGTTCGGTCTCTCCATTCGAACATGGCCATCAACGGGCCTGACGAAAGTTAGATAACAAGCTGGGGCACAAGCACAAAAATTCACGCCTCAAAACGACGTACAAATATTTTACACGAATTTTTACAGTGAAGCACAAAAATCTGTTTCGGGACAACAACTTTCCCAAGCATTACTTCTCTCTCATTAGAGGTTACTCTTGGCACAAAAAGTAAATAAAAAGGATAAGGAGCGGTTATTACAGAAATAATCACTTCCAAGACTCATCTAAAACTTTTGGGATATCTCCCAATAAGTACTTTTCTTTAACACCTTTAAGTTAGGCTTGATAGTTTGAGAAGATGCCCACATAAGAAATATGAATTGAAGTAAAAGAGAGCATCAAGAAGTAAATTCAAAACACATTTAAGTCTAACCCACTTCCTATGCATAGGAATCTAGTAAAGAAACAAGTCATGAAAGCACAAAGCAACAAGCATAGTAAAGCAAAACAAGTGCAACTTCAAGACTTTCAACATAAAGAGGGGAAACTTAATATTATTGAGACGCATAAAACCATGTTTCCCTCTCTCATAATAACTTTCAGTGGCATCATGAATGAAATTAACAATATAACGATCACATAAAACATTTTTATCATGAGCCACATGCATAAAATAATTATTACTCTCCACATAAACATAGTCATTCTTATTAATTGTAGTGGGAGAAAATTCAACAAAATAGCTATCATTATTATTCTCATCACCATAATCAACAAATATAGGAGGCATATTGTAATCATAATTAATTTTCTTCTCAATAGTAGGTGGACTGAAAATATCATATTCATCATTGTAATCATCATATATTGGAGGTTTGGTATCATCATAAGCAAAAGAATAGCTATCTTCCAAAGCTGGGGAACTAAAAAGATCATTTTCATAACAACTAGCTTCCCCAAGCTTAGACTTTTCCATAGCATTAGCAAATCTAAAGAATTCATACTAACAAAATTGCTATTAGCATGCAAATAAAGTTCCATAGGTTTTTTAATTTTCTCTTCAAACACTTCATGTCCGAACTCAAGATAAATACTATAAAGCTCTCTAATTTTGTTGTTGTTTTCCCTTAAGCCTAACTAGTGAAAACAAGAAACAAAAAGACAAAATTGCAGAATCTAAAGGAAATAACTTCGAGCACTCACATCGGAGGATGTGAGTACCTTTTACCTTACCTCCCCGGCAATGGCGCCAGAAAATAGCTTGATGTCTACGCACTTCTATTCTTGTAGACAGTTGTTGGGCCTCCAAGTGTAGAGGTTTGTAGTATAGCAGCAAGTTTTCCCTTAAGTGGATTACCCAAGGTTTATCGAACTTAGGGAGGAAGTGGTAAAAGGTATCCCCTGTCAAGCAACCCTGCAATCAAGATACAAGAAGTCTCCTGTGTCCCCAACACACCCAGTACACTTGTCAGGTGTATAGGTGCACTAGTTCGGCAAAGAGATAGTGAAATACAAGTGGTAATGGTGATAGAAAATAGCTTGATGGCGTGGAAAAGACTAAAGGCAAAAAGATGGAAGCAAGCAAACATGTAACAGATCTAATTGCAAACGGTGTTTCAATTCTTATAAACAAGGCCTAGGGATCATACTTTCACTAGTGAACACTCTCATATAAATATCTTCTCTTTATGATACTACTCTTAACTACTCTCTGATTGGACACTCTAATCCATGGTAGGGCTATAACAACACACCTCAAAGTTCATCTTTCCCCTCTAGATAACCCCACACTGTCACCTTGAGCACTAGATGGTTCGAACAAACACCACAATTTCATAAAGACATCCAACTCCAAATATAACTCATAACAAGTATTTGTAATCTCTAGCCTAAGTGCCAGCATGGTGTGCACACTGTCAACTTCACACACATGGGGAGAGCAGAGATCTATTAAAGCACTTGAGTAGCAAGGTAGATCTATAGATTACAAGCTCATGATCTCAATAAGATCATGCATAGAGAGAGATGAACACATAGCTACCGGTACAACCCTTAGCCTCGAGGAAGAACTACTCCCTCCTCATCATGGGAATCGGCAATGGCGATGGAGATGGTGGTGGAGATCGATGGAGATGGCTCCAGGGGCACTTCCCCGTCCCGGCAGGGTGCCGGAATAGAGACTTTCTGTCCCCCGAATCTCCCCTTCGGTGGCGGCGGCGCTGCGGAACTTTTCGTGGCTGGAGGCTTGACGATTTAGGCTTTTTGCATCGGGAGGCATCTTATAGGCGAAGAGGCAAGGTCGGTGGGCGGCCAGGGGGCCCACACCACCTGGGTGCGCGGCCAGGGCTAGCCCGCACCACTACATGGTGTGGCCGCCTTGTGGCCCCTCTCCATCTCGTCTTCTGGCTCTGTGAGTCTTCCGGTAAAATATCGACTTTGGCTTTTCTCCGGTCCAATTCCGAGAATATTCATTTTCTGACTTTCCTGGAACCAAAAAGAACAGAAAATAGGCATCTGGCACTGTGGCATCTTGTTAATAGGTTAGTCCAAGAAAGTGTATAGAAATACTCCAAGGTGTGGGAAAAACATAAGAAAGTAGATAAAAACCAAGCATGGAACATCAAAAATTATAGATACGTTAGCAACATATCAGTTAATAACAACTTAATGTTCGTGAAATCACATTTCATACAGTATATACGAGTGTGGCACGCGCCTGTGTGTGTGCACGTGTGAAAACTTTGGCTTGTGGCATTTATTTACATCAATATTCTTCGGACTTCCTTTACGGGAGAGAATGATCATGACATCACTCGGAAAATTGATAATTTTCTTTCCTGGTTGTTGGAAACTCACACCGACGACATTTTTTACTACAAGAATATGCACCCATCTACATCTAAAAAGACATTTAATTCAAGAGCAGTCTATCACGTTTACTTGTAGCTAAAGTCTAACTTAATTTCATTTAATTGATGCAAAATCTTAGCAAGAAGTTGAACCATACCTATATATCATCAAAACTCTTGGTGGTTTCCCATATATTAATTGACCCCGTCCCCCCGATATATGGGTACCTCCAAGATAGATCTTTTGTCAAACTTTCAAAACAACCTACAATTTACTTGTGATAGTTCAATTTGTATCTAATAATTTTGATAAATTGGCATAAAATCAATCAAGTGGGCGAAGTTAGCTAGGAAGTTTGAGAACTCATAAAACATGGGAAATCATAAGTACAACATGTTGGTCCACAATATATGTCTAAAAACTTGCCTCGTGTGTCATTCAGATCCATATTCTTCGGACTTGCTTTATGGGAAAGAACAATCTCGTCAGCACACTCGGAAAATTGAGAATGTTCTTTCCTGAGATAGTAGGAAACTCATACTGATGGAATTGTTTACTACAACAAGATGCACCTATAGACCTCCAAAGACACATTTAATTCAAGAGCAATCTATACCACACTTACTTGTAGCTCAAGTTTGACCTAATTTCGTTAAATTGTAAAGATACAAAATCTATCTTAGCAAGAAGTTAAACCTATTGTCAAAACTCCTGGTGTTTTGTCATATATTAATTGACCCCCGATGGGTACATCCAAAAGCTTGTTCGAAAAACTTTCAAAGAAACCTGCAATTTTCTTAGACACGAGGCTAGTAAATTGCTAAGCTACGTATAGTAAGGGCATGTGCAGTGTCTAGAAGTAGCTATGAAAACTACTTTTGGTCCAACGTTTAGAACTAAAGTGGGTCCACACAACCATGCTAAAAAGAAAAACAGACTGTTATCCACTAACTTGTGGGCCCTCCCAATTGATTCTCTTAGACATAACTCTAGCACTAGAATCACCTTGGACAATCTTTTTATTAGCACTACCCACTCCACCATTAAGATATATGTTTAAGACTTGACACCATACTTTATCTAATGTCTAGGGCCAATGGGCTCAGTACCGTGGGGACCCATTGATATTAGTGGTCTAGTTATATCCTATAGCAGCCAACGAACGTTAGCTCTGACTCCTCTAGCTCTTCCTTCTCAATGAAGCCTCGATGCTCGGCTTTGAAGGATAGTTACGAGGGCAGTAGGAGGCGACGTTCCCATCAATAGCGAGGTGCCTATGGTGACTTCGTCAAGCTCAAGCCCCCTACCAGACAGTCTGAAGACACAATCTTTCGGAGGTGCTCATAGGGGTAGGATGTGCGTTCATGCATTCATAGGGTGAGTGTGTGTATGCATTTGTGAGCGTGTGCATTTTGTACTGGATTTTTGCAAAAATGAGAGAGATGGGTCTTCCGTTTATATTAAGTTTTGGTCGGTTTTCCCAAAGTAATTGTAATGGTCACTAGCGTCTAGGGTCTATGGGCTCACTACCGGGGGGCCTCATTATTAGTGGTTCAATTACATCCCATAGAAGCCAGCGAATGTGAGCTCTGACCCCCTAGCACTTCCTTCGCCATGAAGCCTCGGCGCTCGACTTTGAAGGATGGTTATGAGGGTAGTGAGAGGCGACGTTCTTGTCAATATATAGTGAGGTGCCTATGGTGACTTCGTCAAGCTCAAGCCCCACTGGACCAGTCTCAAGATCTAGTCTTTCTGGAGTGCTCATAGGTGTAGGGTGTGCGTACCTGCATTCATAGGGGTGAGTGTGTGTACGCATTTGTGAGCGTCTCCATTTTGTAATAGGTTTTCACAAAAAGAGAGGGGGGCTTTGGTTTATTTATTGAGTTTTGATCTGTTTTCCAAAAGTACTCCATGTAATGCAAGTCAAACTAGGTGAGTGATGTTTGGGGGGCTCACGGGCTCTCTAGCGTGGGCCCCAGTTATCAGTGGTCGACTTAAATCCAATACAGAGTAGTAGCCAGCGAATGTGAGGACCGACTCCCCTACCTCTTCCTTCTCCATGAAGCCTCTGTGCTAGGCTTTGAAGGCGCGCTCTTTTTCGAGCAATTGATGTCTACGCACTTCTATTTTTGTAGACAGTTGTTGGGCCTCCAAGTGCAGAGGTTTGTAGAACAGTAGCAAGTTTTCCCTTAAGTGGATCACCCAAGGTTTATCGAACTCAGGGAGGAAGTGGTCAATGGTATTCCCTCTCAAGCAATCCTGCAATCAATATACAATAAGTCTATTGTGTCCCCAACACACCCAATACACTTGTCAGGTGTATAGGTGCACTAGTTCGGCGAAGAGATAGTGAAATACAAGTGGTATGGATAATTATAAGCGGTAACGGTGATAGAAAATAACTTGATGGCGTGGAAGAGACTAAAGGCAAACTGAAATAAAGATGGAAGCAAGCAAACATGTAACAGATCTAATTGCAAATGGTGTATCAATGCTTAGAAACAAGGCCTAGGGATCATACTTTCACTAGTGAACACTCTCATATAAATATCTTCTCTTTATGATACTACTCTTAACTACTCTCCGGTTGGACACTCTAATCGATGGTAGGGCCATAACAACACACCTCAAAGTCCGCTTTCCCCATCTAGATAACCCCACACTGTCACCTTGAGCTCTAGATGGTTCCAAGAAACACCACAATTTCATAAAGACATCCAACTCCAAATATAACTCATAACAATTATTTGTAATCTCTAGCCTAAGTGCCACCATGGTGTGCATGCTGTCACTTTCACACAAATGGGGAGAGCAGAGATCTATTAAAGCACTTGAGTAGCAAGTTAGATCTACTTGATTACAAAGCTCATGATCACAATATAATCATGCATAGAGAGAGAGATGAACACATAGCTACCGGTAGAACCCTTAGCCTTGAGAGGGAACTACTCCATCCTCATCATGGGAATCAGCAACGGCGATGGAGATGGTGGTGGAGATCGATGGAGATGGCTCCAAGGGCACTTCCCCGTCCCGGCAGGGTGCTGGAACAGAGACTTTCTGTCCCCCAAATCTCCCCTTTGGTGGCGGCGGCACTGCGGAACTTTTCGTGGATTTCTGATTGACGATTTAGGGTTTTTGCATCGGGAGGCTCTTATAGGCGAGAGGGGAGACCGAGGTGGTGCCGGAGGGGCCCACACCACCCCCTGGCGCGGCCTGGCCTGGCCCGCGCCACCAGGTGGTGTGGCCAGCCCCTGGCCCCTCTACGTCTCGTCTTTTGGCTCCGTGAGTCTTTCGATAAAATATTGACTTTGCCTTTTGTCCGGTCCAATTTCGAGAATATTAATTTTCTGACTTCCTGGAACCAAAAACAGCAGAAAACAGGCAGCTGACACTGTGGCATCTTATTAATAGGTTAGTCCAAGAAAGTCTATGAAAAGTACTCCAAAGTTGGCACAAAACATAAGAAAGTAGATAAAACCAAGCATGGAACATCAAAAATTATAGATACGTTTGCAATGTATCAACATCCCTAAGCTTAACTCCTGGTCGTCCTCGAGTAGGTAACTGATAAAAAGAAAGAATAATTTTTGAGGTGACATGCACCATCATAGACTTGATCAAGGCATTTATAAAACATTGAAAGCTGGTATCATAGTGCTTCAACATAGCATGAAAGACAAAGTTCTAACAATAAGACATAGCAACTATGTTGCAACATGAAAAGGCACAAACAAAAGATTCATGAATAATAATGCTTTGCAAGACGTTTGTTTGTTTCACATAAAGAAAACATAGCATAATAGCATTCAGCTTGTCCCTCATAGAGTAGCAAATATAAATGCATAGGACACCTTCAAAGTTCATAAGAGTGAGTAGATACAAATAGTTTAAAACAAGCAATATCAAAGCTATGCATCAATCAACAAGTCTTGGGACAATGCACATAGAACTAAGAATGGCCACTATGCTCTCAAAGTAAGTGCATAAAGATAGAAGGTGGAGACTCAATATATATAGTGGAAGAAAGGCCTTCATAGAAGGAAGTAGGGATTCAAGTCTCATAAAGTGCTTCCAAAAATTATGGTACTTAATAGCTTTCAGCTCTCATTGCCCCTATCATAAGCATCTTGAAGTGATTAAGGTTAAAGTGAACAAACTATGGTATACATGCTTGACGAAGTATAAGTTAGAAATCTCATGTCCCTTGAATACGAGGGTCGCTCCTCATGCTACTCAAGTTTAGTCACCGGTAAGTTCTTGTCATCGTAAGTACATGTGTATCATAGAGAACCGCCAATGGTGTACCCCTTGCCCGATGATACGGAAGAATCCCCATATAAAAATGACAAGGAAAGCAGACAACGAGCATCTCAATAATCTTCTTATTTACCATGGGAATATGGTGCTTTTTTTTTATCTCTTTCCTCTTTTCATAATCTCTTTTTTTGTTTTTCACTTTACCTCTTTTTTCTCAATATAGGACTCTTTTTTTATAAGAAGAATGCTTCATAGACAGCTCATTATGGTTATGCTACAGGTTTCCACCATGACAACATGGATTAGACCAGCAGCCCAGGCGTTTCTCTAACACATATACATAACTCCATGGACTTACAAGCTCCCGTTTCATTTCACACCGACGACATCCATAGACAAAAGAGCATGATATCAACTAGGTAGAAAGTACAAGTGCAATGTTGAAAGCGTTCCCCATGACATGGTTCTGCTAATCCCCAACAAATAAATGCAAGCATATACAACATAGACGACACAATGGTTCAAGTTTATTAAGGGCAAGAAAAGTAAAGTGTGCCATCAAGTTTGTGAGAGCTTTAATCACTAGTTTTCTCATAAACATGTTTAATTCGGAAGTTAGATAAAAACATGAATATACTTGGAATAGCATATGCTAATAGGTAGGTATGGTGGACTCTTTGGAATAACTTGGTTTTATTTGGAGTTGGATGCATGAGTGGAACTCATACTTGGTTATGGAGGCTAGCAAAAGACTGGGAGCGACCGACTAAGAGAGCAATAATGGCCATAATCAAGCAGAGCGACAAAACATCATTGATCAAAGCATGAAGTGACACTACAAGTTGAAAACTAAAGTATCATAAAGGCTATGGTGACTTTGGATAGTCATAACATGGAGTGAGCATGCGCCAAGTCAACCCAAATAAGCATCAAAGGAGAATACCACTGTACTATGCTTTAATATGCTAAGACAACGCATGATTCATCCAAGCCACATTAAGAAATCTCAATTGTTTATAACAAGTCATGCTACAGCAAAGAATACTAAGCATAAATCCAAAACAACATCAAGAGCTCTCTTTACCACTTAAGCATGAACTTTCCTACTCTTTTCCAAACCAAACCAAACTATTTGAACACCAATGTATGAAAGAGGGGGTCCAACCAATTTATTCAGCAAACTAAGAAAACAAAGCAAACGAAAAACCAAAACTAAAACAAAAATAAGACGCTCCAAGAACAACACAACTATGCATGAAACAATAAAAATGAAGCGTTTGAAAAATGCCTGGGATTTTTATTGATGAAGAAGGGGATGCCTTGGGCATCCCCAAGCTTTGACGCTTGTACTTCTTGGATATTTCTTGGGGTGACATGCGTGGCATCCCCAAGCTTGAGATTTAGTCCATCCTTCATCTCATTACTCATTCTTTCCATACACCTGAAAATTTTCCTTCATACAAAACTTCACACAATCTTTATTAGCAACATTAGTGCAATCAAGATAATAAGTCTTTAGGTTCAGTTCTAATACCAATAAAACTTCCATTAAAACACAAGCTACTGTAGCACTTCCCTCAAAAAGCTCAATTCCCCAAAAGAACTCAAAAAGGAACCAACAAGAAGCAAATGCAAATAATGGCAGAAATCTGTCAAAACAGACTAGCAGGTAAAGAAGAATTTTTTGGAAGACCTTATGTTGATCAAATCGAAAAGTGTTGAACTAACGAAAGTTAGATAACATCCTGGGGCAGAAGCACAAAAATAACAGCTCAAACCGGCGTACAGAGATTTTACACGAATTTTTACAGCGAAGCACAAAAATCTGTCTCAGGACAGCAACTTTCCCAAGCATTACTTCTCTCTCATTAGAGGTTACTCTTGGCACAAAAACCACACAAAAATGATAAGGAGAGGTTATTACTGAAGCAATAACTTCCAAGACTCAACTAAAACTTTTGGGTTATCTCCCAATAAGTAGTTTTCTTTAACGTCTTTAAGTTAGGCATGATAGTTTGAGAAGATGCTCACATAGGAAATATGAATTGAAGTAAAAGAGAGCATCAAGAAGCAAATTCAAAGCACATTTAAGTCTAACCCACTTCCTATGCGTAGGAAAATTATAGAGAAACAAGTCATGAAAGCACAAAGAAATAAGCATAGGAAAGCAAAACAAGTGCAACTTCAAAATTTTCAACATAAAGAGGGGAAACTTAATATTGTTGAGACACATAAAACCATGTTTCCCTCTCTCATAATAACTTTCAGTAGCATCATGAATAAAATTAACAATATAACTATCACATAAAACATTCTTATCATGAGCCACATGCATAAAAGAATTAATACTCCCCTTATAAGCATATTCATTCTTATTAATTGTAGTGGGAGCAAAACTAACAAAATAGCTATCATTATTATTCTCATCACCATAATCATCAAATATAGGAGGCATATTGTAATCATAATTAACTTTCTCCTCAACAGTAGGTGGACTGAAAATATCATATGCATCATTGTAATCATCATATATTGGAGGCATAGTATCATCATAAGCAATAGAATATCTATATTCCAAAGCTGGGGAACTAAAAAGATCATTTTTATAAAAACTAGCTTCCCCAAGCTTAGACTTTTCCACAACATTAGCAATAATGGTGTTCATAGAATTCATACTAATAACATTGCTATTAGCAAGCAAATAAAGTTCCATAGGTTTTGAATTATCTCTTCAAACACTTCATGTCCTAACTCAAGATAAATAGTATAAAGCTCTCTAATTTTGTTGTTGTTTTCCATTAAGCCTAACTAGTGAAAACAAGAAACAAAAAGACAAAATTGCAGAATCTAAAGGAAATAACGTTGAGCACTCACACCAGAGGATGTGAGTACCTTTTACCTAACCTCCCTGGCAACAGCGCCAGAAAATAGCTTGATGTCTACGCAATATTCTTGTAGACAGTTGTTGGGCCTCCAAGTGCAGAGGTTTGTAGAACAGCAGCAAGTTTTCCCTTAAGTGGATCACCCAAGGTTTATCAAACTCAGGGAGAAAGTGGTCAAATGTATTCCCTCTCAAGCAATCCTGCAATCAAGATACAAGAAGTCTCTTATGTCCCCAACACACCCAATACACTTGTCAGGTGTATAGGTGCACTAGTTCGGGGAAGAGATAGTGGAATACAAGTGGTATGGATAACTTGATGGCGTGGAAGAGACTAAATGCAAACTGAAATAAAGATGGAAGCAAGCAAAAATGTAACAGATCTAATTGCAAACGGTGTATCAATGCTTAGAAACAAGGCATAGGGATCATACTTTCACTATTGAACACTCTCATATAAATATCTTCTCTTTATGATACTACTCTTAACTACTCTCCGATTGGACACTCTAATCGATGGTAGGGCTATAACAACACACCTCAAAGTCCGCTTTCCCCATCTAGATAACCCCACACTGTCACCTTGAGCTCTAGATGGTTCCAACAAACACCACAATTTCGTAAAGACATCCAACTCGAAATATAACTCATAACAAGTATTTGTAATCTCTAGCCTAAGTGCCACCATGGTGTGCACGCTGTCACTTTCACACATATGGGGAGAGTAGAGATCTATTAAAGCACTTGATTAGCAAGGTAGATCTACTTGATTACAAAGCTCATGATCACAATATGATCATGCATAGAGAGAGAGAGATGAACACATAGCTACCGGTACAACCCTTAGCCTCGAGAGAGAACTACTCCCTCCTCATCATGGGAATCAGCAACGGCGATGGAGATAGTGCTGGAGATCGATGGAGATGGCTCTGGGGGCACTTCCTCGTCCCGACAGGGTGCCGGAACAGAGACTTTCTGTCCCCCGAATCTCCCCTTCGGTGGTGGCGGGGCTACGGAACTTTTCGTGGATTTCTGATTGACGATTTAGGGTTTTTGCATCGGGAGGCTCTTATAGGCGAGAGGGGAGACCGAGGGGGTGCCAGAGGGGCCCACACCACCCCCTGGCGCGGCCTGGCCTGGCCCGCGCCACCAGATGGTGTGGCCAGCCCCTGGCCCCTCTACGTCTCGTCTTCTGGCTCCGTGAGTCTTTCGGTAATATATCGACTTTGGCTTTTGTCCGGTCCAAGTCCGAGAATATTGATTTTCTAACTTCCTGGAACCAAAAACAGTAGAAAATAGGCAGCTCGCACTGTGGCATCTTGTTAATAGGTTAGTCCAAGAAAGTCTATGAAAAGTACTCCAAAGTTGGAACAAAACATAAGAAAGTAGATAAAACCAAGCATGGAACATCAAAAATTATAGATATATTTGCAATGTATTAGCAATGTCGGTCCAGCGAATTATGGGGGATCTTGATGCACAAGGCGGCCGGGTTAGGGTAAGTACGCCAGAGTTCACGGTCTCAGTTTATTTTCTCGAATTCAGCTTATGGGTTCTCTCCTTTTGGGGTTTTTTCTCTATTCTGCCCATCTTGATCGACGATGTTTCCTCGGTTCACATGTCGGCACGGATGATAGACATGGAGTGGTACGACATTGTTACTGATGCGCCACTTCGGCTCTGGTGCGACTGCACCCTGGCGCCCCTTCGCCGCATCGCGTTCAAGGGAACAAACTTCGGCCATATGTTCTTGGGTTGCAACTACGAATGTGAGCGCTACACGTTCGTCCACTAGGTAGATCTACCGCACTCACTTTTGCTGCAGTGCGTGATGATGTCGCTGTGGTTATAGCTTGAGATCCACGATGACCTCGAAGAGGAGGAGCAGGAGTGCCATCAGATGCATGCCGAGGAGATGGCTGCCGAGTTAATGGATGTCTCCAACACACTGCACTTAGTCGTAAATAGGATAGATGATCTTAGATTTGGCTAATTAGAGCTGGACATTAGGTTCTTAGCCAAGTATGGTCCGCAATATAGATATTTAGCATGCCCATGATGCTTTTGGTGGCTGGCTGTAGATTCCACAAATAATTAAGTAACCCCCTTTTGTTTACTAGTACTCCCCATCTCATAGTACTACCACGTTTAATTACACTAGGTTAATTAATATGGGAGTAGTTGACAGTTTGCTTACAGCCTGTCTGGAGTTTGTGGTTACTACTAATTGATCTGGTTTATGTGTTACTTCTATCTCTATCTATGTACGAGTATCGCTACATTTTCTGCACATTTGTGCACCTCCCGCATCGCACACCTTCTTTAAGAAGTGTCCACCTTTCCATCGCATCAGTGCAATCTCTGGTGAGTCTGCAATGATCCGGATAGTTGTTTAGGTGATTGCTATTTGAAATAGTAGATCTATATGCCACATTAGGAAGCTGGGATCACCATGGATGTAGCCATGGAATTAGTTATAAGGTCCACTGAAAATAGGTAAGTATATCCTGCCAAGAAGAGTCTTATGAGGATGGGAAGCTTGCCCCTGGCTTTATTTCACAAAACGTTCCTGTACTGAACAATGCAGATGTAATTTGCTGCATATCGTTCATAAACAGATTGTTGTTTGCTGGTGTCCTGCATTGCTGAGTTCTTTAAATTTTATTTTTCATTAAAGGGAAACACACCCAATCCTTGGCATCAGATTAATGCACGTATCCTTCTTTGCATTGCGAAGTTGATGTGTTCTTTCCTAAAATTTACTGGTTATGTTGCATTTCATTTAGCATCATGCGCATGTCCCACCCATGGAGGAGGCCTTATCGAGTGACAAGTGTTTTTATGTACCCAACTGCTTTGCTGGAATTTCAGTAACCTATGCTTTGTCCTTGAAATTTTTTTTTCCGATAAAGAGCGCTTTATTACTTAAAATGTTCCCTAAAATATAATGATCATTTTTGTTGCATCCTGATTTGCAGAAACGAAGTCATTCTGATCTGTTGCCACTTATTAAGGCCAGGACTGCTCATGTGCCAGCTAAGAAGGCAAACCCTGAAGTACGACCCTTTTCATGTCAGTTCTGTTTCCCATGTTTGGGAAATATGCCGCTATGGTTCTTTTCCATTTGCGATACCACTATGAAGCTTGCACGATGTGTGCAGCTGAATTTGAATTTATATTTGTGAAACGAGAATTTGGTTTATTTTTGTTGAAATGAGAATTTGGTTTAATTTTGGATTTTTTATCTGCAGTTTCCACCTTACTCATATTGCTCATGGCGTAATGGTGCTGGTCACTACAAGGATTTTACAATTGCCCGTCTCCAAGAGAAATACAAATCTCATAGACACATGATTTTGTGCCTTCAAGAGAAAGTGAAACACCAGGACAAACAGATTAGGCGCCCGAAGGAAGAAGTGTCCATATCCACTAAGCGGATAGCTGATTTGACTACATGATGGAATACATCAATTTTAGTTGCTCATGATGTTGTTGTTGATTTTCAAAAGTTTGTGGCTCGCAACTTAGTTCCTGAGTTGCCTGATGTGGATGGCGACGAGCTGATTGGCTAGGTGTACGACCGGATCTTGGAAAAGGTGGGAATGCGAGCTGACAATCTTTTCAATTCGGCTCTAGAAGCATATGAGACCCTGACAAAAATTCGAGATTCTCCATGCCCATATAGTCTTGATCCTGCAAAAGATGAGGAAATCTGTAAACCATATTGACCGCTCTACTTTCATTTTTAAGGGTTTGAATCTCTTGTGAGGATGACTGTTTGTTAAGTCAGGTACTATAACTGGTTTTTTGCTCTGCTGGTGTGTGGTGTCCATGAATCTATATATTTGATGTACTATTATGACATATATATTCGACCTGGCTTTATGTGACTATATTTGGCAACAACAGTCATCTTATTCGAACTTGCGGTGGTTTTTTATCTTTCAATTTTTTTTCCTTCTAAGATCTGTTAATGATGCTGTTAATGCCAGTTGCGAGTGATTTGTTAGCATGTTTCTAGTAGTAAACCAAAACTTGTAGTTGCAAATTTTGAAATTTTAGGTCAATGTTTGAACTCTAGATCTTCATGGCATAGAAAGGGAAGGCTTCTACCAGCTGGAATATTTTACTCAGCAATTCATTGAATCACACGAATAAGTCCATAAACTTGATGTTTGTACGCGGGAAACTGAGAAACGCAAGTGCACAAACTTGTATAAGTCGTGTGGTTGCTACTATTAATACAACGGGGGTTTCCCCTAAAAACGCGGGGTTCGCAAAAAAATATAGTGGGGCGAAAGTTAGTTTCGAGTTCGAGGAAGGTCGGTCGTGTGCCCCACGACCCCATCGTCATCTTCTCCGCCTGGCCGCCCTCCCTCGACCGGACCATCCCCACCGCTCCACCATTGAACACCACTACACCGCCGTTCGCATGTATGTACGCCCCCAACCTCCAGCCATTACGGGCTTTCTGAAGGATAGAATGCATTTATTTTTGGGCATTGCGAGCTAAATAAGATGGTGGCATTTACAGGAAATGGAATTGGCATTGGTGGATGCATTTGCTACACCGGCGGATGCTTGTAAAGAGAAGTGGATGCTGAAGCAGCACCAGAGGATACATGTGAAGCGAACGCGGAGGCCAATGCTTGTACCACATCGGAGTCTTGGGCAGTGTTGATTGATGCTTGGAAAGCGGTGGAGGCGTTGTCGAAATCCTCGTCGGCTGCTGCTGGAACAAATTCAGCTATGTTGGCTTCCGCTGCCAAAGAGACGGCTGCGTGGGATTCTAGGAATGCGTTAGCTCGTGGTCGTGCTTCTTCAGCGTCAACGGTTGTGGCTCTTCATCCATCGACGGCGCCTGCTCCATCTGCTCAGAACTCATTGACCCCATTGTAAGTTCTGCATTGGATTTTGTCTCCCTGACTTCCTCCCTCTTTTGTGTATTCTACTCTGGGGTTTTTCTGGACACAATGGGTATTAGTTTAAACTAGTAGTACTGGGAACATAAAAATCTATTTAATCACAAACTAGTGATCCAAACGGGGTGAAACTTTCACAGGATTCAAACCTAGGCACCGATGATTTACTGATTTTTTGTCAATTTTTTTGAATAATTTTGCTTTTTAGTTCAAAATCTGAGCTACTATCATACGTTTGATCTAAGATGGATCCTGGGGCAAGTCACCGTGAGACTTGGGTTCACCAAGTCACTGAAGCTGTGTCCATTTTTTCTCCCCTTCATTATGATAAAACCAAAAAATTCAGGTGGGGGCCTTTCTGTCCTCCTCGGTGACCTAAACAAAGTTCTTCATTCCCTTTGCCTAGTTCCGACATGCTGAAGCATTTTGCGGTGCTTTCGTACTACTCTGGTTGATTCCATGTGTTGTTTAGGTTATTTTGTTGATAGACTCTGCCTTTTAGGTAGTTTTTCAGATGCGTGCAGTTTAGGAAATTTTGATGATAAATTTTCCTGTCAAATTGTATGATGCATTGTGGTGTTTACTTATTCTTTTTTAGGGTTGTGCATTGTGCATTGTGTTGTTGACTTAATTCTGATGATGCACTTGTGCTATTTGCATCATCCTACCAGCTTCGGTGGAAGAACATATGCAACAATCAATGACTTGCCAGGCGATGTATTTGGCCAGATTCTTGTCAGGCTTCCTTCGCACCCATCCTGCATACTAAGGGCATCAGTCACCCAAAAATGTTGGACGGACTTCATGGGAAGCAACAATTTCAAAAGGCTAACCATGTCACACAATAGAGGAAGGTCGTTACTTGGGTTCTTCACCAACAGCTCTGAGGACGCTCGATTCTTAACATATCATAATCTTGACCAATCCATCTTCCAGAAGCTGAATAGGCTAGTGGAAGTACATAAAGCTTACAAACCATATGTACTCAGATGTCGCAATGGTAGGGTGCTACTTCATTATCCGCAAGGGTCTAACATGATAAAGGCCTGGGATCCAATCATTGGAAGTGAAACAGTGATACCAGAACCACCAATTTGGCGGAGACGTGAGTATGATAGCGGCACAATTTTCTGTTCGAGAAATCATGGGCAGTTGTCTTCACACTGTTGCAGCAATTTCTAGGTTGTTTGGATAGTAACCAATGGTGACCAAGCACTGGTTTAGAGGTACTCATCAGAGTTAGGAAAATGGGAGGACTAGATTGAACCTGCTGAGATGTTGGCTAAGATTAATTGCAGGCTGTCGTCAGATTGAGGACAAGTACGCCATGAGGGGGTCCTCGAGGCGTGTGAAAGAGAGGGGTGTGAGACGTACGGTATTCCGGGACGGTGAGCACACAAGTTTACCCAGGTTCGAATCCGCCGGCTTTGGACGGATCCTACTCCTACTAGCAATCCAGTAATACGGCAGAGCTGGAATATGGGTTACAAGGGTATCGCCTGTGCGAGTTGAGATTGTAGACTAATGTATTGTGCCCTAAGGGCTCTCCCTAGGAGCTTATATAGATATCCGGCCTAAGGTTTACAGGAGAGATCAATCCGGCTACGACTAAGAGTTGGTTACATAGTACATCTTGAACTACAAGTAACATTATGGGCCTAAGTCGGTAAGTCTTCTGGGCCTTCCCGTAGCCGGATTGGACTCCGTCTTCTCTCCTGACTGGGCCGCCCGTGAAGCAAAGCTCTAACCCGAAGTGGGCCACCCTGGTCAGTGAGGAACTATGAGGATACCCAGAAAGTATATCCCCAACAGCAGCCCCCGGAGGCCTCCAAGATCCAAAGTCGGATTTTATCATCGTCTAGCATGATCTTTGGCTTGCGGAATCTTGAAGGGCTCCTGAAACTTCACAATAAAAAATAAGATCCGGGTCTTAAAAATAAGTCAGACCTATCAATTAGTTACTCGGATTTTCCAGCTTGATTTTAAACTAAACCGGAACTTGGTTTCTACACCACCTGACACAAGCATGGTCAAGTCACGTCATCTGATAGGCGTGCCGTCAGCACGACTGTTGGTGGGTCCGCTGTTCGCGGAACCGAGGCGCCGTTTCAATGCGAGCGTGGAGATCGAGGAGACACAATCATCGCGTGGGTCCTTCCCAGTTGTTTCCACGACGCGTAGCGGTTACACTGTAGCATTTGCACGAATCTTGGCGCAGTTAGGTGGATATAAGGGGTTTGGATTTCTCCTTCTCCTTTCCACCAGTCTTTGCCATTTCCTTTCCTCCCAACCTCCTGTGCGCTCAGAGCTCTCTCATCGTTCCCCCCAGAGAAACTCCTAGCGCCGCCACTTTCAGGTCATCTCACCGGAGAAATGGCTTCATCGTCTTCTTCCTCCGGTTTGGCGACAGCAGCGGCGACGAAAGCAACAGCGGAGAAGGAAAGCTTCCGGGGAATCTGGATCCCCTGCGCCCTTGACGAGGATGACCTCAAGAACGTGGAGAAGGAGGGGCTTCTCGCCGCCGGCGACTGGCGGAGCGGCTCCGGCGAAATCATCCCCAACCCGCACGACGGCGAGCGGGTCCACTTCGGCACCCATCTCAACCAAGGTCTGTCTTTTCGTCCCTCAGAGTTCTTCTCCGAGGTGATAGATCATTACGGAGTTCAACACCACAATCTTCCTCCCAACTCACTTCTAGAAATGAGTGTGTATGCGTCGCTTTGCGAGGGCTTTCTCGGCATTAGGCCGAGTTTGCTTCTCTTCCGGTACTATTTTCATGTCCGGAGAAATTCCATCACTGCCGGTGTTCCTTACATCACTGGCACCATTAGCTTTTCTCTTAGGCGAGACCGGGCCTATCCCAAAATCGCTGCCAGTGACTCGGTCAAACAATGGCCAGCCACTTTCTTCTATCATAGGGATATTCCGGCTCCCGGCAAAGCTACGGCTTTGCCGGCTTTTGTCGACGGAGCCGCCACGGCCCAGCCTTCCTGGGACGAGGCTACTCCGGCTCTCACCGACGATGTGATCCTCGCTAAGAGGCGGATCGAATATCTGATCAAGCACATGGGTCTGAAGGGATCTGACTTGGTCCACTGCTGGGTCTCACATCGGATCCAGCCACTTCAGTACCACGGGGATAGACTGATGCACTCCATCACGTCTTCCAAAAAAGACTCTCTCCGCATCAGCCCCAAATCCTACACCACTCAAGGTTACATCAGTCAAATCAAGTGGCTGATCAAGGAGCGGATCGAGAGGAGGATTCCGGAGATTTCTCTGGATATGTACACAGCGGAAAACCCTGTGGTGCCGGTAAGCTTCCATCAATACACCTTTTATGTGTTTCAATCTTTTAAGTTATATACTGCAATGCTGATATGCTTTCCTGTTTTCAGCTTGCTGACCTCCCCGAGTCGGAGCTTGCTCCACTCAAAGGATACCCTCCTGAATTTTCTCAGGAGACTGAAGTGGTCCCATTGCTGGACCTTGCTCTCAAGAAGCGCAAAGCTCCGACAGTGGCTGTTGGCACAAAGGAAGTGCCTGTTGTGAAGAGGTAACTTTCATTCACAATTTCCGCCTTTGTACCTTTCTCGAATTTCTTTCTGAGATGTAATGTTTCTGACTTTGCCCCATTTACCAGAGCAAAGCCGATCGTCAAGGGCAAGGGGGAAGGAATTCCTTCAAAGCCCCTTCGACAGACGAAGCTTACCATAGCTTCTCCTGCCGTGGCTCCTCAAACTCCTGCCCCTCAACCTTCTGCAACTCCAGCAATAATTCCTTCTCTGGTGGTTGTAGAAGATCCGGCTCCTCCAATAGAGCCTGTGATCCTTGGATCACAAACTGACGTCACCGTGGATGCGTCAGCTCAAGATAAGGGTGAACCCTCTTCGGGTAATGATCCCTCGGCTGAAATCTTCGCCGACAACCTCATCAGCAATCCGGGACTTGCCAAGTTTGGCATGTCCCGGAAATCTGCAGAGGAGATCCAGCGGCTGGCTAGGCAAGTCCTGGACAAAAGCCATCTATCCCTTGAGGAGGAAGCGCAAGAAGCAGAGGACGTCAAGTTCTCCGATCTTCTCGCTCAAGTCTTCCTTCACGACGAGATGATTAGGGCTGGTGAGCTTCCAACAGCCCTAGTGATCCCTCTTACTCTTGCCGAGAAGGTGGCAGTTGAAGTGAACGTGGGTTTAGACAAACTCACCCGCGAGCAATATGTAAGTCGGAATTCCAACTCTTGTTTTTTACATTATGTTATATCATATCCTCTAGCCCCCAAGCATGAAGTAGGATATAGAATCTGGGTTTATGCTTTCATTAGGATTCCAAAGAACGAACAAGTGTAGCCCCCAAGGCTCGTCCTGATATTTAGCAAAAAATATTAGCCCGAGTCTTAAGTAGCTTTCTGACTTTGGGTATTCTGACTTACAGAAAGTATGTTCCTATAACCAGGAATTACTGACCAATGTCTGCAATAAGCGGAGAGAGATCAAGGCTCTCCGGCTTAAAAATGCCGAACTCAAAGTAGCCAAGGATGAAGCCGAAGGTAAACATTCCGAGATTCAAACCTTGTCTTTTACTTTTTGAGTGCCGAACTTTTTCTGAACTATTGTTCTTTTTTGACTTACAGCGCTGGTAAAACAATCCATCGCTATGATTGAAGAGGACGAGAACCTCAAAACCCTGGCGCTGGAGAACAAGGGACTTCGCCAAGAGCTGGAGAAGCTCAAGGCAGATCATGAAACGAGCATAGATCAAGTCCTAGAATCCTCCTCCATGGCCACTGAAGAGCGTGATCGCAAGGTTGCTGCTCAAGATAAAGTTATCTCGGACCTCCAGAATGAGCTTGGCAGAGAGAAGGACATCTGCCAGGCGCTCCGGGCTGAACTCCAGAGTCTCCGGGAGGAGAAGACCAAGATTGACGACGTCATTCTCGGTACGTTCCATCTTTCTGATATATCTTTTTCTTCGACTTTTATCAATGTCAGATTCTTCTTAACTTGTTTTGTGTATAGGTCCTTTGAACTTGACGGACTCTTCCTCCTCCGAGCCCCGCACCCACCGCCTTACCCAAGTCGGTGATCTTCTTCATGACTTCCGCCAGTCCCTTGAGGACATTGGCGAGTCTCTCAGGATTCCGGACATGCCAAGCATGTCGGATTTTCAGGTGCGGGACAAGGCCAAGGAGATGCCGCAACTTGTTCGGGACTGGAACATGTCCTACGCGCAGACTGCCGCGCAGAACGCTCTCACCTGGTCATGAGCCACCATGGAAACATGGAGATATGGCAAGTGACCAGAGGGTACTGCAAGGTAGACGAAGACGGCCAGGAGCAAGACCTTCAAGCCATCATGCACTCCTGCGCCGGATATGGGTGCCACGTAGCTGATCTGACCAGCTACGAGATCCCCTTCTTCACCCGCGTAGCTACTCCACCACCTCCTCCAGAAGAAGCCGAAGAAGTTTTCGACGATGAACGGACCACCTAAGATCCGGACATCTCGGAACGATATCAAGGCGGAGTAACCAGCGAGCCGGCAGCTGCTTCATCTCCTCTTGCATCATAGACCACAAATTTATGTATTATTCTGTGAAAGAACATGATGCGTTTGTAAATATTAAGTACTATTGATTTTGCTAGTGCTAAGTTTTTTATCTATTCAGCACTTTTGTCTTAGATTTTTTTGTGTGCCTGAAATGTTTACATAAGCACTTGAAATTTTCCGTCTCTACTTATCGTTTATCTGGCTTTCCGCCTCGTCGCTTTCGTGAGCCGGCTAAACCTTCAGCCGGAAACTTTGCCGAGTAACAGAGCTCAACTGCTAAACCAGTTTAAACTTGGAAACAAAGCCGGCTTCCAGTACCAACAATTCAGTACTCGGAAAATACCCGCATCTAGCAATCAGACAAATAACCCAAGTAAAGACTAGAATTTTTAGAGTTATACTCGAAGGTAGCAGTTTTAGAATCGGAAATCTAAACCAGAACGAACATGAGCAAAAAGTACTTTCAAGCATTCTAGAATTTTCGACTATAACATGATCATTTGGAAATAAGATGGTAAAAATTTCTCAGAAAAAACTTGAGGCAACCAAGACTTTTATTTCTCAAAGAACATATACATATATATGATTTACAAAGAAGGATAAACTAAGAATAAAAGGAACGTAGCTGAGCAATATTCCACGGTCTGTCTAACTCATCCGGATTTGTACTGCCTCTAGCTCTCTTTATCTTCTTAGTAACAGGTCTTTCTTTGACTGGCCTCATGTCAGTTAAGTAGTACGATCCATTGTGCAATACTCGACTAACTAAAAAGGGCCCTTCCCATACTGGGGAAAGTTTGTGATTTCTTTGTTGCATGAGCCGGAGAACGAAATCACCTTTATTGAAAGATCTGTTTCGGACTCTCTGGCTATGATACTTGCGTAACTTCTGCTGATAGGCTGTAGATCTCATTTCAGCAACGACGCGAACTTCTTCGACTAAGTCGAGATCATTTTGTCAAGAAATCTTGGCATCCTCTTCAATATACGCGGCCACTCTAGGAGAAGTATGAATTAAGTCACTAGGAAGAACAGCTTCTGCGCCATAGAGCAAGAAGAAAGGTGTGTATCCTGTTGACCTGTTCGGAGTTGTTCGTAAACTCCAAATTACAGAGGGTAATTCCTCTGCCCAAGCCCCCGCAGCACGTCGTAGTGGTGCTTCGAGTCTTGGCTTCAGGCCTTGTAAGATTAAACCATTAGCTCTTTCGACTCGTCCGTTAGCCTATGGATGTGCGACTGACGCAATGTCAAGCCAGATATTTTGCTCGTCACAGAATTCAGCCAATTCTCCCATAGAGAAGTTACTCCCGTTGTCCGTGATAATGCTATGCGGATAACCATACCGGATTATAACATCCTCGACAAATCTTTTGGCTGTTGCTCCATCACAACTAGTGACAGGTTTAGCCTCGATCCATGTGGTGAATTTATCCACCATCACTAAGAGGTGAGTAAATCCACTTGGAGCTCGTTTAAATGGTCCTACCATATCAAGCCCCCAGACCGCAAAGGGCCATGTTATAGGGATTGTTCGCAGCTGATCAGCCGGAACATGAGCTTGCTTGGCGTACTTTTGGCAGCCTTTGCATGTCTTGACTAATCGTTCGGAATCTGCCTGAGCTGTAAGCCAGAAAAGACCATGTCGCAAAGCTTTTGCCACTAAAGATTTGGCTGCAGCGTGGTGACCACACTCGCCTTCGTGGATTTCCCTTAAGATTTCCACTCCTTCTTCCGGAGATACACTGCGCTGAAAACCCCCAGAAACACCCCGTTTATGGAGCTCACCTTTAACAATAGTATAGGCTTTTGCTCGTCGGATAATCTGTCGGCTCAGCACCTCGTCTTCGGGTAATTTGCCATCTACCAAATAATTGAGGTAGGGTTGAGTCTAGCTAGGAATTACAGCCAGAACTGCTATCAAAGGTGAGTCGGATTTGGTCGGATATTCCTCGTCTACTCCCTTTATTGAGGGAACTTTGAGGTGCTCTAAAAAAGCGCCATCCGGGACCTCTTTCCACGCAGAGCCTATACAGGATAGTGCATCTGCTTCCTCATTTTCTGCTCGAGGGATGTGTTGAACTTCAAACCCTTCGAACGATTTAGATAGATCATCCACGACAGCTTTATATGCTGCCATGTGCTTATTTGCATTACAAATATTCGACACTTGTTGAGCAACAAGATCCGAATCTCCGTAACACATCAAACATCGGATGCCAATATCCTTAGCAATCCGGATTCCATGCAGCAGTGCTTCATACTCGGCAATGTTGTTTGTCGCTGTGAAGTGGATCTGCAACACGTATAAAAGTTTATCTCCTTGGGGTGATTTGAGCACCACGCCAGCCCCCGAGCCCCCTCGAGCCTTAGACCCATCGAAAAAGAGGGTCCAATATTCCGACTCAGGGAGGACCATGTTCTCCTTGGTCTCTGTCCAATCAGCGACAAAGTCAGCAAGGATCTGGGATTTGATTGTTGTCCGAGGTTTATACTCAATGTCGAAAGCTGAGAGCTCTATTCCCCATTTGGCGACGCGTCCAATGGCGTCGCTATTGTTGATTATATCTCTCATGGGAGCTTTGCTCACCACGGTAATTGGATGCTCCTGAAAATAATGTCGTAGCTTACGAGATGCTAGAAAAACACCGTAAGCCAACTTTTGGTAATGCGGATACCGCTGTTTGGACTCTGTCAAGACCTCGCTAACAAAATACGTCGGATGCTGCACCAGGTGTTCCTGATTTTCCTCTGGTCTCTCCACCACCATGACGATACTGACAACTTATTTGTTGCAGCAATGTAAAGCAACATCGGTTCCTGAGGTTCCGACGCTGCAAGGATAGGAGCCGATGAGAGTACTCTTTTCAGATCTTGTAGTGCAGATTCAGCTTCGTCAGTCCAGACAAAATCCTTGGTCTTCTTCAGGAGTTTGTATAATGGTGCGGCTTTTTCACCAAGCCGGCTTACAAATCGACTGACCGCAGCAATGCAACCAGTTAATCTTTGTACGTCCTTCAGGCGAGTTGGCCTGGAAATGTTGAGTATAGCCTTAATTTTGTCTAGGTTCACCTCTATGCCTCTTTGAGACACGATGAAACCTAACAACTTTTCGGCTGGTATTCCAAAGAAGCATTTCTTCGGGTTAAGCATGATATTGTATTTTCGTAGACTGGCGAACAACTCCTCCAAGTCGGAAATCAATGTTTCCTTCCTTTTGGACATGACCGCGATATCATACACGTATGCATGTACATTGCGTCCGAGTTGGTCATGGAGGCAACGCTGCATCATGCGCTGGTACGTAGCTCCTGCGTTCTTCAGCCCAAAGGGCATCGTAACAAAACAGAAGGTTCTGAAGGGGGTTATGAATGAAGTTTTGACTTTGTCAGATTCCTTCATCCGGATTTGGTGATAATCGGAATATGCGTCGAGAAAACAGAGGAGTTTCGAGCCTGCCGTAGAATCGATAACTTGATCAATTCTAGGCAGAGCGAACGGATCTTTTGGACAAGCCTTGTTCAAGGCAGTATAATCAACACACATCCTTAAATCAGTGGTGTCCTTTTTAGGGACCATTACAGGGTTGGCCGACCAATCAGTATGGATGACCTCTTCTATGAATCCGGCTAACTCGAGCCGCGCTAGTTCCTTAGCTATTGCCTTACGCTTTTCATCACCAAACCGTCGTATGGACTGTTTGACGGGTTTAGCGTTCGGGTTTACATTTAGAGAGTGCTCGGCAAGTTCCCTAGGTACTCCGGTCATGTCAGATGGCTGCCATGCGAAGATATCTTGATTTGCTTGGAGGAACTTGACGAGCGCGCTTTCCTATGTGCCACTTAGGCCTACGCCTATCTGGGTCACCTTGGAGGGGTCATCAGCCTTCAACGGCGTCTGCTTCGTCTCTTCTGATGCCTTGAACTCCGGATTTGGCTTTGTGACCTCCTTCTTCATTACGGGCATCTTGGACAAATGTATGCTCTTCTTGATCTCCTGGTATTCCTGGGCGTGCAGCACGGCTTCGGCAAAGGCGGCATTTCCATCCTCGCACTCTCGCACCTTCTTGGGGTCCCCCCTGATGGTGATCACGCCGCTGGGACCTGGAATTTTCATCATATTGTAACTGTAACACGGACGAGCCAGAAAAGCCCAGTAAGCCGGATGTCCGAATATAGCGTGGTATGCGCTCTTGAACGGGACTACTTCGAAGGAAAGTGCCTCCGTCCGGTAATTCTTTGGACTGCCAATAGTAACATCCAAAGTGATCTCTCCTAGGGAGTTAGCTTGTCTTCCTGGGACAACTCCATGAAAGATCATAGAGCTATGGTTCAGCTGTGTTTCCGAGATCTTCATCCAGCGTAGCGTTTTGACATAGAGAATATTGATGCTGCTACCACCGTCCATGAGGGTCTTGGAGAAACCATAACCGTCAATAAGTGGATTGACGATTAAGGCGTATTTTCCTCGCCTGTGTAGCTTAGGTGGATGGTCAGCGTGGTCAAATGTGATTGCCACCTCCGACCAGTCCAGATATTGAGGGACAGCCGGAACTGTTGCATTGAGCTCGTGGAGAACTGCTTTCTTGACCTTTGCTGGTTGAGATCCGAGGAAGGTGACGTAAGTGTCCTTCTTGGTGGGAAAAGTTTTCTTCCCTTCCGGCTTGGGATTTGAAGCATCAGCTTCCTCCATGTTGGAATCTTCCTTGGTCTCCTTGTCTTTTTTGGGATTTTTCTTTCCCTTCTTCCGCTTAGCTTTGTAGCCCGCGGTATCATCTCTCTTGATGTCGTCATTAAAACGACATTCAGCGTTGGTGTGGGACGAGCCCCCATTGGTGTCTAAGTGATGCACACATGGGTTATTGGCAATGTCGGCCCAAGTGTAGGTTTTGCCTGGTTGTTGCTCTCCTCTATCTTGGACCCTTGATGTCCCACGGCCACGCCCGCAGGCTCTGCCATGTCCTCCTCGTCCTCCAGACCCAGAAACAGTAGTGACCACTGTTGTCTCCGTGTTGGGTTTTTCTTCCGAGGCGTTTTTGTGCTTCTGAGCTTGTTGCTTTGTCTTTGCTGAATGAGGTACAGCCAGGACGTTGAGTAATCCTTCTGCGTCGTCGTCAGCATCTGCATACTTGCTCGCTGTTTCTATCATTTCTCCCAAATCAGTGACCTTGTCACACTTCAAGCGATGACGGAGTAGACCAATTGGGAGTCCTGCGATGAAAGCTTCGATCGCAGTTTGATTGTTTACTCCCTCACAGGAGTTCTTGGTGTCGATCCATCGTCCGAGGTAATCCCGGCAAGTTTCTCCGGCTTTCTAGGTGCAACGTTGTAGGTCTCCGACCGAACAGGGCCTCCGATATGTGCCTTCGAAATTCCGAAAGAACGCACTTTGCAAGTCATACCAGTTGTGGATGGTGTTTGCCAGAAGTTCATTGAGCCATGATCGTGTCATCTTCCGCAACATAAGTGGGAGATATCGGGTTGCGACCAGGCTGTTTCCACCTTTAGCGATGCAGTAAGCTTGGAAGAAGTCCTGTAACCAGGTGTCTGGCCGAGCAATGCCGTCGTAGGCTTGGATATGTCTTGAGATAGCAAATCCTTCCGGGAATTTTGTAGCTCTGATGCGTGGTCTGAAGCACTTTGGGCCCACGTACACGTCATCGTTTTCGTAGCGCCGAGCCTCTATGTTGGAGTTAATCCTGTGCCTTGCGTCGTTTGGGGATAGAGATCGTCCCGAATGTCGGCTGTGGCTATGGTGCCTTGGAGCCGGACTTCGGCTTCTGCCACCGCCTCCTCCGCCATGTCGTCCTTGCCCTCCTTGGGGGCCGTTGTGATAACTGCCTAGTGGAGGGGGTGGGGCAGCTAAATTGTTTCCGGCTGATCGCCGGTCTCCGTCCCGAGCGTCATTATTCCGGTTCCGGGGAGGTTCTTGACTATGATGAGCCCCCTGCCGGCTTGTTCCAGCGTGGTTTTCTTCATTCCTTCGTCCGTCGTTCCCACCATGGTGAGGCTCAGCCGGACGGCTCTCATATCTAGGAGGTGGCATTCTCTGACGATCCTCCTCCCGACATTTCTCCTTATCTTCTCCCTTTCGATCGTTGTACTCTCGTCGGGGAGAATTCCTCGGATTCAGTGCAGCGATCACGTCTTTCTAAGCCGCTGGAGCAACATTGCTCCAGTTATGTGTAGCTCTGCGATGCTGTCCCGATGATCCGGTTCTTGAATAATTGTCTTCCCTGCGTTCGGGGTTATGATGCTGCGCCCAAACGTAATGGGATCTTACGTCAGCCCATGCCGCATCTGTGCGACATTGGTCAGAATCCGAGACCAGTTTTTGACTTCCGGACAGGGCGACCTTTTGCTGCTCCAGTCCCTTGTTGAGTAGCTTGATACCCAAACGGATGTCCTCTAGTCCTGGATTAACCGATAGTATTTCTCGGGCTGCCACGGTATTCTGTACTGGGGTTAGGTATACCCAATCTCCGTTGCTGTCTTTTTTGTGGCTTCCCCATCTAGTCCCCGAAAAGGATGGCACGGACACGCGGGAATTGGTCATCATTGATGTGACGCTTCCGTGTCTTCTGATGCAACCGAGACATATATTCCTTGGTTGACATGCGTTTCTTCTCCACCTCGATGTTTTTGGCTTCATCGAGGAGTGGTTGACGACGCGCTTCTAGGGCCTGGGCCCTTTCGTCCAGCTCATCTGCAGTAAGTTCTGCAGCTGTAGGGATAGGTGTGGTTAATGTGGCATCGATGAGTTTACATGCACCTTCAGTGATCACGTGTCCATCCACCGATGCTTCTTTTTTCGGCTCTTCTGGGATAAGCACTCCATCCGAGTCTTCTTCATATTCCTCGGCGATTACCTCCTCTATGAGAGGGTCTTTTGCCGGGGTCTTGTTCTTCTTGTTCTTCTTCTTTGCCTTCTTGGCGGTACCGGTAGCGAAGACGGCTTTGGGTCCGTTTCCTGGAGTCAAGCTCTGATTGGTACTTTCGGACATCTGGACCTCGGGATTGTCTTCGACGTCCATGTCATCCTACGCTTTGGGAGAGTGTTCCCCGGATCCTTCATCCATGGCTTCTCCTTCCTCTGCAGCTTTGGAGTTATACTCCTCTTCATATTCCGCGGAGAACTTTCGAAAATCTGCCGACGTCATAGATTCATCCGAGGATGCGGGAACATCGGCGTTTGTTCCAATTGCATCCAGCACCGAATCGGTGTTTTCTCCAGCATCGGCAGAGCCGGATCCAGATCCAACATATCCGACGAAGTGCGACGCGTGCTTCCTGAGGTACCTGCGGCTTTCGCGATCAACCATGTCGAAACTTTTAATGGTTTCGAGGATTGCATCTGCGCTAGCGCCTTGCAGTATCATGCGTCTTAGTGTGTACCTGAGGAAAGCCTATCTATCCCGGCATCGTCAGAGCCGGAATCAGTGTCGTTGATATGCTCCTCCTGGATTTCGACTTCCACGGGTGGGTCGATCTGGGATCCGGCTTCTCCAGGGAGATCCACTCCAGATTCGACTTGGACCGTGAGGTCTTCTTCAGGCTCAGATTTCTCCACTATCTCCACAACTGGTGCGGGCTAGGTGGGATTAGGGTTTTCTGAGATCCGGAACTCTGCCGCCTCCGCGGACAAAGGGGACCAAGAAGATTCTTCTGCCTCTATTATCACTGCTGGGGTGGGTTGGGCAGGTTCAGCGAAACCGATGTAAACATCGATCTCGCCAAAAGACATGTTTGTTTAGGAAGTCACGGCCTCCCTAGCCGGATTCCAAGTCTCGTCGAGAACGATGAGAGGGACGTCGCTGGCGTAGAGGATGCGACCGACGGCGATGGTCTCGCCGATTCCGATTCTTGTAGATTCCGCTCGGAACGCAGATCCGTAGCTCACTGGCCCCACGGTAGGTGCCAACTGTCGTCGGATTGAGGACAAGTATTCCATGGGGGTCCTCGAGGCGTGCGGAAGAGAGGGGTGTGAGACGTACGGTATTCTGGGACGGTGAGCACACAAGTTTACCCAGGTTCGATTCCGCCGGCTTTGGACGGATCCTACTCCTGCTAGCAATCCAGTAATACGGCAGAGCCAGAATATGGGTTACAAGGGTATCGCCTGTGCGAGTTGAGATTGTAGACTATTGTATTGTGCCCTAAAGGCTCTCCCTAGGACGGCTTATATAGATATCCAACCTAGGGTTTACAGGAGAGATCAATCCAGCTACGACTAAGAGTTGGTTACAGAGTACATCTTGAACTACAAGTAACATTATGGGCCTAAGTCGGTAAGTCTTCTGGGCCTTCCCGTAGCCAGATTGGACTCCGTCTTCTCTCCTGACTGGGCCGCCCGTGAAGCAAAGCTCAAACCCGAAGTGGGCCACCCTGGTCAGTGAGGAACTATCAGGATACCCGGAAAGTATATCCCCAACACAGGCCGTCAACTCTCATAGGGGATATTTTGTATTGGCCAATAATGAACTCTAGATATATAATTTCCTTTGACAACGTGACAACAAAACTGTGTTATATTGAGTGGCCCCATGAGACACGTGATATTCCAGATGCAATTTTGTCATCGCTAAGGGGCATAATGGAGATGTTGCCCTTGTGGTTATAAAATACTTCACTCTAAACATGTGGTCCAGTGCAAGATCATCAATAGGCAAATGGGAAGCTTGGGTGCCTCATATAAAGGTTGAGTTGGATACTCTCCTTGGCCTTGAGAAATCATGGGCATATGGTGGGAAAGATGTAGTAAGGTTACTCTGCGCATTTGAGGATAGAGAAATGGTGGTTATATGGGTGAAGGAGGGAGTATTCGAATTTGATCTCAAGAGCATGAAGTCTAAGAAGTTCAGATCTCATAAACGTTGGTGTACTTTACATCCCTACATTATGACACCTGGTTAGTGTAGTCATTTCATGTGCAACCCTTGCATTTTTATACACCTATGATTTTGCTAATCATTTTGTTCATTTCGTTCAGCAACCGACGTGATTCGGAGTGCTAAATCAAAGAAACGGAAAGGAAGTCATGTCAGAAACATAGCTGATTCAGACTGCAACATCAAGGATATGAAAATAACACTCGGATGAACAAGCAAGGCTTGTTTGGACAAGCATGTGTTTGCCCAGGTTGTGTTATTTGGAGCTATAGTCTGATATTTGTTTGTTTTGGTAGCTGATGGAACTGTGGCGGCACCTTTGTTTGTGCTGCGGTCACAGCGGTAGGGGATGGAATATTAGAGTTGTTTGTTCGCTTTGGGGGCCTATGTGTGTATGATAAAACATTGTTTTATATGATGAAATGGTGTTCTCTATATAGGAGTGTATGCATGATGAAATCTTGTTTTATGTGTTCTACATATACTTTAGCCGGTGTTTGTGTTTTGATAGTATGCTGTAGTAGGAGTACTTGTTTCGCAGTAGGCTTTTTATTTGATCTGAATTAGTACTACTATTTAGTTAGTGCTTCCTGTAGAAGAGTCTGTGCCGACACCTAAATAATTAGTAGGCCTTGGTTGCACACCATTTTCACATGCTTGAATCAGAGCTACTTCAAACATTTGTTTGTTGTTATGTTAAACAAACATTCTTGTATCGAAGATCTGCATCTTCATACGCATGGTAGATAATCACTCTCCCTGACTTGGATCCCTAAAATAGAGGGAGAATGGCCTATTTTTTTAATTATTCTTTGCACAATCTCTAAATTCAAAATCATTGTCGACCGCCAAAACCTACCGCCTACCCCGTTTGAATCGGAGGCATCAGTTGATGTGAGTCTCGCCTTAAATTCCTGACCAGATGGCGTTCGACCTACACAACCTTTTTTCTAGTAATAAAAACTTAGCCGACAGCCAAATTCAAAATCGTAATCGAGCCGGAAAATAACCCACCGGCCCCGAAGCATTTCGTACCCCTCTGTTTCAAACATTTTCAGGCAAAATCACCCACCGAGGTAGTACCATTTTTATATTATTACATGGACGCTAGCCAAATTTAAAATCTGAGTCAAGTGGCAAAATTTACCGCCTATGCTGTGTGAATGGAAGGTATCCAAGTTTCTGTGCAAAAAAAAATTTATGGACAGATAGCCTACGGTCTACTACCTTTTTTCTATTAGTAGATTGAGGCTAGCTAAATTCAAAATCTCAATCGAGCGGCAAAATCACCCACCTACCTTGAAGCATTTGCCGCCCCACCGTTTCAAAAACTTTGAGCCAAAATACCCGGGGGACTACCATTTTTCGATTATTATTAGATGGGCGCTAGCCAAATTCACATTCTCAATCGAGCGGCAAAACCACACACTGACCTTGAAGCATTTCGCGACCTTCTGTTTCAAAAACTTTAGAATTCCAAATTCCAAATCTACCCATTGTTCAAACGACAAATGGGCATGCTAAAGTCGGTAGCTCGGGGGCACGATCATAATTATTTTTTCTGCTCACCTCTATGGTACGATTCCCCCAGTTTTCCCACCGGCCCTCCTGAAAATCCCAAGCTCTTATGTCCCCTCCACGACCACCGCGCGCATCAGCTTGAGCTGCAGTCTCGTTTACCGCCGCGCAGCTGCTTCACCGACACTCACCCAGTAGATCTAGGAGTTGCGGTGTCGTTCACCACGCCTATGGCGTCATGGACCGCCCAAGCTCTACTTCCTCGCCACCAAAATCTACCCAACTGTACCGGATTCGCTTCATCAGTGTCCACCGGGCATGATCTAGTTCAAAGAGTTCCATGTCCACCCCTCCAGACCAATTCCACGGCCTTCACCGTTCACTGCACCGGATCTGCCTCAGCGACGCTCTCATCCACCGCGTTCAAGCCGGCATCGACCGCCCAAGATCTGCTTCCCTGACGCCAACAACCACCACAACCGTAGAACCCTCGGTGACCTAGACGTCACTCGCACGGTAACGACGATGCTTAGACGCCTCTCCGACTAAGGTTAAGAAAATCTCCAACCTGTTTTTGTTTTATCAGCGGTATAGCAGGTTCAAGACTGTCGCAGTGAACTACATTTTTGTAATCGTGCTAGTACATACAAGTCACTGGGCACGCTTGTTCTTCGTGCTAGTACGTGCAAGGTCATTAGACATGTTGGTTTGCATTCGCTGCTCTACAAATTTCAAGTCATGCACATGTCTGTTATTTGTCATGCACATATTCTTAGCTACTACATACAACTATAATTTCCTGTTACCGTGTAATTCTTGCAAAATCTATAGTCAGTGGAAAATATTAGTGTGGATTCCCTACTCTACAGTTCCTGAATCTATCTGGTTCATCCTGAGATCACTTCCTGCTATTATTTCCTCCTTGGCGTCGTTCTACTACCCTGTAGTAGTCGTTTAAACTCTTTGTACTAATTCGATTATAATTTTGTTGTTGCCATAATGCCATCTAGTTCTTCAAAAGCTGCATCACTAACTATTTCCTTTTTCTTGCATAGAGCTCAAAATGGAACAATGCACATGTTGGTTTGCATAGCCTATTCTACAGGTTCACAAGGGATGCCATTACTTCCTTATCTGGTGCTGGTTCACCCTGAGCAACGGCATAACTGTCCTCTACTATGTAGTTCACTCGTGGTTTGCATTCCTACTCTAGATTTTCTCTTATGATGCCATTATAATTTCTATTTGGTTGATTTTTAGCTATGACAGTAACTATATGCCATTGTGTAGCTCACCGCAAATGTTGAGTCACCCAACGAATCTATGCATTCCAGGAGATGCCACTGCTTCCATATATATTTGCTGAAATTCTAAGAAACACTTTGTTTGATTGCTCATTTCATTCTAGGAACACTTGTCTAATGCTTGTTTGTCCTGTTCTACAGGTTCACGTGCGACGCCATTATATCTCGCATCTGGTTCTGGGTATGGTTCGTCCTAAGTCATGACATAACTATCCTATACAATATATAGTTCATTCATGGTTTGCATTCCTTCTCTACAGGTTCTCGTATGATGCGGTTATAATTTCTATCTGGTTCATTCTTCGCTATGACAGTAAATGCATGCCATTTTGTGGCTCAGCACAAATTCCGAGTCACCCAACGTCTCTTTCATTTTAGGGTATCGAACTGCTTCCATATATATTTGTTCAAAATGACCTGGCTAGTTTATATCTGCTGAAATTCTAAGCCACACACACATTTTTTAATTACTCGTTTCATGATAGTCACACTTGTTTAATGCGTGCTTGCTTGTCATGTTTTTTTGGTGTGTTGGTCAATAATTGAATCTTTCACCAGTTGTAAACTCTAGTTCATAGCTCCTGTCATATCAATCAAATGAGTAGTTTGTCTTGTTTGATGTATTAACTTGTTATTACTTAGTTTCAGACTGCAATTATTGCTAGCCCCACCAAAGAGGGGGTGGCAAGATCATATCTCCTCCAATGTAGCTGTCACACTCAATGGAAGATGCAGGTGATTGATTGAGAAAGGAAATTAAGGACTCTTCTATCAACTTGATTGTCAACTGAAATGCCGTTTTTTCTTTCCATTGAGTTGATAATATGTAATAATTAAGTAGTTTGCAGCTGATGTAATATCTAGATAACTCGCATAGGCCATGTAGGCATTTAGTTGACACCGTCCACACATTACGGTAGTCGTTACGGTAACTACGACACGCAGGTCGATTAGGGAACAGTACCGTGCTTTGTTATTGGCCTGTCGTATATTCGGCCGAAGGCGAACAGTAAAAAATGCTGGACTATTATACACGTTTTAATTGGCATGGGCTTCAAAAATGCCAAAACTGTAAAAGGCCGTAAACATAATGGGCCGACCCGCATGTGGTGACAGGTCGTAACAGTAACATGCCGTAACAGTAATAGGCCTAACATGTCGTAACAGTAACATTCCGTAATAGTAACAGGCCGTGATAGTAACATGGCGTACCAGGCCGTAACAGTAGCAGGACAGAGCAGAAATAGCCCATTACAGTAACATGCAAGAAACTCCAAAAATCATAGAACAGTAATAGGCCAAAACAGTAGCGGGCCTCAACAGTAAAGAGCCGCAACAGTAAAATGCCAGAACAGTGACGAGCCTGAAAAGTATGGGCCGAGAAATTTCTAGACGAGGGTAGTAACAGGCCGACAAATTTACCAGGCTAGAACAGTAAATGGCCATTTCTGGGCCTAAACAGCTGAAGACCAGAACAGTAAAAGGCCAGAACAGTAACAAGCCAGAATAGTAAAGGACCATCTCAGAAAAGGGTCGTCAGTAGGCGGTCGACGATGGGCTGCGATAACAGTGATGGGCTGACTGCATGCCTTATGTTTACAGGAGTGACTTGGCGCATGCTGCTAATGAGCCGCACAGTGTTGGACCAACATGGGCCTTCTATAGGCCGAAACAAAATTGGGCCCTAAAGTTCGCGGGCCGCTGCTGGCTGCATTTTTGGGCCCACTTCAAATAGTACAGGACAAAATAGTAACGTGCCATTTCTTATTGGACTCCCCTGATGGGCCGGCCCAGTTAGTATTTAACAGGACTTGGCTGGGCCTGGCTTCTGCCATGGTTTCTATGACCGTTAACGGCGGTAACCGTCCGCTAACGGCGGCTGCCACGTGGTAGTTTACATGACGTTAGCAGTCAGTGTGGCTGGCGAACAGATCTATGGGTCGTAGTTTCAAATCATCACGTGATGATCGGGTGTTCTTGACTCTAGGCTTTCATACAACGGGTGTAAGACAGTTTTACACACGCGAGTACTAAGGTTCTTACTTGGCGAGCCTAGCATGTACAGACATGGCCTCGGAACATGGACCGAAAGGTTAAGCATGAGTCATATGGTAGATATGATGCCCATATATATATGCTCGCCTTTGAAGCTACACTGACTCACATGATGACCGGACTTGGTGTAGTGGATTTGGTTCATGTAATCACCAAAACAACTCGAGGAATGTTGGTTTTGAGTGGGAGTTCATTTCTAATTTGGATTAGTCGAACTCAATTTATCATAAACCATTAAATCAAAGTGAATTTGCATAGTTTGTTGTAGTTATTAGCATCTGTTTACTACCTTATGCTTAGTTTTAATTGAGATAATAGAACTATAGTATTCTGGATATTTATTTTATGAACTGGTATCATATTGTTTTGAATGTCAAATTAAAGTTTAGAAGTCCTATTGCAAACTTTAAGCAAACTCTATTTACTGCATGAAGTTTAATAAGTAGTATTTGATAACCCACAAGTATAGGGGGTGTATCGCAGTATTTTCGAGGGAAGTGAAACCCAATTTATTGATTCGACACAAGGGGAACCCAATTTAAGCAAACTCTATTTACTGAGTTGTCAATTCAGCTGCACCTGGAAACAATCTTGCTCACAGCAGTTTATCAGTAGCAACAGTTTTGTAGTAGGAATAGTAAAGTAGCAGTAGTAGTAAAGTAAAGACATCAGTAACAATAGCAGTAAACAGTAGGATTAGAGCGCGGTAGGCATAGGGATGGATGGACAGGCGTTGCATGGACAAGACAATTCACATAGCAATCATAACATAGGGCAATTACAGATAAATAAGATAAAGCATCCAAGTACTAGATAATCCTAGGCATGTGTTCCATATATAGTCATACGTGCTTGCAATGAGAACTTGCACAACATCTTTTGTCGTGCAAGCCCGTTTGCAGCGGGGCCTCAAGGGAACTACTGGCAATTAAGGTGCTCCTTTTAATAGAGCACCGGAGCAAAGCATTAACACTCCGTGAACACATGTGATCCTCACATCAAAGCCATTCCCTCCGGTTATCCCGATTGCTGTCACTTCGGGGCCATTGGTTCCGAACAACAATGTGTGTATACAACTTGCAGGTAAGACCATAAACAATACTATCATAATGAATCAATAACATGTTTAGATCTGAGATCATGGCACTCGGGCCCTAGTGACAAGTATTAAGCATAACAAGTCGCAACAAAGTCATAAAGCACTAATGAAAGATACTAGGCACCATGCCCTAACAATCTGATGCCATTACATGAACAATCTCATCCAATCCCTACCATCCCCAGAGCCTACAACGGGGGATTACTCACTCATAGATGGGGGAAACATGGATGGTCGATAGAGAAGCGATGGTGATGATGATGGCGATGATCTCATCCAATTCCCCGTCCCGACAGGGTACCAGAACGGAGTTTCTGGTGCTGTTTCGTGGAATCTGGTGGTGGCGGCGGAGCGGAATTCCTCCTGGAAAAACGTCGAACCCTCCTGAGTTTTTAGGTCAGAAGGCAACTTATAGGCGAAGAGGGAGGCCGAGGGGGTGCCTAGGCTGGCCACACCACCCCCTGGCACGGCCAGGTGGTGTGGTGGCCCCCTGGCTCCTCTCCGACTCGTATTCTGGCTCCAGATGACTTCCGGTAAAATAGTCACTTTGGCTTTTGTCCCGTCCAATTCCGAGAATATTCATTTTCTGACTTTCTTGGAACCAAAAACAGCAGAAAACAGGCAGCTGGCACTGTGGCTCTTGTTAATAGGTTAGTCCAAGAAATCATATGAAAAGTACTCCAAAGTGTGGACAAAACACAAGAAAGTAGATAAAACCAAGCATGGAGCATCAAAAATTATAGATACATTTGCAATGTATCAACATCCCCAAGCTTAACTCGTGCTCGTCCTCGAGTAGGTAAGTGATAAAAAGAAAGAATAATTTTTGAGGTGACGTGCACCATCATAAACTTGATCAAAGTATTTGTAAAACATTCAAAGCTGGGATCATAGTACTTCAATCATAACATGAAAGACAAAGTTCTAGCAATAAGACAAATAAACTATGTTGCAAAATGAAAAGGCACAAACAAAAGATTCATGAATAACAATGCTTTGCAAGACGTTTGTTTGTTTCACATAAAGAAAACATAGCATAGTGGCATTCAGCTTGTCCCTCATAGAGTAGCAAACATAAATGCATAGGACACCTTCAAAGTTCATAAGAGTGACTAGATACAAATTGTTTAAAACAAGCAATATCAAGGTATGCATCAATCAACAAGTCTTGGAACAATACACATAGAACTAAGAATGGACACTATGCTCTCAAAGTAAGTGCGTAAAGATAGAAGGTGGAGACTCAATATAAAAGTGGAAGAAAGGCCTTCATAGAAGGAAGTAGGGATTCAAGTTTCATAAAGAGCTTCCAAAAATTATGGTACTTAATAGCTTTCAGCTCTCATGGCCCCTATCATAAGCATCTTTAAGGTGATGAAGGTTAAAGTGACACAACTAAGCCGAAATCTCATGCCCCTTACTTACGAAGACCGAACCTCATGCTACTCAACTTTAGTCACGCGTAAGCTCTTTTCATTGTAAGTACATATGTATCATAAAGAACCGCCAACGGGTACGCCTTGCACATGATACAGGAGCTATCCCATAATCAAAATGAAAAGGGAAGCAGACAATGAGCATCCCAGCGATCTTTTTATTTGCTATTTGCATAGGTTTTTATTGAGGATGCTTCATAGAGTGCTCATTATGGTGATGCTGCAAGTTTCCACCATGATTAGGCATGGCTTAGGCTAGCGGCCCAAGCATTTCTCTAACACACATACAAACTCCATGATCTTACAAGTTCCACTTTTATTTCACACCGCCAGGATCCATAAGCAAAAGAACATGATATCAACGGGGTACAAAGTACAAGTGCAATGTTGAAAGCGTTCCCCATGATACATGGTTCTGCTAATTTCAACTTATAAAGCGCAAGCATATACATAACAAAGAAGGACCCAATGATTCAAGTTTATTAAATGCAAAAAAGTAAAGTGTGCCATCAAGTTCGTGAGAGCTTTAATCACTAGTTTTCTCATAACAATTTTAATTTGGAAGGTAAACAAAAGCATGAATATACTTGGAATAGCATATCCTAGTAGGTAGGTACGGTGGACTCTTTGGAATAACTTGGTTTAGGGAGTTGGATGCATGAGTGGAACTCATACTTGGTTGTGCAGGCTAGCAAAAGACTGGGAGCGACAAACTAAGAGAGCAATAATGGCCATAATCATGTAGAGCGACAAAACATCATTGATCAAAGCATAAAGTGATACTACAAGTTGAAAACTAAAGAATCATAAACGCTTATGGTGTCTTGAGATAGTCACAACATGGTGTGAGCATGCGCCAAGTCAACCCAAATAAATCATCAAAGGAGAATACCACTATACTATGCTTTAATATGCTAAAACAACGCATGATTCATCCAAGGCACATTAAGCAATCTCAATTGTTTATAACAAGTCATGCTACAGCAAAAAATACTAAGAATAAAGCCAAAACAATATCAAGCATGGCATGACAAAGCATAGGCCACAGTCAAAAACAAACTCTTTTTGCCACTTAAGCATGAGCTTTCCTACTCTTTTCCAAACCAAACTATTTGAAAACCAATGCTTGAAATAGGAGGTACAACCAATTTATTAAGAAAACTAAGCAAACAAAAAACAAAATGAAAACGAAAAAGAAGACGCTCCAAGAACAACAGAACCGTGCATGAATCAATAAAAATGAAGCGTTTGGAAGAAACCTGGAATTTTTATTGATGAAGAAGGGGATGCCTTGGGCATCCCCAAGCTTTGACGCTTGTACTTCTTGGATATTCCTTGGGGTGACATGCGTGCATCCCCAAGCTTGAGCTTTAGTCCATCCTTCATCTCATTACTTATTTCTTCCATACACCTGAGATTTTTCCTTCATACAAAACTTCACACAATCTTTATTAGCAACATTAGTGCACTCAAGTAATAAGTCTTTAGGTTCAGTTCCAACACCAATAAAACTTTCATTAAAACACAAGCTAGTGTAGCACTTCCCTCCAAAAAGCTCAATTCCCCAAAAGAACTCAAAAAGGAACCAACAAGAAGCAAATGCAGAAAATGGCAGAAATCTGTCAAAACAGACCAGCAGGTAAAGACGAATTTTTTCGAAAACCTTCTTTTGCTCAAATCAAAAAGTGTTGAACTAACGAAAGTTAGATAACCACCTGGGGCAGAAGCAGAAACATTCAAGACTCAAAAAGACGTTCGGAGATTTTACAAGAATTTTTACGGTGAAGCACATAAATCTGTTTCGGGACAACAACTTTCCCAATCATTACTTCTCTCTCATTAGAGGTTACTCTTGGCACAAAAAGCAAATAAAAAGGATAAGGAGCGGTTATTACTGAAGTAATAACTTCCAAGACTCATCTAAAACTTTTGGGTTATCTCCCAATAAGTACTTTTCTTTAACGCCTTTAAGTTAGGCATAAGCAAAAACTAAAATGGATAGAATAGAAGTAAGCGGAGATAATCATGATGAAAACATTGTTTTGTTCAATGAAATCCTTTTGTTAACAAGGTTGATCAGGTCTTGTTACTAAAACAATTTCATAGGAGACAAAACTTTGTATTCCACTAATGATTATGTTACCTCAACTTTGATAGCAATGGTCCCAATCCTAATAGTTTCAAAATTTTCTCTTGGTATGGGACAATATATTTCTCCAACTTGAATGCCCTCAACATTTTCAATTGAATTCAAAACCATAAGTCCTATCAATCTTCTTAGGGAAATAGACAGTATGTTCCTTGTTATTAACATTGAAGGTCACCTTCCCTTGATTACAATTAATAACAGCTCCTGCAGTATTTAAGAAAAGATCTCCCAAGAATAATAGACATAGTATAATCTTCAGGCATGATAGTTTGAGAGGATGCTCACATAATAAATATGAGTTGAAGTAAAAGAGAGCATCAAGAAGCAAATTCAAAATACATTTAAGTCTAACCCACTTCCTATGCATAGGAATCTTGTATGCAAATAAATTCGCAAAGAACAAAGTGACAGGCATAGGAAGATAAAACAAGAGTAACTTCAAAACTTTCAGCACATAGAGAGATGTTTCAATACCATGAAAACTTATACAACCATATTTTCCTCTCTCATAATAATTTTCAGTAGCCTCATGAATAAACTCAACAATATAACTATCACAGAAAGCATGCTTTTCATGATCTACAAGCACTAGAGCTTTATTATAAACATTTTCAAAAGAATCCTTAGGAACATAACATTCATCCTCCTTTAGTAAGCATGGGGGACAATCAAATAATGTAAGGGATAAAGAGTTACTCTCATTAGAAGGTCGGCATGGGTAGTTAAGCCATTCCTCCTCCTTTTGTTCGTCACTCTCCTCCTCTTTTTCATCTAATGAGATTTCATGAATTTCTTCTTCCATAGGATCCTGCAAGGCATTAGTCTCTTCCATTTGTGGAAAGCATCTATTAGTATATTCAAGAATATAGCCATTTTCTTCCTTGTAATTATCAAAGCAAAATCTAAGTATATCATAAACCTCATATTTGTAAGGTGAATCATTAATATTTTCAAGCAAACTAGCAAGTTCAAATGCACCCTTCCAAGCAATAAATTCTTCAATTTGTTCCACATCATAAAAGTCATAATTTCCTTTAACATAAGAAGATATGGTAACATTATCATTATACTCACATTGAAAAGGGAGGTGTTTATACCTCTTACAGCAACAAGATTTATCAAAGCAATAAGTAACATTATAAGTAGAGCACACGTTTCTAGAAATGGTATACAATTTATCCATTTGTTCCCGTAAGTGTTTCCCTTTTTGTGACAAGCGGTGTTCCTTATAATAATATTTTTGATCTTCCATGAACCCACCTTGCCAATAAGATTCAGTTTCAAAGAAACCAACCATTGACAACAAGCATGATAAAGCAAGACAATAACAGACCAACGAAAATAACAACTAGAGTAGGAACTAATTTTTTTGTATTTTTGATAAAGAAATAGGCAAACAAGGCAGAAATAAAGTAAGCTTGAACAATAGTGATTCCAAGTGGACTTGATAAATAAAGCTATGCTCCCCGGCAACGGCGCCAAAAAATAGTCTTGATGACCCACAAGTATAGGGGGTGTATCGCTGTATTTTCGAGGGAAGTGAAACCCAATTTATTGATTCGACACAAGGGGAGACAAAGAATAATTATAAGCCTTAACAACTGAGTTGTCAATTCAGCTGCACCTGGAAACAATCTTGCTCACAGCAGCTTATCAGTAGCAACCATTTTGTAGTAGGAATAGTAAAGTAGCAGTAGTAGTAAAGTAAAGACATCAGTAACAATAGCAGTAAATAGTAGGATTAGAGCGCAGTAGGCATAGAGATGGATGGACGGGCGTTGCATGGACAAGACAATTCACATAGCAATCATAACATAGGGCAATTACAGATAAATAAGATAAAGCATCCAAGTACTAGATAATCCTAGGCATGTGTTCCATATATAGTCATACGTGCTTGCAATGAGAACTTGCACAACATCTTTTGTCGTGCAAGCCCGTTTGCAGCGGGGCCTCAAGGGAACTACTGGCAATTAAGGTGCTCCTTTTAATAGAGCACCGGAGCAAAGCATTAACACTCCGTGAACACATGTGATCCTCACATCAAAGCCATTCCCTCCGGTTATCCCGATTGCTGTCACTTCTTGTCGTGGTGGTGTCACGGCAGATGCCATGGATAGGCTAAAGGTGGGGACAATATGCACTAGAGGAATCCAGGGAGGCATAGTGTGGTGATTCCACACACAAATGCTTTGTATTCACCAAGATCACAAAGTTACAGATGCTCCTTGAGCTGTATCGGGGAGAGGAGGAAGAAGAAGCTCTCTTACTCTCGCCACTACCTATCTCCAAGGAAACAACTACTCAAATGCCATCCAACCCCTTCTACAGAAGCCCTAGACCTCCTTATATAGGGGAGGCTAGGGTTCCCATTAGGGCATACGTGGAAGCATATTCCTAGGAATATGCTTCTTCCCAAAATAGCAAACCGACCGGGTCACCTTTTGCCATCATAAGCCATGCAGAGGCTACGTAAGCCTCTGCGGCGCCTGCATCATCCGACATAGGGCGTGTCACCCTTGTCGGCCACCCCTCGGTGGACCTTCCCTCTGTCCGCTTAGCTCATGCTCCAGCGTACAGTGCCCACCTTTTGACCAGCAAGATACCTTCCTTCTCTTGCAAGCCTGATATAACCCGGATCATGCCTGGTTAATTCGGTCCCGCGGGTACCTGCATACAAGTTACAAAATGCCTGCCGGCATACGACATACGTCGGCCGGGACTTAGTTAGGTGGACATCCTTCGGTGCAGATTCCCCCTAAGTCGGCCTGCCTTGAGGTGACTCGGCCAGCATTCACTTTGACCTTGCCGTACCTCGGCTAACTCGGCCTCTATACCCCGGCGTGACCCTACCCGGGGGTATCCCCCCCACACTTCGGGGTCATTGGTACGGACAACAATGTGTGTATACAACTTGCAGGTAAGACCATAAACAATACTATCATAATGAATCAATAACATGTTCAGATCTGAGATCATGGCACTCGGGCCCTAGTGACAAGCATTAAGCATAACAAGTCGCAACAAAGTCATAAAGCACTAATAAAAGATACTAGGCACCATGCCCTAACAATCTGATGCCATTACATGAACGATCTCATCCAATCCCTACCATCCCCATAGCCTACAGCGGGGGATTACTCACTCATTGATGGGGGAAACATGGATGGTCGATGGAGAAGCGATGGTGATGATCTCCTCCAATTCCCTGTCTCGGCAGGGTGCCAGCACGGAGTTTCTGGTGTTGTTTCGTGGAATCTGGTGGTGGCGGCAGAGCAGAACTCTTCCTGGAAAAACGTCGAATCCCCCTGAGTTTTTAGGTCAGAAGGCAAATTATAGGCGAAGAGGGAGGCCGAGGGGGTGCCTGGGCTGGCCACACCACCCCCTGGCGCGGCCAGGCCTAGCCCGCGCGGCCAGGTGGTGTGGTGGCCCCCTGGCTCCTCTTCGTCTCGTATTCTGGCTCCACATGACTTCCGGTAAAATAGTCACTTTGGCTTTTGTCCCGTCCAATTCTGAGAATATTCATTTTCTGACTTTCCTGGAACCAAAAACAGCAAAAAACAGGCAGCTCTCACTGTGTCTCTTGTTAATAGGTTAGTCCAAGAAATCATATGAAAAGTACTCCAAAGTGTGGACAAAACACAAGAAAGTAGATAAAACCAAGCATGGAACATCAAAAATTATAGATACATTTGCAATGTATCAGTATTAAATCAAGAGTATAAATTCCAATGTTAGTATCTAAAGTGTCATGTTTGCCTCCATGATTCTTGATATTCAAATATTATTTTAATATCGAGGTTATCTGGGAGCTGAAAAAATTGTTTCATAAACCATCATGTGTGGAAGATATTGTGATATCTGAAACAATATTTATGGTTGCAATATGATAGAGTATAATTTGGAAAAATACATGTTCTCATATTGTATAAGAATTTGCGAAGGTTGGAGACGCTAGGCGTCCTAATCTCCCAAAAAGGTTTTGAGAACTGACATTATACTCATGAGTCATCCTTATAGGCTATAGTAGCTTGATCATGAAAGTTGTCATGATAAGTATGAATAGAAGATGTAGGTAAAATGTTTACTACACTAATAGATTACTAAAGAATGGATTTTTGAAAGAACGCCAAACATTTGATGATGGTGATCAACTTCAAAGTGCAAGTCCAAAGGTATTAGTATTTGACTATACACGCTTTGGACTATGTGTCATGTGTATGGCGCCAATATTGATGTTGATAGATTCTTTTAAAAGAAAAGCAAATGCTGAAAGAGAATCTATAAAATATTTGGCAGAAAAGAGAAAAGACTGGAAATGTCTAGCTAAGGTATATGGATGATATACATGTTGTGGTTTTATTCTTTGCTTGTTAAACAATGTGGTTCTTGGGTATTGGATACAAAATTGGTTGGTGTGAAATGTCATACAAAACAACGCAATTCATGAACTAAAATGGCCTAAGTAACTAGCAAGATAATATGTGATGACGTTCATCGAAAACAAATAAAGTGTTATTGTGTTTCTTGTTAACATCAAAGCTTGTCTTCAAGATTTGTTTAAATAATTGTTATTTGGTATTTCTATTTTCGTGCCCTTGGTTCGTTAGTTGTACTCAGTTTTCCCCAGCCGCTTAGTTTTTCCTCACTCCCCCCCCCCACCATTTTGAAACCCTCACATGCGCTCAGACGGGTGGATTCCATCAAGTCAAAGGCATGATCATTACATGCTGACAGGTGGGACCGCGTTGGGCGGGTCCTGCGTTGAGTGTTACTTTACGTCGCCTCGACCATTACATGCTGACAGGTGGGGCCGTGATACACAGCGGACCAGCCATCCGTCTCTCACTAACCTGTGCACCCCGTTTTTCCTGATTGTGTGGTCAGTGTAGCCAATGACAAATGGGACCGTTCTGTGGAGCCGTCAAAGCCAATGAACGATGGGGCCGCTATGTGGAGCCATTCTGTGGGGCCTTCGTAGCCAATGATCGGTGGGGCCGTCATGTGGGGCTGGAGGGGGGATTTGCATATTTTCCACGTTTTACTTTGCAACTTGCATATTTGCCATTTTGTGTGTCATTGGCATGTGGTGGTCATGTGGCAAATATGCAAATTTCAAAGAAAAAGTTTGGCAGATATGAAAAAATATCAAATATGAAATAATTGACAGGTGGGGTCATGTATGACACGTCGGCTCTCTCTCTCTCTCATCCGTCCCAGCCCCCAGCCCCGAGCAGGTCCTATCCCACTGGTGGATAGAGTAGCCATCGTCGGCGCGTCGCTGGACCTGTCCTAAGGTGGTACCGGACGGACTGTCCCACTGCACCTCAACCACGGCTCCGGCACCTGTTTCATCCGCACGCATTGTATGTTGGGGCAGTACCACCGTAGGCAGGTCCGCCGCCCACGACTACCGGGATTTGGTTTCGCCGCCATAGCTCGACAAACAATCGCAGTAGTTGCTAGTAGTGCTTGCTAAGACCTCCGCTCCTACTCCGCCCACCCTAATCGATTCGGTTCCCATAATTTCCTCAATATTATTGGTGCAAATTAGTCCTCAATGACTGGTCATAGCGGGTACACATTCTCCTTCTCCTACCATGTCGGAAATGCATGTAGCCCCTTCTCTTTGTACTACTGTTGAATTTGAAGTGCTGACATGGCCTGTCGGACTGATTCCAATTTAGTTTGTTTTGGGATTGTTACAGTGTGCTATGCAGGCCAATGATCCATGGTACATTGCATACCAAGATGAATCAACTAAGTGCTCCAGCCATAGGATGGATTTGGAGGAGATGGTTGCCAAGTTAGGTGATGAATTGGCCCGTAAAAACCGGTTGATATTCAAGCTGAAGCGTAGCGTCAAGGAAGAATTCTGAGCTTATTCGCAAAGAGAAGTTGACACCTGAGGTTGATCTTGCCGTATCTGACAAAGTTGTAGAAAATCTAAAACATGAACTTCAAGTGAAGCGCGCGGGAGGGGGGTAGTAGAGAGTAGAATTGTTATTCAATAGATTGATCTTAGTTCCTGCTAATTTAGTCACTTTGTGGTCCCAAAGTTGTCAAGAGAATGCATTGCGGTGCCCGAGTTGCTTGCCATTGGATCTAGTGGTCCCAAAGTGGTTGAGAGAATGAATTGCGGTACCCGAGTTGCTTGCCATTGGATCTAGCAGTCCCAAAGTTGTCGAGATAATGCATTGTGGGGCCCGAGTTGCTTTCCATTGGATCTAGCTGCCCATAGTTGAAGTGCCAAATGCCTAGAGGGTTAAGTTGGGGCCTATCAGTTTTGATTGTTCTGTCGCTGCCATCGTGGCTCCCATGTAGAGTTGCAGCGTTGGCGGCAGCATCCATTCCCCGTTCCAAATTAGTGGCCGAGATTGTCAATCCAAGTTAGTTGACTCAAATTCCTCAAGATACAATCGTATCTAGTCAAATCTGAATCAACTAATTTGGGTCGGAGGGAGTACTACTTATGAATCATCTTTAGAGCATATCCACCGTCCTCACTGCTCAAATACATATCAATTTTGATTCAAATCATACATATTTCGATCAAATTTATACAAGCCCACCGGAGATTGTCAAAGCAAGTACTACCAGTTATGAATCAGCTTTAGAGCATATCCACCGGTCTCACGACTCAAATACATGTCAAATTATTCAAATCATACATATATTTTAAGTCACGGAATTTTGGTTCAAATTGGGCTTAAATTTGTCCCAATTTTAAGTGGACGGTGAGCTAGCCGCACTCCCTGCCGTATGTGTACTCCAGGAAGTACGTGCAAAGTGCTCCCATTCGGCCTTCACCGTTGAATGCACCTCGACGTGCTAGATGTGGCCGTGGCCTAGCTCCCACAGCTTCGGTTCATGAGGACTTGATCTGCACCGTCGTAGTGATGTTGCGGATGATGGCTTCAATCGTCTTCGCATCGATGACCACTGCCGGCACCATAGCCGTAGATGATGCGGATGATGGCTTCAATCGTCATCGCATCGATGACCACTGTCGGCACTGCTGACTCGTGTATTAACGAGTTTGTTGGGTAACCCCAAGAGGAAGGTATGATGAGCACAGCTGTAAGTTTTCCCTCAGTTATGAAACCAAGGTTATAAATCCAGTAGGAGCAAGGAAACACCCCAAAAGTGTAGTTAGCTGAACTTTGGTAGGGCGCACTACCGGTTCCAGCAGCAACGTGGAGACCTGCACAACATAACCACATAACTCTGTCCCCAACTTGCGATGAGGTTGTCAATCTCACCGGTTTTGCTGAAAACACAGGATTAAACGTATCGAGTGGAAGAAAGTAATAGTTTGTAGAAAGTAAACACAAAGCAGTAAACAGTTGATTGTAGATTGATAGTAAAAGAAAGGACCGGGGTCCATAGTTCACTAGTGGTGGCTCTCCTTAAGATAGATAACATGTTGGGTGAACAAATTACAGCGGGGCAATTGACAAACATCGAGAAAGCATACAAGCATATACTACTCATCTTGACTTCTTTGAGACTTGATTGGGCATTACAACATTATACATAGACCGCCATCCAACTGCATCTATGACTAATAATCCACCTTCAGGTTATCATCTGAACCCCCTCCAGTATTAAGTTGCAAGCAACGGATAATTGCATTACGAATTGCGTGTAAAGTAAACAATACGATTTTTCTATGAACAAAGGATTGTTGTTTTCTCCCTAGTAGTAATAGCACATCTAGTACCCTTAGAGATTTTTGTCACTTCCCCAGATTACTAGAGGCATGAACCCACTATCGAGCATAAATACTAACTCTTGGAGTTGCCAGCATCTACTTGGCCAAGATAACTACTAACAATGGAAAGCATGCAAGATCACAAATAACAAAGACATGATAGAATCAATAATCAATCTGAAATAGCATCTCAATATCCATCGGATCCCTGTAAACACAACATGCAGAATTACAGATAGATGATCTTGATCATGAACGGATCACACAAGATCTAAACATGATAGCACAAAGGAGGAGAACCAGCCATCTAGCTACTACATGGACCCGTAGTCTAGAGACGAACTACTCACGCATCACACCGGAGGCTTGCATGATGATGAAGAAGGCCTCCAGGGTGAATTCCCCTCTAGGGCAGGGTGCCGGGAAGAGCTTCAGATCCCTCCCGATCTAGGGCTGGAGATGACGGTGGCTACAGACTCTTTCGTGGAATTTTGATCGAGTACTTAGGGTTTCTATATCAGAGGCAACTTATAGGCGGAAGGAGAGGCCGAGGGGGTGCCTAGGGCGGCCAGACCACCCCCTGGCGCGGGCTAGGCCTAGCCGCACGGCCAGGTGGTGTGGCTGGGCCCCAGCCCCTCTCCGTCTCGTATTCTGGCTCCCGGTGTCCCTCGGTGAAAAACAGAATTTGGCTTTTGTCCCTTCCAATTCTGAGAATATTCATTTTCTGACTTTCCTGGAACCAAAAACAGCAGAAAACAGGTAGCTGACACTGTGGCTCTTGTTAATAAGTTAGTCCAAGAAATCATATGAAAAGTACTCCAATGTGTGGACAAAACATAAGAAAGTAGATAAAACCAAGCATGGAAAATCAAAAATTATGGATACGTTTGCAACGTATCAGGCACCACAGTTGTAGATGTGAAGGGATGATGGCTTCCATCAGTGTCTTTCATCGATGGCCACTGTTGGCACCACCACCGTCGCACTGATGGTGCGGATGATGGCTTCCATCGGTGTCTTTCGGATGGTTAGATCCTCACCACCGCACGTTGTTCTAGTATCTGCGCTTAGATATATGCCGCCGCAAGCCATTCTGACCCCACCCGTAGGTCTGCGCCGCTGTACATCGATGGGAGGGGAGGAAGATGCGACTGGTATACATATGACAGGGAAAGGGAAGGAGAGACCTCCAGCCAGTTGGATCATGATGTATCCAATGGTGGTTATCCAAGATCCGTGTGACATACATCTCGACCAATCAGAGTGCAGCCAAACTAAGCACTAGTTGATGCGGGTGGTATACGTGTGACAAGGAAGTGGAGGGAGATACATCCAGCCTGTCGGGCTCTCCTCATCGTACACGGTTAGGTGTGCCCATCGGGAGAGAGAGACCTCCAGCCCGTCGGATCATGATGTATCCAACGGTGGTTGGCCAAGATCCATGTAACATACATCTTGACCAATCAGAGCGCTAGCCAAACTGAAACATGAGAGAGGGGAAAAGTGAGGAAAACTTTAGCAGGAGGGGAAAACTGAGAAAACTTTAGCGGGAGGGGAAAACTGAGTAGAGCCAAGGAAAACAAGGGCGCTCAGATAAAAAAATGACTAAGTGAAATTCAAGCTTTTGGCATAACAAATGAAAAATGTGTTATTTGAACAAAATAATCCATCTTGTCCTCACTTAGACAAAGTATGTTTTGGGATGGGTTATCTTGGAGGTTGACTGAGTAGAAAGCCATGCATCTTCATAACTAGTAGCTCATTCCAAGAAGTGGTTTAGGGGAGGAGTCCATTTCTCTTTATTTCCTTTTCCTTTATTATTCATGCTAGGTTTTAGTTAACATAACAAGACTCCATGCGAAGGTTGCACTATGTTTTGACTTCTTTTTTGAATTAAACTAACCCTAAAACCATTTATTTGAATTTAATCATTCAGAAAAAGAAAAATATGGCTGACTACAAGTAAATCCAAAATTTTCAATTTCATATGGTAAATCAATCCAGGATACACAAGTGTGCCAAATTTTGGATCAATTGGTCAACATTTGTTATGGTTTAAGCCATGAACTTGCTAAACCCCATGTATTGACCACATGTCGAGGGCAAAACTGAGAAGTGCTAAGCAACTAGGTGCACGACAATAGAAACTTGCAATAACACATACATTATGGGGTTATCCATCATACAAACTTGGAAGCATCACAAACATTGACAGTAGTTCAAATTCAATACAAACATTGAAAGTAGTTCAAATTCATCATACAAATTCAAATTCATTTTTTCTTGCTCCTAGTGTTTTTCGCTGGAATATTCTCGGAGTTCACCACCTTGCTCCGTGTGATCCTGGCTGGAATATTCTCGGAGTCCACCATCAGCTTCTTCCGTTTGTTCCCTTTGTTCTTTTTCTCTGCATCAAATGAATCAAGTGCTTCAGTCTGTCGTACAATTGGTTCAACCATGTTTCGATTCATTGGTTCATACGGTTCAAAACGCATTAGCATAATTTCTTCAATATCCTCTTGTATAATTCCTTTACTTTTGAACTCTTCTTCTAAAGAATAAATTTCTTCAATCTCCCATGCATTTGGTGCAATCTCCCCTTCATTTGGTTCAATCTCCTCTCGATCCATTGGTTCAATCGCCCCTGCATCTATTTGAACCTCCCCTGTATTTGGTTCAATCTCCCATGCATCTGGTTCAATCTCCTCTCGATCCGTTGGTTCAATCTGCAATGTATCCATTACTTCATTCTCCTCTCGTTTAGATACTTCATTCTCATCTGCATTTGCTGCTCCCGCCTGATCATCCATTCCATAAGCTGGGTCCACTGCATTTTTACAACTAGCAATGTGCCCTAGGATACCACAACATTTGCACTTACATTGTCGAGGTGGTGCACCACCCTATGCACTAGCTCTCATCCTATTCTTCCTTGGCCTACCTGCTGGTCTAGTAAAAACTGGAGGGTATAGCTTGAAGCTTGGATTCACTTCCATCCATTAGTCTTTTCCCAACAAGGCTGGAACATTCTGAGCATATGCTGCCCTAAATTTGGCAATGGAAAAATACTTCGACAAGTACTGACCAACTTCACCCTCTTCACCTCCTAGAACACCCATGAAAAACAATGCATGTATGTAGGGTTTCCCATGGAGCTGCCATTGCCTACACTGGCATGTCCTATCAGCCAAACTCATTGGATACCTCCATTTCCTATCTTTACTGTCAGTGTACGTTACCTCAGCCTCCATTCCTTTGCTAATGCATTTCATCTTCAATTATTTTGCCCTAGCATGCAATGCCTTAATCAAAGATGGGAGGATGAGATGGCCAGCATATACTGTTGATGCAATTCTTTGATGCAAATCGGTCTTTATCATGATCATCTGCCTAATCTTATCAAATATTTGCCACAGCATAAGCCCTTTCAACGACTTGACCTTTACATTGAAATTCTCTATAAGGTTACTGATTATTGGATCAACGTATCGATCTCGTTGGGGAACCCCAAGAGGAAGGTATGATGAGCACAGCAGCAGGTTTTCCCTCAGTTATGAAACCAAGGTTATCGAACCAGTAGGCACAAGGAAACACCTCCAAGGTGTTGTTTCCAACTTGGTATCCTGCACAACACAACCACAGAACTTTGCCCCCAACTTACAGTGAGGTTGTCAATCTCATCGGTTTTGCTAAAAACAAAGGATTAAACATATTGTGTGGAAGATAGTAATTGCTTGCGGAAAGTAAATAGAAAACGGTAAATAGCAGATTGTAGATTAATGGTAAAGAATGGACCGGGGTCCATAGTTCACTAGAGGTGATTCTCCTTAAGATAGTTGACATGTTGGGTGAACAAATTACATCGGGGAAATTGACAGACACCAAGAAAGCATACATGCATATACTAATCATCTTGACTCCTATGATATTTGATTGGGCATTACAGCATTATACATAGACCGTAATCCAACTGCATCTATGACTAATAATCGACCTTCAGGTTATCATCCGAACCCCCTCCAGTATTAAGTTGCAAGCAACAGATAATTGTATTAAGCAAAGTGTGTAAAGTAAACAATATGATTATTCTATGAACAAAGGATTGTTGTTTTCTCCCTAGGAGCAACAACACATCTAGTACCTTAGAGATTTCTGTCACTTCCCCAGATTCCTAGAGGCATGAACCCACTATCGAGCATAAATACTCCCTCTTGGAGTTGCTAGCATCTACTTGGCCAAGATAGCTGCTAGCAACGGAAAGCATGCAAGATCACAAATAACATAGACATGATAGAATCAATAATCAATCTGAAATAGCATCTCAATATCCATCAGATCCCCGCAAACACAACATGTAAGATTACAAATAGATGATCTTGATCATGAACGGAGCTCACAAGATCTAAACATGGTAGCACAAAGGAGAAGAACCAACCATCTAGCTACTACATGGACCCGTAGTATAGGGATGAACTACTCAGACATCACACCGGAGGCAGTCATGGTGATGAAGAAGGCCTCCAGGGTGATCTCTCCCCTCCAGTAGGGTGCCGAGAAGAGCTTCAGATCCCTCCCAATCTAGGGATGGAGATGGCGGTGGCTACAAACTCTTATGTGGAATTTTGATCGGGTACTTAGGGTTTTTGTCCCGGAGGCAATATATAGGCGAAGGGGCAAGGTCGGTGGAGCGCAAGGGGGCCCACACCCCCTGGTGGCCCGGCTAAGGCTGGCGGCGCCACCACCAGGTATGGCCGGCCTGGCTCCCCTCTTTGTCTCCCCTCCGGACTACGTGTTCCTTCTGGTGAAATATTGACTTGGGCTTTTTTCTGGTCCAATTCCAAGAATATTTCCTTACTAGCTTTTCTGAAACCAAAAACAGCAGAAAACAGGCAATTGGCACTATGGCATCTTGTTAATAGGTTAGTTCCAGAAAATGTGTAAAAATACTACAAACTGTGGACAAAACATAAGAAAGTAGATATAAAACAAGCATGTAACATAAAAAATTTATAGATATGTTTCCAACGTATCAACATCCCCAAGCTTAACTCCTGCTCGTCCTCGAGTAGGTAAGTGATAAAAAAGAATTTTTGAGGTGACATGCACCATCACAATCTTGATCAAGGTATTTATAAAACATTGATAGTTGGGATCATAGTACTTTAACATAGCATGAAAGATATAGTTCTAACAATAAGACATAGCAACTATGTTATAACATGAAAAGGTACAAACAAAAGACTCAATAATACCAATGCTTTGAACGACGTTTGTTTGTTTCACATATAGAAAGAATAATGAGAATGGTATTCAGCTTATCCCTCATAGTGTAGCAAAACATAAATGCATAGGACACCTTTAAATTTCATAAGGGCGACTAGATACAAATAGGTTAAGAACAAGCAATATCAAAGTTATGAATCAATCAACAAGTCTTGGGACAATGCACATTAAACTAAGAATGACCACTATGTTCTCTCAATAGGTGATAGAAGATGGAGACTCAACATAAAAAGTTAAAGAAAGGCCCTTCATAGAAGGAAGGAGGGATTCAAGTTTCATAAAGAGCTTCCAAAAATTATGGTACTTATTAGCTTTCATCTCTCATTGACCCTATCATAAGCATATTTAGGTGATTAAGGTTAAAGTGAACAAATAAGAGGATATGCTTGACAAGTTATAAGTTGAAATCTCATGCCCCTTACTTACGAAGACCGAACCTCATGCTACTCAACTTTAGTCACGAGTAAGTTCTTGTCATTGTAAGTACATGTGTATCATAGAGAACCGCCAACGGGGTACCCCTTGCCTGATGATACGGAAGCATTCCCATATCAAAATGACAAGGCAAGCAGACAATGAGCATCTCAGCGATCTTTTTATTTGCTATTTGCATAGGTTTTTATTGAGGATAGTTCATAGATTGCTCATTATAGTTATGCCGCAAGTTTCCACCATGATTAGGCATGGCTTAGGCTAGCGGCCCAGGCGTTTCTCTAACACATATACAAACTCCATGAGCTTACAAGCTCCCCTTTATTTCACACCGTCGGGATCCATAAGCAAAAGAACATGATATCAACTAAATAAAGTGCAATATTGAAAGCGTTCCCCATGGTAACATGGTTCTGCTAATTCACAACTTATAAAGCGCAAGCACATATGCAACATAGATGGGCACAATGGTTCAAGTTTATTAAGTGCAAGAAAAGTAAAGTGTGCCATCAAGTTTGTGAGAGCTTTAATCACTAGTTTTCACATAACAAGTTTAATTCGGAAGGTAGATAAAAACATGAATATACTTGGAATAGCAAGTGCTAGTAGGTAGGTATGGTGGACTCTTTGGAATAACTTGGTTTTATTTGGAGTTGGATGCATGCGTGGAACTAATACTTGGTATGGAGGCTAGCAAAGGACTGGGAGCAACCAACTAAGAGAGCAATTATGGCCATAATCATGCAAAGCGACAAAACATCATTATTTAAAGCATAAAGTGATATTAAAATTTGAAAACTAAATGATCATAGAGGCTATGGTGACTTGGTATAGTCTTAACATGGTGTGAGCATGCGCCAAGTCAACCCAAATAAAGCATCAAAGGAGAATACCACAATATTATGCTTTTATATGCTAAAACAACGCATGATTCTTTCAAGGCACATTATGCAATCTCAATTGTTTGTCACAAGTCATGCTACAACAATAATCACTAAGCATAAAGCCAAAACAATATTAAGCATGGCATGATAAAGTATAAGTCATAGTCAAAAACAAGCTCTTGTTATACCACTTAAGCATAAACTTTCCTACTCTTTTCTAATCCAAACCATCTTATTTTAAAACTAATGTATGAATGAGGGGGTCCAACAAATTTATTCAAGCAAACTAAGCAAACAAAAACTAAAAACAAAACGAAGACGCTCCAAGAACAACACAACTGCGCATGAAATAATAAAAATGAAGTGTTTGAAAGAAACCTGAGATTTTTATAGATGAAGAAGGGGATGCCTTGGGCATCCCCAAGCTTTAACGCTTGTACTTCTTAAATATTTCTTGGTGTGACACGGGTGGTGACATGGGTATACCCTATAGGTACTCGTGCTTGGCATATACGGTCCAGATACGGCAAAAGCCCATGGCGTTGCCAAGGCCTAATGCAGGATTTGGGTGACCCACGGACTCTTCGATTGCTTGAAGTGCAAGATGAAGCTTAAGATAGAAAGTTCAAAGGGGCGAACCCTAATTTGTAAATGACTCAACCTACTACCCGAGACCTACCTATCTATATAAAGGCTGGGAGGGGGCGGTGAGGAGGACAACACAAGCCTAGTTTCACCGCCCTCGCCAGATTGCATCTGCGCACCCCTGTAATCTTCGATTCCTTCGTTAATTCCAAGAGTAGACAAGCAGGTGTAGGGACCTCTACGAGGCCTGAACCTGGGTAAACCTTGCATCCCTGTGTGCTTGTTTTCTAGCCGACTGATGCCTCCAGCACTCCCTCCTTCTCCAAAACCCAAGTCCATAACAATGGGCATTGACGAGTTAAACCCTCGTCAATTGGTGCCGTCTGTGGGAATTGGGAGTGCTGATGTTGCGGCTTCTTCGACCCCATCAACCACAATCTACATCTCTGCAATAGCGGAGATTCGCCACCTCTTCGGCGCTTTCGACTTCACCATCCACACGTCGACCACTCGCCCAGCTTTCGAGTCCGTAGGTGATGGGATCAGCCTGGCAATTGGGAGCCTCCACTTCCAGGTCGTTCAACTGGGCACGCTTCGCATGCCTGACCAGCCAACGGCACCCGCGATTTCTCTAGCATTGTGGTTCCCTCCACCAATCGGCACCCTCAGTGAGCTCAACACCCCGACAAAAGCTGGGAGCATGGACATCGATAGCAATCACGGATCTGATCTGGGTGATCTAGCCACAGAAGATGGAGCCTATGGCTCTGGATCCGAAAGTTGCGGGAGCAACAGTTTCCCTAATCACTTCATGTGCACCGACATCAACGCGGGCGATACCACTGCCAATTGCAAAAACACCGGCTCTGGCACCGGGCCGCCCAACGGCGGTATACCGAACGGTGGCCCTACCAATGGCGTACCCATCAACGGCGCACCCGTCAACAATGGGGCAGACGGGAACCCAAGCCTCACGGCGAATGAGCACACCGAGGAATGCGTGCTGATCAAGCTCAACGACAACAAATGGGCCCGCTAGCGAGAAGCTCTGCGGGGTAATCCTTTACCCTCGAACTCATCACAGGACATGCTGATGGTCGATCATTGGCTACTCAAGGAGGAGTTCAAGCTCCAACAACAAGTAATCGTGCAACTCGAGGCGCGTAGAAAGGCGGCAGATGAATCAAGTCTTCAGCGAGCTAGGCTCTCCTCCCATGGAGGATCCTCCTCCAAAGGCAACGAGTACATGGCCAATAAAAGGCGATCTCGACTAGCCGGCCTCACCGAGCAAGAGCGCGTAGAAGCCGCGAAAGTCCTCGACTTCAGCTCCATGACGGTAGATACGCGGGGCAACGTGCTCCCGAAGACCCGCAAGCTAGGGTGATAGCGGCCACCATGTACCTCCTCAACAACCAGCCACCGGCTGGAGACCTGCAAGCTACCATGCACCGATCTATGATCGTGGGCCTGGGACTAATCGAGGCCGCCCTCGACAAAGAACCAACACCAGAGCCGAAGAAAAGCAAGGCTCTGGATAAATACTACCACTCGTACTCCTCCAATGACGACAGTCATGATCTGTCATGACGACATCGCTCACGGCGACACGATCGCGATTATGACGCACGTGATGACATCACACAACGCAAGGTCGACAAGATGCGAGCAAGGTGTGCTCGTTCGACTGACTCGGACAAAGACGAGACTGAGCTCTACGGCACAAGATGCTTCAGTAGGGCCATCAGGCAGAAGCGAATGCTTAAGGGGTTCAAACTCCCGTCGGAGAACCCAAAATTTGATGGCCTGCAGGACCCGAAAATATAGTTGGAGGACCACATCTCCTCCGTCAGGCTGCACGGCGGGAGTCGAAGCACGGCTATGCAATGCCTACAGCTACAGCTGTAGGGCGCCACTCGCGCATGGCTCAATAACCTCCCACGCGGATCCATTCGCAGCTGGGAAGAGCTGGTCTACAGCTTCGTGCGCAATTTCAAGGGCACTTCAAAAAGGCCCGCATCAATCGAAGAATTGAGAATCTATCAACAAAGTTCTGGCGAGTCACTGTGCTCGTACATCCATAGGTGGTCCATCATCAAGAACTCTGCAGAAAACATCTCAGAGGACTGCGCAATCGACACGTTCAATGGTGGCATTCGCCGTATAGATCTCAGGGAGGAGCTGGGCCACTCGAAGCCCAAACCGATTGACCACCTGATGGAAATCGCGAATCGGTGAGCTGACGGAGAATATTCGGTGAAAAATCGCACCCACTCCAACGATGACGACGACCTTGGGCGCCGACGCGATCGCCGAGGCAAGCATCGAATGTGCAACTATGACGACCGCGACTATGTCAATATGGTCATAGCCGGCTACACCGACAAACGCGACGACAACCGCAACCGCGGCTATCGCAGCGGTGGATACCGCGATAGCAGAAAAACTACAAAGGTGTGGCAGCGTCGCACTCGTGAAGAGGCACCCGCAACATCTATCGAGGAAAAGCTGTCTAGACCATGCAACGTGCACTTCTACATTGACAAGCACGATGGCAAGAAGAAATCGAGCCACCTTCTCAAGGACTATCACGAGTTTCTCAAAATCCATGAGGACCTGGCTCGGATGAATCGCGATGTGATCAATATGGGCTATGGAGCTGCCCCGGGCGTTGTGGCACATGGAGCTCCTCCACCACCGCCCGAACCACCACCACCCACGGCCACGCCAGTCCAGCACCATGGAGGCGAACCATACCCGCGAGCCATAGGCAACATGATGATCCAAAAAGGGTGCCCCTCAAATCGAGTGCAGAAGGCCATCACTCGCCAAGTCAACTTGGCGATAAACTCCCCACCTTCCACCACTAAGTACCTTAGTGGAAGTGACTCCTGCATCACCTTCGACAAGCGTGATCATCCGCGTCAAGTCCCTCGTCCAGGCCATTGTCCCCTCGTACTCGAGGCATAGATTGGAGGCTTCGATATGAGTCGCGTCTTCATCGACGGCGAGAGCGGCATCATCCTCATGTTCGCGAGTACCTTGCGTGCGATGAGGATCCCTCTGACTTGTCTGGAAGTCTCAGACATGATGTTCCACGGCATCGTCCCAGGCACGGGCATATATCCACTGGGCAAAATCAACCTCGATGTCATCTTCAGCACGCCGTAAAACTTTCGGCGAGATCGCATCGACTATGAGGTCGTCGACTGGCCCTCGCAATACCACTGCATCCTCAGACGTGTCGTGGTCGCTAGGTTCATGGCAGTACCACACTACGCCTACCTGCAGATGAAAATGCCAGGTCCAAATAGCGTCATCACAATCAATGGAAGCTTCAAGAGGTCTGACACCTGCGACAGGGAATTCAACAGAATCTCCTAGTCCTTTAGCATGCATGAGGAACTCACAACATTGAAGCAGTCGACAGACAATAGTCTGCCTCCCCTGAGCAGGCCAAGTTCACCCGATCTATCATTTGACTCGTCGGTGCACACGAAGAAAGTCCAGGTCCAACCAACGGACCCGACCAAGATGGCCCTCATCACCAACAACTTGAGTTCCGCATAGGAACTCGCGCTTGTCGAATTCCTCCATGAGCACTAGGAAATCTTCGCCTGGTGTCCACTGGACATGCCAGGGGTTCCTAGGGAATTCGCCGAGCACTCACTCAACGTGAATGCAGACGCAAGGCCAGTCAAGTAGGAAAATACGGCGACTGTCTGAACCAAGAGCAAAAGCAGTCGGAATGGAGATCAACAGACTCCTCGACGCAAATTTCATACGAGATATCAAGGAAAACACCTAGCTCGCTAACACAGTGCTCGTGCCTAAAAAGACACGGATATCCTGCGGATGTGCATGGACTTCACCTCTTTGAATAAGCACTGCCCAAAGGATCACTTCCCGTTGCCGTGGATCGATCAAATAATCGACTCCACTGTGGGATGCGAGCGCCTCTGCTTCCTCGACGCCTACTCTGACTATAATTAGATTCGAATGAAGGAGGAAGATCAGGAGAAAACGGCATTCACAACGCCCTTTGGTGTGTGCTGACTCGTGTAATAATGAGCTCGTTGGGGAACCCCAAGAGGAAGGTATGATGAGCACAGCAGTAAGTTTCCCTCAGTTATGAAACCAAGGTTATCAATCCAGTAGGAGCAAGGAAATACCTCAAAGGTGTTGCTAGCTGGACTTTGGCAGGGCGCACTACCGGTGTCAGCAGCAACGTGAAGACCTACACAACACAACCACATAACTCTGTCCCCAACTTACGATGAGGTTGTTAATCTCACCGGTTTTGCTGAAAACAAAGGATTAAATGTATCGAGTGGAATAAAGTAATAGTTTGTAGAAAGTAAATACAAAGCAGTAAACAGTTGTAGTTTGATGATAAAAGAAAGGACCGGGGTCCATAGTTCACTAGTGGTGGCTCTCCTTAAGATAGATGTCATGTTGGGTGAACAAATTACAGTGGGGCAATTGACAAACATTGAGAAAGCATACAAGAATATACTACTCATCTTGACTCCTTTGAGACTTGATTGGGCATTATAACATTATACATAGACCGTAATCCAACTGCATCTATGACTAATAATCCACCTTTAGGTTATCATCCGAACCCCCTCCAGTATTAAGTTGCAAGCAACGGATAACTGCATTACGCATTGCGTGTAAAGTAAACCATACGATTGTTCTATGAACAATGGATTGTTGTTTTCTCCCTAGTAGCAATAGCTAGTACCTTAGAGATTTCTGTCACTTCCCCAGATTACTAGAGGCATGAACCCACTATCGAGCATAAATACTAACTCTTGGAGTTGCTAGCATCTACTTGGCCAAGATAGCTACTAACAACGGAAAGCATGCAAGATCACAAATAACAAAGACATGATAGAATCAATAATCAATCTGAAATAGCATCTCAATATCCATCGGATCCCTACAAACAGAACATGCAGAATTACAAATAGATGATCTTGATCATGAACGGAGCTCACAAGATCTAAACATGATAGCACAAAGGAGGAGAACCAGCCATCTAGATACTACATGGACCCGTAGTCCAGAGATGAACTACTCACGCATCACACCGGAGGCTTGCATGATGATGAAGAAGGCCTCCAGGGTGAATTCCCCTCTTTGGCAGGGTGCCGGGAAGAGCTTCAGATCCCTCCCGATCTAGGGATGGAGATGACGGTGGCTACAGACTCTTTCGTGGAATTTTGATCGGGTACTTAAGGTTTCTGTATCGGAGGCAATATATAGGAGGAAGGAGAGGCCGAGGGGGTGCATGGGGCGGCCAGACCACCCCCTGGCGCAGGCCAAGCCTGGCCCCGCGGCTAGGTGGTGTGGTCGGGCCCCAGCCCCTCTCCGTCTCGTATTCTGGCTCCTGGTGTCCTTCGGTGAAAAACTGACTTCGGGTTTGTTCCCGTCCAATTTCGAAAATATTCATTTTCTGACTTTCCTGGAACCAAAAACAGCAGAAAACAGGAGCTGGCACTGTGGCTCTTGTTAATAGGTTAGTCAAAGAAATCATATGATAAGTACTCCAAAGTGTGGACGGGACAAAAGCCAAAGTGCCTATTTTTCTGGAAGTGATCAAGTGCCAGAATACGAGACGGAGAAGCGCCAGGGAGCCACCACACCACCTGGCCGCGCGGCCAGGCCTGGCCCACGCCAGGGGGTGGTGTGGCCGCTCCCGGAGCCCCCTCGGCCTCTCCTTCCGCCTATATATTTCCTTCGGGACGAAAACCCTAAGTGCCCGATCAAAAATCCACGAAAGAGTCTGTAGCCGCCATCATCTCCCTCCCTAGATCCGGAGGGATCTGAAGCTCTTCCCGGCACCCTGTCGGAGAGGGGAATTCACCCTGGAGGCCTTCTTCATCACCATGCAAGCCTCCGGTGTGATGCGTGAGTAGTTCATCCTTGGACTACGGATCCATGTAGTTGCTAGATGGCTGGTTTCTCCTCCTTTGTGCTTTCATGTTTAGATCTTGTGAGCTCCGTTCATGATCAAGATCATCTATTTGTAATTCATACATGTTGTGTTTGCGGGGATCCAATGGATATTGAGATGCTATTTCAGATTGATTATTGATTCTATCATGTCTTTGTTATTTGAGATCTTGCATGCTTTCCGTTGTTAGTAGCTATCTTGGCCAAGTAGATGCTAGAAACTCCAAGAGTTATTATTTATGCTCGATAGTAGGTTCATGCCTCTGGTAATCTGGGGAAGTGACAGAAATCTCTAAGGTACTAGATGTGATGTTGCTACTAGGGAGAAAACAACAATCCTTTGTTCATAGAACAATCGTATTGTTTACTTTACACACAGTTCGTAAAGCAATAATCTGTTGCTTGCAACTTAATACTGGAGGGGGTTCGGATGATAACCTGAAGGTGGATTATTAGTCATAGATGCAGTTGGATGGCGGTCTACGTATTATGTTGTAATGCCCAATCAAGTCTCAGAGGATTCAAGATGATTAGTATATGCATGTATTGCTTTCTCGGTGATTGTCAATTGCCCCACTGTAATTTGTTCACCCAGCATGTTATCTGTCTAAGGAGAGCCACCTCTAGTGAACTATGGATCTCGGTCCTTTGTCTTTTACATACAATCTACAATCTTTTACTGCTTTGTGTTTACTTTCTGCAAACTTTTACTTCTTTCCATTCGATACGTTTAATCCTTTGTTTTCCGCAAAACATGGTGAGATTGACAACCTCATCGCAAGTTGGGGACAAAGTTTTGTGGTTGTGTTGTGCAGGTCTCCACGTTGCTACTAGCACCGGTAGTGCGCCATGCCAAGGCTCAGCTCGTAACACCTTTGGGGTGTTTCCTTGCTCCTACTGGTTCGATTAAACCTTGGTTTCATAACTGAGGGAAACATATTGCTGTGCTCATCATACCTTCCTCTTGGGGTTCCTAACGAGCTCTACATCAACACCGCCATCAAGCATTTTTCTGGGCGCAGTGCATTGAGCCATCAAGCATTTTTCTGGTGCCGTTGTCGGGGATTAAAGGACATCTTCACAAGGGGAGTCCCTCATAACCAATCTCTTTACTTTGTTGTTTTTGTTTTGCTTAGTCTTCTTTTTGCTTTGTTTGCTTGTTTTGTTCTTCAAAAATCCAAAAAAAATAGTTTTGCTAGTTTGCTTTCTTATTTGAAAAACACAAAGAAATTAGTTCCTTTCTTAAGTTGCCTTAATCACTATTTCATTATGGATAGCTCACTCAGTTTCCTATTTGGGAACAGTATTATGACTGCTAAGGTAATAGATGAACCACCGCCTACTAGAACCTCCATGGAAGAAGAAATTGTTGAACCCGAAAGCTCATTAGATGAAAAAGAGGAGGAGAGTGATGGACAAAAGGAGGAAGAATGGATCTACCCATGCCTACCTTCTAATGAGAGTAACTCTTTATCCCTTACATTATTTTATTGTCCCCCATGCTTATCAAAGGAGGGTGAATGTCATGTTCCTGAGGATTCTTTCGAAAATGTTTATAATAAAGCTCTAGTGCTTGTAGATCATAAAAAGCATGCTTTATGTGATAGTTATATTGTTGAGTTTATTCATGAGGCTACTGAAAATTATTATGAGAGAGGAAAATATGGTTGTAGAAGTCTTCATGGTAATGAAACACCTCTCTATGTGCTGAAAGTTTTGAAGTTGCTCTTGTTTTATCTACCCATTCTTGATATTATGTGCTTCTTTGATTTATTTTCTTACAAGATTCCTATGCATAGGAAGTGGATTAGACTTAAATGTGTTCTGAATTTGCTTCTTGATGCTCTCTTTTACTTCAACTCATATTTCTTATGTGAGCATCTTCTCAAACTATCATGCCTAACTTAAAGGCGTTAAAGAAAAGTACTTGTTGGGAGATAACCCAAGAGTTTTAGATGAGTCTTGGAAGTTATTATCTCTGTAATAACCTCTCCTTATCCTTTTTATTTGCTTTTTGTGCCAAGAGTAACCTCTAATGAGAGTGAAGTAATGATTGGGAAAGTTGCTGTCCCGAAACAGATTTTTGTGCTTCACCGTAAAAATTCCTGAGAGCGCTCTGTATTTCGGATTGAGCTGTCATTTCTTTTTCTTCTGCCCCAGATTGTTATCTAACTTTCGTTAGTTCAACACTTTTTGATTTGAGCAACATAAGGTCTTCAAAAAAATTCGTATTTACCTGCTGGTCTGTTTTGACAGATTTCTGCCATTTTCTGCATTTGCTTATTTTTGGTTCCTTCTTGAGTTCTTTTGGGGAATTGAGATTTTTGAGGGAAATGCTACAGTAGCTAGTGTTCTAATGGAAGTTTATTTGATGTTATAAATGAACCTTGAGACTTATTTATCTTAAGTGCACTAATGTTGCTAATGAGATTGTGTGAAGTTTTGTATGAAGGAAAAATTTTAGGTGAATGAAAGGAATGAGTAATGAGATGAAGGATGGACTAAAGCTCAAGCTTGGGGATGCCACGCGTGTCACCCCAAGAAATATCCAAGAAGTACAAGCATCAAAGCTTGGGCATGCCCAAGGCATCCCCTTCTTCATCAATAAAAATCCCAGGTTTCTTCCAAACGCTTCATTTTTATTGTTTCATGCACAGTTGTGTTTTTCTTGGAGCGTCTTCTTTTTCGTTTTCATTTTGGTTTTAGTTTGCTTTGGTTTGCTTAGTTTTCTGAATAAATTGGTTGGACCCCCTCTTTCATACATTGGTTTGCAAATAGTTTGGTTTGGTTTGGAAAAGAGTAGGAAAGTTCATACTTATGTGGTAAAAGAGCTCGTTTTTGACTGTGGCCTATGCTTTGTCATGCCATGCTTGATATTGTTTTGGCTTTATGCTTAGTATTCTTTGTTGTAGCATGACTTGTTATAAACAATTGAGATTGCTTAATGTGCCTTGGATGAATCATGCGTTGTTTTAGCATATTAAAGCATAGTATATTGGTATTCTCCTTTGATGCTTTATTTGGGTTGACTTGGCACATGCTCACACCATGTTTTGACTATCTCAAGTCACCATAGCCTTTATGATCCTTTAGTTTTCAACTTGTAGTATCACTTTATGCTTTGATCAATGATGTTTTGTCACTCTGCATGATTATGGCCATTATTGCTCTCTTAGTTTGTCGCTCCCAGTCTTTTGCTAGCCTCCACAACAAAGTATGAGTTCCACTCATGCATCCAACTCCCTAAACCAAGTTATTCCAAAGAGTCCACCATACCTACCTACTAGCTTATGCTATTCCAAGTATATTCATGCTTTTTTTTACCTTCCACTTGTTATGAGAAAACTAGTGATTAAATCTCTCACGAACTTGATGGCACACTTTACTTTACTTGCCCTTAATAAACTTGAACCATTATGTCTTCTATGTTGTATATGCTTGCACTTATTTGTTGGGAATTAGCATTACTTGCCCTTAATAAACTTGAACCATTGTGTCTTCTATGTTGTATATGCTTGCACTTATTTGTTGGGAATTAGCATAACCATGCTTTCATGGGGAATGCTTTCAACATTGCACTTGGTACTTGTACCTAGTTGATATCATGCTATTTTGTATATGGATGTCGTCGGTGTGAAATGAAAGGGGAGCTTGTGAGTCCATGGAGTTATGTATATGTGTTAGAGAAACGCCTGGGCCGCTGGTCTAATCCATGCTGACATGGTGGAAACCTGCAGCGTATCCATAATGAGCTGTCTATGAAGCATTCTTCTTATAAAAAAAAGAGTCCTATATTGAGAAAAAAAAGAGAAAAGAAAAAAAAGATACTATGAAAAGAGGAAAGAGAGAAAAAAGCACCATATTCCCATGGTAAATAAGAAGAATGCTGAGATGCTTGTTGTCTGCTTGCCTTGTCATTTTGATATGGGGATTCTTTCGTATCATCGGGCAAGGGGTACCCCGTTGGCGGTTCTCAATGATACACATGTACTTACGATGACAAGAACTTACCGGTGACTAAACTTGAGTAGCATGAGGAGCGGCCCTCGTATCCAAGGGACATGAGATTTCTGACTTATACTTCGTCAAGCATGTACACCATAGTTTGTTCACTTTAACCTTAATCACTTCAAGATGCTTATGATAGGGGCAATGAGATCTGAAAGCTATAAGTACCATAATTTTTGGAAGCTCTTTATGAGACTTGAATCCCTACTTCCTTTTGCAAAGGCCTTTCTTCCGCCATTATATTGAGTCTCCACCTTCTATGTTTATGCACCCACTTTGAGAGCATAGTGGCCATTCTTAGTTCTATGTGCATTGTCCCAAGACTAGTTGATTGATGCATACTTTTTTATTGCTTGTTTTAAACTATTGTATCTAGTCGCTCTTATGAACTTTGAAGGTGTCCTATGCATTTATATTTGCTACTCTATTGAGGGACAAGCTGAATACCATTATGCTATGTTTTCTTTATGTGAAACAAACAAACGTCTTGCAATGCAATGTTATTCATGATTCTTTTGTTTGTGCCTTTTCATGTTGCATCATAGTTTCTTTGCTTATTGCTAGAACTTTGTCTTTCATGTTATGATTGAAGTACTATGATCCCACCTTTGATTGTTTTGCAAGTATTTTGATCAAGTCTTTGATGGTGCATGTCACCTCAAAAATTATTCTTTCTTTTTATCACTTACCTACTTGAGGACGAGCAGGAGTTAAGCTTGGGGATGTTGATACATTGCAAATGTATCTATAATTTTTGATGCTCCTGCTTGGTTTTATCCACTTTCTTGTGTTTTGTTCCAACTTTGGAGTACATTTCATATGATTTCTTGGACTAACCTATTAACAAGAGCCACAGTGCCAGCTGCCTGTTTTCTGCTGTTTTTGGTTCCAGGAAAGTCAGAAAATGAATATTCTCGGAATTGGACGGGACAAAAGCTAAAGTGCCTATTTTTCCGGAAGTGATCAAGTGCCAGAATACGAGACGGAGAAGGGCCAGGGAGCCACCACACCACCTGGCCACGCGGCCAGGCCTGGCCCGCGCCAGGGGGTGGTGAGGCCGCTCTCGGTACCCCCTCGGCCTCTCCTTCTGCCTATATATTGCCTTCGGGACGAAAACCCTAGGTGCCCGATCAAAAATCCAGAAAAGATTTTGTATCAGTAATGTGTTTTGTAAAGGCCATATTCATAGCACTAGCATTAGGACTTTTAGCAAGATTTTGTAGGAACTTAATAACTTCAGAAATATTGCAACCATCAAGATCAAAATCATAATTATCATCTAAAGTAATAGAGCTATTAATAGCCTCAATACTAGTGGTAGTGATAGTAGAAACACTAATGTTTCTAGCAATTTCATCTTCTCTTTCCCACTTAGCATGCAATTCAGCTAATAGTCTAACATTTTCATCAATTCTAACTTGTATGGTATTAGTGGCAGCAAAGGGATTATCATTAGTTTCAGGTTTAGCAGCCATTTTATTCAAAGAAGATTGAGCTTCAACCAAAGATGCTATATTTCTTTCAGCATTAGAGAGTTTTTCCTCAATAGTTTTATTGAAAGCGGTTTGTTTACTAATAAAGTCTTTAAGCATAACTTCAAGTTCAGAGGAAGCACTCCTATTATTGTTGTAGGAATTTCCATAAGCATTACCATTGTTGGGAGGATATGGCTTATAACTGTTGTAAGAAAAATTATTCATGTAAGCATTATTGCTAAAATTATTATTTCTTATAAAGTTCACATCAACTTGCTCTTCTTGAGCAACCAAACAGGCTAAAGGAACATTATTTGGATCAATAGGGGCTTTCCCATTAACAAGCATAGACATAATAACATCAATCTTATCACTCAAGGAGGAGGTTTCCTCAACAGAATTTACCTTCTTACCTTGTGGAGCTCTTTCAGTATGCCATTCAGAATAGTTAACCATCATATTATCCAGAAGCTCTGTTGTAGCACCCAAAGTAATGGTCATAAAGGTACCTCCAGTAGCAGAATCCAATAGATTTCTTGAAGAATAGTTCAATCCTGCATAAAAGGTTTGGATAATCATCCAAGCAGTCAGTCCATGAGTGGGGCAATTCTTTACCAAAGATTTCATTCTTTCCCAAGCTTGAGCAACATGTTCATTATCAGATTGTTTAAACTTCATTATTTCACTTCTCATAGATATAATCTTAGCAGGAGGATAGTATTTTCCAATGAAAGCATCTTTGCATTTAGTCCAAGAATCAATAGTTTTCCTAGTTAACGAATTCAACCATTATTTAGCTTTTCCTCTCAAAGAGAAACGAAACAATTTAAGCTTAATAATATCTCCATCTATATCCCTATGCTTTTGCATCTCACAAAGTTCAACAAATTTATTTAGAAGAGCAGCAGCATCTTCATTACCAATACTAGAAAATTGTTCTCTCATAACAAGATTGAGTAAAGCAGGTTTTATTTCAAAGAAAGTAGCTTCAGGACTAGGTGGAGCAATAGGTGTGCTCATAAAATCAATGTTGTTGGTGCTAGTGAAGTCACACAACTTAGTGTTTTCATGAGTGGTCATTTTTCGTGTTTTTAATAAAGAAAGCAAAGTAGTAAAACTATTTTTTTGTGTTTTTGATAAAGAAACAAGCAAACAAAGCAAAAGGTAAACTAAGCAAAACAAAAACAACAAAGTAAAGAGATTGGTTATGAGGGACTCCCCTTGTGAAGATGTCCTTGAGTCACCGGCAACAGCGCCAGGAAATCACTAGCTGACTCGTGTAATAACGAGCTCGTTGGGGAACCCCAAGAGGAAGGTATGATGAGCACAGTAGTAAGTTTCCCTCAGGTATGAAACCAAGGTTATCAATCCAGTAGGAGTAAGGAAAGACCTCAAACGTGTGGCTAGCTGGACTTTGGCAGGGCGCACTACCGGTGTCAGCAGCAACGTGAAGACCTACACAACATAACCACAGAACTCTGTCCCCAACTTACGATGAGGTTGTCAATCTCATCGGTTTTGCTAAAAACAAAGGATTAAACGTATCGAGTGGAAGAAAGTAATAGTTTGCAGAAAGTAAACACAAAGCAGTAAACAGTTGTAGACTGATGATAAAAGAAAGGACCGGGGTCCATAGTTCACTAGTGGTGGTTCTCCTTAAGATAGATGACATGTTGGGTAAACAAATTATAGCGAGGCAATTGACAAGCATCGAGAAAGCATACAAGCATATACTACTCATCTTGACTCCTTTGAGACTTGATTGGGCATTACAACATTATACATAGACCGTAATCCAACTGCATCTATGACTAATAATCCACCTTCAGGTTATCATCCGAACCCCCTCCAGTATTAAGTTCCAAGCAACGGATAATTGCATTACGCATTGCATGTAAAGTAAACAATACGATTGTTCTATGAACAAAGGATTGTTGTTTTCTCCCTAGTAGCAACAACACATCTAGTACCTTCGAGATTTCTGTCACTTCCCCAGATTACTAGAGGCATGAACCCACTATCAAGCATAAATACTAACTCTTGGAGTTGCTAGCATCTACTTGGCCAAGATATATACTAACAACGGAAAGCATGCAAGATCACAAATAACAAAGACATGATAGAATCAATAATCAATATGAAAAAGCATCTCAATATCCATCAGATCCCCGCAAACAGAACATGCAGAATTACAAATAGATGATCTTGATCATGAATGGAGCTCACAAGATCTAAACATGATAGCACAAAGGAGGAGAACCAGCCATCTAGCTACTACATTGACCCGTAGTCCAGAGATGAACTACTCACGCATCACACCAGAGGCTTGCATGATGATGAAGAAGGCCTCCAAGGTGAATTCCCCTCTCCGGTAGGGTGCCGGGAAGAGCTTTAGATCCCTCCCGATCTAGGGATGGAGATGACGGCGGCTACTGACTCTTTCGTGGAATTTTGATCGGGTACTTAGGGTTTCTGTATCGGAGGCAATGTATAGGCAGAAGGAGAGTACGAGGGGGTGCTTGGGCGGCCAGACCACCACCTGGCACGGGCCAAGCCAGGCCGCACGGCCAGGTGGTGTGTCCGGGCCCCAGTCCCTCTCCGTCTCGTATTATGGCTCCTGGTGTCCCTCGGTGAAAAACTGACTTTGGCTTTTGTCCCGTCCAATTCTGAGAATATTCATTTTCTGACTTTCCTGGAACCAAAAACAGCAGAAAACGAGCAGCTGGTACTATGGCCCTTGTTAATAGGTTAGTCCAAGAAATCATATGAAAAGTACTCCAAAGTGTGGACAAAACATAAGAAAGTAGATAAAACCAAGCATGGAACATCAAAAATTATGGATACGTTAGCAACGTATCAGTGTATTCTGTTATAACACAATGCCTTTCGGGCTAAAAAAATGCAGGAGCCACCTATCAGCGGTGCAAGCAGGCTTGCCTCAAGAATCAACTTGGTCGCAATATCCAAGTCTACATTGACGACATCGTCATCAAAACCGAGGAGGAGGCCTACGTAAATCAACGATCTCCGTGAGACCTTCGCTAACCTCGACCGCTACCGGATCAAGCTCAATCTGGACAAGTGCGCCTTCGGCGTACCATCTGGGCAATTACTCGGGTATCTCATGTCTGTGAGAGGGATCGAGGCAAACCCGAAGAAAATAAAGTCCGTACTAGCCATGGAGAAGCCGAAGAATGTAAAAGGTGTCCATCAGCTGGTCGAGTGAATCGCGGCGCTCAGTCGATTCATCAGTCGAATGGGTGAAAAGGCACTGCCCTTCTACCAACTCCTCTGCAAAACTGACAAGTTCGAGTGGACAGACGAAGAACAAGAAGCATTCGAAGACCTCAAGCGTCTCCTATCGACTTCGCCAGTACTGGTAACGCCTCGCGAAAAGGAGCCACTACTGTTCTACATCTCTGCCACCAACCAGGTGGTCAGCACTGTGTCCGTGGTAGATCGAGCCGAAGAAAATAAAGTCCATGAGGTTCAGCGCCCAATATACTACCTCAGCGAGGTGCTCACACCAACAAAGCAGCGGTACCCGCACTACCAGAAGCTGGCCTATGGCGTCTTCATGAAAGCCAGGCGACTGCGCCACTACTTCCAGGAGCGCCCAATCATGGTGGTAAATGACGCCCCGCTCGAGCATATACTCAATAATCCTGACGCAACCAAACGAGTCGCGCTCTCAGGAATCGAGTTGTCTCCAAGAGACATCACATACGAGAAGCGCGACGCGATCAATTCACAAGTTCTCCTAGACTTTCTCATACACTAGATGGAGAACCAACTCCCCGACAAGCCAGATATGTCCTACCTCTGGACAATGCACTTCGACAGGTCCAAGCGAAAGGACGGAGCTGGCGCAGGTGTCATACTGACATCACCCCAAGGAGACAAGATGAAATACATTCTACAAATGCAGTTCACTGCCTCCAATAATGAAGTCGAGTACGAGGCCTTAATTCATGGGATGTGGATGGCAAAAGCCTGCGGCGCCAAAAGTCTAATCATCTACGGTGGTTCCAAGCTGGTGGTCAACCAAACGATGCACGGGTGCAACACACTGAGCGACAACATGATCGCCTATCGTGACCTCTATGAGACACTCGAGGGAGACTTCGACGGCTACGAGCTGCGGCACATAGGACGTGAAAGCAACGAAGAGGCGGACACAATTGCCAACATTGGCTCCACCTGCGCCCCTATACCACCTGGAGTATTCCTTGAGCGCATCTATGAGCGCTCCATCAAGCCCAAGGCTCCGGAGAAGAAAGCAAGCACATCAACGGACTCGGGGGCTCTGCCACCTAACAAGCCAATGGCACTTGACGACATGGAGCTTGATACAGGACCCGAAGGGCCAATAGGCGTCATGATGATCGAGCCATCTTGGACACAGTCATACATCACATACCTGCTCAGCAAAAGGCTGCCAGAGGACCCGACTGATGCGCGACACATCATGCGATGATCCAAGGCATTGGCCCTCATCAACGACAAATTATAAAAACGCAACATCACAGGAGTACTCCAACGGTGCGTCTCCAACAGGGATGGAAGGGCCATCCTCCTCGACATACACGAAGGCACCTGCGGGCATCACGCTCGCAGTCGCGCCCTTGTTGCCAAAGCTCTACGAGCTGGATTCTACTGGCCCACGGCCATGCGTGATGCCAAGGACATCGTCCAGCACTACAATGCTTGCCCGCGATTCGCGGATAAACCTCACGCACCTGGCGCGGAACTCAGGCCAATACCATTGGCCTGGCCCTTTGCACAATGGGGACTCGACATGGTTGGCAAGCTCCCAAGGTCCTCGCGAGGAGGTTAGGTCTACCATTTAGTCACAGTCAACAAATTCACCAAGTAGATCGAGGCCATGCCAGTGACGAATCAATCAGGAGCCAACGTTGTCAAGTTCTTCGAGTCCATTGTCTACCGCTTTGGGGTGCCAGATGGCATCATCACGTACAATGGGACAAAGGTCACCTCCAAGGAGTTCCAGGAGTTCTGCGAAAACCTGGGAATCAACGTAAGTTATGCCTTGGTGGCTCACCCGTAGACCAACGGTCAAGTTGAAAAGGCCAACAGCCTCGTGTGCGGTGGAATCAAGAAGCGACTCCTTCGGCCACTCGAACAAGCCACTGGATGCTGGACAGAAGAACTACAATCCGTACTCTGGAGCCTGCGCACAACTCCAAACAGTGCCACGGGCTATACTCAGTTCTTCATGGTGCACGGTGCTGAGGCGATGCTACCCGCAGAAGTGCGCTTTCAAGCCCCATGGGTGGTTGCATACAGCGAGAAGGCATCAACCATCGCACTCGAAGACTCCATCGACCTCCTTGACGAGGCACGCGAGATAGCCGCGGAGAGATCAACGATCTACCAGCAGAGCCTCGGCAACTATCACAGCAGAAGGCTACGCCCCAGATCCTTTGTCGAAGGAGACATGGTCCTATGATTGAAGCAACAAGGGCATCTCAAGCTCGAGTCCCCTTGGGAAGAACCTTATTTGATTACAGAAGTAATCCCAGGTGGTGCCTATCGCCTTAAAGATTCCGAGACCAGAGTCACATACTCCAGCCCCTGGAACGTCGCGCAGTTGCGTCGTTTCTACCCCTAGTCGTTTTTACATTAAAAATAAGGCTATTTAGCCAGGCTACTTAGCCACACATTGTACCTCATACTATTTTGCGAATAAATAAAGCTAAGTGCCCCAAAACTCTGTGTTTTTCCTTATTTTCTCGCAATTTCATCACTCGGGGGTTGCGCCACCCTTTACACTCCTATTCTACGAACTAATCACGGTATCCTGAGTAGCTGACGCACTAATTGAACCCTTGATAAACACCAACCCAGCTGCAACGCACCTGACAGGTTGGCAAGGTGCTAAGATAAACACACGTCAAACTAACCAAAAGGAACTACAGAGTACATTTACACTCGAAAAACATATAAGCTAACAAGCTCTTCACATATCAACGGGTTCTCAATACACCCAATACAATCATACGAACTTTACAACACTTACACAATTATGTGCAGGATACAAATCATGCTACTGCTACAAAAGAAGAACGTCTGTTTGCTCCTCGAAGAAATCGACGATGTCCTCTACTGGTCGATCAATCGTCTGATAATGCGGAACCATGTTCCGAGTCATTCCTTCTGGCGGAGGCGGCGGCCCAGTAGCAAAAGACGCAACATCGACGTCTGGCATATGCAGTCGCACCAGCGACATTGCAACTTTAACACCAGCTACTAACTGTTGCCGCACGCACTCGTGGACCGCCCTCATATCCTGGAACTTCGCCAGAAGAGCCATCAAGCTTGAAAGCACCACGTCGAGAGGAAACATTGCTTTGTATATGTGCTTAAGGCACGATTGTGCCTTCTTCAGGCATTGGAGCACTCGAGAAGAACGGTCCTGCAGGGTTGCCAATGCAACTGCATGGTCGTGGTTCACCCAAAAATACCCACTCACCTGCATCTCCTCCTAGGTCAAGTTGTTCATTCGAACGGCCACCCGATCCTTCTCGTCAAGTGGACGACAAGCGCTAACAACTACACCAAGCAAGCAGCAAAGTGTGAAGACAAGGCATCACCGCGATTGACTAAAAGAAAAGACGAGAAGGCGGAAAGCTAACATTTAAATTGCTCGTTCAACTGCGCCACTTCTTCCAAGAGATACTTCTCGCTGGCGGTGGTCAACTCAGCTTTCGACTTCCAAACATTCGCGTTACCGCGTACGATGGGCAACTCACGCTCCAACTGCTTAATGCGGTTGCGCGATCGCGAGAGCAACGACAGTTCCTCCACCTTTGAACGCAGCTGCGTCGTGGTTTCATTGGTGGGAGGTGAGTCATGAGGATCACTTGAAGGACCACTCGACGTACCCTACCATAATCAAGCAAGAATAAAATAAGGACCCAAGATTACATTGATAAAAGCATGCATGCATTCAAGCACAGCAAAGTCTGGACAGGGACACTCCCACAAAAGAACAGTTTCGACAGAAGGCAACTACGACTATTATAGATTGGCAACTAAAGAGAAATCTGCTTCTTCGACTTGGACTTTGACTTCGGGGGCCTCATCGAATTTGTGGCCGCCTCTGACGCCACAGATTTTCTGGTCGTAGCCCCTGATGCCACAATCTTCGCCGCCTTCTTCACTTGTTGCAGCTCCTCGGAATATTTTGTGACTGTATGGATGAGATGCGACCCATACTTACCACAGCTAGTAGCGAAGGGAGCAAACACTACATGTTGGCCATCCGTGTCGACAGGCATCGCATTGGTGATCGCGGCGGGGTCCAGCTCCACACCATGGGCTTGCACCATCGCGAGTGCCATGGTGGCGCCAACGGACTGCTAGGAGTTCCTGAAATCCATGGGAATACCCCCAACGAGTGATTCCACCAGGCCATCAAGATTATCGATCAGCCCGACCTTGGGATTCAAGTCCTCACGGATGCGACTGAGCACACCCTTAGCCTTCCCCAACGTCTCCTGGAGGGAGGCAGCGCGGTCCTCGACTGCGGAAACAGCGTCAGCAAGAGCATCCTCGCGACGCAAAGCTCGGGCGTCGAAGGCGAGGCCAGCAGCATCTGAAGGGCACGGAGGTGCTAGCACAAGAGAAAGATAACCAAGATAAAAAAATGGCACAAGTACCTGAGAGAGCCTTGGCAGTCGACAAAAGTTTTTCCGTGAACAGCTTCTCCCTCTCAGCAGCACCAGTGCGAAGGTCTCCCTCACGCTTTCGCGACTCCTCCAAGGTGGTAATTGCTTCATCACGATTCTTCCCCGCTGCGGCAAGCCCCTTCTCGAGGGACGTAACGCGATGGAGAACTTCATTATGCTCAACTACAAAAGACAGAGCATATCAACATTCAAGCTGACAAATTTTCATGAAGACAAAGATAAAAGCCAAAAGCTCACCTTTGACTGCGCGATGGCGATTGTCCAGTAGGGCATGCTGTCGACCCATAGCAAGGACTTGCTCCGCAAGATGTGCAGCTTCCTTCACAATGAGCTATAGCGAGAAAAATGAAGACTTAGTGGCAACCTAAAGTACAAATTCGACTGTGAAACAGCAAAAACGACACTCACATGTTCCTCCAGGGACTCCGAGGATGTCTATCGAGCAGGCATCCGGGCAACCATCTGGTGTTCCCCAGCATGTGGGGAACTCGAAGAATTGGCACCAGAGTGGGCCTCCACTAGAGGAGAAGGAGACTGTTCAGCCACCTCCTTGGCCTTGGAGTCTACAACTCTGGACTCTTTCACAAATTCGATGTCATCAGAAGACGTCGATGCTACTTGACTACAAAGCACGTCAAGCACCACTTCAGAAAGACAACTTCAAAAAAAGACAAACAATACCAACTCGCGGAAATTAAAGACTTACCAGTCAAATTTGTCAAAATCAAAGGTGTCATCCGACGACTCCTTCGGTATCCACAACTTCTTCCAAGAATGAGGAGACATAGTGCGCACAGGCATGGCGGGAATCGGCCCCTTCGCGGCAGCAGGAGAACCCTCCGGCGTAGTCGGAGAAGAGGTGTCAAAACCCTTGTTGTGAGAACTCTTGCGAGTGTTGTGTCCGCTGGACTTGGGGGCTTCCTCCTCTTCTTCAACTGGGACGGTCGAATCTGACTCGTCCTCTTCCATCGCTTCCCGCGGTATAACCCCTTCAGGCAGAGGAGGAAGGATGGAGGCCATGCTCTAGTTCTGCAAATAGAAGATACATCATTATATATCAAGTACTTAGTAGCAATCGACAAAGTAAACTGCTTCGTAGAAAACTCTACCTCAGGCGGAGGGTTGGTGGCATCAAAAGGGGGCACGACTGATTCGCCTGGGAGATCCTCCTTGGCGGTGTACTTCGTCACCAATTGCAACCTCCTATCTACCTCACCCGAAGAAATGCCCTCCGCGGAAATGCGAGTGACATCGTCAGCACCGGTCTAGCGGTACATCGGGTGGACTCTAGCCTGAAGGGTTTGGATGCGGGCGCAACCATGTGCAAATGAGAACAGCACCACCCTCTTGTTTGCCTATGCGGCCTTCAAGGTCACATACGCGCTGATACAACACCTCCGTTTCCTTGGACTCACCAGGCATCACGACGTTCTTCCCAGAACGCCTCCTCTTCAAGTCTCCACGGGATCAAAGGGCGTGAGTCCGAAGTGATCTCCATCAGCCTTCAGGTCGCGGATGTAGAACCACCCGTCTCTCCATCCTTGGACGGACGCAGTGAGCTTGATATGAAAGTAGGTCGTGGAAGAGTCGACGTAGATCCTGTAGCCTCCTACATCGTAGACTACCGAACCCGACCCCGACTGACGCTTAAGCTTCAAAAGCTTCTTGAAGAGACCAAAGTGTGGCTCGACTCTGAGTCAGTACTCGCACAAAGTAATGAAGTAGGCAATGTGGAGAATGGAATTTGGGGACAACTGGTGCAGCTGGAGCCCATAGAAACAAAGAAGGCCCCTGACAAAAGGATGTAGGGGAAGAGAAAGACCTCGAATGATGAACGCAAGGAACATCACTCGGAAACCGGGAGGAGGACGCGATATTACCTCATCACCAGGCACTTGCGAATCATCTTCCGCGGGTTGCAGAGCTCCATCTTTACGATGAAGGTGCAGTTCAAAGGGTTTGATGATGGACGCACGCCAGACACCGTTGGTGACGCGGGTACCCGCACCCTTCTTCTTCCCAGCACTGGTGGTGCTGGTGCCCACGGTGGTGGTGCCACCCTTCTTCTTGGTGGCGGCAATGTTGGCCGCGGATCCAGTGGCAGCACCTCCCTTCTTCTTGCCCATCTTTCGATGGCGATGAGAGCGGAGAAAGTAACTGGGGAACACATGGAGTTGGTCCAGTGCCTCATAGAGGAAGCGCGCAAGGAAGCAGAGAGAAAAGCAATGGCGAAGGAGGCACGAGCAAGAAGAGAGATGGGGAAAATTACCGCAGCTGCACTGCTACTTAACCTCCTCATGGATGTCATCCAACAGCTAGCAAAAACCCTACTAAACATGTGGCGCACATCGCCATCGACACGTGGTGAAGATGAGCCACAAACCGTCCCCCACTACTCCCACTACGCATGGAAATTGAGATGACGCGGTTAAAACAGAAGATTATGCACGCCCAGTCAAATCAAAGTCAGGAAGTGGGACCCACCGCTCGTCACGTCCCGTCAAAACCACTCACGCAGGCAACTAAAGTCATCATGTCGTCAGCACTGACGTCATGAACTCAACCAGAAGAAAATTTCGACTACTTTAGTCCTTGCTCGAGTCTTCGACTCAACCAAGAACTCGGGGGCTACTCCCATAGGGAGCGCTGGTCGCGCACCGTATGATTATTTTTTATATACAGGTGTATGAGCATTCAAGACAAACCCATCACTCGAATTTACGATTCGATTGTGAATTACGGGTTACTCCCATAGGGAGCACCGGAAGCACATTCGACTGAAGCAAACAACAAAAGACGACAGCAGTCGCAAAAGGTTTTTAGTCCCCACTCGAGTCTACGACTCGAATAGGCACTCGGGGGGTAATCCCATGGGGAGCGTTGGTCGCGCACCCTATGATTAATTTATTCCTTGTGCATCGTACTGTGTGTTGATAACATCCACACTCGAAGGCTGCGGCGACTCTGCCTCATATCTTCCCTGCAAAGAGACTGCGTCTCTTGGGTCACCCAACCATCTCCACGATGACAAAATTTCGGATGCCACACTTACAGCGTGAAGATAAGACCTGAGTAAGATCTGGCAACGCATCTGCTGCGCACTACCAGAAATATATCCGTACCTGCAGGTACAATGAACATGCCTTGACGTATGCGTCGAGTGCTCACATTTATACACTGGAATTCGAATCCTGTAAGACCTCCGTGGCCTGAGTCGAATTACACCAGCACTTCTCCGAATTCAAGTCTGGGGACTTGAGTTTGAGTAGATTGCGTTGTTTTGCGCTAAGGCAGTTAACTGATACGGATACATTGGGTAAATCAGACACGTATATCAACAATCCCTATGACATAAACAGAACACTCGAAAAAATACCCAGATATGCACTCGCAAGACTTCATAAAGTCTCTATTTGAATCTGTGAGTCCACTGGACACTCAGGGCCTACTGACATGGGTATACCCTACAGTTACTCGAGCTTGGCATATACGGTCCAGATATAGCAGAAGCCCACGACGTTGCCAAGGCCCAATGCAGGATTTGGGTGACCCACGGACTCTTCGATTGCTTGCAGCGCAAGATGAAGCTTAAGATAGAAAGTTCAAAGGGGCGAACCCTAATCTGTAACCGACTCGACCTGCTACCCGAGACCTACCTATCTATATAAAGGCTGGGAGGGGGCGGCGAGGAGGACAATCACAACCCTAGTTTCACCGCCCTTGCCAGATTGCATCTGTGCACCCCTGAAATCTTCGATTCCTTAATTAATTCCAAGAGCAGACAAGCAAGAGTAGGGACCTCTATAAGGCCTGAACCTGGGTAAACCTTGCATCCCTGTGTGCTTGTTTGCTAGCCGACTGATGCCTCCAGCGCTCCCTCCTTCTCCAAAACCCAAGTCCATAACAATGGTCATTGATGAGTTAAACCCTCGTTAGGTGGCATCCCCAAGGTTGAGCTTTTTTCCATACTTCATCTTATCACATTACTCTTCCCTACACTTAAAATTTCCTTCATACAAAACTTCACACAATCTTCATTAGCAACATTAGTGTACTCAAGATAATAAATCTTTTGGTTCTGTTTCAACACAAGTAAAACTTCCATTAAAACATAAGCTACTGTAGCACTTCCATTAAAAAGTTCAAATGATCAAAGAGAAAGAGATTAAGAGGCAAATGCAAATAATGGCAGAAATCTGTCAAAACAGACCAGCAGGTAAAAATCATTTTTTTGAAGACCTCATGTTGCTCAAATCGAAAAGTGTTGAACTAACGAAAGTTATATAATAACCTGGGGCAGAAGAACAAAACATTATAGCTTAAACCGGCATATAGATATTTTTTATGAATTTTTACAGCGAAGCACAAAAATCTCTTTCGGGACAGCAACTTTCCCAAGTCTTACTTCTTTCTCATTAGAGGTTACTCTTGGCACAAAAACCACACAAAAATGATAAGGAGAGGTTATTACTGAAGCAATAACTTCCAAGACTCAACAAAAGACTCCTAACAAAATTTGGGTTATCTCCCAATAAGTGCTTTTCTTTAACGCCTTTGAGCTAGGCATAAGAAGCAAAAAAAGAATCAAGTATTCTCAAATGAAGAAGCATTAAGATCAACACCAGAAATATCTTCAAGAAGGCAAGGTATCTCGTCCAAATAAGTTCTAGAGGATCCTCTCTCTATGCTCTTGGGTTCACTATTTTCATCAAACGGGTTTTCAGGAACAATCCAATCAAAATTATTTTCTAAGGCTTCATGCATTCCTGCAAGTTTAAAGGGTATTGGTATCTTAATTTCGTCCACATTAGGTTTGGTTTTGTCCATCCTTTCTTGTGCACCAATAACATCTACACATGATCCTAGCATATTAAAACGATCGAAGACTTTTCTAGCTTCTTTAGCAATATCATAGAATTCCTTAAGAAAAGTTTCTAGAATGAAATCTCTTTTTTCAAGATCCTCAATATCTTTAAGTTTAAGAAACATTACTTTCATTGTGGGGTTGAGGTTAACAAACCTAGCTTCCAACATGTGAATTAAAGAAGCTGCAGCAATTTAGAGCAAGTTCTGCAAATGACCTATCCTCAATATCCTCATGCTTGCTAACATGATTAAAGAATTCTTCAATATTATCTTTCCCAATTATAGAGCCACTACCTATTGAAAGGTCTTTCAGAGTGAACTTAGGTGTCAACATGGTAGGCTAAGAATGAGGTGACAACTTACAGAAAGAACTAATTTGTGTTTTGTGTTTTTGATATAAAGAAGCAGACTAGTATAACTATTTTTTGTGTTTTTGATAAAGAAACAAGCAAACAAAGCAGAAATAAACTAAGCTAAATAAATAAATAAAGTAAATAGATTGGTTATGAGGGACTCCCCTTGTGAAGATGTCCTTGACTCCCCGGCAATGGCGCTAGAAAAAGCTTGATTATTGGCTCAATGTATCGAGCTCATTGGGTAACCCCAAGAGGAAGGTATGATGAGCACATCCGCAAGTTTTCCCTCAGTTATGAAACCAAGGTTATCGAACCATTAGGGGCAAGGAAACACCTCCAAGGTGTTGTTTCCAACTTGGAATCATGCTCAACACAACCACAGAACTTTGCCCCCAACTTATAGTGAGGTTGTCAATCTCACTGGTTTTGCTAAAAACAAAGGATTAAACGTATTGTGTGGAAGATAGTAATTGCTTGCAGAAAGTAAACAGAAAATAGTAAATAGTAGATTGTAGATGGTAGATTGATGGTAAAGAATGGACCAGGGTCCATTGTTCACTAGAGGTGATTCTCCTTAAGATAGTTGACATGTTGGGTGAACAAATTACAGCGGAGCAATTGACAGACACCAAGAAAGCATACATGCATAACTAATCATCTTGACACCTATGAGATTTGATTGGGCATTACAACATTATACATAGATCGTGATCCAACTGCATCTATGACTAATAATCCACCTTTAGGTTATCATCTGAACCCCCACCAGTATTAAGTTGCAAGCAACAGATAATTGCATTAAGAAAAGTGTGTAGAGTAAACAATACAATTGTTCTATGAACAAAGGATTGATGTTTTCTCCCTAGTAGCAACAACACATCTAGTACCTTAGAAATTTCTATCACTTTGCCAGATTCCTAGAGGCATGAACCCACTATTGAGCATAAATACTCCCTCTTGGAGTTGCTAGCATCTACTTGGCCAAGATAGATACTAACAACGGAAAGCATGCAAGATCACAAATAACATAGACATGATAGAATCAATAACCAATCTAAAATAGCATCTCAATATCCATCGGATCCCCGCAAACACAACATGTAAGATTACAAATAGATGATCTTGATCATGAACGAAGCTCACAAGATCTAAACATGGCAGCACAAAGGAGAAGGACCAACCATCTAGCTACTACATGGACCCGTAGTCTAGGGATGAACTACTCACGCATCACACTGGAGGCAGTCATGGTGATGAAGTAGGCCTCTAGGGTGATCTCTCCCCTCTGGCAAGGTGTCAGGAAGAGCTTCAGATCCCTCCCCATCTAGGGATGGAGATGACAGCGGCTACAGACTCTTTCGTGGAATTTTGATCGGGTACTTAGGGTTTTCGTCCTAGAGGCAATATATAGGCGAAGGGGCAAGGTTTTGGAGCGCCAGGGGCCCCACACCCCCTGGTGGCGCGGCTATGGCTGGTCACGCCACCACCAGGTGTGGCCAGCCTGGCTCCCCTCTTTGTCTCCCCTCCAGACTCCGTGTTCCTTCTGGTGAAATATTGACTTGGGCTTTTGTCCGGTCCAATTCCGAGAATATTTCCTTAGTAGCTTTTCTGAAACCAAAAACAGCAGAAAACAGGCTACTAGCATTGTGGCATCTTGTTAATAGGTTAGTTCCAAAAAATGTGTAAAAATACTCCAAAGTGTGGACAAAACATAAGAAACTAGATATAAAACAAGCATGGAACATAAAAAATTACAGATACGTTTCCAACATAGCAGTTACTTGTCACATAGTCTACCTTGCAAATTTCATTGAATTGGCTTCTTAACCATACCATTCCATGATGTGCATCCAGGTACTCCTTCACCGTAGGTTTTTGTTTATACAACACTTCCAAATGATACAGATGCTTCCTCAAACTACATGTGTATGAAGATGGCCATAGGTTGTCAGTATAAACTTTACCCTTGAATTTCTTTGTAAAATTCTGCACTAAGTGTCGCATTCATTCCCTATGATCCACTCTGGGGAATAGTGCTTCTACAGCTTTCTCCAAAACCTTTGCAAGCGTTCGTGTGGATAGTAAGTCCTAGTGGATGACCTATAAGGTCATGCAAATTCTCCAGAAACCAAGTCCAACTTTCCTCTGACTCAATCTCCAAAACTCCAAAAGCAACAGGGAACATCCAATTGTGGCCATCAACTCCAGTAGCAGCTACTACATATCCTTTAAATCTACCATGAAGAGTTGTTGCATCCACAGCCAAATAAGGCCTGCAACCATCCAGAAACCCTTGACAGCAAGCTTTGAAACAAACAAAAGCCCTTCTAAAGCACTCCTTCTCCATTGTCTTCCCTCTTATTTTGTACTGAATTATATGCCTGTCTATCTGTACAACACTACCTGGACTAGCCATCTCCACTTCAGCTTTGAAGCTATAAAGCAACTGAAAAACTTTCATTCCATGGACCATTGATCCTATCAAGAGCCATTTCCTTTGCATAGAACATCCTCATGTAAGGTACTATAATATTAAACTTTTTAGAATTTTTTTTGATGAGTGTTGTTGCACCAAGTGATGGGTTCGCTTTCATCCAATCCATGATTGCATCTGCCAACCACCTAGTCTTTGCTAGTTTTGTTTTGTCATTTGGCTGTCCCCCTTGAGGTGGACAAGAATGTTCGAACTGGTTACCTTTTATCTGAAACATAATGAAAATATCTGGTACAGTTAACAAATTCTACACAATGATCTAAAATACACAATTGGTTGTAATACCTAAGCCAAACTGCTCCTGAGCATAGTGGATGCGTGCATCCTCCACCTACACATCTTGTATGGGCACTCCACTGTGAACCTTGTCGGCTCACTCTTAATAACAACATAATCATTATTGGTGTAGATGCAATATGTAGTAAGGGTATTACGATAGTCCCGCATCGTTTCAAATACGGTGCCTTCTGAAATCTTAGGATCGTTCCTGTCCCACTCAATTACTGGCAAGTCCTCACCATCGTACTCAGCTAAAACGAGACTGTCATTGTTCTCCTCATTCTCTTCTTCATCAGTGTCATCAAATCTGGCACCATGGGCTAATTCCTTCGTGTATTGATCCTCTAGTGCATGTTTACTGAATCTATCTACCAATTCAGGAAACATCAACTCATCCTCATCATCTAGTGGAGGTGCTCCCTCGGCAAGCTCTGCTTCGTCCTCCACATCGGCCGCACGAGTGATTTGGCTTACACTCGCAGTGCCAATAGATGGTACTGCTATGGACCTACAAGGAGCGCAGGGGCGCACACTATTAGCAGAGACATCAGAGACAGATGATGCCCGACCACCTGATGATGCCTGACCACATGATGGTGCTTTAGCCCTCTTTCTCGTGTGTTCAACTTTAGGTTACACATGAAGACGAATTCGACCAAAACGTTCGGCAATATTCAAAGAGAAAAGCATTACCAGATCATCTTCGCTAGTTAGTGGGAGCAATCTTTGCTCGCTAATATTGAAATATTGCAAATCAACTGAATCGCCATTGCTCCAGGGGAATTTAGAATATATTTTATCTTTCAAACTCAGAGAGTTATGGAGGTTGAAACCAGCACTAGAAAGTAAAATCCAGAGAGATACCATTCACAACCACGAATTACGCTAGTATCCAGTTTAACCACCAGCCAAAATGCCAGCACTGGATCAATCCTATTCGAAAAGCAAGGCAGTTAGCTGAGCATCGGTGATTCGCGCTCAATTACTGCCTATAATCAGTCCACAAAGGGAAACAATACTTACCTAGATGGAATCCATGCGTTAGATCCCTCCGATTCCACCCAATCTTCTCTGCGCTCGATGGGAAGGAACGGTACACCCACCGGCGTCGCATACTGTTCCGCGAAAGGGGTAGATCTAGCGGGGGAGGAAGCGGAGCCGGAGTGGGATCTACGGCTGGGGGGAGGGGGCGGCTCGTGGGACAAGGACGACATAAGGTAGGAGGGGCTCTTAGGTAGGAGGGCACGATGGCGGGGGAGCGGAGCGGAGGGGCAGTGTGGGAGCTTTTCTAGGCTCGGAGCGAGAATGGCTGGTCCGACGTGTCTCCATGCGGCCCACCCTTCACCACGTATGCAAGACCCGTCCCAACGCGGCCCCACCCTTCACCACATATGCAGGAACCATCCCAACACGGCCCCACCTGTCAGCATGTAACGGTCGAGGCGACGTAACATAATACTCAATGCAGTACCCGCCCAACACGGTCCCACCAGTCAGCATGTAACAGTCAAGCCTTTGACCTAACATCATCCACCCGTCCGAGCGTATGTGTGGGTTTCTGAATGGAGGGAGGGGAAAAGTGAGGAAAAATTAAGCGGCTGGGGAAAACTAAGTACAACTAATGAACCAGGGACACGAAAATAGAAATCCCTTGTTATTTTGTTCCAGTATTATGAGAACAATGGTTGTTCAAATAATTACCATATTTCATAGAATATGGATGAACTTTTACAAGTCTAGTTGGAGAAATCAAGTCCATAAAACTAATGCTAAAATGTCGCAAGACAAATGATTGAAAGATCACTTACGAAGTGACATCGCCGTTTAAATTATATTGGAAAGAAAACATGAAGAAACTCCATGTTTATGGACTTTTAGAGTCTTTGATTTTGATCAAATGATGCTTGTGAGACTTTCCTCGAGATAACTGAAACTCCATTCACAGGCCAAAGAGGAACAGATGACTAACTTATTGGAAATTGTGCATGTTGATGTATATAGTACATTATATGTATCCATGTGCGGTGGATCTTTCGACTTCATATGCTTTCTCCAAAAATTTGAGTGAATATATCTGTATATTTACTTAATAAGGAAGAAGTATGAAATATTTGAAAATTGTTCAAAGACTTTCAAGATGAAGTGGAGAATCATTGTAATTAGAAAATAAAGAATTTGTGATTCGATCATAGAGGATTATATTTGAGTTACATGTTTAGCAAAACACCTAAAATTTGAGGAATTATTCCATGGATTTGCATTTCCCGATAAACCATAGGAGTATGGTATGTTCGAGAGATCAAATCGAACCTTGTTTGACATGGTAAGATAAAAGGTGTCATTTATAAAACGGTCATTATGTTTTCAAGATTAAAGCTTTAGAGACTATCGCTTTTACACTAAAAAGAGCACCATCGTGTTTCATTGAAATGACACCATAAATGTTATGGTTTGGGATAAAACCCGAGTTGTCTTTTCTTAAATATGTTGTGTATAAGTAAAGTGTTTGCAACCAAAGTCGGATAAGCACGTCTTTGTAGGTTATCTCAAAGAATTTATTAGGTATTCCTCCATAACACCAAAGACAAAAGAGTTTATCGCTTGGAACGTGAAGTTTCTTAAAGAAGGAAAAAATTTCATAAAAGTTAAGTGGGAGGACAATAGAACTTTGATTAGGTTGATGAACCTAAGCAACATATGCTAAGTAGCGCAACACCGGAAAGTGTCCCGAAGGCGGCTAAAATGCTCATGGCTCTCGTGATTACAAAGGTTGTGATCTCGGAGATCAGAGTTCCTATTGAACCGTGTGGGTTAGTAAGAATCAAATAGTAAGATTTGAAACAAAAGTCGTTATTGTTTTGACAATGATGAACCGACTGCATACAAAGAAGCGATGATGGGCCCTGACTCCATAAAATGACTAGAAGTCATAAAATCAGTGATAGTACCCATACACGAGAAATCAATGTTCTGAACTTGGAAGACCCTCCGAAAAGGCGTGAAGCCTATCGGTCGTATTTGAATTTATAAAGAAACAGACATGGATGTTTGACATCTATGAAACAGTTAGCATGGTGGAAAGGAGTTTACGACAATGTTCAAGGAGTTGACTATGAAAAGATTTGATCTTTCATAGCGATATTTAGTCTTGACGGATTAATATAGCCAGCACTACATATAATTTGGTATATGGTAGTTGAACAAACAAAAAAAATCTTCTAATAGAATGGTTACCTAGGACGTGTACATGACACGGTCCGAAGGGTTTTGTTAAATCAAAGGATGCTAAAAGGGCGTGCAAACTTCAACGGTTGAAGTGAGCATAGCGGAGTTGGAATCTTCACGTGATGAAAATGTTAAAATAGTTTAATTTCATCGGAGACGATGAAGATGCTTGCATTTGCAAGAAATTAAGTGGAGTACTGAGACATATTTCTAATACATTATGTAGAGGACATATTGTTGATTTGAAATGATATATCTTTTATTGACACAAGTTAAGAATTTCATTAAAATTTAATTTCAATGAAAGACTTGGGCAAAACCAAAATATTTGGCATCAATGTCTATATAGATAGATTGAGGCGCTAATATGGTTGTGCTAGACGTACATATATGAGATATTGAAAGGGTTTAATATGGAAATGACAAGAAAGGTTATTGCTGCATGGAAAGGATTAAATCAAGATTCAAGTGTATTTTGACACTTGGTGAGTGAAATCTCATGAATATTTTGATTAATAATACTGTGATATGTACATATCCAGATATGTCTCATGCTCTAAATGTTGTGAGCATATACCAAAATAATTCATAAGATGATCATTAGATGATAGTAAAGATATTCTTATGAGTTTTGGAAGAACTAAGAATATATCATGTATAAGTGACAAATAGTTAAAAGTAGTTCATTGTAAAGTGTTATATTGATACTAGTTTGTCGAGGCTTTGAGTTTGCTCAAGGTGCCGATCGGCGATGGGAACCACGGCGCAGGAGCAATCGCGGGGGTCTTCGGCTGATCGGGGAGGCGAAGCGTGCCGAGCCAACCTACTTGGAAACGCAGGCTTCCGATCGCCATGCCGATCCCGTCGCCAAGCTGATCAAAATCCGGGCGAGTCACTGGCGCGTGGATAGTGAAGTCGAGTGCGCCGAAGAGGAGGCGAGTCTCTACTGCAGCAGAGTCATAAATCGCGGTTGATGGGGCCGAGGAAGCCGCAACATTAGCACTACCGCTTCCCACAGATGACGCCAATTGACGAGGGGTTAACTCATCAATGCCCATCGTTGATGGACTTAGGTTTGAGGAAGTAGGGAGGGCTGGAGGCATCGATAGGCTAGCAAACAAGCACACAGGTGACACGAGGTTTTACCCAGGTTCAGGCCTCGTAGAGGACCTTACTCCTGGTTGTCTGCTCTTGATTAGGAGGGAGTCGAAAGTTACAATGGTGTGCAGATGGAATCTGGCGAGGTGTATGCGGGGGTGTGCGTATTGGTCCTCCTCACCGCCCCCCTCCTGGCCTTTATATAGAGAGGCTAGGTCTCGGGATAGCAGGTCGAGTCGGTTACAGATTAGAGTTTTTCCTTTAATTTTCTATCTACACTTTGCCATGTCCTTCAAAAGGTCAAACTCCAATGGGCCACCCGAATCCTTGCCGGTCTTTGATTGCACCGTGGACTCCTTGGGCCGAACCGTATAGGTTAATCTCAAATACCTGTAAGGTATACCCATGTCAAGCGTGCGGGTTTGGATGAGTTTGTGGAAGAACGAAGCTCAAAGATGGAGAAGAGCACATGGTGGCTCGATGTTAACCACTTACCATTCGTCATCCAGCTGGCTTCACCGGATGCCTTTCTTGGCATTAGTGCAACCGCTAGCTTGGATGGCGTCTCCTCTTCTTCTCGGGTGGCTTGGTTCCCGGTGGTAGCCCATTTAGCCATGGTGGATCTCTAGTTGGTGGCAGGCTACTGGCAGCCAGAGCCAGGTACTATAGTTATGATTTTGAGTGAAATCTATTGGCAGCGAACTTGTAATTCAAGGTTCGTTTATTGTTCAAGTTGCTGGTTGAGGTAACTCAAGACTCTAGGCAAAAGTTTAACTTAACAGACTGTGCTGAAACACTGCTATATAAAGTAGTAGGGAGGATTGTCAAATCGACGTTTAAGATCTGGCGAGGGATTATTAGTAATAATAAGCTAAATCATTTGATCCATTTGTGATTTCAGATTTTTTCCTAAATCTCACACGGAGGACGAGTTCAAGGACTAGATTGTTATTTTATTCTGATCTCTACGGTCCTTTGTGCTAAAGATCTGGACTATGCTGTCCTTAATCTTTCACGGTCACGTATGAAAAATATATGTAAACGCCCAGGATTAATGCAACATGTTTTGAGACCGGTTCCTTAAAAAAAGGATCAGGGGTTAAACAGATATTGGGACTGAATATGTTGGAATATATTGTGTCTTGATGTCTATGGTGCATTGAACGGACAACCAGCAGCGATCGAAGAATGATTAGCAAAAAAAAAAAGAAACACCGATCGAAGAACTTGAGTTGATCGTAGATACTACGGCTGGACGTGCGCGTATCCAAGTCATATTACAGCTAAACCCACGAATTTCATCGCACGTGCTTGTGCCCCGCATCCCAAGCTAGTCGACTCTCGTCGGAGCCCATGGTGAGACAGCACCACGCCAGTTAACACATCTGTAGAGCTCGCAGGCCATAGCTGACAGTACTGCCAGACGTGCCAGTGCAACGTCTCGGCCGGGGCTGACTAAGCTCTCCGTGCGCTGCATGCAAAATGCACGGCATTTCACTGGGAAATGAAATGATCGACTTCCCATCACCGAGAGAGAAAGACAGAGAGTACGCAGGGCCCTCTTTCCATCAGTGCCTAGCTGCAAGATTCACTGAATCCGGTCGGAACAGTCAATGGCTGTCACTGGTGTTTTCGCAGAGGCCCGGTGTTGTGTACGTGTGACGGAGCCATCTGTCTCCTCAGGCTGTCAGCTTTGCTATCTTGGATTGCTATCAGATGCCACATGGCCACATGGGATGGTGGAACTCCAAGCATACTGGTCAAGCTAGAGGGAATATGGGGTTGAAAATCGAGTCTCTAGGAACTAGGAAGTGTTTGACCTGGATGTCTGTTTCAGACTTTCAGGTGAGTAAGACCCCACACGTTTGAACTGAAAATCAATCGGCGACGCATAGTTTGTTTGTGCATGTCAGTATACTTATGTGAAATACTAGTATCACTGAGCCTATCTAGTATTTCATTATGTCTAGTCCATTGCTCCGACGCGTCTTGTTGTTTTCGTGTCAGAACATCGCAGTCGGTTTCGTGCGAAACCTAACTGCCATTTTCCTGACGTGCTGACATAAACACATTATTGTCCACTGAACTTATCCGAGATGAGTACTTTGGTCGCTGAGCTCGCGCGACATAGCCTTATTTTGTGAGCAATGTGGTCAAAATCGTGACAACAGCGATAAGTGACGCTGGTTAACAATTAAGCAAATGACTGTCCTCATCATTTAAAGTGACAGATCCACATTGTTCAAGTAAACTATTCCATTCAGTGAGTTTTCCCCCAACTGGAGTTGTCTGTGCACATTGCTCAAAAGTATTACTCCTCTGTGTGTCACCACTTGTCCGTGTACATTGCTCAAAACTATTAGTCCTCAAATATTTATTTTGCGATATAGTTCGTCACCGACCTTTCTCATTAAAAGGCTCCCATAGCCATTGGGTAATAAAGCAATGTTCATAATTTTCAAACCGAGCACACCTAAACACCTTGTTCCCTTGGTAAACAAATTGTTTTCCAGTTAACCAGTTGGTATTTTTGTCATCGTTTTCGACAATCGAAAGGGATCCTGATCTGATTTTATCAAACTTTTCCTTGTCCAAGTTGGGATTCCGTTGAAAGAAAGCCGCGACTGTTAGATGAAAAATTCAGGGAAGTTTACGTAAATTAATGGAGAGGCGTTTTCATTAATTTACGAGCAGACACCGTTAACAATTAAGCACACGATAGGAACCACGGTACATTATACTCCAGGCTATATATGCATCTCACACACACACGTTCTAGGCCTAGCTAGGCGCGCCTTATCAACACGACGGATTCACAAGCTTACGAGCTACTACGACTGATAGAGCATGAAGCTAGTACTACTAGTTAACTAGCTACGACCGTGGTGCGTTCGTTACACACACGGAAGCTAGACTAGCGAAGTGGTGGATCCGTAGAGGTTAGTTTTCGAAGCGGCAGAGGCGGTCGTCCACGAGCCTGCTGCCCCTGTGAGTGCTGTTCTTGTACTCCTTCCAGGTGAACTCCCTGTATCGGCTGCTGCCGCCGTCCCCCATGAGCTGTCGCAGCGGCGCCAGCCTCTCGCCGGGCGGCGGGCCTCCGAAGAAGATCATGGACACCCTGGACCTCTCGCTGCTCACCACCACCCTGTGCTTCACACTCCTGAACCTCCCGTTGGTCAACACCTGTTCACCGTTCAAAAAAGGACACGACTATAAATCAGTACGGCAGCTAGCGATGCGTGCACCTGAGGCTGAAAGTAGTAGGAGTACGTAGCGTACGCCAATGCGCTATTCGCTCGGACCCATATACATACTTCTATTGTGCCCGTGTTACTATTACTAGCGTTATCTATCTAGACTGCTAAGAGAACATTATTAGCATCTGGTGCCAGTGTTTTCACGTGCTGGGCCCTGTGTGCATGCATGATTGCGTGCGCTAGCTAGCTGTGTGCATGCACATATATAGCCACGCGCGTGCTGCACTGCAGCCGCTCCTGTTCTGTTGACGTGGACGCCCGAAAGAAGGCCCGAGATCGGGCACTGATCACTGACTGATGTGCTCGATTTAATTAGATATCCAACAACCGACTAGAGACGTGCACACAGTAAAAGTGACGTGCAACACTATTACTACTAGCATCAATGTCCGCATGCACCATCCGTGTAGGTGTAGCATCGCGACCTTCGATCGTGAGCGCGCGCGCGCGTGCGTACCTGCAGTGCGTCGCCGACATTGATGAAGAAGGAGTCGGCGTCGGGCGGCACGGACGCCCACGCGCCGTCGCGCGCGGCGATCTCGAGGCCGGACGTGCCGTTGGAGCGGAGCACGGAGATGATCTGCGGGTCCGTGTGCTCGCCGAACCCCGTCAGGAGGCTGCCCCCCCCCTGGTGCAGCTCGGGCCGCGGCGGGTAGTGGTTCACCCGGAGCATGTTGTCGCTGTCGTCGTCCGACACCAGCCGCGAGATCGCGTCCGCCGGGACGACCCCGAGCCCCTCCGCCATCAGCTCCAGCACCCCGCACGCCATCCGCCGCACCGCCGCCGCGTACTCCTCCAGAAGCTCCCTGCGTGCACGATGATCAGCATTCAGCAGATTGTTAACACGGGCCAGACCTGCCCGAAAAGAATATCACGAATAATCGTTTTCGTCAAAAGTGAAACCGCACGGATTCGGCTCCTACCTTTTGTATGGACTGACAGAGTGACTGGGATGATGGATGATGTCAAAAGTGATACAGATAGAGATGGGCCGTGCTAGGCAGTGCGCTTGGGGGCGGCGCAGTGTGGAGTGCCGTTCTCCTCGTAAACGGCAGCACGTCACCGGAGCGGCAGAAAGGGAGCAGCGTGCGTACGTACTGTACGTACTTCGACGGGCGGCGCGTCGACACGAGTACACCAGGACACGTACGCTACGCACGGAGCGGCACGGCAAGTAGAAAGAGATCGAAAGGAACCGATCGATCGTTACGTACGGCGTCGCCGCCGCCTCCGCCGCACGTGAGTCAAACGCCTCCGTACGTCGATCCGCCGCGAGAAATAGTGAAGCTACACGCGGCCACGACACGGCAAATCTTATCCACGGAAACTCCCCGTCAGTTTTTTTTCACAGGACATAATATTTGTTGAATTATTTTCCAGGAATTCAACGGCTTCGTGTACTGCATGTTGACCTTTCTTTACAGACCTCACTGAACTGACCCTTGTTGTTACGTTTCAGCCTTTCAAGTGATGTGTCCGATGGAATTAACACTACGTACTTTGGATATATAGGATACTACGATGCGTTACAGCATGTGCTCGGATCATTCGAACACGCATTTTAAGCTCTCACCTCTAATGACACGAAGAAACGATACTAATTCGATCATTAGAGCGCGGAACTTAAAAACGTGTGGCGTGTGCACGTGTTTGTCAGGGCGCAGGCAGCGCGCCGCGCAGGGGCAAGCGAAGGCAGGAGGCAAGCAACAGCGATGCCGGCGGTCAGCCGGTGCAACGAGGAGCGCAAACGTAAATGTCACCTTTTTCGTGCCTTGTTCTACACACGGACGAATATTTTAGTTTTGCAGATTAACCGCACGCGTACGTGTACCACATGGAGGTGTGCGAGGCGCTCAGCGTGCATGTGTGTGGTGTAGGACAAGAACAACTCACCGTAACGGGCAAGAAGGCTCGGAGAGCGACCGGGCGGCGGCGGCGGCCGCGCATGGCAATGTCGAGGCCGCGAAGGAGGCGGCGGGCACGGCGCCGGCGGAGGTGACGCTGAGCAGGAGGTACTCGATCCACCCGAGGTCGCCGCCGGTGCCGATCCGCTTGCTGGCGTACCCGACGGGCTTCCCCGCGGCGGCCTCCTTCTCGGCCTGCGGCAGCGCGAAGAACCCTGCCGAGGCCGCCTCCACGGCGCGCACCAGCTCGAGCGGCACGCCGTGTCCGGTCACCTTGAAGAAGCCCTGCTCCTCGCAGGCGGACACCAGCGCGCGCGCCGCGGCGGCACGGCCGGCGCCCGGGGCGGCCGACAGGTCCACGGCGCGGACGTGAGCCAGCGGCGGCTGCGCCGCCGGGAGAGCTATCTGCTCGAGCTCGGCCTTGGCGAGGACCACCATGTCCGGCACGCAGGCAGGTTTCTTCTAGCTTGGGTTCAAGGAAGCAGAGGAAAAACAGAGCAATGGTCTGGTCGTGGAAGCGCGACAGCTTTCTGAGTTCAGTGTGATACGACCGAGATGAGAACGAGATCCGTCTCCTCTCTATATATAGGCGCGACGCGAGCGAGCCGCACCGGGAGTTGTTGCGCAGGTGTACAAGTACGATCTGAATATTCCTCGCGCTGGACCGAGCGGTGCAGGCTAATCCTCACCGTTGGATACTGGATCGGATGGTTGGGGGCAGGTCTTGCGAAGATGGATTCCTAGATTACCAGTTGTACCTCCGTACGTACGCGTGTTAGTGTGGTATGTTTGTGTTATATACGTCAGTGATGACGGCTACATGCTCGCGTACCGATTGTTTTGCTTTCGATTCGGGGGAGGGCGGGCACAAATTTCCTCAAGGACCAAACTGGGTGGTATTTCCGCACTGACGGTGGAGCTTGGGTCATTTTCTACCTTGGTCATCTTTTATTACGGAGTAGAAAAAATTGATGGAACTAGAAGTTCTCGGTAGATGCTATAGTACTAGGGTTTTGCCTTTGGAGAGAGAGAGAGGGAGAGGGGTACCTTCTCCGGTGGACGAACTCGATGACCCGTTTACCATCTTGGTCGACGACGAGAGCGTGGCTAGGGTGACTAAGCGGTGGCGGCGGCGGTGCTTCCCGTGGCTCGCGCTAGGAACTCTAGATCGGTAGGGATGTAGGTGGGGGGAGCGGTGGCAGCGTCGAATCTCGTAACGTGTGCCCCGGCCCCCACCTCCTCTTTATAGCGCTGCCACAGGGGCCCACCAACCATATGAGGGTTGGGCGCCCCGATCAGGGCGCGGATAAGGGGTCGATCGATCCGTTGGGATCGACCGGGAGAGAGTCAACCTAACATTCTCCCCCTTGATCTCGAATTTACTTTTTACTTTATACTTTACTCATTTCATCACAGCTTGGTACATAGAGCATGTTTCATCGTCACAGCTCAATTGCCGATAGAATCAGACAGCTACAATATACCTCTTGTTTTGAAACAAATTTTGTTTCTTTTAGGCCTCTTATGATCCAGGAATCATAGGCTTTCCCTTAAACCCATGCCGGCTAAGTGCTCCTTGAACACATTGGATGGTAAGCCTTTCGTTAGCGGATCCGCAAGCATATCCTTTGTCCTTATATGCTCGAGTCTTATAGTGTGATACTGAATCTTATCTTTCACATCATAATACTTTATTTCTATTGGTTTGGAAGCATTACTCGACTTGTTGTTGTGAGCATAAAATACTGCGGGCTCGTTGTCACAGTACATCTTTAGTGGCTTGTCAATGCAATCTACCACTTTGAAGTCGGGTATAAATTTCTTTAACCATATCGCCTGCCCCATTGCCTCATAGTAAGCTATAAATTCTGCATATATCGTGGATGATGCAACTATTGACTGTTTGGAGCTTCTCCACGAAATAGCCCCTCCTGCGAGAGTGAAGACGTATCCTGTTGTGGACTTTCGATCGTCTCTGTCTCCCGCAAAATCAGTGTCTGAATATCCTCTTATTTCTAGGAAATCAGACCTTCTATATGTTAGCATGAGGTCTTTTGTGCCTTGCGCATAACGCAAAGCTTTCTTTACCATCTTCCAGTGCTCTATGCCTGAATTCTCTTGATATCTACCGAGTACCCCGGTGATAAAAGCTAAGTCAGGGCGAGTGCACACTTGTGCATACTGTAAGCTTCCAACGGCCGAAGCATATGATATTGCTTTCATTTGATCGATCTCATATTGACTTTTGGGACATTAAAATTTCCCAAAACTGACGCCCTTGACTATAGGAGCAGGTGTGGTATTGCACGCATGCATACTGTATTTCTTTAGAGTCTTCTCTAGGTATGCCTTCTGTGACAGTCCTAGAACCCCATTTGATCTATCTCGGTGAATTTCTATGCCCAAAACATATGAAGCTTCACCAAGATCTTTCATGTCAAAGTTTGAGGACAAGAACTTCTTTGTTTCTAGTAGTAGACCGACATCGCTGCTAGCAAGCAAGATATCATCCACATACAGAATTAGGAAAATATATCTCCCACTTTTAAACTTTGCGTAAATACAGTTGTCCTCAACATTCTCTTTAAACCCAAATTTCTTAATGGTCTCATTAAATTTTAGATACCACTGTCGCGAAGCTTGCTTTAATCCATAAATGGATTTCTTTAGGCGGCATCCCATGTTTTCCTTGCCTTCCATGACAAAACCCTTAGGTTGTTTCATGTAGACTCTTTCTTCTAAATCCCCGTTTAGAAATGCCATCTTTACATCCATTTGATGCAGCTCTAAATCAAAATGTGCAACTAGTGCCATTATGATTCTGAAGGAATCATTATATGAGACTAGAGAAAAAGTCTCATTGTAATCTACTCCTTCTCTTTGTGTAAATCCTTTTGTCACAAGCCGTGCTTTGTACTTCTCCACATTCCCTCTAGAGTCACATTTAATTTTGTAGACCCATTTACAGCCTACTGTTTTGGCTCCTTTGGGAATTTCCTCTAAGTCCCAAACTTCATTGGAACTCATTGACCTCATCTCATCTTCCATGGCCTCTAACCACTTGGATGAGTGAGGGTTACTCATGGCTTCTTCAAATGAAGTGGGATCATTCTCCATTTGAACTCTTTCTGTGTTATAGACTTTATAATCAGTAGAAATCGCTGATATTTTAACTCTTTGAGACCTTCTAGGGGCCTCATCTGTTGGCACATTTCGTGCCCTTCTAGGTGCCTCATTGGTTGGCACATCTTGTTGAGGTGGCTGCTGCTGCTCCCTTTCACGCTCAATAGTGGGTTCAGTCGGCTCCTAACGGACATGTTCCGGATCCTCACTCACTGTTGTCATGGGTGGAGTTGCAACAGGTGCTTGCACCACAACCTCAAGGGTTGTCGATGCAGGAACAACATGCAGCGAGAAGAATGGCTCAAGAGTCATTGGATTAGGTGCATGCACCCTCTTCTCCTCAAGATCAATTTTTCGAGCTACCATGCTCCCCCTCATCATTTCGTCCTCTAAGAAGACAGCATGTCTCGTTTCTACGAACTTTGTGTATCTATCTGGACAGTAGAAACGAAAACCTTTTGACTTTTCAGGATAGCCAATGAAATGGTAACTGACTGTTTTAGGGTCAAGCTTTGCAATATTTGGATTAAATACTTTGGCCTCAGCTGGGCTCCCCCACACCCTTAGGTGTTGCAGCGAGGGGACTCTCCCCGTCCATAACTCATACGGTGTTTTGGGCACCGACTTGCTTGGTACTCTATTGAGAATATGAATGGCGGTTTTTAACGCTTCCATCCACAATCCCAATGGCAAGGTGGAGTAACTCATCATGTACGGTTACGCCTTTCAGCTACTCCATTTTGCTGAGGCTCGCCCGGCATCGAATACTGGGCCACTATGCCAGTCTCTTGTAAGAACCTTGCAAAAGGTCCAGGGACTTGGTCATATGGGGCGTGTCGACCATAGTACTCCCCTCCATGGTCAGGCCTTACTATCTTTATTGTTTTACTATGTTGGTTCTCAACTTTAGCTTTGAATATCTTAAATTTATCCAGCGCTTACGATCTTTCTTTAATTGGATAAATATAACCATAACGGGAGTAATCATCTGTGAATGTTATGAACGAGTCATAACCATCCACACTTTTCATAGGAAACGGTCCACATATGTCGGTGTGAATAATTTCTAGTGTTTCGGCGCTTCGATTTGCACCCTTTTTGATTTGCTTTACATACTTTCCTTTAACACAATCGATGCATTGCTCTATGTCGGAGAACTCTAGCGGAGGAAGAATGTCGTTTTTAACTAGTCTTTCTATTCTCCCCCTCGAAATATGGCCTAAACGACAGTGCCATAATTTCGATGAGTCTTGAGTTGTCTTTCTTTTCTTTGGTTCTTTAACCGACGAGGAAACTTTCTCTTTCACTTTACACGCAGAATTAACTTTCTCACGAGTGGATAATAAATAAAGCTCATTGTGGAGGAAAGCAATACCCACACAAACTTTATTACAATAAATGGCACACTGGCCATGTCCAAAATGACACTGATAATTAACTTTGTCCAAACGCGACACACTTATTAAGTTTCTATGCAAAGAATTAACATAAAGAACATCCGTGAGCAAGATCATTGATCCATCGGCAAGCTCCAAAGAGATGTCACCAATGGCCTCAACATCCGCTTGGACTCCATTTGCGACTTCAACGCATCCTTCGTTTCTTTTCATAGTCCTCGCCGAATGGAATCCCTGTAAATAATTTGCAACATGAACAGTTGCCCCTGAGTCAATCCACCAAGTAGATTTTCAAAACTGTGTATACAAGGATTCATTTACAAATGAAACTATATTGTTACCTTTTCTTGCCATTAGCTCCTTTAGAAAAACGTAGCAATCTTTCTTGTAGTGCCCTTTCTTACCGCAGTGAAGACAAGCGTCTTTGTTCACTGGGTGAGCAGGCCTGTGCTGATGCTGATAGTGCATGGGAGCTTTACCGTGTGGCTTAGAAGGAGAGCCTTGGTTGCTGTGAGTGAAGGTCCTTTTCTTGTTGTCCTTCACTAGGTTCAATGAACCACCATTCTGGGTTTTGAGCCTCTCCTCTTCTTGAGCACACATGGCGATGGTCTTTTCTATGTCCCATTTTTCAGGGGCCATATTATAATTGACAACAAAGTTCTCAAACTGTTGAGGTAGTGACATCATGACCATGTGGACAAGGAGAGCAGGCTTTATCTCCAGATCAACTTCCATGCCCTTCAATTTGGCAGCCATGTTGCTCATCCGGAGGATGTGCTCCCTGATGCCATGTCCACCTCCTGTATACTTTTCTGTCACCAGCTGCTTCAGCAACTGGGTTGCATATGTCTTTGAAGAGCCAGTGAACTGACTCTTTTATCTTTTCCATGTACTCCCCTACGGAAGCACACTCTGATTGAACCAATAATTGCTGGCTCAACTGTATTCTTTATAAATGCCATGCATTTCTTGTTGGCGTTCTGCCACTTTTGGTTTTCTATGGAGTATGCCAGCTCTACTGGAGCATAGTCCTTTTTCTTTCTGTCCCATGCAACATCATCATCGGCAGCATCTCTGATGGGCTCTATGGGCTTGGTCGGAGGCTTGGTCTCAAGGAACCAATCCACCTCAGCGCAGATGAGCGCGAAGCCCACCTTCTTTCTCCACTCAGAGTAATTGTCACCTCTCAGTACGGGGACCTCCTTGATACAGTTCATCACGTAGAATCCACCTGAAAACCACAAAGAAGTGAGAACAATAACAATTGTATGTATTAATCCAATGTTGGTCAAAATTAAGACATACAAATGTTTATGCAAATAATTCTACATCACCGTTGGGCAGAACATAGAATCAAAAGCACATTAGTTAATTACTTTGAAATAAGACACTAATCACAATCATGCTATTTACAACGTTGGTTAGAAAAATAACATGAATATGACCAGAATATAACTTTAACGTGCTCTCAAAAATTTAATATCACTTTTGTCTATATTAAATTTTAAAAGAGCCCTTTAACTATTTGCAGCGGAAGAATGAATTAAAAAATTCATTAGCTTTACATATTCATAGAAACTTTACTGTTACTTTCGTATTTTCTAGGAAAAAATTCGTTGGATAATTTTGTGTAGAAAAAACTATGCAAGAATTATCAAAAAACAGATAATTAAAACTGTAATAATAGCTTCTGTAAAAATAAAACAGAAAAAACTGCACTGTTACACCCTCTTGGGCCTTTACTGTTCGCGGCCTAGCCTTCTGCACCGCTTGCGCGTTGCACTGTCGGCCCAGCAACGGCCCATGGCCGCCCCGCTCCGGTAGAAAACGGCCCAGCGGCCCACCATGGGGTGTTCCCAGCGCGTCGCCCTTCCTCAGCCGTCCGATGCCATCCGACGGTCGTGCGGCTCTGTCGCTGGGTCAAAACAGCCCCCAACGGAGGGAGTCGTAACCCTAGCCGCATACGCCTTCCTCTCCCCGGTCTATTTGACTCTTTTTCTTTGATTCTTTTCTGTTCGATTTGGGATGGGAAATGTTTGATTCTTTATTGCTATTCTTTTCGGATTTGTGGTAAAACGGGGAAAATCTAAGGGCTTTTGTCTGTGGGAACGGGGATTTCTTTACTTTTCCCCAGATGGGGTTGGTCCTTCTTCCCTATGCCTCGGCTTGCCGATGCGCATAGGGATCGAGTGGGACGGCGCGGCCCGGATGGGCGGCGCACTTTGCCCTTTTCGGGATAAGGTTTTCTTTCCTTTGCTTTTTCTACCGAAAAAAAATCTAGAACCTACATGCTCTAATACCATTGATGGAACTAGAAGCTCTCGGTAGATGCTATAGTACTAGGGTTTTGCCTTTACACAGAGAGAGAGAGGGAGAGGGGTACCTTCTCCGGTGGACGAACTCGATGACCCGTTTACCATCTTGGTCGACGGCGAGAGCGTGGCTAGGGTGACTAAGCGGTGGCGGCGGCGGTGCTTCCTGTGGCTCGCGCTAGGAACCCTAGATCGGTAGGGATGTAGATGGGGGGAGCGGCGGCAGCGTCGAATCTCGTAACGTGTTCCCCGGACCCCACCTCCTCTTTATAGCGCTGCCATAGGGGCCCACCAACCATATGAGGGTTGGGCGCCCCCGATCAGGGCACGGATAAGGGGTCGATCGATCCGTTGGGATCGACCGGGAGAGAGTCAACCTAATAGTTCTCTGACTATATTGGTTACTTCCGTGTCGATTTTCTCATCCACTGGATTACCTCGCAAGTATCTACATAGTCTCTTGTTGATCCTCATGCTACAACAAGTCTAATTCTTCTATAGCTTAATCCTGGTGACACGCAAGCTTCCTCATCGCTTCCCTGCTCGTAGCTTTGTGGACCATCGGATCATGGGTAACCAGTTAATCTAGCTATCAATTTGGGCCATCAAACAATTTTTTTGTTACTTCAAGATGAGTCTCTCAAGTTACATGCCAGTATTTTTTTAGATGGGAGGAAAGGTCTTTACATTACCGGAGATGCCTTACTACCACTAGCTAAAATAGAACTTGGACTCAGGCACGAGGGTGGTTTCTATTCTACCTGTTGTAAGCTTTTTTTTATCTTTCTCTCTCAACCTATGAACGGTAAGTACACTGCGGCTGGCCCACTACCCTAGAGCACTGTGGACGACACCCCCTCCTTGGAGCTACATATCCATTGTTGCAGCCCTTCTTTATGGTGCCGAGGAAAGCGATTGTGAGAAGTACCGGCTTAAACAGAAGAAAATGTGTACATTTCTACCGTGTCGGTCACATTGTGTTGCAACGAAATGAAGGTGGCGCGACGAAGCGTGCATTTTCACCTAGTATCCTGAATTCCCTGTGACTCTAATGCCTAGCGATTTTGTGTCTTATCCTATTATCTTCTTTGGACATGCTTGCACCGTTATCTTTGCGTTTCCTACTCCGTGCGACATTTGAGTAAATAAAAACTCTCTCTATCTAAAATGAGTGGAAATACATTGTTAGACTAAAGAAACTTCCATTGATTCTTTGCAACACATCATCGTAGCCCAAAATTCTCAGAAAAAGGGCATCCAAGATCTTTACAAGTCTTAAAAGTCAAATAACATATGGAGCAACAATTATGTGAATTGCTCTATTATGAATTCATGATGGTGCAAGGAGTATAAGAATAAACAAAAATAATTATTGCACTTGCTTAGGGGACTAAAAATTCAATATACTTGAAAGAAATTCCTTTTTTGAAAAAATGGAAAAGACAGTGCTAGAATAAATACCACATGTGAGTTGTCCATCTTCAAAATCATCGCCAAAGTAATAGATGAAAATAAATTATGCTATAATTTTCACATGGAAACTTGAGAACAAAACTCGTTTCTAATGAGCTTTCGAATTTGCGGATTAGAAGTAGTTCTCATAAGTGTTTAGAGCATCACAATCTCATTTTCTCTCACGATATGAATTTGGCTCGCCTAACTTTTACTGAAATTCGTAATGGTCGTGTCAATTTGGTAGAATAAGTAGTAGAACTAAATCTTATTTTTAAGTGTTAATGGGAGCACCGCAAGGTTAATATGCTCGAATCATTCCCTTGCATAAATAGAAATGATATCACAAGAACATAGAGCTCGTCTGAGTTGTCCTCACGAAAATCATCACCAAATGCAAGAAATAGATTCTTCTGAAATGCTTGCCACTTGAAAACCTGAGAATAATCACGTTTTCTAGATGGAAACATGAAATCTTTAGTCAAATTAACTCTTGGTGAACCTGGGTTCCTATTAACTCTTTTTGAACATTAAAATTGGAAAAATACTTTTTGCCCTTACTTCAGGGCAACAACACAACACATGAAGTTAGAACTTATCTAGAACTTCATACAGAATATCCATTTCACACAATCATAAGCATGGATGGGAAAAATCTTCCAAAAGTAGACTACCAACAACCAAATATAGATATAGCATATAGGCCAGGATGTTCACACCAAGTTCCAAACAACTAATTAACGGTTAAAGACTACGACATATTTCTCTAACAATCAAAACAATCAAGTTAACAGTTCAAAACAATCAAGTTAATAGTTCATCTGATTTCTCTAGATGGTCTTGAACAGAAACACCACGTCTAATTTCTTGCATCTAGTGTTCCTAGCAGTGATTAGCATGGCTCTTCCAACCTGTAGATCATATTCACTCTTGTGGAAAATCTTCCACCCTTGGTTGTTGTGGACTAAACAACCATCTGAGTTCGTCTTGTACGCAACGCAGGTGATTAAAATAGTAAACAGTAAAAACAAATTTCAAGATCCCTTACCAAACGAGCCTACCAATAGCACGAAGCTCTCCGTCAACGGTGCCAGAAAAGTATCTTCATGTCTCCCAAGTGTAGGAGATCTATTGTAGTACCTTTCAACAAATAAAATGTTGTTGAACCCATGAGGAGATAAAGGTATTGGTTAGTAAGTCTGACAAGTAAAATAATAAAATATGCAAATGTTTGGTGTTTTTGGATGTATAGTTTGCAGAAAAGTAAATTGTTGTAAAGTAAATTACAATAAAGTAAATGCTCTTTTTAGAGAAAGTTCAATCCTCTATGCAGCAAGAGGACAAGCTCAAGTGTGTGTTCTTATATGTGACAAACGTTCGTGAGGGTGGTATGGATTTACTTAGCATAAAGATTTCTACAACAACAAAGTAAGTATCTTGTCAAGTTTTATTATCTTTGTACAAAGCCTAAAATATATGCACCCATATACATGAGTAAGTGAAACCCTTATGATTGTTCCTAAGACCACTTTCATGAGTAAACAAAGGTTTCATTAATAAATAAAGTCTAACCACAATATAAAGTTCTAAGGTCCTTGATCTAAAAAACGTTAATACAACTCCAAGACTCAGGACACGGTTTCTGTCATTCTGTCCCTCCCTACCCTCTTCATCATACTAAGGTGTAGTCATATGAGCCCATATAGTTGAAGTAATATGTAGTCAATGTTTGCATTCCATCATAGAACCACATAAAATATTAAAACTTAAACAAATACTCATTGCATACTATATGGTAATCATAGTTAATTCATCCCATGCCCTTAGGAACATGGGAAACTACTCACAACAGTGAAACATTATATGGATTAGTGGCATATGAAGTACAACATAATATGAAAATATAACTTCATCACCAAATAATGACAAGGTACCAAGCACAATCATGTATAAAATACTAAAACAATATCCAAGGTTCAATCCGATCACAAACTACGAGGGAAACAATATGGATCCTCGAGATGGAGATGGTCTTGATGTTGGGGATGATGGAAATGATGATAGAGATGCCTCCCCTTACGCCAAGTGGGAGTCGTGATGATGATGGATTCGATTTCCCCCTCTCCGAAGGCCTTGGAGCATCATGATCTGCCCTCTCCCAGAGTAGGAGAAGACTTTTGCCTCTGCCACCACCTCTGTAAATTGTGGGGAAAATATGACATGGGATTTCGGGAGATATGGAGCCGTCTATAAAAAGGGGGAACCGAGGCGACGCTCGATGTCCAAACGGGCATGGGTAGCACGACCATAGATGGGGCCACGCCGCCTTGCCTTGTTCGGCCCTCGTGGCTCCCCTTGTGTAGTTTCAAGGCCCATTGTCCTTCTCGTGATGAAAAACTTTCATGATATTTTTCCTGAAATTAATTGGTGTCTAGAAAATCCCCGAAACAACAAAATACAAAAAAGGAGGTTTTTTGCCTCCCAGAAATTAAATACCAAAACAAGGGACAAAGTTCCATAAATCATCTAAAATTGCATAAACAATGATTAAACAATGCAAATAACAATATAAACTAGTCCTATATGTGGCTATTATGATGATAAAAAATGCAAGTATCAGTATCACACTGCACTCTCTTTTATAGCCTTTGAACATACCTTCCCAAGAGAAAGGGAAATTCTTCCATCCCCAATGTATGTAGTCGATCCTCTTAAGCATCCAGGAAATCCTATAGATGAGTTATGTACTAGTATATGAGTTGTATCTTCTTCAGTTGGTGCCCTCGGATATCTTGGCCCAAAGTATTCGACAATAGAATGACAAAACATGTACACATTCTCAAATGTCGTGGAATCGGCCATGTGCAGGTAGTCATCTTGAGTATCTGCAGGAGCTCCAGATGCAAGACATCTCAAGGTAGTCATGCACTTCTGAGAAGAGGTGAAACTAGGAAAGCATGTGTAGTCCCTCTTGCAAATGAAATACGAACCAAACTCTCGCACTCCATGCACAATATTCTTTAACAACTCCTTGTTCATTCGAAATCGGCGCCAAAACATAGCAAGCCCATGGGTTTGATCATCTTGAAAGTAATCTGTCTCCAACCTCAGGGCACCGACAACCCCTACCAGTCTCTCTTCTTCTTCTTCCATGGCCTCGAGCCTCCCCGCCGAGGAGCCTGCTAGCTGGCATGCAGGTAAATGAGGTCACTAATGATCTTAATACAATTGGCTTCATCATCCTGCGCGTCAGCCTCCTCTTGCAACATTTTCACCATCATGAGCTCATCGTTGCTATCCATGGATAAAGGTTGAGCACCTTCCATGCGCGGCGAGCTTGACGCGGTTCGTGACCGAGTGGGAGACGCCTTCTGCACTAGAGGTAGCATCGGCGATGTGAAGACGTGGCCGATTCGAACGGTCTCCCGCGTGAGGGGAGGCGGGTTATCCTCGGCCGGTGGTAGGCAATCTCCTAGTCACAATGTGAGTGGCGTTGAATTTAATAGCGAGAGCCCGACGAGAACCAAGTGGGTGCCTACTAGGGGTGGACTGCGTCGTAAGGAATGGGAGACGTGTTGGAAATATGTCCTAGAGACAAATATTTATAAGGACTATTATCATATTTCATATAGTTTATGATTAAGTTTTATATCATGCTATAACTATATTGAGTGAAAACATCAATACACGTGTGATATATAAACAACCAGGGGTTCCCAGTGAAACTCTAGTCACTGGTTCATTGGTCAACATATGATCAAGTTTCCGGATCATGTGGCATTTATGCCAGTTGGAAATGGAGTCAACTCATTCTGAGAATGAGATGATGAACCAATACCCAACCTAAACATTGTGACCCGATCATGTCACGAAGTTCAAGTTACGATGATTCGAAATGGATCCTCGTAGACTATTCCTTAGATCGTGAGGCTATATCAATCACTATCTCCCGAGAGTGCTTTTCTAGCATCAAGCGCCACTTGGTAATACAGTGGTTATAAAGGTGTGTTCAGGTACTCGTAGGAAACCATTGAGGCAATATATGTCAAGAGCGGGATTTGTCCGTCCACGTGACGGAAAGACACTCAAGGGCCCACTCGGAGAGGTTATATCCAATAGCTACGCAGCGTGTGATTTGATCACAGGGATATCACTTGTCAGAACAAGTCAAGTAGCATTGTTCAGTAACGAGATTGAACACGACATGGTGATGTCATTGATCAAATCTCGGGCAATGCAAGTATCGAGAGACAAAGGGAATACGACACGACTGTGCCGGTTCAAATGACGAAAGATCTTGATGGAACGCACAGGGGTCTGATGGCTGAGTGTTGATGTAGAGCTCGTTGGGGAACCCCAAGAGGAAGGTATGATGAGCACAATAGCAAGTTTTCCCTCAGTACGAAACCAAGTTTTAATCGAACCAGTAGGAGCAAGGAAACACCCCAAAGGTGTTGCTAGCAGAGCCTTGGCAGGGCGCACTACCGGTGCTAGTAGCAACATGGAGACCTGCACAACACAACCACAGAACTTTGTCCCCAACTTGCGATGAGGTTGTCAATCTCACCGGTTTTGCTGAAAACAAAGGATTAAACGTATCGAATGGAAGAAAGTAATAGTTTGCAGAAAGTAAACACAAAGCAGTAAACAGTTTGTAGATTGTATGTAAAAGAAAAGACCGGGATCCATAGTTCACTAGAGGTGGCTCTCCTTAAGATAGATAACATGCTGGGTGAACAAATTATAGCGGGGCAATTGACAAACATCGAGAAAGCAATACATACATATACTAATCATCTTGACTCCTTTGGAACTTGATTGGGCATTACAACATTATACATAGACCGCCATCCAACTGCATCTATGACTAATAATCCACCTTCAGGTTATCATCCGAACCCCCTCCAGTATTAAGTTGCAAGCAACGGATTATTGCTTTACGAATTGCGTGTAAAGTAAACAATACGATTGTTCTATGAACAAAGGATTGTTGTTTTCTCCCTAGTAGCAACAGCACATCTAGTACCTTAGAGATTTCTGTCACTTCCCCAGATTACCAGAGGCATGAACCCACTATCGAGCATAAATACTAACTCTTGGAGTTGCTAGCATCTACTTGGCCAAGATAGCTAGTAACAATGGAAAGGATGCAAGATCGCAAATAACAAAGACATGATAGAATCAATAATCAATCTGAAATAGCATCTCAATATCCATCGGATCCCCGCAAACACAACATGTAGAATTACAAATAGATGATCTTGATCATGAACGGAGCTGACAAGATCTATACATGAAAGCACAAAGGAGGAGAACCAGCCATCTAGATACTACATGGACCCGTAGTCCAGAGATGAACTACTCACGCATCACACCGGAGGCTTGCATGATGATGAAGAAGGCCTCCAGGGTGAATTTCCCTCTCCGGCAGGGTGCCGGGAAGAGCTTAAGATCCCTCCCGATCTAGGGATGGAGATGACGACGGCTACAGACTCTTTTGTGGAATTTTGATCGGGTCCTTAGGGTTTTCGTCCCGAGGGCAATATATAGGCGGAAGGAGAGGCCGAGGAGGTGTTGGGGTCGGCCAGACCACACCCTGGCGCGGGCCAGGCCTGGCCACGTGGCCAGGTGGTGTGGTCGGCCCCAGCCCTTCTCCGTCTCGTATTCTGGCATCTGATGACTTCCGGAAAAATAGGCAGTTTGGCTTTTGTTCCGTCTAATTCCGAGAATATTCATTTTCTGACTTTCCTGGAACCAAAAACAGCAGAAAACAGGCAGCTGGCACTGTGGCTCTTGTTAATAGGTTAGTCCAAGAAATCATATGAAAATTACTCCAAAGTGTGGACAAAACACAAGAAAGTAGATAAAACCAAGCATGGAACATCAAAAATTATAGATACATTTGCAATGTATCAGGGTCACATGGCTATCCAGGTCCCTCTGTCGATTATTGGTGCGGGAGTTTCCCGACCATGTCTGGAGTGTTACCGAACCATGGGGTATCATGCTTAAGGGCTTGATGATGCTTAGAGAGTGTTTATAGGATCGGAAGAATCACCAAAGAATAGTAGAGAGAAACCGGAAGGGTTTTGGTAAGTCCGGAGTGGAGGTGGAAGGTGTTCCATAGCCACGGAGGTTGAATAATATGTGAATGAATGTTAAATATTGATTTAATCATTTATTCATGATTATTTAATAAAGAGAAAGTCAATTTAAATTGTCAAAGGCTTAATGGGCTAATTCCCGGAGGGGAGAGGGCCCAATAAGGAAAGGAGAGAGGGAGAAGGGGCCAAGGGGGTGGCAGGCGCCCTAGTGCCCCCCTTCCCCCCGCGTGGGGCCCATGGGGGTGGCTGGCGGTGCCACCCCTCCCCCATCCTCTCCTTTAGTCCCACCCCGGGACTTTGAGGGAGGGTGTACCCCTCCTCCCCTATATATAGTGGGGGTATTTGGCCAAATAAATACACAAAATAATCCATAAAGGTCTTCTCACTTTTGGGAGGACCTCCAGTTGATATTCTCTCTCTCTCTCTCATGACCGTGGTCCCAAGTCTGAACTGCGCGAACAAGAGACCTTTTCACCGCAGAGCGCTGTCGTGCTGCGGGATTAAGATCCAGGAGCTCTACTTCTGCAACTGTTGCTGGATCGAGGAAGCGGGAGTCATCGTCAGGCACCGGACATGTGTAACTCCCCGCGAGGTGTCACACTTGAGGCACTCAAGTCGTTGGAGCCACAGGAGTGCAAGGACTTCATCACGACCTTGAGGTTGGCTTCGGCTCGTCCACATCAACCACGCTCTCCTGAGCGTTGACAACGCTTTTCTGTCTTCAAGGGTAAGTTCGTGAAAAGCCCCTCCTGTTACTGTATTACTAATAGATAGGTCCTGGCAGCTTCAGGGGTTCAGGGGCGTAGGGTAAAAATTATTGTTTTCATACGCGGAATCCCTACAGTGGTATCAGAGCTAGATCTATGCGTAGTAATGCTAGTACGGGTAGAACACACGAGATGTAGCATGTGGGCGTTGATATTTTAGTTGTTACCCTCCCACGTGTACTTATGTATACCGCAATAATGCTTGATGAAGCGGCCCCCAACCGACTTTACGCGTTCATTCGCGAGAGTAGTCCACGCTTGACATACGGCTTGTACCGTATAAAGTGGCTTAGGGGGGTGTCTGTCTCTCTCGCATTAGTTGGTATGCCATTTGCAGCGGAGGGCCCCAAAATGGGTGTAGTAGAGACAACTACTTGATCAGCGTTGTGCTAAAAGTTCGTAGGTAAGAACGATTCTTGTGCGAAAGCCCATTCAGCCATGTAAAACATGCAAAGATAAAGTAGAGGCGTCTAACTTTGTTTTGCAGGGGGCGTTGCTTTGTGATATGGTTGTGGCAAAGGTAAAGTGATTACCTTATGTTACATAGTAGTAGATAGTCACAGAGGTGATGGACTACCACGCCGGAATGACACCGGTACCCTGGTGTCTACGGCGCTAGAACCCTAGCGCCAGAATCTGGTGACGACGGATGGAGATCACGACGTGAAGCACCATATCACATCGCATTTACATTCAATGTTATTGTTTGTATATCTTATTGTGTGCTAGTATTAGATGCTCGACGGTAGCCTAATAAGATGATCCCTGTTAAAATTACCAACGATTGTGTTCCCCCTTAGTGTGCACCACCAAGAAAGTTCTTCGGTATGAGGCGACCCAGGGTGACTGGGTGTCAGACATATCTACGTTCGCATATAATGGGTGTAAGCCATGTTGCACAAAGAATACACTAAGGTTGAGTTGGTGAGCCTAGCACGCCATAGAAGCATGGCCTCAGAACGCGGATGGTCGAAAGATCGAGCACGAGTCGCATGAATGATGTGACCGACGTTTAGCGTCCACCCTTGAACCCACATTGATGGCCGTGTTAATCGGGGGAGATGTGGCTGATAGGGCTCGTGTTATCACTAGGAACCCTTCTGGGGATAGGTGTTTCTGAGTGGAGTTATTATTAACTCATTTAATTATAAACTTAGTCTAAATTCCTTTTGCAATTATAAATGTAGATGCCACCTTTCATGTTGACGATTGATTGGTTAGAAGGAGAGAAGCTCATATTAGATGGATCAAACTTCTCTATGTGGGTTGCACGTCTCCATGTTCTCCTTAGCGAGAATGATTTAGTCGACTACATACTCGATGGGATGGATTTGGATCAGCCCATTGACCTAGAGACCCCAGAGCAGCGGGAAGACCACTATCCCCGTCGGGAGATGGCCTCCTTCATTTCAGTTACAATGCGTTTTGGAATGGTGGACGAGCTGTGGCCTTTCGTGGGTGATACATTGCAAATGTATCTATAATTTTTGATGTTCCATGCTTGGTTTTATCTACTTTCTTGTGTTTTGTCCACACTTTGGAGTACTTTTCATATGATTTCTTGGACTAACCTATTAACAAGAGCCACAGTACCAGCTGCCTATTTTCTGCTGTTTTTGGTTCTAGGAAAGTCAGAAAATGAATATTCTCGGAATTGGACGGGACAAAAGCCAAAGTGCCTATTTTTCCGGAAGACATCTGAAGCCAGAAGACGAGACTGAGAAGGGCTGGGGGACAGCCACACCACCTAGCTGTGCGACCATGCCTGGCCCGTGCCAGGGGGTGGTCTGGTCGACCCTAGCACCCCCTCGGCCTCTCCTTCCGCCTATATATTGCCCTCGGGACCAAAACCCTAAGTACCCGATCAAAAATCCACGAAAGAGTCTGTAGCCGCCGTCATCTCCATCCCTAGATCGGGAGGGATCTGAAGCTCTTCCCGGCACCCTGCCAGAGAGGGGAATTCACCCTGGAGGCCTTCTTCATCATCATGCAAGCCTCCGGTGTGATGCGTGAGTAGTTCATCTCTGGATTACGGGTCCATGTAGTAGTTAGATGGCTGGTTCTCCTCCTTTGTGCTTTCATGTTTAGATCTTGTGAGCTCCGTTCATGATCAAGATCATCTATTTGTAATTCTGCATGTTGTGTTTGCGGGGATCCGATGGATATTGAGATGCTATTTCAGATTGATTATTGAATCTATCATGTCTTTGTTATTTGTGATCTTGCATGCTTTTCGTTGTTAGTAGCTATCTTGGCCAAGTAGATGCTAGCAACTCCAAGAGTTAGTATTTATTCCCGATAGTGGGTTCATGCCTCTGGTAATCTGGGGAAGTGACAGAAATATCTAAGGTACTAGATGTGTTGGTGCTACTAGGGAGAAAACAACAATCCTTTGTTCATAGAACAATCATATTGTTTACATTACACGCAATTCATAAAGCAATAATCTGTTGCTTGCAACTTAATACTGGAGGGCGTTCGGATGATAACCTAAAGGTGGATTATTAGTCATAGATGCAGTTGGATGGCGGTCTATGTATAATGTTGTAATGCCCAATCAAGTTCAAAAGGAGTCAAGATGATTAGTATATGCTTGTATGCTTTCTCGATGTTTGTCAATTGCCCCGCTATAATTTGTTCACCCATCATGTTATCTATCTTAAGGAGAGACACCTCTAGTGAACTATGGACCCTAGTCCTTTCTTTTACAGACAATCTACAAACTTTTTACTGCTTTGTGTTTACTTTCTACAAACTATTACTTCCTTCCATTCGATACGTTTAATCCTTTGTTTTCAGCAGAACCGGTGAGATTGACAACCTCATCGCAAGTTGGGGGCAAAGTTCTGTGGTTGTGTTGTGCGGGTCTCCACGTTGCTGCTGGCACCAGTAGTGTGCCCTGCCAACGTTCAGCTAGCTACACCTTTGGGGTGTTTCATTGATCCTACTGGAATGATAACCTTGGTTTCATACTGAGGGAAAACTTGCTGTTGTGATCATCATACCTTCCTCTTGGGGTTCCCCAACGAGCTCGATATATTTTGGGCCATCAACAACTTTTTCTGGCGCCGTTGCCGAGGAGACAAGGACATCTTCACAAGGGGAGTCCCTCATGACCAATCTCTTTACTTTGTTATTTTTGTTTTGCTTAGTTTACTTTTGCTTTATTTGCTTGTTTCTTTATCAAAAACACAAAACAATTTGTTTTACAAGTTTGCTTTCTTTATTAAAAATACAAAAAATGACTAATCTTGAAAACACTAAGTTGTGTGACTTCACTAGCACCAACAACAATGATTTTATGAGCACACATATTGCTCCACCTGTGCCTGAAGCTACTTTCTTTGAGATAAAACCTGCTTTACTCAATCTTGTTATGAGAGAACAATTTTCTGGTATTAGTAATGAAGATGCTGCTGCCCATCTAAATAACTTTGTTGAACTTTGTGAGATGCAAAATCATAGGGATATAGATGGTGATATTATTAAGCTGAAATTGTTTCCTTTCTCTTTGAGAGGAAAATCTAAAGAATGGTTGAATTCCTTAACTAGGAATAGTATTGTTTCTTGGACTAAATGCAAAGATGCTTTCATTGGAAAATATTATCCTCCTGCTAAGATTATATCTATGAGAAGTGAAATAATGAAGTTTAAACAATCTGATAATGAACATGTTGCTCAAGCTTGGGAAAGAATGAAATCTTTGGTAAAGAATTGTCCCACTCATGGACTGACTGCTTGGATGATCATCCAAACTTTTTATGCAGGATTGAACTATTCTTCAAAGAACCTATTGGATTCTACTGCTGGTGGTACCTTTATGACCATTACTTTCGGTGCTGCAACAAAGCTTCTTGATAATATGATGGTTAATTACTCTGAATGGCATACTGAAAGAGCTCCACAAGGTAAGAAGGTAAATTCTGTTGACGAAACCTCCTCCTTGAGTGATAAGATTGATATTAGTATGTCTATGCTTGTTAATGGGAAAGCCCATATTGATCCAAATAAGTATGTCTATGCTTGTTAATGGGAAAGCCCATATTGATCCAAATAATGTTCCTTTAGCTTCTGTGGTTTCTCAAGAAGAGCAAGTTGATGTGAACTTCATAATTAATAACAATTTTGGCAATAATGCTTATGGTAATAACAATTATAGGCCCTACCCTCCTAATAATACTTATGGTTATAATGGTAAAACTGCATTACCTAGTGAAGGAAGAATTTTAGAAGTTGAAAGAGCAACTAAAAACTTAATGCAAATGCAATATGAGCAAAATAAACTATTTACTAAAACTATGGAGGAACAATCTACCATATTGAAGAACATTAGCCATCAACTTGAAAGTCTAAATAGGGAAATTCCTAGTTTACAACTGAAACTCTCTAATGCTGAAAGAAATATAGCATCTTTGGCTGAAGCTCAATCTTCTTTTAATAAAATGGCTGCTAAACCTGAACTAATGATAATCCCTTGGCAGCTACTAATGCCATACAAGTAAGAATTGATGAAAATGTTAGACTATTAGCTGAATTACATGCTAAGTGGGAAAGCGAAGATGAAATTTCTAGAATCATTAGTGTTTCTACTATCACCACCACTAGTGTTGAGGCTAGTAATAGCTCTACTACTTTAGATGATAATTGTGATTTTGATCTTGATGGTTGCAACATCTCTGAAGTTATTAAGTTCCTACAAAACCTTGCTAAAAGTCCTAATGCTAGTGCTATGAACATGGCCTTTACAAAACACATTACAGATGCTCTCATAAAGATTAAAGAAGAAAAGATGAAACATAAAGCTTATATTCCTATAAAACAAGAAGATGGTTGGGAACCCATCATTAATATGAAAGTGAATGACTTTGATTTCAAAGCTTTATGTGATCTTGATAGTAGTGTTTCTATTATGCCTAGAAGGATTTATGATATGCTTGATTTGCCTCCACTTGAAGGTTGTTATTTGAATGTCCCACTTTATGATAATGCTAAAAAGAAACTCATGGGGAGTATTAATGTTGTTCTTATTATGTTTAACGATGCCTATGTCCCCGTTGATTTCTAAGTTTTGCATGTTGAATGCAATGCTTCTTATCTTATTACTTTGGGAAGACCTTTTCTTAGAACTGTTGGTGCCATTATTGATATGAAAGAAGGCACCATTAAATATCAACTCCCACTCAAGAAAGGTATAGAACACTTACCTAAGAAGAGAGAAAAGATTTATTTTTCCTCTCCTATGAAAACAAAATTTGGTCTTAATGCTTCTTCATTTGAGAACACTTGATTCTTTTTGCTTCTTATGCCTAACTTAAAGGCGTTAAAGAAAAGTACTTATTGGGAGATAATCCAAAAGTTTTAGATGAGTCTTGGAAGTTATTACCTCAGTAATAACTGCTCCTTATCCTTTTTTTTGCTTTTTGTGCCAAGAGTAACCACTAACGAGAGAGAAGTAATGATTGGGAAAGTTGCTGTCCCGAAACAGATTTCTGTGCTTCACCGTAAAAATTCGTGTAAAATATCTGAACGTCCTTTTGATACGTGAATTTCCGTGCTTATTCCCCAGGTTGTTATATAACTTTCTTTAGTTCAATACTTTTTGATTTGAGCAACAGAAAATCTTCGAAAAATTCGTCTTTACCTGCTGGTCTGTTTTGACAGATTTCTGCCATTTTCTGCATTTTCTTCTTGTTGGTTCCTTCTTAAGTTCTTTTGGGGAATTGAGCTTTTTGAGGGAAGTGCTTCAGTAGCTAGTGTTCTAATGGAAGTTTATTTGGTGTTAGAACTGAACCTAAATACTTATTATCTTGAGTGCACTAATGTTGCTAATAAAGATTGTGTGAAGTTTTGTATGAAGGAAAAAATTTCAGGTGTATGGAAAGATTGAGTAATGAGATGAAGGATAGACTAAAGCTCAACCTTGGGGATGCCACGCGTGTCACACCAAGAAATATCCAAGAAGTACAAGCATCAAAGCTTGGGGATTCCCAAGGCATCCCCTCTTCATCAATAAAAATCCCAGGTTTCTTCCAAACGCTTCATTTTTATTGTTTCATGCACAGTTGTGTTGTTCTTGGAGCGTCTTATTTTTCGTTTTTGTTTTGGTTTTTCATTTGCTTGGTTTGATTAGTTTGCTGAATAAATTGGTTGGACCCCCTCTTTCATACATTGGTTTTCAAATAGTTTTATTTGTATTGGAAAAGAGTAGGAAAGTTCATGCTTAAGTGGTAAAAAGAGCTTGTTTTTGACTGTGGTCTATGCTTTGTCATGCCATGCTTGATATTGTTTTGGATTTATGCTTAGTATTCTTTGCTGTAGAATGACTTGTTATAAACAATTGATATTGCTTAATGTGCCTTGGATGAATCTTGCGTTGTTTTAGCATATTAAAGCATAGTATAGTGGTATTCTCCTTTGATGCTTTATTTGGGTTGACTTGGCGCATGCTCACACCATGTTATGACTATCTCAAGTCACCATAAGACTTTATGATCCTTTAATTTTCAACTTGTAGTATCACTTTATGCTTTGATCAATGATGTTTTGTCGCTCTGCATGATTATGGCCATTATTGCTCTCTTAGTTTGTCGCTCCCAGTCTTTTGCTAGCCTCCACAACCAAGTATGAGTTCCACTCATGCATCCAACTCCCTAAACCAAGTTATTCCAAAGAGTCCACCATACCTACCTACTAGCTTATGTTATTCCAAGTATATTCATGTTTTTGTTTACCTTCCGAATTAAACTTGTTATGAGAAAACTAGTGATTAAAGCTCTCACGAACTTGATGGAACAATTTACTTTTCTTGCCCTTAATAAACTTGAACCATTGTGTCGTCTATGTTGTATATGCTTGCACTTATTTGTTGGGAATTAGCAGAACCATGCTGTCATGGGGAACGCTTTCAACATTGTACTGGTACTTTGTACCTAGTTGATATCATGCTCTTTTGTCTATGGATGTCGTCGGTGTGAAATGAAAGGGGGGCTTGTAAGTCCATGGAGTTATGTATATGTGTTAGAGAAACGCCTGGGCCACTGGTCTAATCCATGCTGACATGATGGAAACCTACAGCGTAACCATAATGAGTTGTCTATGAAGCATTCTTCTTATAAAAAAAAGAGTCCTATATTGAGAAAAAAAGAGAAAAAAGAGAAAAAAGAGATTATGAAAAGAGGAAAGAGAGAAAAAAGCACCATATTCCCATGGCAAATAAGAAGATTGTTGAGATGCTTGTTGTCTGTTTGCCCTGTCATTTTGATATGGGGATTCTTCCGTATCATCGGGCAAGGGGTACCCTGTTGGCGGTTCTCTATGATACACATGTACTTACGATGACAAGAACTTACCGGTGACTAAACTTGAGTAGCATGAGGAGCGGCCCTTGTATTCAAGGGACATGAGATTTCTAACTTATACTTCGTCAAGCATGTACACCATAGTTTGTTCACTTTAACCTTAATCACTTCAAGATGCTTATGATAGGGGCAATGAGAGCTAAAAGCTATAAGTACCATAATTTTTGGAATCTCTTTATGAAACTTGAATCTCTACTTCCTTCTATGAAGGCCTTTCTTCCACCATTATATTGAGTCTCCGCCTTCTACCTTTATGCACCTACTTTGAGAGCATAGTGGCCATTCTTAGTTCTATGTGCATTGTCCCAAGACTATTTGATTGATGCATAGCTTTATATTGCTTGTTCTAAACTACTTGTATCTAGTCACTCTTATGAACTTTGAAGGTGTTCTATGCATTTATATTTGCTACTCTATGAGGGCCAAGCTGAATACTATTATGCTATGTTTTGAAACAAACAAACTTCTTGCAAACCATTGTTATTCATGAATCTTTTGTTTGTGCCTTTTCATGTTGCATGATAGTTTCTTTGTCTTATTGCTAGAACTTTGTCTTTCATGTTATGATTGAAGTACTATGATCCCAGCTTTGAATGTTTTACAAATACTTTGATCAAGTCTTTGATGGTGCATGTCACCTCAAAATTATTATTTCTTTTTTATCACTTACCTACTCGAGGACGAGCAGGAGTTAAGCTTGGGGATGTTGATACATTGCAAATGTATCTATAATTTTTGATGTTACATGCTTGGTTTTATCTACTTATTGTGTTTTGTCCACACTTTGAAGTACTTTTCATATGATTTCTTGGACTAACCTATTAACAAGAGCCACAGTGCCAACTGCCTGTTTTCCGCTGTTTTTGGTTCCAGGAAAGTCAGAAAATGAATATTCTCGGAATTGGACGGGACAAAAGCCAAAGTGCCTATTTTTTCGGAAGACATCTGAAGCCAGAAGACGAGACTGAGAAGGGCTGGGGGCTGGCCACACCACCTGGCCGCGCGACCAGGCCTGGCCTGCGCCAGGGGGTGGTCTGGCCGACCCCAGCACCCCCTCGGCCTCTCCTTTCGCCTATATATTGCCCTCGAGACCAAAACCCTAAGTACCCGATCAAAAATCCACGAAAGAGTCTGTAGCCGCCGTTATCTCCATCCCTAGATCGAGAGGGATCTGAAGCTCTTCTCGGCACCCTGCCAGAGAGGGGAATTCACCCTGGAGGCCTTCTTCATCATCATGCAAGCCTCCGGTGTGATGCGTGAGTAGTTCATCTCTATACTACGGGTCCATGTAGTAGCTAGATGGCTGGTTCTACTCCTTTGTGCTTTCATGTTTAGATCTTGTGAGCTCCGTTCATGATCAAGATCATCTATTTGTAATTCTGCATGTTGTGTTTGCGGGGATCTGATGGATATTGAGATGCTATTTCAGATTGATTATTGATTCTATCATGTCTTTGTTATTTGTGATCTTGCATGCTTTCCGTTGTTAGTTATCTTGGCCAAGTAGATGCTAGCAACTCCAAGAGTTAGTATTTATGCCCGATAGTGGGTTCATGCCTCTAGTAATCTGGGGAAGTGATAGAAATCTCTAAGGTACTAGATGTGTTGTTGCTACTAGGGAGAAAACAACAATCTTTTGCTCATAGAACAATCGTATTGTTTACATTACACGTAATTCGTAAAGCAATAATCTGTTGCTTGCAACTTAATACTGGAGGGGGTTCGGATGATAACATGAATGTGGATTATTAGTCATAGATGCAGTTGGATGGCGGTCTATGTATAATGTTGTAATGCCCAATCAAGTTCCAAATGAGTCAAGATGATTAGTATATGCTTGTATGCTTTCTCGATGTTTTGTAAATTGCCCCGCTGTAATTTGTTCACCCAGCATGTTATCTATCTTAAGGAGAGCCACCTCTAGTAAACTATGGACCCCGGTCCTTTCTTTTACATACAATCTACAAACTGTTTATTGCTTTGTGATTACTTTCTGCAACTATTACTTCCTTCAATTCGATACGTTTAATCCTTTGTTTTCAGCAAAACCGATGAGATTGACAACCTCATCGCAAGTTGGGGGCAGAGTTCTATGGTTGTGTTGTGCAGGTCTCCACGTTGCTGCTGGCACCGGTAGTGCGCCCTGCCAATGTTTAGCTAGCTACACGTTTGGGGTGTTTCCTTGCTCCTACTGGATTGATAACCTTGGTTTCATACTGAGGGAAAACTTGTTGCTGTGCTCATCATACCTTCCTCTTGGGGTTCCCCAACGAGCTCGATATATTTTGGGCCATCAGTGGGTGATGTCAACCCTCGTACGGTTATGCTACAACTTAGGACACATTTCATGGAACAAGCACGCATATGGGAGCATGAGCTGATGGGATACTTACTCTCCATTAAGATGGAGGAGAACTCATCACTTGACGACCACTTGGAGCGCATGCATGATGTGTACATGAAGCCTGCATACTTCCTGGATAGCTGGATTACGGGCTCTTTTGCAAATGGCGTTGTGTTGTGGTCGCTGCCACCAAGCTACCAAGCACAAGTCAGGACTTGCATTATGAGAGGCGACGCTTAATCAATGGAATTCCACCGGTTCGTGACACATCTCAGGAATGTGTTGGTTGAACCAAATGTCGTTGAGGTCATCAATGACAAAGGTGTATATTTGATATACAAATTGATAAATGTTATAATCTTGCAAACACATTTGCAGTGTTAAGTATATTTGATACTTGTTCTATTTTGCTAAAAACATGTCTTTCTGCATGAGAGGTGCTTGCTAGAGAGGAGGTGACGTTACGTGTTGATGGCGAGCATGATGATGATGGCCAACGACACTCTCCCTCGACATATATCATTTAGTTTATATTTTGGATAGTTATTGTAATCAAAATATTATGAACCTCTTTAGTGTGTCTCACATTTTGTGAGACGGTTATTCATATCAGTTTGTAACAAACAAGTTGTTCTACTATTATGAATGATTTCTATTTGTGTTCATATCTTGTTTGATTATATGTGAATTATCCTTATTGTTTGAAAATAATTGATAATGCATGAACATTTGTAAAATATTGAAATGCCTTTAAAAATACCCAACTTAAATGATATTTCATTACGGAATGAAAACCATTGATTAAATTCAAAGTTATGTTGATAACATGTGAAAGACATTCGATTTCTTATCACATATAAATCATGCCTAAGTTCGGCATAATAACTTGAACATAATGTATTACTTGAATACAAAGTGTTTTAATGAATCGTTAAAAGTAAATACATATTCGATGTATTGTGTTTTAACAAAAATGGTAATTATCATTATATGATTGTTTAAATGTGTAAAGTAGTTTACCAAAGAAAACATGAATATGAAACTATTTGATATGATCAAAGTGTTTCATCAACAAAGGGTATAAATATAAATGACAATCCAATTACTATGATTTGATCAATAGTAATGAAATTCGACTTTATTAGAATGGCATAAAGGAAATTGTGAAATTCAAAGTGTTTTGAAACATCAAAATGCAAAGCATCACAATGTGATATTAGATATCAAAATGGGTAAATAGATGGCCCCAAATAAATCGTTGTACTGTAGATGTAGAGACCATAAGTTAGGAATAGTTAGCACTCAATTAGAAAAATAGTGAACCATCAGGATTTGTAAAAGTTTCGGGGTTATTCGATATAACCAAAACAATAGCGAATAAGTCCTTGTAGAGTATTCATTGGAAACTTTGAATACGAAATCCATAGTTGAAACCAAAAGAGAAGCAAAACTTGTATTTCTTGGATTTTGGTGTATTATTGAGAAAGCTCATTTTTAGTGATATTTCTCGATTATGGAGCAAATAGAAGATAGTGGAAAACACGATGAGGATTCATATCCCTACATCAGAGTGTTGAGAAGCGCAACGGAAAATGTTTCTGAACGATTCTCTTCACAAAGGAAATAATCAATGATAATGATCATTGTGTTTTCCCCACTGGTGTTTTCACTACATGAAGTAGGATTCAAAATGTAATCCATATCTTATATGGAGACATTTGTTAATCATTTGTCATGATTATTGGAATATGACATACCTACGAACTACTAAGGAAATAATGGTAAACAAGAATTATGAGAAATCCTAGAAGCAAAATTCCATTGAGATTAGAAAGCAATTCGTTGCTGAATCTCACAAGTAAAAGGGGTTACTTGAATTTTCCAAGATGACTGCAAAGCCATAGTGGAAAATGGGGTGAATGACAAAAGCACAATTTGTCAAGTAATGGAGGATTCAAATGAATTTGATTCATGTGTGCTTTACGTCTAGAGGATTTTAAACTAGTAATGGTACTAGTATCTCATAGTAAATCTCCAAGTTTGATATTTGATCAAAGTATTTTGTAATTATTCAAAATAGTGAGTGGATGTGCAATTTGCATGAAATTGAGTGGGAGCTATGAAAGTCTTCCTAAAACAATATGATGGTGACATATTTTTGAGTGGGAGCTTATACAGTGATTCTTAAGGGTGTTAAGAATAAAAGCGCAAGTACTTATAAATAATGATTTATAAGGTGTAGAAGTTGATAATAGGTGTATTACAATATTATGTAGTATTCCTTACGGGATTCTAAAAAGGGTTTCAGAACAGAAGTTAATTAAGGAACTGGTCCTTAATAACTCAAATTAGGAATAGTATTAAGTTGAACATCAATGGTTGAAAGAAAGAAAATGATGATCATCATCCACTATGTTGAGACATAGGTTCTATCTTAGAAAACCATGATGACAATTTAACATAATATATGATCCAATAAGGAACGTTTAAAAGTGATTAAGTTTGAATCATAGAACGCTGAGCTAAGTTTGTCCGCAGTGTCTAATAGAGAACTATAGACATATTTTCCAAATTCGTAAAGGATTACATATCTTAAAGCATAAAGGGTTATGTTATAAGGGAATATGTTAGAAACTCCCGTAAATACCGATTGAAGTCAAGTAGGAAGCGAGGTGAACAAAAACATCGAAAGCTGCACAGAATGCACTAGTGTTTCGATGAGTACATTTATAATAATAGATAAGGGTACCATCTAAAGTGTTGTATAATGTTATGGCGGGGCTGGTTCGCTTTTAACATAGAATGATGTGTCCCAGGGCATAGTGCCCATGAGAAAGCCCTCGAGGTTGATCTAATGAGCAAGCATGTTCAGGGTACCGGATATATGGTGCCAATGATTAAAAACAAATGCAGCTAGTGTATTTGTACTCTAGTGCAAGTGGGAGACTGTTGGAAATATGCCCTAGAGACAAATAGTTATAAGGACTATTATCATATTTCATATAGTTTATGATTAAGTTTTATATCATGCTATAACTGTATTGAGTGGAAACATCAATACACGTGTGATATATAAACAACCAGGGGTTCCCAGTGAAACTCTAGTCACTGGTTCATTGGTCAACAGATGATCAAGTTTCATGATCATGTGGCATTTATGCCAGTTGGAAATGGAGTCAACTCATTCTGAGAATGAAATGATGAACCAATACCAACCTAAACATCGTGACCAGATCATGTCACGAAGTTCAAGTTACGATGATTAGAAATGGATCCTCGTAGACTATTCCTTAGACCGTGAGGCTATATCAATCACTGTCTCCCGAAAGTGCTTTAATAGCATCAAGCGCCACTTGGTAATACAGTGGTTATAAAGGTGTGTTCAGGTACTCGGCAATATATGTCAAGAGCGGGATTTGTCCGTCCACGTGACGGAAAGATACTCAAGGGCCCACTCGGAGAGGTTATATCCAATAGCTGCACAACGTGTGATTTGATCACAGGGATATCACTTGTCGGAACGAGTCAAGTAGCATTGTTCAGTAACGATATTGAACACGACATGGTGATGTCATTGATCAGATCTCGAGCAATGCAAGTATCGAGAGACAAAGGGAATAAGACACGACTGTCCCGGTTCAAACGACGAAAGATCTTCGTGGAACGCACAGGGGTCACATGGCCATCCTGGTCCCTCTGTCGATCATTGGTGCGGGAGTGTCCCGATCATGTCTGGAGTGTTCCCGAACCGTGGGGTATCACGCTTAAGGGCTTGATGATGCTTAGAGAGTGTTTATACGATCGGAACAATCGCCGAAGAATAGTAGAGAAAAAACCGGAAGGGTTTCGGTAAGTCCGGAGGATGTCCGGAGTGGAGATGGAAGGTGTTCCATAGCCACGGAGGTTGAATAATATGTGAATGAATTTTAAATATTGATTTAATCATTTATTCATAATTATTTAATAAAGAGAAAGTCAATTTAAATGGTCAAAGGCTTAATGGGCCAATTCCCGGAGGGGAGAGGGCCCATTAGGGAAAGGAGAGAGGGAGAAGGGGCCAAGGGGGTGGCCGGTGCCCTAGTGGGCCATCCCCCCTGCACGGGGCCCATGGGGGTGGCCGGCGGTGCCACCTCTCCCTCCTCCTCTCCTTTAGTCCCACCCCGGGACTTTGAGGGAGGGTGTACCCCTCCTCCCCCTATATATAGTGGGGGTACTTGGCCAAATAAATACACCAAATAATCAATAAAGGTCTTCTCACTTTTGGGTGGACCTCCAGTTGATATTCTCTCTCTCATGACCGCGGTCCCAAGTCTAGACTGCACGAATGAGAGACCTCTTCACCGCGGAGAGCCGTCGCGCTGCGGGATTCGGATCCAGGAGCTCTACTTCCACAACTGCTGCTGGATCGGGGAAGCGGGAGTCATCGTCAGGCACCGGACGTGTGTAACTCCCCGCGAGGTGTCACACTTGAGGCACTCAAGTCGTTGGAGCCGCAGGAGCGCACAGACTTCATCACGACCTTGAGGTCGGCTTCGGCTCGTCTACATCAACCACGCTCTCCTGAGCATTGACAACGCTTTTCGGTCTTTAAGGATAAGTTCGCGAAAAGCCCCTCCCGTTACTGTATTACTAATAGATAGGTCCTGGCAGTTTGAGGGGTTCAGGGGCATAGGGTAAAAATTATTGTTTTCATACGCGGAACCCCTACAAGACGCACTAGGAGGGCAATATGGCCAGCAGCTGGTCGAAGGATGGTTGGCGGCGATAGCAGCGATTCGTATTGTGGTAGTGGCGAAAGGAGGGAGAGGTGGAAAGAAGGGGATGAGGTTTTCCTTGTGTGGCTGGCAAGGGGGCCCGACGCTGGTTTTCCAGCATGGCACGCGTTGCAGGCAGCCCTAGCCTAGCCCCTGGTTGCCGAGGGCGGCAGACTGTGCTGCACAGATTGGAGGGCGACCCAATTTGCTGGTACCGGTCGGGGACCTCCGGTTTGGGCCGTTTTTTCCTCCACCTCCAACTCAGTTGGGAGGGGGGGGGGGGGTAGGGACCGCCGCCGGTGGAGATGTTTTTACAATGCTTAGACATTTCATGGCTTGTTCTCTTATCTTCTCTAGGCGTAAAAACATCTTATATTATTACCATGAAAAACATCTTATATGGTGAGACAGAGGGAATACTAGTTCGTGTGGATTTTTTTGTGCAAAGCTATACGACGCATATGTCTGTCTTAGACACTCATTTGATGGTACAAGGAGTACCAGATTATTTATAAAAGAATGTTTTTGCTGCAGAACTTGCTTCGATGACCACAGCTCCACAAGGTTACTATGCTTGATATCATTCTGTTGTTCAAAGGAAAATAGAAATAAAATATGTTCGAGAACATGGAGTTCTGCTAACAAGCTGTGTCCATGCTAAAAATCTTTGGCAAGTGCAACAAGATTCACAATGCGTGTTTGGAAACACAAGAATCGGCCTCACACCTACTTTTCAAATGTCGCTACTCAATGAGAGTTTGGAACAAGATAAAAGATTGGCTCGGCCTATAAGACATCGACACCGCAAATTGGCACAACTATAGATCCGTGAAAGAATGGTGGAAAGAAGTGATACACAAAAGGGGAGCGCAAAGGAAGTTTATATCCTCAATGACAATGTTGTCTCTTAGGAAATTTGAAAGGAGCGAAACGCTAGGGTCTTCCAAAACCACGTCGTATCCGTGGAAATGGTAGTCAACAAAATTAAGGAGGAGGCTTCTATGTGGTGCCTTGCCGGCGCCAACGCCATTAGTAGTATAATACCGTGTGAGTAGTTGTTCATGTGTGTTGTCTTTGTGGCTGCCTTGGTGTTTTGCCAAGGCTTTGTTTTTGTAACACTCTAAAAACTTCTTCTTAATTAATAAAAATGGCAAATCTTTCGCCGTGTTTAGAAAAAAATTCACAATGCGTGTTGCGTATTCTGCTCATTTTTTTCCGTCAAAAAAAAAGCGTCGCTGTCTGGTTGTCGACTGTCATTGACCAAGTTGTTCCAGGCTGCCTCTCCCATGGGCATGAATGCAGTGCATCTCACTGTTCTAAAAAGATCAACGCGACTACGCCATGCATGCATGCCCGTTGGGGCATATGCATGCCAGCAACTACCGATATCTATTCTTCTTCTTTCCTGGCCTCGAGCCTCCCTGTCGAGGAGCCTGCTGGCTGGCATGCACGTAATTGAGGGCACCAATGATCATAATACGCTCGGCTTCATCGGCATACGCACCGGCCTCCTCTTGTAGCATTTGCATCATTATGAGCTCATCATCGCTATCCACGGAGAAAGGTCGAGCACCTTCCGTACGCGATGAGCTCGACGCGGTTTGCAGTCGTGTGGGAAGCGCCTTCTGCACCAGAGATAGCAACGGCGATGTGAAGGTGTGGCCGATTCGAACAGCCTCCCATGCGAGGGGAGGTTGGTTGTCCTCGACCGATGACAGGCGATCTCCTGGCCGCAATGTCAGTGGCGTTGAATCGACAGTGTGAGACCGACGAGAACTAGGTGGGTGCTGCTAGGGTGTGGGCCACGCCCTAGGGAATGGGCGACGCACTAGGTGGGTTATATGGCCAGCAGTTGGTCGAAGGATGGCCGACAACGACAACGACGATTCGCGGGGTGGTAGTGGCGGAAGGAAGAAGAGATGGGGAGAAGGGGATGACGTTTGCCTTGTGTGGCTGTCAAGGGGGCCTGGCGCTGGTTTTCCAGCGTGGCGCACGTTGCCACACGTTGCCAGCATCCCCAGGCCAGGACCTGGTTGTCGGGGGCAGCAAGGGGTGCCGAACAGATTGGAGGGCATCCCAATTTGCCGACACCGATTGGGGGCCTCTGGTTTGGGCTTTTTTTGGCCTCCATCCTCCAACTCGGTTGGGGGCCGGGTTAGGGGCCATCGGTGGAGATGCTCTTACGATGCTTAGACATTTCGTGGTTTGATCTGTTATCTTCTCTAGGCGTAAAAACCGAAAATGCACATTTCATCCCATGTACATATGCTCCCTTTATTAAAAACACATATTTCAAAATGTTAAAAAAATTCCAAAAAAAGATACTCGTGTGTATCTGCACATTCTACGGGCACAAATGCGGTTTCACAAAAAATCGAAATGTTTTGTGGGTTGTGTAAAAATAGCAAGAACATGTCTCGTGGAGAGCCTTGTTTTAGCACCTAAATTTGTCTTTTTTACATAAGCCACACAAAATGTCTATTTTTCGTGAAACGACCTTGTGAGCATCTAAAATTGGGAGATTTACGCGCACGCATTTAAAAAAAATGATATTTCAAAATTTGTTGAAAACTAAATTCAAATAAAAGGAGCATATGCATCCAGAGCAAAATAGCCGAGTAAACATCTTATATTATTACCCTAAAAAACATCTTATATTATGAGACGGAGGGAATACTAGTTCGTGTGGATTTTTTCTTTCAAAGTTATACGATGCATATGTCTGTCTTAGACACTCATTTGAAGGTACAAGGAGTACCAGATTATTTATTAAAAAAAGGTTTTTGTTTAGAACTTGCTTAGGTGACCACAACTCCACAAGGTTACTATGCCTGATATCATTCTGTTTTTCAGATTAAAATAGAAACTATATTCGAGAACATGGAGCTCTGCTGATAAGCTGTCCGTGCTAAAAATCCTTGGCAAGTGCAACAAGATAAATGCTCACAATGCGTGTTGCTATGTTTGTCACTTTGAAACATGATGATAAGATCATCTTATGTGTCCTAAAATGGACACTGAGACCAATAATTAGAGGTTCTCCTCGGGAGTGTGTTCAAAGGATCATCATCATCATCTCAATTGGCGCTGGCTACCTAAGTTTAGCCGCACACAACCTTTTACTGCAAATGGTACGGTGACGTACTGGTACACTGAACAAAGCTTATCCCTTAGCTCTTCCGGTTTCTGTTCCCTCCATAAATATCATGCATTTTTTTTTGGCAATTGCGTCCTGCTTCTTGCTTTATCACTAGACTAGAGTATTATCTCGTCTCTCTTTTGCTTATTTAGGCCTTCTCTCCATTTCGAATGTTTTTCAGACCTTGGAAAGTCTGTTGCGTACGTGCCTTTTCTTGTAACCGTCAATAATTTCTCTGCATCAATAATTACGCGGCCCTCTTCCACACAAAGATGTCACGTTCCGCACCAGTTCGCTTTCGCGTTAGATTTTGATAGTAACTCGATTCAAAAGGGGGGGATGCAATCGATTGATTGACGTGACATGGAAGGACATGGGGATTCGACAGTGGGAATTAAGATGTGCAAAGCGCGGATAGGAAAAAAAAAAGCGTACCAACCAATTGCTGAAGATGAAACGAGAGAAGGGAAGAAAGACACCAATAATAATTAGTCAACGGCGGACCGGCCGGTCTTAATGAGCGTCGCTGTCTGGTTGTCGACTGTCATTGACGAAGTTGTTCCAGACTGCCTCTCCCCTGGGCATGCATGAATGCAGTGCATCACTGTGCTAAACTGATCAACGCGACTACGCCATGCATGCATGCCCGTTGGGGCATATGCACGTCTGTAGGATCTTCGTCTACTTGTTGCCCCCACTTGTTCCGTTTCAGATAAGAAAGATCAAGTTGCACTGTGGACCGTAACACAGGGACACGTATATAGAATATATATTTCGTGTGACTGGCTCAGGGGCACGTATATAGAATATATATTTCGTGTGACTGGCTCAGGAGGCTCAGGGCCGAATTGCTGGCTAGCGTAGCGTAGCATGCAATGATGTCGGTTATACTCCATATTTGTGGTTTAGCCTGTGACGCGCGCGCACATGGGTTAATGTACAATTATATTTTACGATAATCATGTCCGCTATTCTTCCTCGTGCTTAAATGGACTACTCCCTGAAGTCGAGTGATATGATTTGATGGCGTGAGCGATGCGCTCTAGCCTGTGCAATTTTGGCCGTTACGTACATGTCGAGCTGTTAAATATGTCCACCTCATGGACGATCACGGTAGATATGCACGTGTGGGGTTCAAATTTAAGTGCTATCGTGCAGAACCGATGAACCATTCGTATCACGGCAAGCACATCAACAACGTGCCTCTCTGGTGCAAGAAACACCTTAATTTTGGAAATGGAACGAGGAATTTCCGCAAGAACGACGTACGGACTTTAAAGCGCAAGGACCTTTATAACAAGGAAAGGTACAGTTGATCGATGTAGGATCCAGGTTTTCCCAGCATATCCACGTACGTTTTCTAGCGTTCACGGATAGATCCACGTTGTTCTACTCACATCCACTGTAGCCGGACGGCCTGCCGGTAGGTATATGCTCAATCAGTTGATCGAGCTGGTTGGCCAGCCCTGCACGCGACCCATCGGGCCTGCCTCCACGTAGGCCTCAGACTCGCCGGCGACCACGTATCTAGGGGCGTGGCGCGCCGCTCGGGCAGGTCCCGCTCGTACCCCGTACGCCCAGAATCATCGTGCTCGGGCCGGCACGTTGCAGGCAGAAGTAGACGGGCGTACGTAGCTCTCCCCCACGGCCGGTCGTATGGTCAAGATGGGCCCGCCCGGTAGCTAGAGCCTAGAGGGACAGTGTCCCTTTCCCACGGCCGGCGTGCGAGGGCCCGACGGGTCACACGGCGCGGGACCGCCGGTCGCTGTCGGCGCGTCGCGTCGCCGGAGAAGGATCGCGACGTGCGCCGGCCTCCCGCCGCTGACCGCGCCGAGACGAGCGTGCATGTGGTGCACGCACAGTGCCCGCAGAATCGTACTGCTCGCCGACGTCGATCGATTCCATACAATCTTCAGCTCACACCACATATGAAGTTCACATGGAAAAAAAAAACTCCGGTACACATTGTAACTATACACATTTTCGTCCGATGAACAGAAAATTTAAGTCCTGGATTTTCCAATTCGACTAATTAATTACTTCGCCGTAGTACTTTCTCTCTCAATTTTCATATAACCTCCTAGTACTTGCTTGTAGCAATCGTGTAAAGTTGATCTCACTCTCTCGGCAATTCACTATCACCCGGGCCCGGCCTAGCCGGCGATTTTTATCTGCCCGTTGGTCGTGGCTATGTTGATACATACGTGTAGCGCCGACGTGTGGTAGGAGTCTTATTCTGAGAGAGGGACTTTTGTTTGCTTGACAGGGGATCGATCGCCGAGAGATTTGGTTGGTTTTAAATTCCTTACATCATGATGATTGAGTCTCGTTCAGTACCGAATCGTTCTCTGCATTATTTAAGAGTGCGAATTGGTAGTTGAAGACTTCAAGCAGGTCACTCACAATGGACGATTGCGTGTATATATATGCACTCACCTCTTTCCTTGGAATCGGGATCTATTAACAATCGGTTTTGCTATGTCTCAGTCAATTAACGATTTTTTTTAAGTCTCGGTCATTTAAAAAAGTGTAACTGCCTGTCTAAAAAATGTGCAATTAGTTTTAGTTGCACTTTTTGGGCAGAAAAGTGCAACCGGAACGAGTTGCACATTTCTTTTAACTATATTTGTACTTTTCTCAGGTGATTGAGGCTTAAGAATATCTCAATCGACCGAGACATAGACAAACCATTAATAATTCTGATTATTTTCCCAATATAATGTTAACAAGAAATGTTCGTACCTGTCACAAATAAAAAGACAGAAGTCAAATTTATACATATGGTTAAAAACAAACACTACCATAAATAAAGCCAATTATTAGAATTGTGTTCTTCAACTATTTATATCTGAACTGAGATTTATTCTCGAATGAGGCTTTCCCCCAGCTATAAAAGCACTGAACTGAGGTTTATTCTCGATGTGTATAAATAAATTTGGACATGTAATGAGATTATACGTAGATGCATTTTGCATGTAGTTCGGTTCTTTTATGACTTCATTACTTCATTGAGCACGATTTCACCCTCTTTACCTAAATAAGCGAGTGCATCCAAGTCACGTCTCTTAGACTCCCGATCTAGAGTCACACACATCTTCAATGGTTCAACGTTGGCCTTTTCAAGTAACTGTCACATATGTTTTTAGCTAACTATAGGAAGAGAGGAGAAGAAAAATGAGGCAACCTCCCTTCATGAAAGGATATCTATAACCATCTACTAATATAGTATGTTCTTTATTCTAAAATATGTATTGTCTTCATCACACTTTTCATTCAATTCTAATCATGGCATTCATGTAGGAAGTAAACTCATAAACAAATCTTTTATAGATCACATAGCGGGCAAAAAAAAGTTCCCATATTCTCTATCATTGAACAATGCCTTTTGGCGGTTCATTCGATCCATTTTACCGATATGCCATCTCGATTATGAAAATTAACTCTATCAGCAACATACTTCTTTGATGGTTTAGCCACTTGTCAAACCATTGAATAATAACCATTTCTAGGTCAATGCTAAGAACTGTAGGATTAGATCATTCAAATTTGCAAGTATAAAGAGAGAATAAGATGTTCATCGAACAACTACAAATGTTGAATTTATTATAGCCTCTTCCCACTGTTCAATCATTGTTTACAACAACTATATGTAATTTAGTTGATGACTGGTTCAAAATTTTAACAAAATTTCATGTTCCGACGGGTACTGACTTTTGTGTATATACCTTGAAATTTTGGTCCAAATTCAAACTAAGTAGATAGTATTATATTTAAATTTGGTGAAAAGGTCACTAAATTTTAGTGAGTTATGATTGATCAAATTCCAAGAGAATCTTTGAAAGCTCCAAATTTTCTTGAAGAATTACGAAAATTGATATCCGATATTGTTTGTGCTACCAGAATATAATTGTTTGCATGTGAAAAATGGTTGGCCTTTTTGTTGAACTGATGCAAACCGGTACACACGTGTGATACATGACAGGAGAGGTTGTGGCTTTGTAAACTCTATAGGGTTTCGTCCCTCTTGCCGACGATGTTGCTGCTCTGCTCCACCTCCGGTGACTTGGTGCCTCGAAGGTGTAGCGAACCATGGTCTCTCGCCGACTGAAAGGTTCATGTTCCTTTTTAGACAGGTTTCAGTATCTTTTTCAGGATGTTGAGGTGAGCATGGTTATGTTCTGAATTCAGAATAAGGTCGTTCCCGCTCTATCTTCGCTCCGGTGGTGTGTCTAGCACCTGCGGAGGGAGCGTGGAGTCATGTATCCGACGGTTCTCTTAGGATCCGGTCTTTTTCGTATTCTTTGGTGTGTTTCGAGGTCAGTCTCTTCCGATTATCTTTGTGATTTTAGCGGTGGTTGCTGCTCTGGTGCAGAGAGAGGTCTTAGCACGATAACTTTCCGTCTGTCTACTACAACAAGCTCTACTTCGACAAGTTTTGCTCAGCTCCAGTGATGGAGGGGCGATGGTGGCGGCGTGTCTTTGGCTCGTGCTAGTGTTTAGAGTCGCCGCTAGGTGGTCTAGTGATCTATTTCGATTTTTTATTACTTTTAAGCTCCGTTGTACTGTTATTGATGGTTATTAATAGATCGGTGGAATTTCGGAAAAAGTTTTACATGCCACGTGCAGCCCCGTACTAAGGACCTTCGATTTGTAATGGCAGTTATACGAAAATTTCAAACACATCCTACTCGGCTGCTCCACGTTTTATCCAGCTACCAGTCAAGCTATACTAGCAGCAGATCATATTGCATGTAGATCCGTCTGCGTAGAGTCGTAGAATTTGTACACACGTAGCCATATACTTCCTCCGTTCGGAAATATAAGACATTTTATCTTTATGAAATAAATGTATTTAGATATTTTTTAGAATATAAGTATACTCCGAACCTCTATAAACTTATATATCAAAGACGTTTAAATACATTTTACAAAGCGAGCGAGTGCGTAGCTAGGCTTGTCATACAATGATGCAAATTAAAGCCGAAAGGGCCGCATTTGTTGACATGCATGCACCCGTACCGCTGACCTAGTAGTAGTAAGTTGCCAGTCACAGCAGTCCAGCTAGGTGCAGTACATACGTACATGTTCGACCCACACGACTACAGCTCGTTGCTCGTAGAGATGTACAGTACGCTCCAAATCGTTTGCTCGACAGGAAGTACACGTACATTCACCTGCTCAGGTGGTATACCGTATACGTGCTTCCCCATCTGGCCACCTGCACCGTGCAGTCCGAGACTCTGCGCGGTTCATTGCCGGCGTACGTGACTTTTAATTCAAGGAATAGTTGAATATTCAAGTATAATATAGTGTAGCATGAAGTTTAAAGCGTAAATTTAATTTAATGGTCTCCGCTAAACACCAGTATATAAAACGATATTCTAGAATAAAGTGATGTGATGTATCAATGAGATTTTGTAGGGTTATTGGAATTTGAGGTGTTTGTATGTTAGGCTTTTGGCCCATAGTGAATAAAAATTCTGAAATTCTTTTTGGCCCATTATTTGTGGCGGCTCATGCGTGTGTGGTGGAGCTAAATTTTAATCCCACGTTGCTAGTTGAGAGGGAAGTTGCACAACCTTATATAGGAGGATGTTCTGGCACTACTAACTGAGTGAGAAGAGAACCAACTCTCACGCACTCCTCCTCCGACACCACGCCACGCCACGCCTCGTCATGATGCGCCGCGGGTTGGGAAATCTTGCCAAACCGAGCTTTATTTTGTTGTTTGAGAAAATTCATTATGATTTATTAACAGACGCGTTAATTAATCAGATCTTTTGGATCGTGGGCTGTGATTGACTCGGACGTGGGCTAGCCCCCCGACCAGCGCTATATAAACCGAGACGCAAACCCAGCGAGATAACAACTCATCACAAGCGCCACAGCTCCTTCTAGTCCATTGCGTTGTCGTCTTCGTCTTCCCCATCCCGGCTTGCGGCGTGCACCGCATATCGGGATAGAAGGCCTCCGGAACCCCGTCTCTTGTGGACCTGTACAGGTGAGATTCGATCAGATTTTTGGGGAGCGCTCAAGCACGACTACTGGCAACCACGACATCGTTTGTCAACAAGTTCTCCAACGACGACTTCTTCCCGGATGTCACCGACCTCTTCGACAAACTCACCATGGGCGACAACGGTGTTGTTGCCATCGCGGCTACTATTGCTGTTGTCGCCACTGCTCAGGGTGCATCGTATGTAACGCTGAACTTCCTCTTTCAGTTTTACTAGAGTTTCTTATTCTAGCGTTTGTAGTATATATGATCAGTTTATCATTTTTTTTGGAAAGGAGCATATATCAATATCAGAAGATACCAATTATACCCAGCCTCTGCAACAATGTATTGCCCTAGCGGCCATACGAATGCACACAGCCAAAAAAGAAAGAAGAATTACAAAAAAAAAGTTCCGCTACAATGACCCATTCGTTCAAACAGCAGTACTACCACCACCAAGACAACACCAGAAGTCCAGCTTCTACAAAAGTGATGCCTTCAAGAAGGGAATAGTGCACAACACCATCATTGCCCGATCATAGATCTTAGGTTTTCACCCTAAAGAAAGTCCACACTCTCAAAACAATGCCTTCAACAAGGCCATTGCCAGGCACAACCAATTAAGGCCAGACCTTGGGTTTTCACCCTGATAGGTAGGACTGTGAACCTCTCCTGTGCAGTCGCCCCCACTTGCATGCCGCTGCTCCAAGTCACAAGTCACCAAGCCAATTCCTCATCACCACCCAGAGTCGAACCACCATTGTCAGTACTCAGAACTCGGTCTCCATGATATTCTCCGTCAGCACCATGGAACGAGAACATGCCCCATGATATTAACAGCCAACTGAGCTTCGAAGCGCTCCCTCTGAACCCAAACGGCCAGAGTAAAACATGGGTGCGCACGACCAAATCTTTCCAATTCGGCAACCTCCAGGCATTATTCGCCCATGGGAGTTTGCCAGCGAAACCTTCCGAAACTCACCATTCCGACCAGATCAACAAGGGCAAGCAACAACAAATCTTCATCTTCGCGCGAGAGGAACCATAGGACCGCCGCCATTATTCAAGCACACCAGCAGACCCCCACGCCGCCGATCAGAGCAGCGAAAGAGAAGGCAAGGCAACGCTAGAGACAAGTACTAGATTGGATAAATCCAGATCGAACCCATCTCTATGCGCGCCCCGCGGCCAATGATCAGTTTATCATGTTTAGATGCAATCTATTTATCTACTCTTTTAGTCTACATGATCTATTTAATTGCTATTTGTATAATCATACTTTATCAATTATTTGTTCGGATTAAATCATATGGATTATTGCTTATATTTTCAACACATAACTCGTTGGAGCATCTAGGGCATGCAACATGAGTCTACTGAACTAAAAGATCACTTCAATTGGTGGGCATGGATTTTAAGCACGCCGAAGAGGCGAGAAAAAAGTCAAAGTTACCATCGTGTGATCAAATTTGGTAACGTTGTGGTCCATCTAATGGTAGATGTGCCCTATGTGATGGGTGGGAAGACACAACATATCTTCTTCCACTATTGTCTCCCTAAATTCCTATGGGCAAGCGTCATGGACACTGGCGGACCTACAGGGTCCGGGTATGCCGCGGCATACCCTGCGGTCCAGCGGCGCTAGCTTATGTACATGTAGGTATTCTCGTTGTAATGAACTGGCGATTAATCAAGCTTTGGTAATGCATGCATGCAGCCAGCGGCCGGCCATGCATGTTCCGTTCCCGGCCATAGGTTATTAGGTTTGGTTATTTTTTTTTTGAGATTATTAGGTTTGGTAGTTACTTGACCATTCTTCAGTTACTGCATTAGTATTGGTCACTAATCTAGCTACTTGTATGTATAGCCATGCGCCATGCGCCATGCACCTAGCTACTTTTGGTATTAATGAATTCTTCATTAGTTAAGATGACTAAGTAAAGGAAATATCTAGCTGTTTATATCGTTGGAGCGACTCTATCCTGTGTTATAAGGGCTAACTACGTAGCATGAGCTGAAAAAATTAGTCAACTGAACAATTAGTCTTCAGTAGTCAAGTATCTAATTAAATTTTATATGTTCCGTTCTACCTTTTTTAACATCTTTTTTACATACTTCCTCCGATCCAAATTAGTTGACTTGGTTTTGTCTAAATTCAAAGGTATCTAGCACTAAAATAAGTCTAGATACATTTAAATCTATACAAATCTAAGTCAACTAATTTGGGTCGGAGGGAGTACCTTTTTCTGTTTTGTCTAAGTGCATTTTGTACTGTTGATGGAATAATTATGGTCGAATACCATAGAAATTTGGGGTCTCCTCCTTTTTTTTGTTATAGTACTCCCTCTTTTCATAAATATAAGACGTTTTAGCTTTGTGAAATGAATGTATCTAGACGCTTTTTAGTGTATAGGTTTACTCCAAACCTCTATGAATCTATATACTAAAAGACGTCTAGATACATTCGATTCACAAAGCTAAAGCGTCTTATATTTCCGAACGGAGGGAGTACAATCTAAGTACAGTACAATATTAGAACGGCCCGTCCATGGTGCTTGTGTCCAACAATTTATCTTTCTGATTATAAGAGAAAATTCTTTTTATTTAACTATTTTTTCACATTTCATAATCATAATTTTTTCTTTATATTCTAAGACAAACACGCCACAAATTTGATGTGGCATACCCTGTGATAAAATCCTAGATCCGCCACTGGTCATGGAAATGCTTAGTTGTAATCGGAACCCTACAGGGCGTGGGATTCCGTTGCGATAGCCCAAGGCCTGTCAGTGCGCACTCGTAGAATAATTTGGCTTTGTTTTGTTATGATTTTTTATTTTTATGAAATGCTAGAAATAAAATGAAAATTGAAAAGGTGTTCATTTCTCACCCCGCTAATTGCCTCTTTCAAATGAACATCTTCTTGCAAGAATGGAGCTAGCTTAACAAGATAGGGGACAAATATTCCCTAAAGTATGTTATGGTCTATGGGAAAGATTCGGAGTTTCTACGCTAGTCTTCATATCTAGCTCGTTTTGCTGTCTTTCGTAGAGTCTCCTAGGCTATTAGATTTACTTTCTATTTGGTCCCCAGGCAAAAGATTTGCCTTAGTTCATTGAATAAGGGGGAGCAATAGTCCAAAGTTACACGGAGCACAACAGTATGATAATAATATGATTAATCTTCCGATAAAAGATGACCCAAATGCATAGCCCCGATAAAACACCAAGTAATCGCCTCTAACTTAATGGAGCGAAGATCCCTATGACCGAACTATTCTTACTTTTGAAGACTCTTGCGTTGCGTTCATTCCAAAGTTTCCACGAGACTAACATCAAGAGGGATGCCATAGCCTTCCTCCTCCCAGGGTGGCCATGAACCACGTGAAACCACCAAGATTTGACATCATCGAGACCCCCCCCCCCCCCCACTTAGAAGGTTCAAAAGCATCAAGGCTAAGCCACCTTTTAACCATAACCTAGATTCTTATGGCATACCGACATTTGAAAAGAAGATGAGTCGCCGAATTGATCACTCTACTGCATAGCTGGCAATTGCCACAGTTAGGCCACCTCTTTTTTTGAGGCCTATCCGCCATCCACACCCGGTTTTGTATGGTAAGCCAAGAAAAGAACTTGCATTTTGGAGGTGCCTAATTCTTCGAAAATGTGCTATCTACTTGGATGTGTAAGAATTGAATTCCTGTTAGATCCCATTGGATGGTGTGTAAAACTATTTTGCTAGTTGGCTTATATATAAAGTTGGCACATATACCTTCAGTTTAAAAAAGCTACCATCATCCGGATAGTAAATCCATTGCACGATGCACACTCCAACACACCGTGCGATGAAAACATCAGTGATAAGTACAAATTCTGCTAGAATATGCGCGTTAGGTTCGTTATCTTTTTAGGGGGGCAAGAAGAAGTTTGTTATCTTGGGAATCCTGTTTTGAGCCTGACTCCCTCCGTCCATAAAAGAGTGGACGTTGAAGAAAAAACATCTCGCGACCGGCTCGCCCCCCTAGGGCGATCGGCCGTGCCGCCGCCCCTCCTCCTCCGAGTCCTCCCTCTCTCCTATTTTCCCCGCTGTCGTTAGTGTGCTGTGTCGGGCTAGCCCCGGGCGGCACCGGCGCCGGCAGTCTCTAGACCTGCGTGGGGACAGCGTGAGATGGCGAGGTGCCCTCAGGCGGCGACGGTGGCCTGGCATGGTGGCGGGGCAACCCGGCAACGGAGCGGGTGATTCCAAGACGCGGTGGTGCGGCCGCTTGGCGGCAGAGAGCTGCGATAGCCCGGGCGGCTTCGACCCCTCAGGCCTAGATCTGGGTCCGCTGGACCCCATCTAGGCACGGACAGGCTGCCTAGGGCGTGGCGGCTCTCCTGATGGCTGGGAAGCGGGAACTTGGGTTGGGTTGGAGGAGACGGTGGTGCCCCTCCTGCAGTGTAGCGGCGGGGCTTTATGGGTCCATTTAGACTCGGCCGGTCCCAGAGGACTTGGCTTTCCCTGTTGCTGCATCCGGTAGACAGCCGCTGTCCAGCGGTGGAGGTAGTGCCCTCTCGCGTTCTATCCTCATGAAGTGTTTGAGGCAAAAAGTCGGGAATAATTTATGTGGATGCTATGTTTGCGAATACATTCGCCAGATGACCTGTGAGCAGGGCAGAATTTCATAACAACTTGCAGTACATTGTGTTGAGTTTTATTCATATATATTGATGATCCCCTTATTTAAATTAGATCGAACAGATGTAGGACGGACTCCTACTAAAGGATCGCGTACGAGCAATTCAAGAGGAATTGACGGGATTCTTACCGAGGTCATAGATCCAACCGGAGAATACTATCGGTAATTTATATTTAGACAATAGGAAACGTAAAAGAGATTATATTGTATATGCATGAACGTGTATACTGTATGTAATATGTTCGACCAATCACGAAAAAAGAGGTCACTTCGATCTCTATATTCATGACGATGTTGTGTAATGGTTCCTTCATTGATGTACGTAGTAACGTCGAGTTGTATATATATCATCTCTTGGCACCTCACTTACGTCAAACCTCTCCGTCCTGCCGCGGTAGAAAAACGCCCACTCTACCGCCGCAGAACTTGTTGCCGCACAATTAGGGTCACCTGCTGCCGCGGTATCTGAAACCCCCAATTCGCTGCCGCTACAGAGCTCCTATAGTCCCGGTTCGTGGTACGAACCGGGACTAAAGGTCCTCCACCCCCCGCTCTCGGCGGCGGTCACGTGGACTGCCTTTAGTCCCGGTTCGTAATAGAATCGGGACTAAAGGGGGGCTCTAGTCCTGATTGCGCAGTCCCGGTTGCGCAACAAGGACTAAATTAATGTTTTCCACTAGTGTCCTTTCGCCGATCTAGCCAATGTTTCTCCTTTTTGATTTACCGGCCTCGCAACGTGGGCCACGATGAGACGATGGTGATGACTACAAGACCGGGGTGGCGTTTGCTGGTGGGTGGCAAGTTGGGTGGAGCAATACGGAGCTTCGGGGACGGGATTTTTGGGATCAGGAGAAATCCTTGCCGTCTCGACACTGACGTGGTGGCGTTGCGGGTGTCGCCGTCCTTCCTAAAGGGCGTCCAGTGTACTCCTTCCCTACCCCCTAGCATACCGGGGCGGATTCTGGGGAAAACATTGGCTTGGTTCGGGCAGCAGCGTCGTCGTTGTCGCTTCCCTTCTTGCGGGTGTTGTTTAGCACGCGACGCTTGAGAATGCTAGGAGAGTGGTAGAAATTCTCTGGAGGACGCAGCAGTGGCGAGTCATCTCCTTTTTCGTTAAACCACCGGTGTCGACATTGTTTTCTTTTCGTTTTCTCTCTCGTTTCTTTTGGACTGAATTTTGTTGTTGGCCTCAGCAGTGATTTCACAGTTGTATCGGTTGGTTGCTATATTAATATAGCGGGGTGAAAGCTATTTCGAGGAATCCAGTGCAAGAGAGCGAAGGGGGAGATCTGCGGCACGTCCGGCCCAACTGAAACATGCAGGTCGTTATGCTTCAAGCCCAGCCCAAAGTAATAAACCGATGCAAAAGCTGAAGGATTTCCACAACCACACTCGCTCAAAATCCGAAAAAACAAAAGAGCACAGAATCCTCGACGTACACGTCCCCTGCGCATGAATGCACTCGCTCGTGGCCTCGTCGGTCGACAGACCACTCTCACCGCTACGTGGTCACTGCGAATCCCTCCCCCGACCGGCAGGCGGCAGGACGTGGCGCGCACGCGTGCATGCCTGGCACACGTGGCCGCGGTGAAAGAGGGCAGCGGTAACAGCGCACCACCGCCGGCACCATGCAGCGTCCACGTACACAGACCGCACCGCCGTTGTCACCTTATAAGAAGCCTGCTGCCCGTAGTGATGAGGCAGAGCGCATTACAGCAGGCTAGCCAAGACGGTATAGACTCGACGAACAGAGTAGAGAGCAGTAGAGCAGCTCACACAGAAGGAGGAGGCGACGATGGCACAGCAGGTGGCCAAGGCGGCGGAGCTGCAGGACCCGGAGATCCGGGCGGAGCTGGACCGCCGCGCCCGCGAGGAGGGCGAGACCGTCATCAAGAGCGGCACCGGCGGCAAGTCCCTCGAGGCGCAGGAGCGCCTGGCCGAAGGTATACATGTTACTGTACGTACGTACGCGTTGTTGGCCCATGTTCTGGCCTTCTAACATGTGTTTTGTGTACGTACGCGTGCAGGGCGCAAGAAGGGAGGGCGGAGCCGTACCGAGGCCTCCGGCAACGAGCGCACGGAGGAAGACGGCGGCGTGCTCATCGAGCCGGACGAGAAGGCGCTCGAGGAGGTCAAGAAGGACCTCGGGCGCGAGTGAGCGAGCGGCCGGGACCAAGGACCTCACGATCCGGCCACACCACCCAGTCCAACGTTTACGTACTCCACTAGCTATAGCCTCGTGTGTCCCCGTATCTAGTGTACTGTAGTACTACCTACAGTATGTAGGTTGGTAGGTTGCATCCATGCGTTAGTGTAGTGCATGCATGCCGTATGTGTTCCGTACCGGACATGTGCACGCACGTACGGCTGGCTACAAAATTTTGGTCCCTGGACTGTAGCCGTAAGCCCGTATCCCCTCTATATACGAGTGTGTGAGAGCGCTAGCGTGTGTGATCGGTGTTCTTTGGCTACAACATGTTGGCGTGTATATGTGTGCTTGTATCCATGTCCCATGCACGATCCTCGGTTATATAACTAAGCCTGCTGAAAGAAGCTTGTGTCTTCAAAAAAGTAGCTGTCAAAAGACTGATCTTGTCAACGATGATTTCGTTTAAGTGGTCATCAGCTATAGTACCGCCAACACTTAGCGAGATACACGAGCAATTTATGGAGATGCCAAAAGCGAACACTTCCAAGAAATATTTCGTATTTTCCTGCCTAAAACTAGTCGAAACAAACAAATCGAATGATTCGTCAATCTTTAAAAAAAAAGATAAGAAGCAAAGTTTCTCCCTTGAGTTTGAGTGAAAAAACGAAAATGCAAGATTTTTTTTTTGACCAATTCTTTTGCTAATAAAAAAAAATTCTGTTCAAGAAAGAAAAAGATCCATTTTTGGCTGAACCAACAACCTGATTGTAGCTCTCCCTGAAAAGGAGGTGAAGATTTATCTTCCTCTCTCGTTACCGGAGAGTTCTTGGCGAAGAGACCTTAGGATAAGTTGCTAAAACAAACGGAGGGGAGATTGCTAAACTGAAGGAACGATCTCTGTCGAAGATTCTCATTCTGAAGCGTTTTTTGGAAAAAGATCCGGATCTATTTCACGACTTCATAAGAAGTACAAAGTATCCTAAACATAATAAAAATTACATCGAGGTCTTTGGACCACCTAACGAGTATTACTATCGCCAGCCGGAGCCGGCATGAATACTACTAAAGCCGGCAGGGAAGTCTTCGTGCACGTGCTTCTGAGGACCAGCGTCCAATTGATCCAAAACTTGTAACACCAAACCTGAAACACATAGCGTCCAATTGATCCAAAACTTGTAACACCAAACCTGAAACACATGTATACTGGACGAGATCCAGAACACACGTAGACTAGACGAGATCCACCACTCCATGGAAGCAGTGACCAGACGAATCCCACCCTCCTCAACGCCAGCAGCAGGATCGTCGCCGACGAGGTGGAAGAGGAGGCGGGTATACCTTATTCTTGTCCCGCACAACGCGGCCATAGCCATCATAACGACGATGCCGGATGACCAAACTCTAACTTTAGGGACCTTCTATACTGCCGAGCACAGGTCCGAGGTCCCCACCTCCTCCCGCCGCCGGAGCGGCAAGCAGAGGAGGCGGGGACCCGTCGATACTCGGTCACAAACGGCGAGGACGAAGTAGATCGTGACGGCTGCTAGGTTTTTAACCCTAGCCGCCGCCTCTTTTTCTCACGGGAGGAGAGAACGTAGGCTGTGAGGATAGCCACGAGTATTTCTAAGCCACGAGACCTGTGAAGAGAGAGAGAGCGGTATGGATTGATGTGATTCCAGTTTCTTTAGTTTCGAGTCAACTAACTGTCAAAACAAACAAAACGAATCTAGTACCTAGTTGCTTTGGTCACATTCAGACAGATGGAAGGTAGGACCGAGCTACGGAGGCGTGCTATTGGGGACGGATCCAAGAAAAATAGGTATACAATAAAATTAAATCGAATATAAAATATAGTATGTAGTTCTGTTATCCGAACGCCATATTTCATAATTAAAATCTTCATTTTATTTGCTTTACGACATTTTATAATAAAAATCTTTATTTTATTTGCTTTACGACTACAAATCCATACTATCACAAAAGAAGAAGTTCACTATAAAAGAGATGAACATAAAAATGTATCAAGTATTTTAGTGTATACTATTATATTAAACTGTAACATTGTATGTTCTGCAATAAAAAGCGAGATACATTCTTCTTTTCTTGAATATAACGCAAGCTACATTCTACTAGTTGAGTGTAGGTTCGTGACCAGACCTTTCAAATAAATCAATCTCAATAACTAGTTAATCACTAAATAAAACTAAAAAATACTGTTGTATATATAAATCCGCAATTGATATAATAAAATTCTATTAGATGGGTAATTAAACTATCTATTCTAATAGACAACATGTAATATATTTGGAATTGTACCTTAGGACGATCAATTGACGAATGGGCATGACATGTGGTGGTGGAATGCCACATTTGATAGTTTCTAGACGTACTAAAGCTATGATTTGTGGTTTTGCTAATTATTAATAACGGGCTGTGATTTGTGGTTTTGCTAATTATTAATAACGGACATGACAACGTCTGAATAAAATCTTGATCTGGGTGACGGCGCTCAATCGACACATTATTAATAAACGGGCTGTGATTTATGGTTTTGCTAATTATTAATAACGGACATGACAACGTCTGGATATAAAATCTTGATCCTGGTGACAGCGTTCAACCGACACCCTAACCCTGGATAGGCGCCGCCAGGATAGACGTGGAGAAGGAAGAAATAAGCCAACTAAATCGAGTAGAGCATAAATTCATATGAGTCCTATGCATCAGTGATCGATCTGTGATCTTGTCGATGCTTCAACAATAGGTATGCATTATCCCTTTGCTGGCTAATTTTTTTAGCTTGTCCCAAAAACTTTAGCAATCAGCACATTGAACATATTAATCTAGGCTGAACAGAGTATTACAATTAGTAGTAAGTATCAAAACTAGTCATAGCCCCCGCTGAATATTCTTGAGGGGGGCCGAAACCCCTCGCCCCTCCCTGGATCCGCCTCTGGTACTATTGCTTTGGTCTTGTTTTATTTTTCAAGAATACACTTTGCGTGCTATTGCTTTGGTCCTGTTCTATTTTTCAAGAACACATGTTTCTAAAAGGTGTACCGGTTTCTCTATAGAAGAACATTTTTAAATCTATTTTTTAAAATACAAAATTTCTTTGATTTTGAATTTGTTAAAATTTGATATTTGTGCAGATTTCATATTTCTTTAAATTTGAGAAAAAATCACATTTGAAATTTATTCATACTTAAAATTTATTCTAATTTCAGAATTCTTCGTTTTTACATTTTTCGAAAATATTTCACATTTCACAATTTCAAAAAATAAAATACAAAATAAAATAGAATAGAATAGAAATAGAAAAGAAAAACAAGAAGAAACGAAATCGAAAATAGAAAACTTAAAAGAAAAAAACTAATTTATCGCAGCCCATACGACAGGGAAGGCCCAGGATAAGCATCACAGTGGGCGATGATTAGGAAATATGCCGTTGTGAGGCGTGCAGAATGTAGCATCATCTGACCCGATTTAACAAATATTCTAGTCCTTTTTATTACGACGGCTATTTTGCTCTGGATGCATATTCTCAGTTTAAACTCTAATAAATTTTAAAATGTTAAAAAAATTGAAAAAATACTTGTGCGTATATCTCCATATTTTAGGTGCTCACATGGTCTTTTTATGAAAAATACAGTTTGTTTGGCTTCTATAAAAAATAAAAATTTACGTGCTATAATCAGGCTGAGACATATATTTTTAATCATTTTTACACAACTCACAAAATATATCAGTTTTTCATGAAATCGAATGTGTGCGTGTGCAGATACACACGAATATATTTTTTCTGAATTTCTAACATTTTGAAATATATGTTTTTAGTAAAGGAAACATATGCATATGGGATCAAATGTCATTTCCGTTTACCACGGAGCAACATTAGTGAGGAACTCCCATACACCGCCCGTTGCGGGACAGTGTACCTTCCGCCCGTTGCGGTTCTTAATGTGCCGCTCCTTATTGCAGGCCAACAAGTGTGTTTACCTTTTCTTTTTTATTCTCTTTCTTTTGTGTTTTTTTTTCTTCTAAAAGTTAGATTTAAAAAATATTCAGATATATAATTTGATCAGATGTAAATTTTGTTCAGATTTGAAATATGTTCAATTTTTAGAAAGCTCAAATTTGAAATATTTAGAATTTCTGAAAGTTCAATTTTAAAGTTGCTCGGATTTGAAAATATTCAGATTTCAGAAAAATCAAATTTGAAAAGGTTGAATTTGAAAAAGTAGGAAAGGAAAACAAAGATAAAAAGACAACACAGAAAACCGAAAAAACGTGAAGTAAACCGCCAAAATCTAACGATGGCAATTTTCCCACGGATATGGGTACCCGCATGGGTAGGTAATGGGCATAATTTATACCCACGGTCATACCCTACCGTTAAGTCACGAGTATGGGCATTGGTATAGACTTGTACTTATGGGTATATCCATACCCTGGATGTTTAAACTGACATGTCAGACTTACCCGTAGTGTTTCAAGTTCGAGAAGTCCAGAAACGAGTATAAGATTACAACTTCTAAAGTTCGATACTTTCACGTACTCATCCATCCATTATGTACTCATCTATCAATTAGTAAGTAGAGATATTTTTTTTTAAATATGCTATTGATGAAAGTAAAATTTTAAATAACTTATGTAATATTGGATCTACCGGCCGGTTACCTAATGGATACAAGTATCCACAGGATATAGGTATGGATAAGTTTTATACCCACGGACCTCGTACCTGTGCATTTCCGTCCTTACCAAAATCTGCTTCTGCTGCTCGCTAATGGGCCGCCGCTCATCTCGCTTCCGCGTGAGGAAACCTATTCCGTCCCGCTTTGGGCGGGGATATAGGGATTCCGACGTTACTGCAGATGCGCATGAAGCATCGGCCCGGCCCAGCTACATGATAGTTATCACGCGATGCCTAGGTTCACTTCCTGTCTAGTTATCTGAAAAAAAAAATGCTAGTCGCCGCCGTCGCCCCTTCCCCGCCGCCTCAAGTGACCTCCCATCGCCGGAGCCCGGAGAGAAAGAGAGATTGGGTCCGCCGACATGCATGGAAAGCGTATGCGCCGCATCGGCGATGATTGTCCTTATGGCGTTACGCGTGAGAGCTTTAGGCAGGACGTATGCGTCCTGCTCGATCGCATCCACGGTTTCTACGAGGCGGCGCTCGACCGGCTGCTAGCAGGGAAGATTCCCTCGCTGGCCCCGCGCCTCCTTAAGGCCGGCGTGTGCTTCGGCTTCCTTGATCCGGTCTCCAACATCATCGCCAACACCATCTCGTACACGCCCAGCCCGGAGGAGGAGGAAAAGGATGAAGGGGATTATCCGAGGAACTCGATCCTCTCTAAGATCATCACCAACACCAGCGATCGGCAAGTCTTCGTGATACCGCTGTCCCCTGACAGGCTCGAGTGTATGACTGTGGCTCGGCGGTCGCTGGAAGGTCTCATCAGCTTCCTCATCTTCCACTACCGCTACTTGGAGAATACAGAAGCACTGCGCTACCTGCGCCTGGCCGGAGGTGACCTCCTCGCCGCTGTGCGGCTTATCGAGCAAGATCGTCACAAAAGCCCCGGCGAGTTCGGGTTCAATATCATCTCCCTTACCACCAAAATAGCCTTGGAGTGTGCTGCCCTGTCCGCCGGGCACCCCAGACCAACCGTCCTGGTGGGAGTGTCGTTGTCGCTGGCGTCTCAGCCGGTCAAGGTGTCGAAGATTCTTCGGGCGCACTGCAGCCTATGCCCTGCAACCATCAAGCCCCTTGCCAAGCTGCTGAGGGCTTCGATCGATCTTGCAGGTCCGCGTGTCAACAGAAAGAAGAAGAAGAAGAGAAAGAGGGATGATCCAACACCTGCGAACACAGAATCTCCGGAGTGGAAGCCGGGCACGCATGCAGCGTTCAGACACACACAAACTTTGAAGCTGCTGCTCCTAGGCAAGATCCATGCCCTGTACCTGGAGGCACTCGCCAGGCTGCCTCGGGATGGCTTGCGCAAGCTTCACCACCGCAGCCTCATAAAGGGTGGCTATTGCTATGGCCCCATGGATCCTGTCTCGAATATCATCCTCAACACCGTTTGGTATGGCGCTGCGTTCCCCACGCACCAAGATTTTGCCTTCGACTTTCAGGTGGATATGATCTGCACCAGGACACTAATGCGCATCGAATGCTGCTCCCTCTATGGTCTCGTTACCTTTCTCCGTGCTCGATTCAGCTCTCTTACAGAGCACGATGCTCTCTGGTACCTTCTTGCAACCAACGTGGACTTATGGTTAGCTATGAAGATGGTACAGGAGTCTCATCATGCTATCTGCGGGACTGACTCTGATGTGTATAAGAAAGCGGCTGTTGATTCCTGGCACCCGGACCCTGACGGACTGGTGAAATTCGCCACATCTTCCTTGGACATTGAGCCCGTGAAGTTGTCTCATATGCTGGCTCACACACTTGACAATTGCTCGGTCGAGCACCTCACTACGCTTATGTCCAAATTCTCATCGAACAAGTCGAAGGAGCAGGTTCAGTTACTGAACGAAGTATCGCCAAGATCAAAGATCTTAAATGAAAACCAGAAAAGGTTAATTTTGGCGATTCGGAAAAAATTTAAAGCTGACCAAGAGTTTTATGTCAAAAAGGTCAATGCTGCGTTGAACAGATTTTCTCAGCAAAAAGCGGTTAGTACATGTGTAATTTACTCTGTTTTCATTTTCTAGTTAATATGAAATGGAAATAACCTTGAAAATCAACTTCAAGGTGTACTAGGAAAAGCATTGTGCTGGAAATTTATTCATTTGTTTAAATGTGCGTACAACTCAAAGTATCGAAGTGACTGAATGCCATTTCTTTGAATGTTCTTTTTACCGATCTGATCCAGTTTTAGGTGGACTATGATTTTTGTGTGGTTAATATGATATGGAAATAACAGTGAACATCTACTTCAAGCTGTATTAGACAAATTAATTGTTGGGCTGAATACGTATTCATTTCCGTTTCTTTGAATGTCTTCTTTACTGATCTGCTCCAATTTTAGGTGGACTATGAACTTCATATTATCTGCGGTGTGAATCCCAAGGTAACTGAAGGTTCCTGTGTTAATCTGTTCAAGAAGAGGTTCAAATTTGAGTATTTCCATATCAACTTCTGGGCAACACCAAAAGGATCTCCTGGCACACCTCTAGTGTTGTTCTTCGCTGAGTGTAGCAATATTGATAATGACGAGGAGGAAAGGCCATCCATGTGCTTCCCTGTGTTGGCTTCTTGGATAGATGACGGTATGCTCTCAGCTTGCACTTTTCTTTTACACATCTTACTTTCATCGTGTGATTTTTGAATTGGCATCAGGTATTACTTGACATGCTTATACACTATGACTGCACAAATTGATCATGTCAGCCAATAAGTTGAAGAAAATATCACAATATACTATACCATTATTTACCTTGTGCAATTTTTCTTCAACTTTTTAGGATGCAATAGTTCGGTAGCTCTTTAGTAATTTGACTTCCTTTTCTATTCCCAATGGCAACGTCAGACTCGGAGCATTGTATGGATGCTTGTGTTCTCAACTATCAATTATTATTGACGCTGATATTGCAAAGCTGTGTCAAACCTAAGCCATAACTCGACAAATGCAGCGAGCAACCAATAAAACGGTTGAAAATAAAATTGCACTTTCTGACCTTGATGTAGTTTTTTCAGAATCCCTGCTAGAAATATGTCCATGAAGTAGGCTGGAATCCACGACCCATGGATCTTGTACCTAGGCAACCAACTCTTGTCTTCCGATGAAAAACGAGAAATGAAAGTGTGCCATTGTAACTTGAATTTCTCTGGTGTTTCCGAACCCCATACACACGAATTCATCCATTGAAAAAACAGAGGGTCTTTCTTAATTGAGGACCAGTTTTTTTGGCAGTTTCTTCATAATACGCAACCTGCACAATCTGTGTCTGGTGGTTGGAAGAATAAAGCTCATAGCCTCCCTGATGTTAGCACCTTCATAAGTTATCATAAGTCTAGGCTCTTTCCCTGGCTTTTAAAGTCGCAAGCAAGCATTGTAAGACATAATCCTCCCATTTATAACAAAGCCGGTGCTAAAAACACTGATTGCATATGATGGTGCATGCTTTGACCATGGGAATAAAGACCGGAAGGTGGGAGATACAACAGCTGGGTGGGTTCCAGCGTTTTGGTTACCGGTCGGTAACCGGATATCCCGAGCACCCTTGGGAAACTAGTTTACCGGTCAGAAAATCCTGAAATTTTAATTTTTTATAATTTTTTGAATTTTAATAAAATTTCTCTGTAAATTGTCCTACCGAGAAATTTGAATTCCAAATTTAATTTTTAAATTCGTCCGGTAACCGGTCGGGATTTTTTTCCAGGCCAGGAACCAAAACCTTGGTGGGTTCTCGGCTCCGTCTGCTGCTGCTGGGTGCTCCCGGGACTGTTGGTGGCAGGTCCGAGCTACTCAAGGGTTTAGGCTTGTAGTGCACCTCAGCAAAGAACCGCTTGATCTTTTTAGTCTTGCGGCAGTGAGCCCAGAATGATTGACTCTGTAAAGGTGCAAAAATCATATTGTAATTGTTTGTTGTGTATTTAGAATCAAAAGAGACCACATCACCAAAATGGCCATAATGTTTCCAGGCTTTGGCATTTGCCCATAACACGTGCAACAACTTACTATTTTCATCCACATCATAATCAAACAAAATTGCTGTGTTGAGTCCCTTCATTCTGCCAAATTGGTCCACGCAACATTTGAACTGACAGTAATAATTCATTAGGTCTTCTCTTCATTCGTGCAGCCCACATTCTGAAAACCATCAGTGCTGACATGAAGCAATCTGAATACCTACGATGTGCCTATGCTTGCTTTGTGGCATGAGTTAACTGTATTTTCTTCTCATTGACCTGGCGGTTAGATATGATTAGATGATATTTACTAGATGTGACTAGTCCATGATTTTGATGCTCAACTAATGGGCTTTAGTTCCTCTTCACACTTGGGGATGAATGATGAAAACTGTAACAACACCAACATGAGTCAATCGGTGCCGGAATGCATATCTATCTTAATTCTAAATTTTAAAGACAGAGCATGTCATGCTCTCTTCTTGGGTGTACTGAAACCATCATTATTACTTTGTGGGGCATTATATCGATGGATGACTGGCATCAACAAATTCATGTGCAGGCATGCTATTGCTAGCTTCAATACCATGCAAAGATGGTTTGACCATGGGTCAATGCACATCTAAACTGCACACATGTATCTTGTGTACATATAAAATGCGAATGTAATTGAACAAGTCTGCTAATTCACGCATTGGATCGATGGATGGATTGATTGATAGTGCTATTATATATATAGCTAACAAGGTATGTGTACACGGATTCAAGGGTATGAAATACATCAACAATCATGAGATAATAATGCATGTACATGAGATGGAGTCCGATCAGAAGTCTATCGGATGACCATAGGAGCAATAGTGTTACCGCAAAAGAAAAAGTCAGATCGTCACCATCAGCTCATCTCTTTGGCATTGAGGAGAGAGGTACACATAAGAGGATCTGCTCATGTGGGTGGGTGAAACCTAGAGTGATCTGTCTGGGGAAGAAGGGAGCTTGGTTTGTGGACAGATGAGAAGGACAGGCTGATGTCTAAGGGCATCTCTAACCGATCCCCATTCGGTTGGAGGAGTAAACTTTAGAGTAAATATACTCCTCTAAAGGAGGTCGGCGCCGAACCGATCCCCTAAATTTAGAGGAGCAAACTTTTTTTTGCCCCATTTTTTTCCACCACTCCACATATGCATTCAAACATCTTACATATAGTTCAAACAAACAATTCAAACATACGGAAAATTCAAACACAAGCAATACACCACTTAAACGACATACATAGGCATAGTTGATCGAATCGAACACATCAAAATAAAACATGCATAGAGTTCATTCAAAAGTAGACTCTACCACCAACATCGATCAAGGTCACCCAAAAGAAGCTATCGACCTTGTTTGATCCAAAATACCACCAACATATCAGCTCATATGTTGTGGACCACCATCGAAGAGCTCAAAGACCATCTCCAAAGAACTCATCATCACCTCCTCCTCCTCGGCCACCACCATCCTCACCATGACCATCACCACCACCATCTCCTCCTTGGCCACCATCACCTCCTTGGCCATGAGCATCTCCACCAAAAGATCTTTGTAGGATCTTTGCTCGAGTGAGCTCCCAATACTTCCTAGCCGTGGCATCCATGTTGCTTGGATCCATGAACATGATAGCACGCTCATCGATCTCCTTCTCTTTTGCTATCCTCTCCTTCTCAAGTGTAACCCTCCTCTCCTCGGCAAGGGCCCTCCTCTCCTCGGCGGCCATCTTCTTCTTCCACTTCTCCTCCTCCATTGCCTTGAGCTCGGCCCACCTTGCCGCCTTCTCATCCCTCCTTTCGACCACCAAAGCTTTCTTGGTCTCAACCATGGCACATAGTTCTTTGTAGCCTCCAACTTGGGCACCTCTCCTTTTCCTCTCCTTTTCAAGCTTTTGTCCCTCGGGCCTCTTGTACAGGTCTTCGTCTTCCTCATCATTGGCATCGATGGAGATGCTCACCCTAGACCTTTTTGGAGTGGTCTCCCAATTCCTCTGCACCCACTTTTCATTGCCCCCGAGAACTTCTCCTTTGATTGGTTGGTGCCAACCGATGCATCGAGTGACACATTCATCCACGCACAGCACAATGTGATGTCCTCCTTCTCGCTATAGTTGGAGGCTCGGCTCTTCTTTGCGCTTCCTTGTGTCTCCTCCACCTCGACTTCATCCATCTCTTCTTCCTCCACCTCTCCTTGCTCGGTGGTGGGCTCAACCTCTTGATCGTCAAAGTTGAGGTCGTCGATCCTGGCGGCATGGCTACCCTCCAATTGGCTCATGAAGGAGGCCACCTCCGTCTCCACCACACTACATTTCATCAAAACAACATCACCGTGTGTCTACAAATCGCGAACCGATGAGAGGAGAGAATAAAAAGACGATCCATCGAGCACCTCGTGCTCGTCGACGTTGACAACGGCCGCCCGCGGTGGCCGGCTTCGGGGAGGGTTTGCCGGCGAGGCCTTGCGCGTCGAAGAGGCAGTTGCAGCGTTCGACAGCGCCTCCTCGACCTTCTTCCTCTTCTTCTTGGTCGCCGCCTCCGCGAGCGCCACTTTGGCTGGAGTCGGTTTGCTCTGCCTCCGGCCGGCCACAGGAGCAAGGGGAGGACACGGCGCCACCTTGGGAGCCTTCACGCGCTTGCCGCCGGCCTTACCGGAGGCCTTGACGGCTGTGCCGCTCGGCCGGACAACGTTGTTGGCCCCCAATCTTTTCCCACCCGTGGTCGCGGCAGAGATCTCCGATTGCGGCGGCGTTGGGGCGTCTCCGGTGCCGGAATGGTCGGAGAAGGTGCGCCGGAGAGCTGCGCGTTGATTGCGGGCAGAGTTGGCGATATCGGCGCCGGCGGGGAGGCGGGCGGGAAAGAACGGCGGAGGTCGGGAGGCGGGAGGTTTTATCGGAATTGGCCTCGGATGAGTAAATTTAGGAGTTGGCCGCCACTTTTACTCCTCCGATGAGTATAGTTTTACTCCTCTAACCGTTCAGGAGTTCGGTTAGGTGCCGCCGCTGCGTATTTTTACTCTTCTAACCGATTTTAGGGGATCGGTTAGAGATGCCCTAAGGGTAGTATCGCAAAAGTGTAACTAGGTGAGAGAGAGGAGGAGCTATTTGGATCCATATCAGATCGGTAGGAAATTTAGTGTGATGAATTGGTTGAGACCCTTGTTTTTCTTGCTGTGGTTGACGATCTAATTCAACCTTTTCTTCAAGGGAAGCTCGTTGCTTTTGCTGTGAGCATCATGGGACAAAGATTGTGCATCCATTGCTTGAAAGATATAATGGACGCTCCGAGGATTTCCACAAGATGGCTTCCGGAAAGCACGGAGTCCTAAATGAGTTTATTATCAGTTCTTATGATCTTGCAGTCGATGATATGTGCACGCTAAAGGAGGACTGGATTTATTTCGATCCTAACATGGACGCCAAGATTGCTCAAGTTAATCCTGTTCCTGACTGGGCTAGGAAGGTTCGCGAATGGGGAAGGATCATATGACAGCTTGTAAATTCCACCACCAAACCTTGGCTAGGAAGTGCTTGTTTCTTGTAAAGTTAACAGTTTCAGTAGGTTGAATTTACAGTTTCCCTGTTGTTTATATATATAAATTATTATGTTTCATCTTTTAACTGTTTATCCGAGAAGATAAAACGTGGGCCTCTGCAATAATTTTACTGTGTTACGTGTGAGGAGTCTTTCTAACTTCCAAAGTTACTCACTTGGTGTTATATTTAGTCCTTTTTTCTCAAACACATCACCTGGGGACTTAGGCCTTGTTTGGATACGGAATCTAAGCAGAACTGGTTTTCCCTAAACTAAGCTAACCGTCTAACAAACTAAAATTCTGTTTGGATGCGGTGAACAAAACGCGAATAACTAAAATTAGATTTCCACAAACCCATAAAAACGCGTCTTGACAAAAACTACTATTACTCGTTTTTGTGAAAACGTGATTTCATAAATAAAACACATCGCGACTGCCACGCCGTCCTCGATGAACTCCACAACGAGTCCCCATCCCTACTCGGCGAAGACTTTCTTGCTGCACTGACCGCCGCGGCTCCGCCGCCGGTCGAACGACGGAGTCGACATGCCGGTCTTTCCGCGGACCCGCACACAGGCGCGCTCATCTGCACCTTTCACGTCCACAACAGCAACGCCACCGAGTTCCTCCACCTCGGCGACGGCGAACTACACGCCACCATTATCCGAGTTGGAGCAGTCCATGGCGGGCGGCGTCGTCTGTTCATCTCCGCGACGATGAACCGGTCGCCACCATCCTCCGAGTTTTAGCAGTCCATGGCGGCGGCGCCCGTCGACCGCAGGAATACGATTCTCCCGGCTCGCGAGGGAACGGCCCGAGCGTTGCTGCCTGCGAGGGATGCACTGAGGGAGCAGACTAAGGACTGGAAGGGCATGAGGTCATCGCCGGTGACTTCGAAGAGAAGCGCTCACTGGATGAGCAGGATCACAAACCATGTTGCGTCCAACAAGGATAACCTGAATACGGCGACTTCGGAGAGAAGCACGCATTGGCAACGAGAGAGAACATATAGCTTCCTGGTGGCCGTGCGATGACTTGCCGGCAGCGGCCGGGGTGGCTGCCTCAGATTGCACGACAGCGGAGAGGTCGTGTCGTGGAGGGCAAAACAAAACAGCAAGAGGAGTGCTCCTCGAAAACTTGTTTCTACCGGCGCCGGTACGCGCCGGCGTTCGATCCACCGCACAATCATTCGCGATTCGTGCTGCCGTTTCGCTGCTGCCATTCCGCTGCTTCGCTCCGTCATCGCCACGTCCCCGAGTGGATCCCACACCGGCATGTGATATTTCTCCTCTCTCTCTCATCAGATCAACAGCGGAGCTACGACCGGAGAGCAAGTAGTGGGGCGGCGGCCAGAGCACGAGCTGCGTGGCGACCTCCGCTCTCTCTTGTCCGATCTAGAGCGGTGACGGCGCAGCGGCAAGCTCGTTGGTGGTGCCGCGCGGCGGCGGCCTGGAGCACGAGCAGCACGGTGGTGGCCAGAGCGTGAGCGGGGCGTCAGCGAGCACACCACGCGGGAGATCTGGCGCGGGCGCGGTCAGACGCGATGCCCCGCGTATGTTGAATCCCTTAATTCCTGTTGCTTGTAGTGGATTTCTTTATTCCTGTTGCAGCTCTAAGCCAGTTCTTTCTTTTTTCTTCTGGACGGAAACTGAAACATAAGTGTTTGTTGTATTTTTGTGAATCATGTGGACGGAAATTGAAACATGTGAATCATGTTCAGATCCTATCTAGATCTTTAGTGAATAAGATGTGAAACAAAAATACGAGATTACTTTACTTGTGAAATTGGAGTAAAAATATTGAAACCAATGCGAATAAAGTAAATTCCAATCAGTTGTTTCACACGTTTCATAAATTTATGCTAGTTTTAAATTCCAATCAGTTATTTCCAGGTTTCATAAATTCCAATCAGTTGTTTCACATGTTTCATACATTCCAGGTTTCACAAATTTATACTAGTTTCAAAACCTGAGTGAAACCTTACATTACTTTCTCACAAGTTTCACATTTCAGTCATGTTTCAATCGGATTTAATCTAGTCTCAGTACGGTTTTAATCTTGCTCACGGGTTTCACAAATCATAAGAATCTAGTTTCACAATTTTTAGTCTGTTTTCATAAATTTTTACCCGCACCGGTACATGCCGGCATCGCATCCACCACACACATAATGGAGATTAGCATAGCCGTTTCTTTGCCTTCTGTCAACTGATGCCCTCTATTTTTATTGCCGCAATAAATGCCCGGGCCTACAAGACTCTCACAGCTTTCTCTTCCCCGATTTCCCTCTCCCTTCTCTCTCTCAAACACGCCTAGCTCCACACAGATCCATGTCAGATGGATCACGAGGAACGACGTCATGCGCTCGAAAAGGGCCAGCGACAGAGGAAGTTCCTGCCGCCCGGAGATGGAGCTCCGACTTCGAGCTCGTGCGTGAACGGTGCCAATTGGAGCGCACAGTGGCGGCTGGACCATGGGCAGTGGCAGAGTGCACGCGACGCGAGCGGTGTCATGGCGGCCAGAGCGCGAGCTCACGAACAAGCGCGAGAGGGAGTCTCTGGGACCACGACGCTGGCGCGTGCTGAAACCTAGAAACCTATTCTAACAAAACGAAACCTCACAATCATTTTTCAAAACAATGGAAACCTCAAACAAATGAAACCACACACCCATGTTTCAGTAAATTGAAACCAAAAAAGCATGTTTGAAATATTCGAAACCACAAAAACATGTATGAAGCAATTGAAACCACCACCATTTTTAATACAATTGAAACCACAAAACATTGTTTTAAAACAATTGTAACAACAATAACATGATTAAAACTACTGAAACCACCACTGAACAACAAATGAAACCACATAACCATGTTTCAACGGATTGAAACCACACAACCATGTTTGAAACAATTCAAACCACCAAAAGATGTTTCAAACAACCTAAAGCACACCAGCATGTTTCAAATAATTCAAACAACAAAAAGATGTTTCAAATAAAGTGAAACCTCACAAGCATGTTTCAAAACAATTGAAACCACCACCCAAGAACAAATGAAACCACCACCACCTTTTTAATACAATTGAAACCACAAAACATTGTTTCAAAACAATTGAAATAACAATAACATGATTGAAACTATTGAAACCACCACTGAACAACAAATGAAACCACATAACCATGTTTCAACAGATTGAAACCACATAACCATGTTTGAAACAATTCAAACCACCAAAAGATGTTTCAAACAACCTAAAGCACACCAGCATGTTTCGAACAATTCAAACAACAAAAAGATGTTTCAAACAAAGTGAAACCTCACAAGCATGTTTCAAAATAATTGAAACCACCACCCAAGAACAAATGAAATCATAGAACCATGTTCCAATAAATTGGACCCGCACAAGCATCTTTGAAACAATTGAAACCACAAGAAGTTGTTTGAAATCACCGACACCATCACACAAGGTTTTATAAACATTCATGGGACTCCAAGGAACCTTTTGGAAATAGTTGAAACCAGAAATGTTACCTTTTAATCATTTGAAACCACCTGCCAATTACTTATCAATATTTCGAAACCAAATTAAACCTTTTTCGAAACCATTCAAACCATATCGAACTATGCTTAAACCTATTATAACAAAGCGAAACCCCACAAGTATTTTTCAAAACAATTGAAACCACAGACAAATGAAACCACAGACCCATGTTTCATTAAATTAAAACCACACAATCTTGTTTGAAACTATTGAAACAACTGAAACAACCAAAAGTAGTTTCAATTAATTGAAACCACCGCCACCTTTTTGAAACAATTGAAACCACATATAACATCTTGTAATAATTTGAAACCACATCGCAACTATTTATCAATTTTTTTAAACCGAATTGAATCTAATTGAAAATAATGTAATCATATCCTACCATGTTGAAATATATATGAATCAATCAACACCTTATATGCATGTTTCGAAACAATTGAAACCACACATAAATGAAACCACAAAACCATGTTTCAATAATTTAAAACCAAAAAACCATGCTTGAAATAATTGAAACCACAAAAGCATGATCCAAACAATTAAAGCCTCACAAGCACATTTCAAAACAATTGAAACCACACACAAATGAAACCACAAAACCATGTTTTAATAAATTGAAACCACAAAAGCGTGTTTGAAATAATCAAAACCACAAAACATGTATGAAACAATTGAAACCATCATCCAAGAACAAATGAAACCACAAAACCACTTTTTCTACAGTAGAAGTTTCCTTTACCAGTTCCACTCTCCAATAGCGCTTCACTCCTCGGCAACGGCGTCAGAAAATAGTCTTGATGACCCACAAGTATACGGGGTGTATCGTAGTATTTTCGATAAGTAAGAGTGTCGAACCCAACGAGGAGCAGAAGGTGCTGGCTAGTGGTATGGATCAGAAATTCTCTGCAAATACTTAGCAAACAGATTTTTAGGGGTTTTTGATAAAGCAAGTAAACAAAGTACGAGTAAATAAAAGACAGTAGGAATAAATGCAGCAAGTGGCCCAATCCTTTATGCAGCAAAGGACAAGCCGGTTGTATTACTTAAGATGACCAAACATTCTCGAGGACACATGGGGAGACTGTCAAGTGCTTTCGCTTCATATAGTTGATTAATCTTCTTTAGCTTGCTAAGTGTTGTGTGGGTGAACCTGTGCTAATGTACCGACCTTCCTAGGACTAATACATACTTGTGATTATACCCCTTGCAAACATCCATAATTACAAGAAAGTAATTAAGGTAGAAACCTAACCACAGCTTTAAACTCTAAGACCCTTACGTCCCTTGTGCAATGGTTTCCTAACAGGGGTTCAGGTTTCTGTCACTCCGGCAACCCCTACGATTAGTAGCCAAATACACAATGCATTCTCCTAGGCCCATATAGGTCAAGTGTCATGTAGTCGCGTTCACATGACACCACTAGAAGATGTACACCACAACTTAAATATCAAACTATTGAATCTTTCTCAACACAACTCCACTACTAACAACATGACTTCTCCCATGTCCTCAAGAACAAAACGAACTACTCACAAGACATCATATGGATCATGATCAGAGATGGAATAATGATGTATAACAATCTTAACATAAACAATAATTCAACGGTTCACTCAATAGCATCAACTACAAAGAGTAATCAACACCGGGAAAGTTTCCCCTATGAACTAATGCAAGATTCAACCAATTGTTACATCAATATGGAGATGGTGATGAGGGTGCTGATGGTGATGATGATCATCCCCATGAAGTCCAGCTTGATGGTGGTGTTGATGGCAACGATCTCCCCTCTCCGGGAAGGAATTCCCCCGACAGAAATCTGTCTGCCGGAGAGATCTTTCTCTCTCGGTGTTTTCCGCCCCGCAAAGGCGGCGGAATCTTTCTGTGGTCGCTCCCCGAGTCTTAGGGTTTCGGGAGGATAATATACGCTAGAGGGGAGTGCCAGGGGTGGCCACACCACCTGGTGGCGCGGCCTGGGTTGGCCCGCGCCAGGGGGTGGTGTGGGCCCCCTGTGGCCCATCTCTAGCCCCCCTTCTAGCTTCCTTCGTCTTCTGGAAAAATAGGATTTTCCGTATATTTTCCTGGATTTTCTGATCTTCGTGAATTTTGCCTCCAAACAACACCCTTTTCCATCAGAATCCTGACTGCAGCGGTCCATGCTCCAAAAGTCATCAACCATGCAAAAACAGATGAAATAACATAAGTATCACCTCTCAATACAAAATATATCAATGAATAATAGTGAATTATGACATAGAATAGTGATGCAAAATGGACGTATCAACTCCCCCAAGCTTAGACTTCGCTTGTCCCCAAGCGAAACTGAGGTCAATAAACATGGCCTCAGGTTTATGGAGTGAAGAGTCGATAAAAGAATACGGACAAGAAGCATCACATTCATCAAATACATAGATCATAATAGAAGACAACTCACTATTATATAACTCAACTTGTAATGGGTAAAGGAAACACAATAAAGATACATAAAGTGAATCATAATTGGTAATGGCAAACTTAGCTCTTGGTCGAAGAATAGTTGATAATTTGCTCGAGTTCACAAATAACTGATTTTCAATGATAGCTTTCAAAGTAGTAAACATCAAGATAAGAGCAATGTGCAAAACAAGGAACATAAGAAACATGATTGAATAAATCATCATATGAATGAATGAAACACACCAACTCAAAGTACTTGTTGCGATAGAAGGGAGTAGGTTTACTGACTCAACTAAAAAGTAAAAGATAGGCCCTTCAAAGAGGGAAGCAGGGATTGCAAGTCTCATAAAGAGCTCCCAAAAATTATGATACTTACTAGCTTTTAGCTCTCATTGCCCCTATCATAGGCATCTTTAGGTGATTAAGGTTAAAGTGATCAAATATGAGGATATGCATTGACAAGTTGTAAATTGAGAATCTCATGTCCCTTGAATACGAGGGCCGCTCCTCATGCTACTCAAGTTTAGTCACCGGTAAGTTCTTGTCATCGTAAGCATATGTGTATCATAGAGAACCGCCAACGGGGTACCCCTTGCCCAATGATACGGAAGAATCCCCATATCAAAATGACAAGGCAAACAGACAACAAGCATCTCAGCAATCTTCTTATTTACCATGGGAATATGCTGCTTTTTTCTCTCTTTCCTCTTTTCATAATATCTCTTTTTTTCTTTTCTTTTCTTTTTCTCTTTTTTCTCAATCTCTATCTCTTTTTTATAAGAAGAATGCTTCATAGATGCTCGTTATGGTTACGCTGCAGGTTTCCACCATGTCAGCATGGATTAGACCAGCGGCCCAGGCGTTTCTCTAACACACATGCATAACTCCATGGACTTACAAGCTCCCCTTTCATTTCACACCGACGACATCCATAGACAAAAGCACATGATATCAACTAGGTACAAAGTACCAGTGCAATGTTGAAAGCGTTCCCCATGACAGCATGGTTCTGCTAATTCACAACTTACAAAGCGCAAGCATATACGCAACATAAGTGAGCACAATGGTTCAAGTTTATTAAGTGCAAAAAAATAAAGTGTGCCATCAAGTTCGTGAGAGCTTTAATCACTAATTTTCACATAACAAGTTTAATTTGAAAAGTAGACAAAACAAGAATTTACTTGAAATAGCAATAGTGCTAATAGGTAGGTATGGTGGACACAAATGGCAAAGGTTTTGGTTTAAAGGAGTGGATGCACGAGAAGAATTCCCTCTCAGTACATGTTTTTGGCTAGCAAGGCTGGGTAGCAAGTATAAGAGTTGAAGGAAACAAACAAACATACAAATGATAAAGACAAACATGCAATCTTCCTTGGAAGCACAAAAGTTCTTAACTAATACTAGACTTATGAGCAAATTAAGAAAGAAAGATGATGAAATTACTTTTCTCTAGAGTACTTTTATCTTTTTCATTCAACTCTCAAAAATAGTGTGCTACTGACCGAGTCAGGCTTGCCATAACCAACTAAATTAACTCAATGATTCCAAAGTGATACCAATACTAACAACAAGATCAATCATATAACCACGAATTGAAAACTAATATAAGCTATGCAAAAGAGTGAATGGTAGAACTTCTCATTAATATTTCATAACGGCAACTCACACCAAGGGATACATATCTAACGAGAGAGGGGACACTTCCATAATGCAAACCATCCTACATAATAACTTCTCTATTCATGATATGACTCTACTAATAAGGTAAAAAGATAGAAGATAGTGATGTGATACCGCGGCACTCCCCCAAGCTTGGAACAAACCAAGGGGGTGCCAAACCTGATGACGAATTACTCCTTCGGTGGTGGTGGTAATATTTTCTTAGTTGACGTGCGAAAATCTTCCAGCATCTTGCGAAGCCTACTATTCTCCCATTGAAGCATGTCCACCTTCCTCTTCAAGTCTCAGTACTTATCACAGAACTCCTTAGTGACTCGTAGGGCTTCCGTTGATGCAGGGCAAGTGACTAAAGGTACCAGCCCCTGCTTGGGGTCTTGGAGGTCTTCCTCCATAGGCTCCTTCCCTTTATCCTTGGCGGATACCATTGTAAACTTTCAAAGAGTATATCCTGGCAGAAACAGATCGAAACAAAAACACGACGAAAACACGATATACAAACCTCGGGGGATCCGGGGGGTTATATATTACGAAGTTTCATATCAAAAGAAAGGTACTAGGAGAAAACGAGTCGGAGGCGGAGTCCGAGGTGGACTCACCACCTGGTGGCGTGGCCAGGGGTGGGCCCGCGCCACAGGGTGGTGTGAGCCACCCTGGCTCCGCTTCCGTCCCTCTTTCGCTTTGTAGCTTCCCTTATTGACTAGAAACTACAAAAATATAGTTGGATTGTATTTTCGCGGAACTTTTCTTACCAGAACTGTTACCTATTTGAAAACAGACTCTGTAGGTCTCTGAATTTGGTCCTTGATGAATTTCTCCGGAGTTATAACTTGAAAGGCATCAACGTCTTCATTGTAAGAATCTCCAGCAATATAGTGCTTGAGTCGCTGCCCATTCATTACTTGTGTAGTATTATCTTTTAAAGAAGAAATTTTTATTGCTCCTGAACGGTATACTTCTTCAATAATGAAAGGTCCTTCCCATTTTGACAGTAGCTTTCCTGCAAAAAATCTGAGACGAGACCTATACAATAGAACTTTCTCACCAACATGAAATTCTCTCTTAAGTATTCGCTTGTCATGCCATCTTTTAACTTTTCCCTTAAAGAGCCTAGCATTTTCATAGGCTTCACTCCTCCATTCATCTAAAGAACTTAAGTCAAATAATTTTATCTCACCAGCGAGCTTACAATCTCTATTTAGTTCTTTAATTGCCTAGTAAGCTTTGTGTTCTAATTCTAAAGGTAGGTGACAAGCTTTCCCATAAACCATTTTATAAGGAGACATCCCCATAGGATTTTTGTAGGTAGTTCTATAAGCCCATAAAGCATCATTCAACTTTTTAGCCCAGTTTTTCTAGATCTATTAATAGTCTTTTGCAAGATGGATTTAATTTCTCTATTTGATAACTCTACTTGCCCGCTAGTTTGAGGGTGATAGGCTGAAGCAATTCTATGATTAACATCATATTTAGCAAGGGTCTTTCTAAAACCACCATGAATGAAATGAGAACCCCCATCAGTCATGAGATACCTAGGAACTCCAAACCTAGGAAATATTACATCCTTAAGAATTTTTAGAGAAGTTTCCCCTCAGCACTCTTTGTAGAAATGGCTTCTACCCAGTTAATAACATAATCAACGACAACAAGAATATGAGTGTAACCTTTCGAGGGAGGGAAAGGACCCATAAAGTCAAACCCCCAGCAATCAAAGGGTTCAATAACTAGAGAGTAGTTCATAGGCATTTCATTGCATCTAGAAATATTACCAACACGCTGACATTCATCACAAGATAAAACAAATTTTCTTGCATCTTTAAAAAGGGTAGGCCAGTAGAAACCTGATTGTAGCACCTTTTGTGCAGTTCTATTTCCTGCATGATGTCCTCCATAAGCACTACCATGACATTTATGCAATATCTCCTTTTGTTCATATTCTGAAACACATCTTCGCATAATACCATCAACCCCTTCTTTGTATAAGTGTGGGTCATCCCAAAAATAATGCCTCAAATCATAGAAGAACTTCCTCCTTTGCTGAGCTGTAAAAGTTGGAGGGAAATACTTGGAGACAATAAAGTTAGCATAATCAGCGTACCAAGGGCTCCCTCGCGAGCTTACCCCTACTGCGGCTAACTGCTCGTTTGGGAAACTATCATTAACATGCATAGGGTCAAAAGAGACGTTTTCCAATCGAGATAAATTATCAGCTATAGGGTTTTCAACACCTTTCCTATCCACTATATGTAAATCAAACTCTTGTAAAAGCAGCACCCATCTAATAAGCCTAGGCTTAGCGTTCTTCTTCGTCATAAGGTATTTAATAGCAGCATGATCAGTATGAATGGTGACTTTTGAGTCTACAATATAGGGTCTAAACTTATCACAAGCAAAAACGACAGCTAGAAATTCTTTTTCAGTAGTAGCATAATTCCTTTGAGTAGCGTCTAAAGTCTTACTAGCATAATGAATAACGTTTAACTTTTTATCAATTCGTTGCCCAAGGACAGCACCTACAGCAAAATCACTAGCATCACACATTATTTCAAAGGTAAACTCCAATAAGGTGGTTGAACAATAGGGGCTGTTGTTAAAGCCTTCTTAAGAGTTTCAAAAGCTTCCTTACAATCATCATCAAAAACGAAGGGTACATCTTTTTGAAAAGATTAGTAAGGGGTTTTGATATCCTAGAAAAGTCTTAACCTTCTATAGAACCAGCATGACCAAGGATACTACAAATACCTTTGATGTCTCTTGGACATGGCATATTCTCAATTGCCTCAACCTTAGCTCTATCAACTTCTATGCCTCTTTCAGAAACTTTATGCCTGAGGACAATCCCTTCATTAACCATGAACTGGCATTTCTCCCAATTAAGAACAAGATTAGTTTCTTCACATCTTTGCAAAACTTTATCAAGGTAGACAATTATCAAAAGAAGTTCCATAGACAGAGAAGTCATCCATGAACACTTCTACAATTTCCTCACAAAAACCATGAAAGATAGCAGACATGCACCTTTGAAAAGTAGCAGGAGCATTACATAAACCAAAAGGCATACGTCTATAAGCATAAGTTCCGTAAGGACAAGTAAAAGTAGTTTTTTCTTGATCTTGTTGTTTAACAACAATTTGAGAGAAACCATAATAACCATCAAGAAAACAAAAATGGGTCTTTTTAGACAACCTTTCCAACATTTGATCAATAAAAGGAAGCGGGTAGTGATCTTTCTTAGTAACTTTATTGACTTTTCTAAAATTGATGCACATCCTATAGCCTACTACTATTCTTTGAGGAATAAGCTCATCATTATCATTAGGAACAACGGTAATACCTCCTTTTTTAGGAACACAATGAACATGACTAACCCATTCACTATCAGCAATAGGGTAAATAATACCAGCATCAAGGAGTTTCAATACCTCATTCCTTACCACTTCCTTCATCCTAGGATTTAAACGTCATTGGTGCTCTACTACTGGCTTTGCATCTGGTTCTATGTTGATAGAATGCTGACATATAGTAGGTGAAATTCATTTTAAATCATCCAGAGTATAGCCCATAGCTCCTCGGTGTTTTCTTAAAACCTCCAATAGCCTTTCTTCTTCCTTTCCTGAAAGTTTAGCGCTAATAATAACAGGATATATCTTTTTATCATCAATATAAGCATATTTAAGATCATCAGGGAGAGGTTTTAGATCAAAAACCGGATCCTTTTTAGGTGGCAACGTGGTACCCAAGTCTTCTATAGGCAAGTTATGCTTAAGCATCTTAGGCTGATCACGGAGAATCTTGTCAATCTCATTCCTTTCTTCCATGAAGATTTCACTTTCATGATCTTCCATAAATTGCTGCAAAGCATTGTTAGGAGCAAGAGAAATAGAAGCAAGTTGTTCAACTCTAAAATCCTCATTATGGGTTTCCTCTTCACAAGGTTGTTTAGCAAATTTCGAGAAATTAAACTCATAAGATTCCCCAGCAAACTTAGTCAAGATTTTATCCCTTTTGCAATCTATAATAGCTCCACAAGTACTCAAGAAAGGTCTACCAAAAATAATAGGATAAGTTTTACTAGCAGCTGAACCGAGTACTAGAAAATCAGCAGGGTACTTAATCTTACCACAAAGAACTTCCACGTCTCGTACGATACCAATTGGAGAGATGATCACTCTATTAGCAAGGTGAATAACTATATCAATCTCTTCCAATTCGCAGGGACTGATTTCATGCATAATTTCTCTGTAAAGCTCATAAGGAATAGCACTAGAACTTGCACCAATATCACATAAACCATAATAGCAATGATCACCGATTCTAATAGAAAGCACAGGAACACTAGCTTTTTTAATTCTATTAGGATGTGAAACAATATTAGAAGCATCCTCATAAAAGACTATGTGTCCATCTTCTATGCTTTTAGTGACAAGGTCTTTCACAATTGCTACCACAGGTTCAACGTTTATTTGTTCATCAGGTTTTACAGTTCTCTTTTCACTTTTGGTGATTACATTAGTTATCATAGGATGATCCTTACCTTTTCTAGGAAGGGAATCTTCTCGATATAAGGTTCAGGTAGGATGGGATCAATAATGCAATACTCAGCACTCCCAATAGGAACACAGTCCACAATATCTTTGTAAGGTGCATGGTATTTATTCCATCCCCTTTTTGGAATTTCAATATAAGAAGCAAAATCTCTAAAGCAATTTGTAATAACTTGCAAATCAAGACCATAAGCATTACTAATATTTCGAAAGTCATCAGTTCCCATAAAAGATTCAGTGCATTCATAATCATAATTTATACCTGACTTTCTACCTTTGTCATTCTCCCAAGCTTCAGCATTGTCTTGAATACGGTCCAAAAGATCCCATTTAGCTTCTTCTTCCATGCGAGTGAATGATCCAGCACAAGAAGCATCCAATAAATCCTTGTCATATAGAGGGAGTCTTGCATAAAAGTTATTGATAATAATATTGTTGGGGAGCTCATGAATGGGACATTTGAGCATTAGTAACTTCAGTCTCCCCCAAGCTTGAGCTGTACTCTCTCCATCAAGAGGCCAAAAGTTGTATATTTGATTCCGATCTTTATGAATCTCACTAGGAGGATAAAACTTTGAATAAAAGAGAGGCACTATTTCCTCCCATTCCAGAGCTTGACCATTCTTCAGCAGCTTATACCATTCCCCAGCTCTTCCTTTCAGTGATAATGAGAATAACTTCTTCTTAACTTTATCTGTAGTAATACCTGCACACTTGAACAACCCGCATAATTCGTGTATAAAGAGTAAATGATCACCGGGATGGACAGTTCCATCCCCAACATAGTAGTTATCCATAACACGATCAATAATTCTTGTAGGTATTTTAAAAACATCATTCTCAGCAGGTGGTGGCTTATCTACTACCTTAGCAGCGGTAGTAGCATTACCAAATAAGAAACTCAGTGAATTATCCATAATGAAAATAAAGCAACTAGCAGAAGTAAACAATACTCACAGTAGAAGTTTCCTTTACCAGTTCCACTCTCCAATATCACTTCACTCCCCGGCAACGGCGCCAGAAAATAGCCTTGATGACCCACAAGTATAGGGGGTGTATCGCAGTATTTTCGATAAGTAAGAGTGTCGAACCCAACGAGGAGCAGAAGGTGCTGGCTAGTGGTATGGATCAGAAATTCTCTGCAAATACTTAGCAAACAGATTTTTAGGGGTTTTTGATAAAGCAAGTAAACAAAGTACGAGTAAATAAAAGACAGTAGGAATAAATGCAGCAAGTGGCCCAATCCTTTATGCAGCAAAGGACAAGCCGGTTGTATTACTTAAGATGACCAAACGTTCTCGAGGACACATGGGGAGACTATCAAGTGCTTTCGCTTCATATAGTTGATTAATCTTTTTTAGCTTGCTAAGTGTTGTGTGGGTGAACCTGTGCTAATGTACCGACCTTCCTAGGACTAATACATACTTGTGATTATACCCCTTGCAAACATCCATAATTACAAGAAAGTAATTAAGGTAGAAACCTAACCACAGCTTTAAACTCTAAGACCCTTACGTCCCTTGTGCAATGGTTTCCTAACAGGGGTTCAGGTTTCTGTCACTCCGGCAACCCCTACGATTAGTAGCCAAATACACAATGCATTCTCCTAGGCCCATATAGGTCAAGTGTCATGTAGTCGCGTTCACATGACACCACTAGAAGATGTACACCACAACTTAAATATCAAACTATTGAATCTTTCTCAACACAACTCCACTACTAACAACATGACTTCTCCCATGTCCTCAAGAACAAAACGAACTACTCACAAGACATCATATGGATCATGATCAGAGATGGAATAATGATGTATAACAATCTTAACATAAACAATAATTCAACGGTTCACTCAATAGCATCAACTACAAAGAGTAATCAACACCGGGAAAGTTTCCCCTATGAACTAATGCAAGATTCAACCAATTGTTACATCAATATGGAGATGGTGATGAGGGTGCTGATGGTGATGATGATCATCCCCATGAAGTCCAGCTTGATGGTGGTGTTGATGGCAACGATCTCCCCTCTCCGGGAAGGAATTCCCCCGGCAGAAATCTGTCTGCCGGAGAGATCTTTCTCTCTCGGTGTTTTCCGCCCCGCAAAGGCGGCGGAATCTTTCTGTGGTCGCTCCCCGAGTCTTAGGGTTTCGGGAGGATAATATACGCTAGAGGGGAGTGCTAGGGGTGGACCAGGGCGGCCACACCACCTGGTGGCGCGGCCTGGGCTGGCCCGCGCCAGGGGGTGGTGTGGGCCCCCTGTGGCCCATCTCTAGCCCCCCCCTTCTAGCTTCCTTCGTCTTCTGGAAAAATAGGATTTTTCGTATATTTTCCTAGATTTTCTGATCTTCGCAAAATTTGCCTCCAAACATCACCCTTTTCCATCAGAATCCTGACTGCAGCGGTCCATGCTCCAAAAGTCATCAACCATGCAAAAACAGATGAAATAACATAAGTATCACCTCTCAATACGAAATATATCAATGAATAACAGTGAATTATGACATAGAATAGTGATGCAAAATGGACGTATCAGTTTCAATTAAATGAAACTTGGTCTTGTGGTTCTTGTTCTTTCTATGTGGTGGTTTCAATTGTTTCCAACATGTATTAGTGGTTTCAAATGTTTGAAACATGTTTTAGTGGTTTCAAATTTTTGAATTGGTGGTTTCAATTGTTTCGAACATGGTTTTATAGTTACGATTAAATGAAATTTGGTCTTGTTGTTCCGTTTCTCATTATGGGGTGATTTCAAATGTTTCAGCATGTTTTAGTGGTTTCAAATGTTTTAAACATGTTTTAGTGGTTTCAAATGTTTTGAACATGTTTTAGTGGTTTCAATTGTTTTAAACATATTTTAGTGGTTTCAAATGTTTGAAGTGGTAATTTCAGTTGTTTCAAACATGGTTTTGTGGTTTCAATTAAATGAAACTTGGTCTTGTGGTTCCAGTTTTTCTTACGTGGTGATTTCAATTGTTTTAAATATGTATTAGTGGTTTCAAATATTTGAAACATATTTTAATGGTTTCAAATGTTTGAAGTGGTTGTTTCAATTGTTTCAAACATGGCTTTGTGGTTTTAATTAAATGAAACTTGGTCTTGTGGTTCCGGTTCTTCTTATGGGGTGGTTTCAATTGTTTCAAACATGTATTATTGGTTTCAAATGTTTAAAACATGTTTTAGTGATTTCAAATGTTTCAAACATGTTTTAGTGTTATCAAATGTTTGAAGTGGTGGTTTTAATTGTTTCCAACATGGTTTTATGGTTTTAATTAAATAAAACTTGGTCTTGTGGTTCCGGTTTTTCTTACGTGGTGGTTTTAATTGTTTCAAACATGTATTAGTGGTTCAAATGTTTCAAACATGTTTTAGTGATTTTAAATGTTTGAAGTGGTGGTTTCAATTATTTCAAACATGATTTTAGTGTTTCAAACAAATGAAACTTGATCTTGTGGTTCCAGTTCTTCTTATGGGGTGGTTTCAATTATTTCAAACATGTATTAGTGGTTTCAAGCGTTTCAAACATGTTTTAGTGGTTTCAAATGTTTGGAGTGGTGGTTTTAATTGTTTCAAACAGGGTTTTATGGTTTTAATTAAAAGAAACTTGGTCTTGTGGTTCCGGTTCTTTCTATATTGTGGTTTAAATTGTTTTAAACATGTATTAGTGGTTTCAAATATTTTAAACACGTTTTAATGGTTTTATATTTTTGAATTGGTGGTTTCAATCGTTTCAAACATGGTTTTGTAGTTTCAATTAAATAAAACTTGGTCTTTTGATTCCGGTTCTTCTTATGGGGTGGTTTCAATTGTTTCAAACATGTATTAGTGGTTTCAAATGTTTCAAATATGCTTTAGTGGTTTCAAATGTTTCCAACATGATTTAGAGATTTTAATTGTTTTAAACATGTTTTAGTAGTTTCAAATGTTTCAAGTAGAGATTTCAATTATTTCATAATTTCAATTAGTTTCAATTTTATTATTTTATAATAAAACTAGTAGTCCCTCCGACCCAAATTAGTTGACTGAGATTTGTTTAGATTAGAATGTATCTAGACTTATTTTAGGTAGATATCTTCGTATCTAGACAAAATTAAATTAACTAATTTCGGTCTGAGCCGCCACACCACCGCGTCGTATGCGCGCCGCCTCGTGCACGGTCTCGGATGTGCCGAGACCGATGCGCTCGTCGCCGGTGCGAATCTCGGCGTAGTAGTTGCAGGCGGGGGGCCATCTGACGCCGCATTACCCTGAGCTCGACCGTCGTGGCAGCATCTCGACAGGTGGCGCGGTGAAAGGGAAAAGGGCGCACTGAACAGTCTGTGGCAGTTAAAGACGCACACCATATGCAACGCGCTCAGCGGCGCCCGGAATAAAGAGTATGCGCTCGCCTTTTGCCGTACTCGGTAAAACTTTAAGAGCGCGCTCACTCAGTCTCTGACGCTGCAAATCAGTGACTTTTTACCGCGCGGCGCGTCCCATTTAGCGCAACTGCTAGACTTGCTCTAAGAAAATCACATCTATTTTTTCATTTCAATAAAGTTACAGAAAGTTTCATACAAGATTCACAAAAATACCTCAAACATAATACGTTACAGTTTTCATACATAGATAATCAGATCTGTTTCAGTTTCCATACTTTTAGAGTGAAACGTGAGAAAAGAGAAAATACTATATCTCACAAAATACCGCGAGAAGAATATTTGAGGAAAATCAAATCTCAAACAGCCCGCAGACGGAGCGCTCCCGCCTTTGCCAAGCTCCATGCACGGAACTGCCTCGCGTGAGCTCTCCGGCCGTGCCGCCCGCCAGCTGACATGCGCCCGATCCGGCCTGCGCCATCTTCGGCCTACGTCCCCACCGGCCTCCTGTCGCGCGCTACGGCCGTCTGCAGGTGCCGCCAGCGCCGATGGCCTCCGCTCGCGCCGTACGCGCTATGGCTGCCTACGCTCTGGCCGCCGCTCACGCTCCGAAGGCCGCCGTGGGGACGCCGTGACAACGGGGTCGCCGGAGGGGACGCGCCAGCGAGGTCAACGGCGCTCTTTCTTCGCTCTCATTCACGAGCTTGCGCACCGGTCGCGGTCCTTCCACCGCACCGCTCGCGCACCGGCAGCCAACGCGCTTGCCTAGGTCGCCGCCGCCCCGACACGCTCAAGATCTGACAAGAGGGGGGAGAAAAAATTCGGGAAAGTAAAAGAGAGAGAAGGCACGCGTGGCGTCGGTGGACAGATATTTCCCAGAAGAGTGGGGTCCACGCGGAGGGTGCGCGGTTGACAGAGAAAAGAGAGGCAGAAAACGGCAACTCGAATCTTGATGCGCTCGCGAGTTTTGTGTGGTGGATCAGACGCCGGCACATACCGGCTACGGTAGAATTGCCGGGTTCGAGTGCTCCTTGCTTTCCGACTTTTTCTTAGCACACTTTCCAAAGCAGCCTGACGGCTGAGATTAAGGGCGCTAATCATACCTGGTTTTTTAGCTCCACGGAGGACTAAAAACGTATATACCTCAATAATTAACGACCGTGCTATTGAGAGAACATGAGGTTTTTTAGCTCCACGGAGGATACACCCAATCTGGCCACATAGTGAGCATCCAAGGGCACAGCCAAAAAGCAAAATTGAAAAATAGAAAATGCCATGCAAAAAATGGAAAATGCCCTGAGTTTGCGTGTGCCCTAAGGGACCAGGGAGCACAGGTTTTCTTCTTAGATTTTGGGATAATTAAATACAATAAGGTTATGATACTAGTACTACTAGTATCATCCTACACCTACACACTCGTGTGCTCCCAGGAGTCATTAGCTGGTGTGCACACGACCGTTGTACCATAATTAGTGGTGTGCGCATGCGCGTCCCCGTGCCAATTTTATCAAACGCGCTTGATGTGTGCATGCCGTCGTCTCATTTTCACACGATTCGCTTGGCTTTCCAAGCCTTTGTTTAAATGTGTGTCTCTAGAACCGCTTCCTGTGCCAGTCGGTGGGACCGAGACCACACGAACGCCATCATCCATGGCCGTCAAGAAGCAGGAGGACTCGCCATGGGCTGGCCTCCCTGAGGGACTCGTCCAGAAGATAGGTGACATCTTCCTTTCGACGGATGACTTCGACTACTACGCCGCCTTTCGGGCAGTCTACAGCGCCTGGCGTGGCTTCACGGAGGAGCGCTTTATGCCAGCCAACTGGATTGTTCTAGAGCACCAGTTGTCGGAGGAGTATCGGGTAGAAGACGCCGCCATCACATTGCTGAACGTGAGAACTGGTCGCCACCTTGAGAAGAAGATTAGCGGGGTTATTCACAGGTGATTTCTTTATATTCATATGTATATATGCGATCCATTTTTTGCATTCACATCCTATACTATCTGTTTTTCAAGTTATGTTTCTTCGTCCACTTGTTGCCCAGGGTTTTGCTCCATGGTTTACCTTGATTGAATTTTAGTCTGTTTACCTTGACTGAATCTCTGTTTCTCCTCCCTCTATCTCTGGAAGGTACTTTTATGCCGGTAGCACAACCGGCGGCCTCCTTGTGCTTGGACAGAGGGTGCATCCATACAAGACCCGGTTGTACAACCCCTTCTCGGGCGCTATCAAGTGCCTGAGGGCGGAGATACCAACCGAGCGGGTGGCTTCTATCACTGTGACGATGTTCCCATCATTGATGGTGTTTACATCAAACAATCAAAACACCACCATTTGGTGGGCGGATGAGAGCACGGAGGAAGAGAGTCGCTCGATCTTTGGTGAAGGGTGGTACTCGCCGTATGACTTCGCGGAACTTCGGATTAGGACTTCTTACACCGGTGATGTTTTTGTCGTAGACAGATACGGGTCTATCCTCTCGACTATGTGTGATGCTACTCATGGAGATGTGCCGCTGCAACGCTCCACACGAACCCTGGAGATGCATCCCACCATTGCAGGCTCTGTTCCGGGCTGCCAGTTCCCAGAGAATCATTTTTACCTCGTCGAGTCCGACGGGGAGTTGCTGTTCGTTGTGAGTGGATCGGTCTATGACGGCAGGCCAGTTGTTTACCGGGTTGATACCCAGAACCGTGTCCTTCAGCCGGTCAGAGGCATCGGAAGTTGTGCTCTCTTTGTTGCTGACAATCAGTGCGTCTACGTCGACAGCACCAGGGTACCCACGATGCAGGCCGGCATCATATACTATGCGGATCTATCCGAGATTAGATCTTACAACTTTGAGGCTCTTGCGTGGGAAGAGGAGCCAAGCGTTGTATATGGGTATGGAGTAGGAGGATTATGGAATGACCGTCCTTTCGAACTCGATCGATTGCTGGCGGAGTATTGCAGAATCGTCGAGCATTCTGAGTTACAGATGGTGCCACCATATGGCGAGGATGGTACCACCCACTACGATTACTACGATGGCTATCCATCATATTGATGGATTGTGTGGGTCTGCTCCTGATGTATTCTCTTCAGGTCAGCTCTTTATGTGTTCACTTTGTTGAGTGAACATCTATGAATTTTTCAAGTTCTATGGTGCCCGTGTAATACAATGGACGTTCTCCCTGTTCCGGTAGATCGTGTGTTGTACCTCTTACAATTTCACTGTTTTTTCATGTGTGTGTAGTAATTCTGATAGATGCTCAGTTTGCAACAATCCTCAAAAAACTTACAACTGCAAATTACAGTAGATTATTACAATCCTCAGTAAACTTGATAGTAATAAAATGAAGCATAAAAGTTGCATCAGAGTCCATACAACTAAAAAAACACCATAACTGGTGTTACAGAAAAGGTCTCTATAGAGCTTGCATCCCGAAACATGTAACAACTAGCTTCACATGAGAGATGCAAATGAGATTATTAAGTATGTTCTGCGTTAAGGCTTGCCTGTTTTTCAATTCATATAAGTCTTTGCGTGCTATGGTGATTACTGAATCTGTTTTGTTGGCTTCTTGCTCAACAATATCACGGGCATCTTGGAGGGCATCCTCAAATAATCTTTCGGCTGAAAAACGAGGATCAATCAAAGCGGTGTGCCATGAGCAATATGTATTGTCACTGCGACTGTGTGAAACAAAATCTAAACTTGGAGAAGCGTGTCTTTGTTTCGCATTCAGAGGGTCATTTGCAGCCTAAAACAAACACAAAACAAGTTATAACAACATTACCATGCGATCACACCATCATGAATTTTAAATGTGTCAATGCGGTAATATATAAGGAAGGAAGCAATTGACAGTGGTGGCTCATACATCTATTTCTTTTTGAATAAGTGGACCAGCTGGTGCCATGGAGCGATGCGAGCATGTGCTGCTCTGTGAAATGACTGCTCTACTTGAAGATGGTTGAGACCAAGACAAAACAAGTTACTTAAACAACATACTTGGGAAAAAAACTACAAGTTCATTTTGAATAACAATGCGAGCAATCAACCAAAGTACCTGATGCAGACTGCTCAAACTAGAATGTGCAGAACATGAATAAAACGAATATTAAAACTAAGCCATTATGTTTCTCATATATAAACTAGCCAGGAACTACACAACAAAATCTGCTACTGATTTAATCATAGACAAAAAAAAGAGTAACTCAGCCAATAAAAACACATCAATTGTGAGACTCGAATATGCTAGCCAGATAATTTCAGACAAACAATGAATCAAGCAATCATACATTGAATTATTCATGAATAGCCATATAATTTCAATGCTTTGGCGGCCTGAGAACAACAAACTGAACCATCAAGTGCCTCGTATTAAAATAGCCAGTTCATTTAACTATGATACACATTAGATACAAGAGTGAGATGAACTGCACAGAGTTCCTTATGATACATGTGTGGATATTATCGCTAGTGTGGCCTTGTTCTTATTATCAGACAACTCAGATGCAATACAACCGGCCTTTCCATATCTAGGAAATTGAACTAAGCACATGGAACAAAAGTAGACCATAGTGGGGCTAAAATGTTTAATGCTAAGTTTTGGCAAAAAATATGAAAACAAGAAAGACAAATGGTAAATTTAAGCAAACAAAAAATATGGCAAGGACCAAACTTCGGGTGGGGGGCCTTACGGTAGGTGTTACACGAGATCTATAGTGGCTCGTGTGGACGGGCGGAGTTTGTACTCCATTGTTGCTCCTCTTCATAAAGGTAAGGCCAACTATAAATACAAACAGGTTCCAACATGATATACGTTGGCATGAAGTGAAACAAAAGTGACGGGGTCTTACGAGATTATAGGAGCCATTCACTCTATGATATTGTGTGCAAACTGAGGCTACTCCTTGCATAATAACAGCGAACAGTTTGAGCCGCAGGTTAAGACGGATCAAATGGACAGTACATAATGGTCAAATAGTATGACGTGTGTAAACGTGTAATATAGGATAACAGGACAATAGCACGATGAAAATACTATAGTTCATAAATCGACGAATGAGAGAGATATTATATAATCATATCTCATATGGACAGGTACAATAGAGAATGTAAACAAATATGTTAAGTCACTAATAATTCACAAAGAAATAGTACATTACATAAAAACAGTTCAATGCGTGGAGTTTAAGTGTAAGCACAACGGGTTAATTTAGTACTCCCTCCGTTTCAAAATATAAGATGTTTTAGCTTTGTGAAAAGAGTGCTGCTTGCTCAATATGTAGAGCTTGTTGGGGAACCCCAAGAGGAAGGTATGATGAGCACAACAACAAGTTTTCCTTCAGTTATGAAACCAAGGCTATCGAACCAGTAGGAGTAAGGAAACACCTCCAAGGTGTTGTTTCCAACTTGGAATCCTGCACAACACAACGACATAACTTTGCCCCAACTTACAGTGAGGTTGTCAATCTCAACGGTTTTGCTGAAAACAAAGGATTAAACATATTGTGTGGAAGATAGTAATTGCTTTGCAGAAATTAATAGAAAACAATAAATAGTTGTAGATTGATGGTAAAAGAATGGACCGGGGTCCATAGTTCACTAGAGGTGATTCTCCTTAAGATAGATGACATGTTGGGTGAACAAATTACAGCGGGGCAATTGACAAACATCGAGAAAGCATACATGCATATACTAATCATCTTGACTCCTATGAGATTTGATTGGGCATTACAACATTATATATAGACCGTAATCCAACTGCATCTATGACTAATAATCTACCTTCAGGTTATCATCCGAACCCCCTCCAGTATTTAGTTGCAAGCAACAGATAATTGCATTAAGCAAAGTGTGTAAAGTAAACAATACGATTGTTCTATGAACAAAGGATTGATGTTTTCTCCCTAGTAGCAACAACACATCTAGTACCTTAGAGATTTCTGTCACTTCCCCAGATTACTAGAGGCATGAACCCACTATCAAGCATAAATACTCCCTCTTGGAGTTGCTAGCATCTACTTGGCCAAGATAGCTACTAACAACGGAAAGCATGCAAGATCACAAATAACAAAGACATGATAGAATCAATAATCAATCTGAAATAGCATCTCAATATCTATCGGATCCCTGCAAACACAACATGTAGGATTGCAAATAGATTATCTTGATCATGAATGGAGCTCACAAGATCTAAACATGGTAGCACAAAGGAGAACCAACCATCTAGCTACTACATGGACCTGTAGTACAGGGATGAACTACTCACGCATCACACCGGAGGCAGTCATGGTGATGAAGAAGGCCTCCAGGGTGATCTCTCCCCTCCGGCAAGGTGCCGGGAAGAGCTTCAAATCCCTCCCAATCTAGGGATGGAGATGGCGGTGGCTACAGACTCTTTCGTGGAATCTTGATCAGGTCCTTAGGGTTTTCGTCTCGAGGGCAATATATAGGCGAAGGGGCAAGGTCGGTGGAGTGCCAGGGAGCCCACACCCCCTGGTGGCGTGGCTAGGGCTGGCCGCGCCACCACCAGGTGTGGCCGTCCTGGCTCCCCTCTTAGTCTCCCCTCCGGACTCCATGTTCCTTCTGGTGAAATATTGACTTGGGCTTTTGTCTGGTCCAATTCCGAGAATATTTCCTTACTAGCTTTTTTGAAACCAAAAACAACAGAAAACAGGAAACTAGCACTATGGCATCTTGTTAATAGGTTAGTTCCAGAAAATGTGTAAAAATACTCCAAAGTGTGGACAAAACATAAGAAAATAGATATAAAACAAGGATGGAACATAAAAAATTATAGATACGTTTGCAACATATCAAGTGCATCTAGACCTCTTTTAGTGTGTAGGTTCATCTAGGTATGGAGTGAACCTACACACTAAAATGAGTCTAGATACACTTCTTTGACAAAGCTAAAGCATCTTATATTTTGAAACAGAGGGAGTACATACCAGGTGTATGATGACCCACAAGTATAGGGGGTGTATCGCAGTATTTTCGATAAGTAAGAGTGTCGAACCCAACGAGGAGCAGAAGGTGCTGGCTAGTGGTATGGATCAGGAATTCTCTGCAAATACTTAGCAAACAGATTTTTAGGGGTTTTCGATAAAGCAAGTAAACAAAGTACGAGTAAATAAAAGACAGTAAGAATGAATGCAGCAAGTGGCCCAATCCTTTATGCAGCAAAGGACAAGCCGGTTGTATTTCTATAGATGACCAAACATTCTCGAGGACACATGGGAAGACTGTCAAGTGCTTTCGCTTCATATAGTCGATTAATCTTCTCTAGCTTGCTAAGTGTTGTGTGGGTGAACCTGTGCTAATGTACCGCCCCATCCAAGACTAAATACATACTTGTGATTAAACCCCCTTGCAAACATATGTAAGTACAAGAAAGTAATTAAGGTAGAAACCTAACCACAACTTTAAACTTTAAGACCCTTACGTCCCCTGTGCAATGGTTTCCTAACGGGGGTTCAGGTTTCTGTCAGTCCGGCAACCCCTACGATTAGTAGCCAAATACACAATGCATTCCCCTAGGCCCATATAGGTGAAGTGTCATGTAGTCGACGTTCACATGACACCACTAGAAGAAGTACACCACAACTTAAATAACAATCTATTGAATCTTTCTCAACGCAACTCCACTACTAACAACAAGACTTCTCCCATGTCCTCAAGAACAAAACGAACTACTCACAAGACATCACATGGATCATGATCAGAGATGAAATAATGATGTATAACAATCTGAACATAAACAATAATTCAATGGTTCACTCAATAGCATCAACTACAAAGAGTAATCAACACCGGGAAAGTTTCCCCTACGAACTATGCAAGATTCAACGCAATTGTTACAGAAATATGGAGATGGTGATGAGGGTGCTGATGGTGCTGATGGTGGTGGTGATGATGATGATCCCGATGAAGTCCAGCTTGATGGTGGTGTTGATGGCGACGATCTCCCCTCTCCGGGAAGGATTTCCCCCGGCAGAAATCTGTCTGCCGGAGAGATCTTTCTCTCTCGGTGTTTTCCGCCCCGCAGAGGCGGCGGAATATTTCTGTGGTCGCTCCCAGAGTCTTAGGGTTTCGGGAGGTTGATATACGCCAGAGGGGAGAGGCCGGAGTGGGCCAGGGCGGCCACACCACTCCCTGGCGCGGCCTAGGCTTGCCCGCGCCATGGGGTGGTGTGGGTCCCCTGTGGCCCACCTCCACTCCATCTTCTGGCTTCCCGAGTCTTCTGGAAAAATAGGATTTTCCGTATATTTTCCCGGATTTTCTGATCTTCGCGAATTTTGCCTCCAAACAACACCTTTTCCATCAGAATCCTGACTACAACGGTCCATGCTCCAAAAGTCATCAACCATGCAAAAACAGATGAAATAACATAAGTATCACCTCTCAATACAAAATATATCAATGAATAATAGTGAATTAAGTCATAGAATAGTGATGCAAAATGGACGTATCAACTCCCCCCAAGCTTAGACTTCGCTTGTCCCCAAGCGAAACTGAGCTCAATAAATATGACCTCAGGTTTATGGAGTGAAGAGTCGATAAAAGGATACAGACAAGAAGCATCACATTCATCAAATACATAGATCATAATAGAAGACAACTCACTATTATATAACTCAACTTGCAATGAGTAAAGGAAACACAGTAAAGATACATAAAGTGAATCATAATTGGCAATGGCAAACTTAGCTCTTGGTCGAAGAATAGTTGATAATTTGCTGGAGTTCACAAATAGCTGGTTTTTCAATGATAGCTTTCAAAGTAGTAAACATCAAGATAAAAGCAATGTGCAAAACAAGGAACATAAGAAACATGAATGAATAAATCATCATATGAATGAATGAAACACATCAACTCAAAATACTTGCTGCGATAGAAGGGAATATGTTTACTGACTCAACTACAAAGTAAAAGAAAGGGTCCCTTCGCAGAGGGAAGCAGGGATTGCAAGTCTCATAAAGAGCTCCCAAAAATTATGATACTTACTAGCTTTCAGCTCTCACTACCCCTATCATAGGCATCTTTTGGTGATTAAGGTTAAAGTGACACAACTAAGAGGATATGCTTGACAAGTTATAAGTTGAAATCTCATGCCCCTTACTTATGAGTACCGATCCTCATGCTACTCAACTTCAGTCACGAGCAAGCTCTTGTCATTGTAAATACATGCGTATCATCGAGAACCGCCAACAGGGTACCCCTTGCACATGACACAGGAGCTATCCCATAATCAAAATGACAAGGCAAGCAGACAGTGAGCATCTCAGCAATCTTTTTATTTGCTATTTGCATAGGTTTTTATTGAGGATGCTTCGTAGAATGCTCACTATAGTTATGCTGCAAGTTTCCACCATGATTAGGCATGGCTTAGGCTAGCGGCCCAGGCGTTTCTCTAACACACATATAAAATCCATGATCTTACAAGTTCCACTTTTATTTCACACCGCTGGGATCCATAAGCAAAAGAACATGATATCAACTAGGTACAAAGTACCAAATGAAGTGTTGAAAGCGGTCCCCATGATACATGGTTCGGCTAAATTCAACTCATAAAGCGCAAGCATATACACACCAAAGAAGGACCCAATGGTTCAAGTTTATTAAGTGCAGGAAATAAAGTGTACCATCAAGTTCGTGAGAGCTTTAATCACTAATTTTCGCATAACAAGTTTAATTTGGGAGGTAGACAAAATAGGAATTTACTTGGAATAGCAATAATGCTACTAGGTAGGTATGGTTGACACAAATGGCAAAGGTTTTGGTTTAAAGGAGGTGGATGCACGAGAAGAATACCCTCTCAGTACATGTTTTTGGCTAGCAAGGCTGGGTAGCAAGTACAAGAGTTGAAGGAAACAACAAAACATAAAAGTGATAAAGACAAACATGCAATCTTCCTTAGAAGCACAAACGATCTTAACTAGAGAATACTAGACTTATGAGCAAATCAAGTAAGAAAGATGATGAAATAATTTTTCTCTAGAGTACTTCTATCTTTTTCTTTTCCTTTTCAACTCTCAAAAATAGTGTGCTACTGACCGAGCCAGGTTTGCCAAAACCAACTAAATTAACTCAATGATCCCAAAGTGCTACCAATACTAACAACAAGATCAATCATATAACCACGAATTGAAAACTCATATAAGATATGCAAAAGAGTAAATGATAGAACTTCTCATTAATATTCCATAACGTAAACTCACACCAAGGGATACAAATCTAACGAGAGAGGGGACACTTCCATAATGCAAACCATACTACACAATAACTCCTCTATTCATGATATGACTCTACTAATAAGGTAAAAAGATGGAAGATAGTGATATGATACCGCGGCACTCCCCCAAGCTTGGAACAAACCAAGGGGATGCCAAACCTGATGACGAATCACTCCATTGGTGGTGGTGATATCCTCTTGATGAGCTCCTTGATTAGTTTCCCAAAGTCCTCAATCTCGAAGGTGAGATTATGAATCAGCTGTGAGTTTTGCTCAATGCGGCTCATGATCATGTCGTGTTGAGAATCCCAACTCTTGCTATTCTTTCCCCACTCTTCCTCCTTGAAGTCGTCTTTTCCTGCATGGTTATGGGTAAAGGTATGGAAGGTACTCTTGGTGTTCGGAGAAGGCGTCCTTGGTGCCAAGCAGTGACGCGGCAGCTTCCCTCCAGTTGACATTCGTGCCGTCCTTCTGATCCTGGAAGGGTTCGCCACCACTCCAATGCTTGCAACGGTAGTGCCGGTGTGCTTTGCCTCCTCTTCACCTTCACTCTTGATCTCTTTCTCCTTCCCAGGGTCTTGGAGGTCTTCCTCCATAGGTTCCTTCCCTTTATCCTTGGCGGACACCATTGTGCTTCTAAACCTTCAAAGAGTATGTCCTGGCAGAAACAGATCGAAACAAAAACACGACAAAAACACGATATACGGACCTCGGGGGATCAGGAGGTTATATATTACGAAGTTTCATACCAAAAGGAAGGTACTAGGAGAAAACGAGTCGGAGGCGGAGTCCGGAGTGGCCACACCACCTGGTGGCGCGGCCAGGGGTGGGCCCGTGCCACAGGGTGGTGTGAGCTACTCTGGCTCTGTTTCCGTCCCTTTTTCGCTTCGTAGCTTTCCTTATTGACTGAAAACTACAAAAATATAGTTGTATTGTATTTTCGCGGAACTTTTCTTACCAGAACTGTTACCTATTTGAAAACAGACTTTGCAGGTCTCTGAATTTGGTATCTAGTGGATTCTTTCAGAGTCATCTCTTGAATATCAATGATATCTTCATCTTCATACACTTACTACTTGAGTCATAAAACCCTTTTCTTCCTTATTACACCATTGTCTCCACTTCCTGGAAATTTCTTTCACACAAAACTTCACACAATTCTCATTAGCAACGTTAGTATAAGTGAAGTTATAAAACCTTTTGAGTCCAACTTCAACTGAAAACCATCAAAACATAATCTACTGTATCAACTCCTTCCGAAAATCCAAAAAGAATTCAAAAAGGAAATCGAATAAAGAAGCAAATGCAAGATTGGCAAAATCTGTCAAAACAGACCAGCAGGTAAAGATCAATTTTTTCGAAACTCTTATATTGCTCAAATCAAAAAGTGCAAAACTAACGAAAGTTAAATAAACACCTGGGGCAGAAGCACAAAAAATTACAGCTCAAACCGACATACAGAGATCTCTCTCGAATTTTTACGGTGAAGCACAAAATCTGTTTCGGGACAGCAACTTCCCCAAATCTTACTTCTCTCTCATTAGAGGCTGATCTTGACACAAAAACCAAACAAAACGATAAGGAGCGGTTATGACCGAAGTAATAACTTCCAAGACTCAAAGAAACAAAAAAAACTGAAAGAAAAAACAAATTGGGTTGTCGCCCATAAAGCTCTTTCTTTATAGCCATTAAGATGGGCATGATAATTTTGAAGAAGCTCTCATAGGGATATGATTTGAAGTGAAAGAGAGCATTAAGAAGCAAAAACACACACTCATTTAAGTCTAGCCCACTTCCTATGCAAGGGGATTTTGTAAACAAACAAGTTATTGAAACCAAAGGCAACTTGCACAAGAAGGCAAAAGAAGTGCAACATAAAAACTTTCAGCATAAAGGGGGGAAACTTCATATTATTGAGATGCATAAGAACACTTTTCCCTCTCTCATAATAACTTTCAGTATCATGCATAAACTTAACAATATAGCTATCACAAGGACCATCATAGCAATGATCACTTATTCTAATAGAAAACACGGGAATACTAGCTCTCATAACACTACTTTGTGAAACAATATTAGAGGTACCCTTACAAAGGATAGGGTGTCCCTCTTTTTCATATTTAGCAACAATGTCTTTCACATTTGCTACAATAGGTTCATCAACCATTTGTTTATCAGGTTCAACAGCCTTATTCATACTTTCATTAACCATACTAGCCATCATAGAATGTTCCTTTACCTTAACTGGGAAAGGCATTTTCTCAATATAAGGTTTAGGTAGAACATGATTAGCAGTATAAACTTCAGTATTTCTTGCAGGAACACTCTTAGCAACATCTTTATAAGGTTCATGATACTTATTCCACTTCTTTTTAGGCACTTCAATATAGGAAGCAACGGCCTTAAAATAAGAAGCAATAGCTTGAGAGTCTACACCATAAGCATTTTTAATATTTTGAAAGTCATGAGTTCCCATAAAAGATTCAATGCATTCATAATCATAATTTATACCTGACTTTCTACCTTCGTCATTCTCCCAAGCTTCAGAAGTGTCTTGAATACAATCTAGAAGGTCCCATTTAACTTCTTCCATACGAGTGAATGATCCAGCACAAGAAGCATCCAATAAATCTTTATCATGTAGAGGGAGCCTTGCATAAAAGTTGTTGATAATAATATTGTTGGGGAGCTCATGAATGGGACATTTGAGCATTAGTAACTTCAATCTCCCCCAAGCTTGAGTTGTACTCTCTACATCAAGAGGCCAAAAGTTGTATATTTGATTCCGATCTTTATGAATCTCACTAGGAGGATAAAACTTTGAATAAAAGAGAGGCACTATTTCCTCCCATTCCAGAGCTTGACCATTCTTCAGCAGCTTATACCATTCCTCAGCTCTTCCTTTCAGTGATAATGATAATAACTTCTTCTTAACTTGATCTATAGTAATACCTGCACACTTGAACAACCCGCATAATTCGTGTATAAAGAGCAAATGATCACCAGGATGGACAGTTCCATCCCCAACATAGTAGTTATCCATAACACGATCAATAATTCTTGTAGGTATTTTGAAAACATCTTTCTCAGCAGATGGTGGCTCATCTACTACCTTATCAGTGGTAGTAGCATTACCAAATAAGAAACTTAGCGAATTATCCATAACAAAAATAAAGCAACTAGCAGAAGTAAATAATACTCACAGTAGAAGTTTCCTTTACTAGTTCCGCTCTCCAATAGCGCTTCACTCCCCGGCAACAACGCCAGAAATAGTCTTGATGACCCACAAGTATAGGGGGTGTATCGCAGTATTTTCGATAAGTAAGAGTGTCGAACCCAACGAGGAGCAGAAGGTGCTGGCTAGTGGTATGGATCAGGAATTCTCTGCAAATACTTAGCAAACAGATTTTTAGGGGTTTTCGATAAAGCAAGTAAACAAAGTATGAGTAAATAAAAGACAGTAAGAATGAATGCAACAAGTGGCCCAATCCTTTATGCAGCAAAGGACAAGCCGGTTGTATTTCTATAGATGACCAAACGTTCTCGAGGACACATGGGAAGACTGTCAAGTGCTTTCGCTTCATATAGTCGATTAATCTTCTCTAGCTTGCTAAGTGTTGTGTGGGTGAACCTATGCTAATGTACCGCCCCATCCAAGACTAAATACATACTTGTGATTAAACCCCCTTGCAAACATCCGTAAGTACAAGAAAGTAATTAAGGTAGAAACCTAACCACAGCTTTAAACTCTAAGACCCTTACGTCCCTTGTGCAATGGTTTCCTAACGGGGGTTCAGGTTTCTGTCACTCCGGCAACCCCTACGATTAGTAGCCAAATACATAATGCATTCCCCTAGGCCCATATAGGTGAAGTGTCATGTAGTCGACATTCACATGACACCACTAGAAGAAGTACACCACAACTTAAATAACAATCTATTGAATCTTTCTCAACGCAACTCCACTACTAACAACAAGACTTCTCCCATGTCCTCAAGAACAAAACAAACTACTCACAAGACATCATATGGATCATGATCAGAGATGAAATAATGATGTATAACAATCTGAACATAAACAATAATTCAATGGTTCACTCAATAGCATCAACTACAAAGAGTAATCAACACGGGAAAGTTTCCCCTATGAACTATGCAAGATTCAACGCAATTGTTACAGCAATATGGAGATGGTGATGAGGGTGCTGATGGTGGTGGTGATGATGATGATCCCGATGAAGTCCAGCTTAATGGTGGTGTTGATGGCGACGATCTCCCCTCTCCGGGAAGGATTTCCCCCGGCAGAAATCTGTCTGCCGGAGAGTGAAGGAAATATGCCCTGAGAGGCAATAATAAAGTTGTTATTATATATTGCTTATATATGATAGATGTTTATTTTACATGCTAGAATTGTATTGATTGGAAACATCAATACATGTGTGTTTAATAAACAAAAAGGGTTCCTAGTTATGCCTCTCTTATAGACTAGCTTGTTGATTAACAAGATGATCAAGGTTTCCTGATCATGGACATTGGATGTTGTTAATAACAAGGTCACACCATTGGTGGAATGATGTGATGAACATTCATCTGAAGTATAGCATTACGAGCAAGTCATTATGTTTATATTGCTATAACATCATATGAAGTAATCTTTATCCTTAGACCATGAGATCATGTTAATTGCTAACACCGGAAGAGTATCTTGATAACATCAAACGTCACACCGTAACAGGGTGCCTATAAAGATGGGTTCAGTACTACGAAGGTGTTATGTTGAGGCTCATGGATCAAGAGTGGAATTTGTCAATCCATATGACAGATAGATATACTCTGGGCCCTCTCGGTGATATCACATTAAGATAGCTTGCAAGCAAGTGATGTGATCACTAGAATGTTATATCACGGGAACGAGAAAAGAGTGCATGTCGGTAACAAGATCAAACTAGGTATGGAGATACCGATGATCGAATCTCGGACATGTAATATATCGAGAGACAAAGGGATTTAGTTACAAGCGTTAAAGGTTCTCACGATCACATAAGTCATTGTTGAATGTGTAGGAGTTAGTATGGATCTCCAGGTCCCGCTGCTGATTATTGATCGGAGAAGGGTCTCGATCATGTCTGCATTATTCGCGAACCGTAGGGTGGCACACTTAAGAGTTACCGGACACTATTTTGGAGCACATATGTTTCAGATGAAAGAATTGCAAAGCGCAGGAATTGTTTCAATAGAAACCGGAAATTGTTTCGGGTGAAATTGCAGAAAGTGGTTCTGCATGTGATATTGAAATATTGCAAGGGGCTATATGTGAATGTTTGTTAATTAAAGTAATTAACAAAATTCTGAATAAATTTAATAAAAAGAGTTTTATTAAATGAGAGAGTATTAAATTTGGAGAAATTTAATGCATTTAAAGTGGAGACTTTAAAAGGGAATGTGAAGAGGCATTTTAATGTGGAGGGGTTACCACCACATGAATGGGGGAGGTGAGGGGTCACCCCCCATGCCCCGGCGATGGAGAGAGGGGGCACCCCCTCCTCCTATAAAATGCCACCCATTCCCTCCTTCATCCTCACACCTCCTTGTGAAGGATCTCAATCTCACTCTAGAATTATTCCCCCATGGTCTCGGATTAGCGAGATACATGTTCCCGGTGGCATTTCGTCAGGAAGGAGTTGCTTCTTCCGCTAGATTGCTGGAGCAAGGAGGTGGAGGTTGTCCGGTGGCTTGAACGTGTGTGCGAGTGCGGATGCGCTGCTAAGTTGCGGCGCTCGGACTTCCTCACGATCTTGAGATCGGCAAGTGTACGACTACATCAACCTCGAGTTCCTACTCGTTAACAAAACTCGTTGTCTTCGAGGGTAAGTTCTCGTTGGATGTATGTCCACCCGTTGCTTTGTACCTAGTAGATAGATCTTGGCGTGTAGTTCACACCGTAGGAAATTTTTTGTTTTCTATGCTGCGGACCCAATAGAGAGATGTTTCTCTCTCGGTGTTTTCCGCCCCACAGAGGCAGCGGAATCTTTCTGTGGTCGCTCCCCGAGTCTTAGGGTTTTGGGAGGTTGATATACGCCAGAGGGGAGAGGCTAGAGTGGGCCAGGGCGGCCACACCACTCCCTGGCGCGGCCTAGGCTTTCCCACGCCATGGGGTGGTGTGGGACCCCTGTGGCCCACCTCCACTCCATCTTCTGGCATCCTAAGTGTTCTGAAAAAATAGGATTTTCCGTATATTTTCCCGGATTTTCTGATCTTCGCGAATTTTGCCTCCAAACAACACCTTTTCCATCAGAATCCTGACTGCAGCAGTCCATGCTCCAAAAGTCATCAACCATGCAAAAACAGATGAAATAACATAAGTATCACCTCTCAATACGAAATATATCAATGAATAATAGTGAATTAAGTCATAGAATAGTGATGCAAAAAATGGACATATTAGTGTATATCAAGTAAAGAACCTGTTAGTTAGGAAATTTAGCACGAATACAGTACATTGCCAACAAACAAATCACGCAGGGAGATCTGGTTTTACCTCGGTCGGGGCAGCGTCTAGGCCTCGTCCGCATCCTCATGGGTCACGTTGAGGTCGCCGAAGGTGCTACGGTTGTAGTGGGTGTCGACGACGGGGAAGCAGATCTTGGGCGGGCGAGGATACGAGCAGAACGCTGGACCACAGTGTCCGTGGAGCAGATCCTAGGCGGTCGATGATGTGATCAATTTCCCCAGACAAGAGGGTTCATTGAGCAGATCAGGTGTGCGGGTACGCTGGCTAAAGTGCAGCGGGGATGTTCCGACCAGTGACGTATTCCTGGAGGAGAGAGTGGGGGAGGGGGGTTGGGTTTAGCTACTGCTAGCACTATACTGGGAAAATTACGAGTGAAGCCCCCCACCTACCGAATTTAATAGGGGTCGAATGGGAATTTCGAAGTATCTGAAATTTTGGGGCACAAACTATGTCCGGATGCCCGGGATCATTTTCAAAAGGTGTTCAAATTTTTTATGATGCAAAGTCTTAGCTAGAAGTCGAACCACTCATCAAAACTCTCTGTGGTTTCTGATATATTAATTAACCGCTCGATGGGTACCTCCAAAACTTTTTTCATAAAACTTTCAATGTAACCTACAATTTATTACTTGTAGTTCAAATTTGACCTAATTTCATTAAATTCAAGAGCAATCTATCGCACTTAGTTGTAGCTCAAGTTTGACCTAATTTCATTAAACTATCAAGACGCAAAATCTTAGAAAGAAGATGAACCTATCGTCATCACTCTCTTTTGGTTTCTGATAGTATATTAATTGACCCCCCACCCACGACCCCTCCGATGGGTACCTCTGATGACCCACAAGTATAGGGGGTGTATCACAGTATTTTCGAGAGAAGTGAAACCCAATTTATTGATTCGACACAAGGGAGCTAAAGAATATTTATAAGCCTTAACAACTGAGTTGTCAATTAAGCTGCACTTGGAAACAATCTTGCTCACAACAGTTTATCAGTAGCAACAATTTTGTAGTAGCAATAGCAAAGTAATAACAATAGTAAGAGTAAAGGCACTAGTAAGGATTGCAGTAAATAGTAGGATTCGAGCGCGGTAGGAATAGGGATGGATGGACGGGTGTTGCATGGACAAGATAATTCACATAGCAATCAGAACATAGGGCAATTGCATTTAAATAAGATAAATCATCCAAGTACTAGATAATCATAGGCATGTGTTCCATATATAGTCATACGTGCTCGCAATGAGAACTTGCACAACATCTTTTGTCCTGCCAGCCCGTTTGCAGCGGGGCCTCAAGGGAACTACTGGCAATTAAGGTGCTCCTTTTAATAGAGCACCAGAGCAAAGCATTAACACTCCATGAACACATGTGATCCTCACATCAAAGCCATTCCCTCCGGTTATCCCGATTGCTCTCACTTCGGGGCCATTGGTTCCAGACAAAAACGTGTGTATACAACTTGCAGGTAAGACCAAAAACAATACTATCATTATGAATCAATAACATGTTCAGATCTAAAATCATGGCACTCGGGCCCTAGTGACAAGCATTAAGCATAACAAGTTGCAACAAAGTCAAAAAGCACTAAAAATAGATACTAGGCACCATGCCCTAACAATCCGATGCCATTACATGAACGATCTCATCCAATCCCTACCATCCCCATAGCCTACAGTGGGGGATTACTCACTCATAGATGGGGGAAACATGGATGGTGGATGGTGAAGCGATGATGGCGATGATCTCCTCCAATTCCCCGTCCCGACAGGGTGCCAGAACGGAGTTTCTGGTGCTGTTTTGTGGAATCTGGTGGTGGCGGCGGAGCGGAACTCTTTCTAGAAAAACGTCGACCCCCTGAGTTTTTAGGTCAGAAGGCAACTTATAGGCGAAGAGGGAGACCGAGAGGGTGTCTGGGGCGGCCAGACCACCCCCTAGCGTGGCAAGGTGGTGTGGCCAGGCCCCAGCCCCACTCCGTCTCGTATTTTGGCTCCTTGAGTCTTCTTGTGAAATAGGAATTTTGGCATATTTTCCAGGATTTTTCCTGATAGTTGATTTTCTGCACAAAAACTAGACACCAAGGTAATTCTGCTGAAAACAGCATCAGTCCGTGTTAGTTGCATCCAATTCACCCAAGTTTAGAGGAAAAACAACAGCAAACGTGTTCGGGAAAGTAGATAAGTTTTGGACGTATCAACCTCTAAGAGCTTTTCCGTAAAACTTTCAAAGCAACCTACACGGTTTACTTATAGTAGTTCAAATTTTACCTATTATATTTTTTCTGCTTTGCCTATTATAATTTTATATAGTGATGATATGCCAGATGTCTATTATCTGAGTCTCACGTGCAGGGCACGTGTAATTTACTAGTACTTTTAGTTTCAAATTTGACCTAATTTCGATAAATCGACATAAAGTCATTCTAATGGGCAGAGTTAGCTGGGAAGTTTGAAAACTCATAAAAGATGGGAATCATTGGTACAACATGTTGGTCCAATATATATGTATGTAAACTTGGCTTGTGGCATTCAGATCCAATATTCTTCGGACTTTTCTTTAGGAAAAATAACAACCTCGCTCGTATTCTTCACTCGGAAAATGTAGAATTTAATGTCCTTTCTTGATAGTTGGAAACTCACACCGACAACACTGTTTACTTCAAGAAGATGCACCGATGATCTACCTATGAAAATACATTTATTTCAAGAGAAATCTATGGCGTTTACTTGTAGCTAGCTCAAGTTTGACCTAATTTTGTTAAATTACCAATATGCAAAGTCTTAGCAAGAAGTTGAACCTATAGTTGAAACTCTCGCTGGTTTCTGGTATATTAATTTTGAACCCTTGATGGGTACGTCCAATTGCCTTTTTGTAAATCTACCAAAGCAAAACATACAATATACTTAGAGTTTCAAATTTGACCTAATTTCGAGATATCGATATAAAGTTATTTAAATGTGCGGGGTTAGCTATAGGAAGCTTCAAAACCCATAAAACATGGGAATCGTAAGTACAACATGTTGTCGATCCACTATATATATGTTTGTCAACTTGGCTTGTGGCATCCACATCCAATATTCTTTGGACTTTTCTTTACGGAAAAGAACAACTAACCTCGTTCGTCTTCACTCGAAAAATGTTGAATTCAATGTTCTTTCCTGGTAGTTGGACACTCACACCCATGACACTGCTTACTACTAGAAAATGCACCCATCTACCTCTGAAATGACATTTAATTCAAGAGATATCTATCGCACTTACTTGTAGCTCACGTTTGACCTAATTAATTTCGTTAAATTATCAAGATGCAAAATCTTAGCAGGAAGTATATCATCAAAACTCTTGTTGTTTTCAGATATATTATTTGTGACCCCTCGATGGGTACCTCCAAATTAAAAGCTTTTTCATAAAAGTTAAAAAGCAAAACCTTCAATTTACTTGTAGTTTAAAATTTGCCCTAATTTCAATAAATCGACTTAAAGTCATTAAAATCGGCAAAGTTAGCTAGGAAGTTTGAAAGCTCATAAAACATGGGAAACACAAGTACAACATGCTGTCGATCGACTATATATGTCTGTCAACTTGGCTTGTGACATCCACATCCAATATTCTTTGGACTTCTCTTTACGAAAAATAACAACTAGTAGCCTCGCTCGTCTTCACTCGGAAAATATAGAATTGAATGTTCTTTCTTGATAGTTGGAAACTCACAGTGACGGCATTGTGCACTACAAAGGTGCATCGATCTACCTCTGAAAATACATTTAATTCAAGAGCAATCTATCGCGCTTACTTGTAGCTCAAGTTTGACCTAATTTCGTTAAATTTTCAAGATGCAAAATCTTAGCAAGAAGTTGAACATATCGTCAAAACTCTCGGTGTTTTATGATATATTAATTATGACCCCTCGATGGGTACCTCCAAAAGATTTTTCGTAAAACTTTCAAAGCAACCTACAATTTACTTGTAGTTTCAAATTTGACCTAATTTCGATAAATCGACATGAAGTCATCCGGTCAAATGGGAAAAGTTATCTAGGAAGCTTGAATCCTCAAAAATAAAACATGGGAATCGTTGGTACACTATATATGTCGGTAAACTTGGCTTCTAGCATTCAGATCCAATATTATTCTTCGGACATTTCTTTACAGAAAAGAACAACCACGCTCGTCATCACTCGAAAAATTGAGAATAATTGAATCTTCTTTCCTGATATAGTTCAAAAATCACACCGTACCGACGGCACTGTTTAGTACAAGAAAATGCACCCATCTACCTCTCTGAAAAGTCATATATTTTAACAGCAATCTATCGCGCTTACTTGTAGCTCAAGTTTGACCCAATTTTGTTAAATAGTGTCATGCAATGCAAAATCTTAGCAAGAAGTCAAACCTATTGTAAAAAACTCTTGGTTTTTTCTCATATGTTGATTGTGACACCCCTCCCGATCGATACGGTACCTCCAAAATCTTTTTCTTAAAACTTTCAGAGCAACCTACAATTTAGTTATAGTTCAAGTTTGATCTAATTTCGATAAATCGACATGTAGTCATTCAATTGGGCGGAGTTAATTAGCTAGGGAGTTTGAAAACTCAAAAAACATATGGGAATCGTAAGTAAAACACGTTGGTCCACTTAATATGTCTAGAAGCTTGGCTTATGGCATTGAGATCCATATTCTACTCCGAGCTTTCTTTACGGAAAAGAACCATCTCGTCATCACTCGAAAAACTAAGAATTTTATTTCCTGATAGTTGGAAACTCACACTGACGACATTGTTTACTACAAGAAGATGCACCCATCTACCTCCGAAAATACATTTAATTCAAGAGAAATCTATCGCGCTTACTTGTAGCTCAATTTTGACCTAATTTCGTTAATCGACAAGAAGTCACTGAAGTGTGCGAAGTTAGCTAGGAAGCTTGAAAAATCCTAGTACTAAAAACTTGAGTATTACATATAAGAAATTGTGGTCCAGTTTGTTTGATAATTGGGGCGGTTGCATTTTCTTTTAACCATGGTAGGTCTCGTAGGAGCGAGTTGCTTGAGAGTTAACACGATCGGTGGAAGTACAAGTTACATCAAGGACCTCATAAAAATGAAAAATTGCACCTAAGTCTATGCATTTAACACAAGGACCCTGAAACTGAGCAATGAAGTGTGTGTTTTGTGGTTTGCGTATACTAGCTTTCATCGTGCTAAAGACTATCAGTAGAATATTTGTAGATGCTAAGAATGGAAAAGATGATCCAACGGTTAGCAATGTTTGGATTTGCTGGTCTTGATCCAATGGTCAATGTTCAAATTTATCCGTACACTATACAATGGTATGGTATGGTATTGTAAGAGATAAGACAAGATAAAGATAAGATAAGAAGTACTGCGAATGGCCGGTCTTTTGAGTAACCTTCCCTCCGGATGTTTGGGAAGCAAGTGAAAATTTTGAAAACTAGAAAAGTTTGATTTTTGCCGCCAAGGACCAAAGTGGTTTCCTTCCTATGTACTCCTTGTCCCTACTCCTCACCAGCACGGCTGCCGAACATGCCAGAGACACAGAGCCGTCGTACCAAGGCACACGTGCGCAACACCATGCTGTGGACGAGAGAGAGATCAGCCGGGCCGGTGCGCGAGGGAAAGGGTAGGAGAGAGGGAGGATGGATGGTGAGAGGCAACGAAGGAGAGAGAAAACACAGAATTTGTTTTGCATGCATAGGTCCTAAAATTTACTAGTACTAGCATAGTGTAGTACACTAAGGCCACAGGAGTACCTCGTGTCAGAAACCCATCATAACTTTGCTCTGACATGGAACCGCCTTCAACTTCTCTTTGCTACTGCCCTCTTCCCCTGCCAACGTTTTATTCTCTTAGCATGTACAACGCGTGGACAGAGGTGACCATATGTCTAAGCAAAGAAATATACTACTCCCGCATTGTGTAAAAAATCACACCTTAATATGGCCTACTACCCGTTCAAAAAAATGGCCTACTATGTGGCATCCGCTAAGGTTCACCTTATACATAGTGGAAAAAATAAAGTTATCTTTAAGGCGAAGGTGCACCTCAAGCTTGTGGATTTCCCATAGAGAATAGAAATATCATTTACCCTCTCTCCCTATTTCATGTGATCGTTTTCGAATGGTGTTCAAAATTTTCATGATGCAAAATCTTAGCTAGAAGTCAAACCACTCGTCAAAACTCTGTGGTTTGTGATATATTAATTAAGTGCTCGATGGGTACCTCCAAATTTTTTTTTCATAAAACTTTCAAAGAAACCTACAATTTATTACATGTAGTTCAAGTTTGACCTAATTTCATTAAATTCACGAGCAATCTACCGCACTTAGTTGTAGCTCAAGTTTGACCTAATTTCATTAAATTGTCAAGACTCAAAATCTTAGCAAGAAGATGAACCTGTCGTCAGAAATCTCTTTTGGTTCCTGATAGTATATTAATTGCCCCCCCGTTTGCTCCCTCCGATGGGTACCTCTAAGAGATTTTCCGTAAAACTTTCAAAGCAACCTACACGGTTTACTCGTAGTAGTTCAAATTTTACCTATTATATTTTTCCGCTTTGCCTATTATAATTTTATATAGTGATGATATGCCAGATGTCTATTAGCTGAGTCTCACATGCAGGACACATGCAATTTACTAGTACTTGTAGTTTCAAATTTGACCTAATTTAGATAAATCAACATAAAGTCATTCTAATGGGCAGAGTTAGCTGGGAAGTTTGAAAACTCATAAAACATGGGAATCGTTGGTAAAACATGTTGGTCCAATATATATGTATGTAAACTTGGCTTGTGGCATTCAGATCCAATATTCTACGGACTTTTCTTTAGGAAAAAGAACAACCTCGCTCGTATTCTTCACTCGAAAAATGTAGAATTGAATGTTCTTTCTTGATAGTTGGAAACTCACACCGATGATACTGTTTACTACAAGAAGATGCACCGATGATCTACCTATGAAAAGACATCTAATTCAAGAGGAATCTATGGCGTTTACTTCTAGCTAGCTCAAGTTTGACCTAATTTCGTTAAATTACCAATATGCAAAGTCTTAACAAGAAGTTGAACCTATCGTCGAAACTCTCGCTGGATTCTGGTATATTAATTTTGAACCCTCGATGGGTACGTCCAGAAGATTTTTCGTAAATCTATCAAAGCAAAACCTACAATTTACTTGTAGTTTCAAATGTGGCCAGATTCTGAGATATCGACATAAAGTTATTCAAATGTGCGGGGTTAGCTATAGGAAGCTTCAAAACCCATAAAACATGGGAATCGCAAGTACAACATGTTGTCGATCCACTATATATATATGTTTGTCAACTTGGCTTGTGTCATCCACATCCAATATTGTTTGGACTTTTCTTTACGGAAAATAACAACTAACCTCGTTCGTCTTCACTCGGAAAACATAGAATTCAATGTTCTTTCCTGGTAGTTGGACACTCACACCCACAACACTGCTTACTACTAGAAAATGCACCCATCTACCTCTGAAATGACATTTAATTCAAGAGCTATCTATCGCACTTACTTGTATCTCAAGTTTGACCTAATTAGTTTCGTTAAATTGTCAAGATGCAAAATCTTAGCAGGAAGTTGAACATATCGCCAAAACTCTTGTTGTTTTCAGATATATTAATTGTGACCCCTCAATGGGTACCTCCAAATTAAAATCTTTTTCGTAAAAGTTAAAAAGCAAAACCTTCAATTTACTTATAGTTTCAAATTTAACCTAATTTCAATAAATCGACTTAAAGTCATTAAAATGGGCAGAGTTAGCTAGGAAGTTGGAAAGCTCATAAAACATGGGAAACACAAGTACAACATGCTGTCGATCGACTATATATGTCTGTCAACTTGGCTTGTGACATCCACATCCAATATTCTTTGGACTTCTCTTTACGAAAAATAACAACTAGTAGCCTCGCTCGTCTTCACTCGGAAAATATAGAATTGAATGTTCTTTCTTGATAGTTGGAAACTCACAGTGACGACATTGTGCACTACAACAAGGTGCATCGATCTACCTCTGAAAATACATTTAATTCAAGCGCAATGTATCGCGCTTACTTGTAGCTCAAGTTTGACCTAATTTCGCTAAATTGTCAAGATGCAAAATCTTAGCAAGAAGTTGAACATATCATCAAAACACTCGGTGTTTTATGATATATTAATTGTGACCCCTCGATGGGTACCTATAAAAGATTTTTTTTAAAACTTTCAAAGCAACCTACAATTTACTTGCAGTTTCAAATTGGACCTAATTTCGATAAATCGACATGAAGTCATCCGATCAAATGGGAAGAGTTAGCTAGGAAGCTTGAAAACTCATAAATAAAACACGGGAATCATTTTTACAACATGTTGGTCCACTATATATGTCGATAAACTTGGCTTCTGGCATTCAGATCCAATATTATTCTTCAGACATTTCTTTACGGAAAAGAACAACCTCGCTCGTCATCACTCAAAAAATTGAGAATAATTGAATCTTCTTTCCTGATATAGTTCGAAAATCACACCATACCGACGACACTGTTTACTACAAGAAAATGCACCCATCTACCTCTCTGAAAAGTCATATATTTCAACAGCAATCTATCGCGCTTACTTGTAGCTCAAGTTTGACCCAATTTCGTTAAATAATGTCATGCGATGCAAAATCTTAGCAAGAAGTCAAACCTTTTGTCAAAATTCTCAGTTTTTTCTCATATATTGATTGTGACACCCCTCCTGATTGGTACGGTACCTCCAAAAGCTTTTTTGTAAAACTTCCAGAGCAACCTACAATTTAGTTATAGTTCAAGTTTGACCTAATTTCGATAAATCGACATGTAGTCATTCAAGTGGGTGGAGTTAATTAGCTAGGGAGTTTGAAAACTCAAAAATCATATGGGAATCGTAAGTAAAACACGTTGGTCCACTTAGTATGTCTAGAAGCTTGGCTAATGGCATTGAGATCCATATTCTGCTTCGAGCTTTCTTTATGGAAAAGAACCATCTCGTCATCACTTAGGAAACTGCGAATTTTATTTCCTGATAGTTGGAAACTCACATTGAAGACATTGTTTACTACAAGAAGATGCACCCATCTACCTCCGAAAATACATTTAATTCAAGAGCAATCTATCGCGCTTACTTGTAGCTCAATTTTGACCTAATTTTGTTAATCAACAAGAAGTCACTGAAGTGTGCGAAGTTAGCTAGGAAGCTTGAAAAATCCTAGTACTAAAAACTTGGGTATTATGTATAAGAAACTGTGGTCTAGTTTGTTTGATAATTGGGGCGGTTGCATTTTCTTTTAACTATGGTAGGTTTCATAGGAGCGAGGTGCTTGAGAGTTAACACGGTCGGTGGAAGTACAAGTTACATCAAGGACCTCATAAAAATGAAAATTGCACCCAAGTCCATGCATTTAGCACAAGGCCCCTGAAACTAGGGGTTGTTCGTCTGCGGTACCAAAGTTGGCAGGCCAGCGCATGGCTGTACCTAAGTTGCCTGAAATTATGGCGTTTCGAAAAGTTGGGCCGCCAACTACTGAGAGGGGCCATTTCGAGGCAAACTCATCTCACCCCTGCCAAATACAAACATTCCGTTAAACCGCCCCATGAAGTAGACGGTCGGGACCCACATGTCGGTTATCTGTCCGTGACGCGGGCGCCAACGCGGCAACCTCTTAGGAAAATCGAGCAGCTAAGTGGATTGGATGCGTTGAACAATTTCACAAATCCATTCCCAGCTTTCCCCTAGCACCGGCGGCATCGGAATCCACCCTCCAGGCAGGACGATCCCTTCGGACATTTGACTTCTGGGGCCCAGTTGCTGCGCCCAGTCGCTGATACCGAGCTCCAATGGCGCATGCCGTAGCCGCTGTTGCGAGGCTCTAGCCCACCACCGCCGCTGACAAGCCGAGCAGTTCGGAGGATGGTAGATCCTACTATCAAGGAAGAAGAAGTTCTGCCTACAAGCGGGTGAGCTACCCTTCTCTTTCCTATTCCCTGTTGGGGGGATACCCCCGGATAGGGTCACGCCGGGGTATAAAGGCCGAGTTAGCCGAGGTTCGGCAAGGCCAAAGCGGATGCTGGCCGGGTCAACTCAAGGCAGGCCGAATCACGGGGTAACCCGGACCAGGGGGCGTCCGCCTAACTAAGTCTCATCCGACTTAAGCAGTAAGTCGGAAATGCCTATCTAACTTGTATGTAGGAACGGGTGTGGCCGGATCAACTATGAACCGGGTCACATCTAGCTTCTAGGAGAAAGAAGGAATCTCGCTGGTCAAAAGAAGCCCCGGTGGTGATGACGCTCATGTCGGCTGACGCAGGCGCCGTAGGGTCTCACGTAGCCTCTACATGTGTGACGCAGGGGAAAAGCAACCCGGTTGGCTTACTACTTTGGGAGAAGGCATATTCTCAGGAATATGCCTCCACGTATGCCCTAAGTGGAGACCTAGCCACCCCTATATAAGGAGGGCTAGGGCCTCTGTAGAAGGGGTTCCGCTATTCTGATTTGGTTCAGGTTTTTAGGGGCGAACTGAGTGTGAGAGTAAGAGAGCTTATTCTTCCTCCTCTCGCCAATACAGCTCTAGGAGCACTTGTAATCTTGGAAGCAAAGAAAATACAAACTTCTATGTGAGGAACCACCTCACTATCCCTCCCTGGATTCCCCTAGCGTGTATTAGTCCCCACCTTTAGCCTATCCATGGCATCTGCCGTGACACCACCACGACAGTTGGCGCCCACCGTGGGGCTAGCAGCGCTAGCAGGGGTCAAGATCCGGATGGGAAACTTCATCGGCATCGGCGAACGCATCGTCTCCAGGCTCGTTCAGTGCTTTGGAGCGCTGGACTTCGTCAGCAACAAAGCTGGCTGCTTCGGCACGTGCCCGCTTCCGCGCTACGGCCTCTTTGTCAGGCTCGGCGCACACAAGGTCTACGTTGCTGTCGATGTGTCATGTGTTCATCCGCGGCACGTCGTCGAGGCAGGGGAGCCACCCCTCACCGCGGTTCGTGGGGCGCGTATCGCTCGCTCTCTGGACCATGTAGAGGTGATGATGACTACGCCTGGTGCAGGCGCAAGCAAGGATCCGGCGCCAGATCTGGAGGTAACGCCTAAGGCACCGAAGAAAGGTAGAGGTCCTCCACTAGAGAGGCCGGAGAATGTGTTGAGGGAAGAGATGGATAGCTTGGCAAACCCTGTAGTAGCAGCAGTAGATCCAACTCAGGCACAGGCCAAGCTAGAGGAAACTAGGCAAAAAATAATAGAGGGTGCGAAAAAGATAGCCGCGGCTCAGCAGTCGTTGAACATGACGCTGCGTGAGTACGCAAAGGCGAACAAAGTTGATGCTGTAAAAGTGAAGGGGAGAAATCTCATGAGCGAAATGAACAGAGAAGGTGATACTAGAATTGAGGAATTAGAAAACTGTTTGTCCGTGGGGCTGTCGAGGTATAGTACCCTGGCAAAGAACCTCCGAGTAGCGGATGCAGCTGCATCCGAGTTAGAGGGTCTAACGGGTGAGGCCCGTCAAAGACAACAAGATAGGGTCAATGAGCTGGTTCGGATCGCGAACAGACAAAATGAGGAACTACTCCAAGCTAACCCAGAGAGAGCTGGAGCCTCCAAGATCGTCCATTCGGCGATCGGTAACCTGGAGAAATCAGCTGGTGCCTCATCGTCTCCTCATGGTGGACCAAGGAGAGAAGAGGTAGTAACCTCGGCCAGAAGAAACAAGCAGATCGTCCCGTATGACCCAACACGGGCAGGGAAAGGAAAAGAAGCACAGAAAAACGATGATCGATGAAGTGTGAGCCGAGGTGAAGCTGGCCGGGGTAACCGCGACCAAGGCAATGCCGGTCAAGGGAACACCGTCAACGGCAAAGCCGGACATCGAAACTCGGCAGGAGCAGAACAATCGCAACAGCGGAATATACCAAGGCAAGAGCAAAGTGCCGGCCGAGGTATGCAACAGAGAGGTGCTCCATGAGAGCAAGACCGGTACAACGATGGAGATTCGGAAATGGAAAACGCGGGATACCCAAGGCCGGACTATCATGTGATAAGGTCAAGATTGGGAAGTAGGGATTTGATGCCGGATGATGCCAGGTTGAAACTGGATCGACTGTATAGGTCGTAACAGATCGAATTTCAAGGTCCACCGGGTCCATCATGTTTTGGGCCCCGGATCATGAAGGAGCCACCGGTACCCAACTTCCAGTTACCCAGGGGCACGAAGACGTATGACGGCAGTACCAAGCCGAAAGATTGGTTGATAAACTATGCTACAGCTATGAAAATTGCCACATGCAACTTGAGGTGGGCTGTACGATACGTATCCCAGATGTTGGAAGGGCCGGCAAGGGTATGGCTGAACAATTTGCCACCCGAAAGCGTTAACTGCTGGATAGATTTCGAGGAGATGTTCATCAACAATTTTTCAAGCACGTATCAGAGGCCAAATAGGCCGCAGACCCTAGCTATGTGCAAGCAAAGACCAAATGAGACAGACCGAGAGTTTTTAACCCGGTGGTGTACCGTGAGAAACTCATGTGAGGGCGTGATAGAATCACAGGCCATAGCATGGTTTGCGCAAGGGTGCAGATATGCAAGCGAACTGTGGCAAAAGTTGCATAGGAAAATGCCAACCACGTTGGCAGAGATGATCTGGATTGCAGATTCGTATGCTCTGGGTGATCCGACTCAACCTAGGCTCGTGTCAAACGAGTCAAACGATGAGTACTACCAGAGAGATGGAGCCGGGTCATCCCGGAGGAATGACTACAGAGGGAAAAGAAGAGATGACAGACCAGATCATCGATACGGTTCGCAACAAGTTGCGGCTGTGAATCAAGATCAGCCCGGAGTAGGGGGCAGTCAATGTTAGAAAACTGGAGGGCAATGGACCCCGAGAAACGATGGCAAGAAAACTTGGACGCCAGAGCAAAAGAAACAGTGGCAAGAAAAGAAGGACCGCCTGAGGTATACTTATGAGTCGATGTTGGATCAGCCGTGTAAGTTTCACACGCCAAATCCGAGTAACCCAGCGGGTCATACAACGAGGCAATGTGAGTGGATGTGCAAGATTGAACAAGGAGGTTCGGGGAATGCTCACGCACCCTGGAATGATCAGCCTCGGCAGGAGTTACCCCGGCAGCAATTGCTCTCCGGAGCGAACACGCAACAGCTAATGTTGCCTTCCCCTCCGCCGAGGTATGATAACAATGAGAGAAGGGATGTGGTGCATCAGGTGGAAAATCAGCATCAGCCGGATCAGAGGTACCCCGGAAATGAGGGGAGGAATGAGTACAGAGAGCATCTTCAGAGTTACTGCGTATTCACCACTGAGGAAACAGATAGAAAGAGCTTGCAGCGCCGACATATGGAGGTGAATGCGGTAATGCCTGCAGTGACGAGGTATATGCCTTGGTCTGACCAAGAAATCATCTGGAGCATAAAGGATCATCCCAAGCTTATGCCAAGTCCTGGTTCGTATGCATTGGTGCTGGATCCGACATTCATTGGGCCTAGCATTAATGTAAGGTTCTCAAAGGTACTGATCGACAATGGCAGTAGCATTAATATCATGTATGCAGACACAATACGCAAGTTGGGTATCTCGGAGAACATGCTACAGGCCACGGGGACGACTTTCCATGGCATTGTGCCCGGTATTTCTTGCGAGCCCATAGGCAAGGTCTGGGTTGACGTATTGTTCGGCACGAGAGATAACCGCCGAACCGAAAATTTGGAGTTCGAGGTGGTGAACTTGGAAAGTGCGTACCACGCGTTACTCGGAAGGCCAGCGCTGAACAAGTTCATGGCAAGCTGTCACATTAGTTACTTGAAGATGAAATTGCCCGGGCCAAACAGAGTGATTACCATTGCTAGGGATTTTCGACGTTCCATGGAATGTGCGTCGGCTGGGTCTAACTTAGCCGAGTCACTTGTGATTGCGCAGGAGAAAAGGAAAATTCAAGAGGTGGCGGCATTGGCTCAATCCGCGCAGCAGTATATGCCGGCGCTAAGTAACCCGCATGGGAGTGCCTCCTTCCAAGCCACGAAAGATACCAAGAAGGTTCCCGTTGATGATATGTTCCCAGAGTGCACCGTAACAATTGGTGCCGGGTTAAGTGATAAATAGGAAAGCGAGCTCGTCAGCTTCCTCCGGGAGAATCAGGACATTTTTGCTTGGTCCACAGAGGACTTGCAAGGTGTTCCGAGGGAGTTGGCCGAGCACTCTTTAAATGTGAGGCCCGGAGCAAAGCCGGTGAAGCAGCCTCTCCACCGCTTCGCCGAAGATAGGAGGAAAGTCATCGGAGATGAGATAGCTCGGTTACTAGCTGCAGGATTTATCATGGAGGTTCTTTACCCGGATTGGCTGTCTAATCCGGTGCTGGTGGAGAAGAAGAAGGACGATCCGAATGTGGCGGTGGTTTGGCGAATGTGTATCGATTACACGAACCTAAACAAGTCGTGTCCAAAAGATCCATTTCCACTGCCAAGGATAGATCAGGTCATAGACTCAACTGCTGGATGTGAATTGTTGTCATTTATTGATGCATATTCTGGTTTCCACCAGATACCTCTGAATCCGGATGATCAAATAAAGACTGCGTTTATTACCCCGTATGGGGCTTATTGCTATCGCACCATGCCGTTTGGTTTACGTAATGTAGGGGCAACGTACCAAAGATGTATGCAAAAATGTTTGCACGACCAAATTGGACAAAATGTAGAAGTGTACGTGGATGATGTGGTTATCAAGACAAAGGAAAGCAAAACGCTCCTTGACGATATCAGGTAAATGTTTGCGAACCTAAGAAGGTTCCGGATGAAACTTAACCCGGAAAAATGTACCTTTGGTGTCTCGGCTGGGAAATTGCTCGGTTTTCTTGTTTCCAGCCGAGGTATCGAGGTTAATCCAACTAAAATCCGGGCCATCGAACGGATGGAACTGCCGAAGTGTCTTAACGATGTCCAGAAGTTCACGGGTTGCTTGGCATTGTTAAGTCGGTTTGTATGTCGGTTGGGAGAAAAGGCATTGCCTCTTTACCAACTCATGAAAAAGTCAGATAAGTTCGTTTGGACGCCGCAGGCCAATGAAGCCTTTGCCCACTTGAAGAAGATGTTAGCCACTGCTCCAGTATTAGCCTCACCACTATCAAAGGAGCCAATGTTGCTCTATATAGCCACAACCAACCGAGTTGTAAGTGCAGTGATAGTGATGGAGCGCGACGAGGAAGGTAAGTCGGTGCAAAGGCCAGTGTATTACCCGAGCGAGGTGTTATCATCCTCAAAGCAGAATTATCCGCACTATCAAAAGGTGGCGTATGGCGTGTACATGGCCGCTAAGAAGCTGAAGCACTACTTTGAGGAACATCCCATGAGGGTCATATGTGAGGCCCCCATATCCGAGATAATGAGTAACAAGGATGCGAGTGGAAGAATTGCAAAATGGGCAATTGAACTAGCTCCTTATGCGCCACAATATGACAGAAGAGAGGCAATCAAGTCTCAAGCTGTGGCAGACTTTTTTGTGGACTAGGCCGAGGTGCAATACGAACCGCCGTTGCCAGATCCGAACTATTGGCGAATGCACTTTGACGGATCAAAAACAAAAACCGGGCTAGGTGCTGGAGTTGTACTTACCTCGCCAAAGAAGGACCAGCTGAAATACGTGCTGCAGATCCATTTCGCGGCATCAAACAATGTCGCTGAGTATGAAGCACTTGTGCATGGGCTCAATGTGGCAAAAGAGATTGGGATACGTCGGATCATATGCTTTGGCGACTCAGATTTGGTGGTACAACAAGTGTCAGGACTATGGGACTCCCTTGATCCAAACATGGCACTGTACATATTTCATGTGCAGAAGATATCTGGTTACTTTGAGGGATGCGAATTTCGTCATGTACCCCGGGTGGAAAATGAGGCTGCCGACATGCTGTCAAAGCTCGGGTCAACCCGACAAGCAGTTCCACCGGGTGTAGCATTAGAGCACCTCAGGAAACCATCCATCAGACCGTCCCCAGAAACCGACTCAATTTATGTCTTGGAGGACACGGAATCCGGAGCTGTACCCATGGACATTGACACGGGAGGTGGCGCGCGAAACCCGGGGACTGCCTCAGCGAACCCAGGGACTACTTCGCAAGACCCAGGGACTGCTCAGCCTGATCCGGTTGAATTTATGCCGGTGGATATGATGGAAATTGATGAGGATGTGTTCCCCGTGCGAGCGATACCAGCTTGGGCACTACTTATATTTCAATTCCTGAAAGATGGAACATTACCCACTGAGGAAGTGCTGTCCAGGCAAACACAAAGGAGGGCAAAGGCGTACACGATCATCAATTCCGAACTATATAAAAGGAGTGTGACCAATGTCCTCCAGCGATGTGTTGACCCGGAAGAAGGGCTTGACATCCTCCGAGATATACATCAAGGGGAGTGTGGGCATCATGCCTCGTCCCGAGCCTTGGTGGCAAAAGCTTCCCGGCATGGATTCTACTGGCCAAGTGCCTTAGAGCAAGCATAAGATCTGGTGAGAAAATGTAATGGTTGTCAGAGGTATGCTACCAAGACACATATGCCAATGTCGGAACTCAAGACCATACCAATTACTTGGCCATTTGCCATATGGTGCTTGGATATGGTTGGCCCGTTCAAACCAGCAAGAGGAAATATGACTCATATTTTGGTCATGGTGGACAAGTTTACGAAGTGGATCGAAGTGAAGCCTATAAGAAAGTGTGATGGAGCTACGACCGTAACGTTTCTCAAGGACATCATCTTGAGGTACGGTTATCCTCACAGTATCATAACTGATAATGGCACGAATTTTGCGGAAGGAGCATTCACGCGTTTTTGCCAGGATAAGAAGATCCGGCTGGACGTAGCCTCGGTAGCCCACCCCGCATCGAACGGACAAGTGGAAAGATCCAACAGATTAGTATTATCCCGGATAAAACCCTGGCTCATTGAGCCGCGACAAAGATCAACGGGGTGCTAGATAGAAGAGCTACCAGCGGTACTGTAGAGTTAAAGAACAACTCTGAATCGATCAACAGGCTATACGCCGTTTTTTCTGGTATATGGGGCAGAAGCTGTATTACCAGCCGACATAGAGCATGATTCGCCTAGGGTCACCGAATACACAGAGGCCGAAGTGCAAGAAGCCCGGCAAAATGATGTTGATCTGCTGGAAGAAGCAAGAGAACTGGCATTGTCCAGATCCGCCACATATCAGCAAAATCTCCGACGCTATCATAGCCGGAAAGTAAGCCCCCGAGTCTTTCGGGAAGGCGATCTGGTGCTCCGGTTGGTACAACGTACTACTGGCATGCATAAATTATCCCCCCCATGGGAAGGGCCGTTCATCATGAGCAAAGCGTTGCACAATGATTCTTATTATCTTATAGATGCAAAGCCACAGGAAAAGAACAAGGCGGACAGGTCCGGCGAGGAATCTAAGCGTCCATGAAATATAGCTCTACTTCATCCTTTCTACACTTAGCAAAGAAGTGTATGTATCCGAGTCTTCTCATGTGTCGGTATGTATGCCGGCAATGAGCTAATCAATGGAATGTTGGCACCTCGAGCAGTAACTCGGGGACTGCCTTAATAATATTTGTTATCTTTTGTGCGTTAGCTGGAATAAGTTGCTCTACTTAACTCGGATTAGTAATGTGTGAGCACCAAGAACCCAACTCTTCGACTTGCTGCTGTCCAACACGAATTGGGTTCATGGCAAGCAAGAGAACAAGTTTGGAATTGCGTAGCACACGAAAAACGACTAAGGAAAAGAACTTAATCGAGCCGACGTTTGTTTTTCAAACTAACCTTGTATTTACTTACAAATTATTATGCTATTTATTTTTGAGCTAAGCCTAAAAGTTTCCCAGTATTGTTAAGACAATTTTTGAAGCTCGGATTCGTAAGTCGTAAAACCGAATCAAGGTAGACATGAGCCAAGCCAAAAGATTGGACGAACAAGAAAAAGAAACTCGGGGACTACGCCCAAGTTAATCCGGCATAGGAATTTAGTAGCAAAATATCACATGTATCTGGGATACAATTCCACCCGGCATACCGGGGATCTGACAAATTTTCAAGTTTTTTTTATTCGCTCAAGGAGCAGCAGGAGGAGGAAGTTCGGCGTCATCTTCGCTGTCTTTGATATCCGAGGCGTCGTCCTCTCCATCACCGTCCGAGCCATCTTCATCGTTCTCAACCTCTTCGTCCCTAGCGGCTTCCAGGAAGCTCGATCCCTCAACCCATTCATGAATGGAAGCATATTCGATGAGGCTATGGGCAGAAGCCTGACGCCGATCTACTCACTCCGTGTCATTGGTCCATTTGGATCCGGTGCGCAGACGCGTCAGGAGGTTGAGATCGATCTTTTCGTACCACGTGAGTATGTGGTGAAGAACGGTATCAGCTGTAGCACGTCCAGCGGACTCCCTCCAGAGGTCGAGCTGGGTCTCGATTTCCATCAGCTTCTCACCAAGAATTGCGGTGGTCTCCGGAGTATCTTCTCCAGGCCAGAACGTGTTGAAGATGCGAATTGCAACGTCGAGGATGTCCTTGCCATAATTCTTGATGAGCTCCACGCGAGATGACAAGCTGACCAACAGGTCCTCCATGTCATAGGGAATCTCTTCACCGTCAGGAGCGGCGGGAGTACCCCTTTCTCGGCTGAAGTCCACAACTGCTGCGCTCGCAATAGCAGCGCCCTCTGGAAATTTGCCAGAAAACAAGGCAACGGAAGAAGGTAAAGAAAAGACATATGAAGTAACCCGGAGAAGTATGTCGGATAAGGGAAGGAACTTACGTGATATATGGCTAAGGATCCAGGTCAGCTCCTTGGTACAATCATCACGCCTTTTGCTAAGCTGCACAAGCTCAGCATTCGCCGACCCAAGCTGGATGTCGGACTCCTTGAGTAGATCCTGGTCCTTGGCAATCTGGAGAGTGAGGCGCTCGCGCTCTTTCGTGAAATCCTGGCCAACCTTTTGGAGCTCGGACTGGTGCTGGACTTTCATTTTCTCCATCTCGGCCTTGGGCCTAGCGATCTCATCGTCCTTGGTCCGGAGGAGGGCGAGCTCATCATCTTTTTTCTTAATCTCGGCTTGATGCTGCCCTGCTTGTTCGAGAAAATGCAGCATCATATCAGGCACGGGCACACTATCTTCAAGAGATGCGGAAATAGTGTGTTGACCCGGCAGAGCCGAGGTATGAATGTTTGCCGAGCCAAGGAGAAAAGGAGATGGAAAGCACAGTAAGGTCGGACAAAAACGATTTACCCTTGATCTGCTCTAGGTTCTTCCGCATAATCTTGTTCTCAGCCTCCACCCCAGCTGCGGAAACCGAATGATGAGATTAGTTCGGCAGAGGAAGATGAAGAAAAACGGAGCAGCGCCAAGGGAGAAATTTACCCCTTTTCTCATGTTCCGCGAGAAGTGCAGTTTGCTTTGCACGTAGCATCTTGTGAGTATCTAGGAGACGCTGGAATTCCGCACTCCGGCGATTGGTGGTCACCTAAAAAGAGTGAAAAACATAAATTAGCTTGGTGCATATTCGAAGTATACGAAATCCGAGCCAAGTGGAACTTAACCCGGCTCTAGGTGTGTGCATATTCGAAGTGTATGAAATCCGGGCCAAGTGGAACTTAACCCGGCTCTAGGTGTGTGCATATTCGAAGTGTACAAGATCCGGGCCATGTGGAACTTAACCTGGCTCTAGGTGTGTGCGTATTCGAAGTTATCTCGGAGCTACGTTGGTTTTCTAAGGAGCATCCGGCCGAGTAACAAGTTACTCCCCTGGAGGCTCAGGGACTAATGGTTATATCATCATTATCTACAGCATGTAAAAGGGAAGCGACGTACCTCCATCATCCGACCCGCGAGGTTGATTTCCTTGGCAGCTGTGTTCATTTGGGTGGAAAATTCGGCGGGGCCAAACCTCTCCGGGAGATCATCGTCATGGACGAACTCCGCCTTCTTCCAGTTGTTGATGAATTCAATCAATATCGGAGGGTACCGCTCGCCGGTGGGCATATGGGGCGCCACCAAGCCCTTTGCATGCGCCTCTTTCCTCTCAACCAAGGCAAGGGCTGGGTTGGTGTGCAAAACCATTTGTTGTGCATCGGTTGGCTCGGCAAGGGCGTCCTTCGCTGTTGGAGCTTTCTTGGGAAGCATGGATGCGAGGGTACGCTGCCCAGCCTCAACGAATGCTGCCTTAGTAGCGTCAGGAGCCTTTTTTCCCTTTGGCTACTAGGAAGAGGAAGTCATTGCAGCGGATTTTCCCTTAGGAGCTGCCGGGGTATTTCCTCGCCGAGATTGAGAAGACTCGGACGAGGCGGAGGAGCTTGGCGCTGGAGCTCTGGTGGCTGGAATTGGTGCCACTGCTGATGTTCTTGCCGCCGGAGTTGGTGCTGGTGTCGGAGCTGGTGTTGGTGCTGGTTTGGTTACTGGTACTGGAGCTAGTGCTGGTGCCGAGGTAGTTTCAGTAGCTGCTGGTTGCGGCAAAGCCGAAGTTGTGGATGCCGCCGCCTCGGCTGGGCCGGTCTCCCCCACTTCAAGGTTACCCCCCTCTTGATGAGGTGGAATAGAACCCAGAGCAGCCAGAGAACCCTCCGGAATGAGCTTAGCGGGCATGACTCGTCGTCACGAGGAGGAGAAGGGCTAGGTCAGAGCGGCGAAGAGATGCTAGATCTACTCAGAGGGACCTCCACCGCAGCCCTGCCGAATCAAATAGTGTCAGAAAAGAGACTACAACAATGCAATGAAGAACAAGTTGCAAAGGGAAAAAGACTTACGTATCCGAGGTTTGGGGCTCCTTGGGTTTCCGAGCCCTTCGTGCTGGGGCCTTGCCTGCTGGCTTGGAGGCAGTCGTGTCTCCGGACTTCTTTCGCCTTTTGGCGGGCTGAGAAGGTCCGGAGGAGGAACTTGATGCAGCTCCGTGCTTCTTCTTCGGCGCTACCGGAACAGGTTCACCCGTAGCAAGGGGAGGGTCCTCGTGCATATGCCCACCGGGGTTAGCTGATGCCGGAAAAGCATAAGAAAGGGGGACAACATCAACAGGTTCCATCACCTCGACATCCGAGTCATCTTCATCATCGGGCCAATCTCTAATAGAAGAGGGTTTACCGATGGGTCGCTTCATAGCGTCGGTCATCGGGAGGAATATCTCCTGGTCCGGCTCTTCCCCGTCCGGGGTCTCCCGATCGGGCACCCACTTAAGGGTTGGATCGGTGCCGTCCTCGAGGGTCTGCTGAAGGAATAGCTGAGGAAAAGAATGAACAACAGAGTCAAAAATGCAACAATGACCGACATGAAATTAAATCCAGAGTAAGTTTGCGCCACGAAGCTTACCGCGGGAGGAAGCCTATCACGGCAATAATGCTCAATTCCCCACGTCCACTCAGCGGAGAAGTCCTTGTGGGTGGTGAAGAGAGCCCTGACCCGACGATAGATCTCCGTGTTGCTCAACTCGAAGGATGAGGTCCGGTTGGGGTCGCGGCCGAAGCTCATGTGGCACACCTTGTGAGTGCGCTTCTAGAGGGGGGAGATCCGGTTGCGCACGAATGTGATCATAGCGTCCTCGTTGCGCAACCCGAGCTTCTTTAGCTCCATGAACCTCTTGTTGACCTGGTTGGCCAAGGCCGTGGGCTTCTTGGGGACGACATCCCACAATTCTAGGTTAGGTGGACCCGAAGCATAGGGAAGCAGCCCGATCAAGTCTTCGGTGCCCGTATTCCAGACATAAAAGAAAGTCCGGGCCCATCCTTTGCAGGAGTCCAGCCTGGTGACTCGGGGCAAAATGGAAAACCTTCGGGGTGAGATGGACGCAGCTCCGAACTGAGTGAGCTTCTTGTCCTCCGGATCTAGCTCTACGTTCATAATGACATTACGACGAAGGCCGAAAAACCGGATCCATAGCTCCTTCGTGGGCCATAGTCCGGCATAGCCTTCGATCGTAGAAGCGAAAGCGGAAAGAGAAGTAATAGCGTTGGCAGGAAGGTGGTGTGGCTAGAGTTCGTAGGTGTTTAGCCAATCCCGGGAGAAATCGCTGACCGGCAAACCGAACCCCCGCTGGAAGTGGGACAAGAACACAACGTACTCACCCGAATTGGGTGAGGGGGATAATTCGGCGGAGGCGAGACGCGCAACGACGCCGACGGGAATGCGTCTGGTGCGGTAGAGTCAGTCCAGGTCATCTTGGCAGACCCATGACCCGGCCCACGCACCACGGTCCGCCGTTGCGGTGTCTTCTTGCATCTCTTGCTCGGCGACGACGAGCTCCTCCTCCGTCATCTGGAGTTCGCTGCCCTCGTTGGTGCTAGCGGCGGTGGGGGGAAAAGGCCTAGATTGGCAGCGACCCGTGGTGATGGAGGTGCGTAGCGGTGGCGGTGACGCAGAGGTGTGGGGAAGCAGTGCGGCGGTGGCGCTACTACTTAGAAGCACTGGCGGCGGCGCGGTCGCGGGGAAGAAGAAGAAGAGGAAGAGCTAGGGGCAGAGGGGCGCAGAAGGGGGAAAAATCCTAAGGGGTGCGCCCCTCCCCTATTTAACCACTCCCTCAAGGGGAAAGTGGGATCGCGTCCTGCGGATATGCCACACGGTGTGGCCGTGTATAGCTCACGTCGGCCAATCAGTAGGGAGCCACACGGAAGGCCATAGGGTGGGGTTGATCCCATGACATAACGCATTGATGCGGTAAACGAGGAGGCAGGCGTGACGTGACCCGCGCAGTGATAACTGACAATTACTGTGGCGGTTGCTGTAGCTGGCCCTTAAAATGAGGCAACCTAATGATTAGCCTCCACGTGGGTTAGTGTACGAGAGAAGGAAAGAAGACCCAGACAAAACCGTGGTAACCCGGCCAGCAAGTGAACACTTGGAATGTGCAGAGGGAAAGTAAAACCATGAGGTCCGAGTTGAAGTGGTAACCCGGCCGGTAAGTGAAAACTTGGAACGTGCGAAGGGAATGTAAATCCATATAATCCGAAATAAGGAGGTAACTCGGAAATAGCATGCAAAGCACAAATATAATTGAACCTGATGTGGCCTTAGCAGCCAAGGCAGCTAAGACCGCACCAGCTTCGGGGACTAATGTTGGGGGGATACCCCCGGATAGGGTCACGCCGGGGTATAAAGGCCGAGTTAGCCGAGGTTCGGCAAGGTTAAAGCAGATGTTGGCCGGGTCACCTCAAGGCATGCCGAATCACGGGGTAACCCGGACCAGGGGCGTCCGCCTAACTAAGTCTCATCCGACTTAAGCAGTAAGTCGGAAATGCCTATCTAACTTGTATGTAGGAACGGGTGTGGCCGGATCAACTATGAACCAGGTCACATCTAGCTTCTAGGGGAAGGAAGGAATATCGCTGGTCAAAACAAGCCCCCCTACGCACTGCATGAGCGAAGCGGACAAGGGCAGGACCACCGATGCATGGCCGACAAGGGTGACGACGCTTATGTCGGCTGACGCAGGCACCGCAAAGGCTCACGTAGCCTCTGCATGTGTGACGCAGGGGAAAAGCAAACCGGTCGGCTTACTACTTTGGGAGAAGGCATATTCTCAGGAATATGCCTCCACGTATGTCCTAAGTGGAGACCTAGCCACCCCTATATAAGGAGGGCTAGGGCCTCTGTAGAAGGGGTTCCGCTATTCTGATTTGGTTGAGGTTTTTAGTGGCGAACTGAGTGTGAGAGTAAGAGAGCTTCTTCTTCCTCCTCTCGCCAATACAGCTCTAGGAGCACTTGTAATCTTGGAAGCAAAGCAAATACAAACTTCTATGTGAGGAACCACCTCACTATCCCTCCCTGGATTCCCCTAGCGTGTATTAGTACCCACCTTTAGCCTATCCATGGCATCTGCCGTGACACCACCACGACATTCGCACTAATTACAACTGCTAGCTGGCTACTAAACCTCAAATTGTTCGTTAGCCCAACGCTGGCAAACATATTTTGTCCACAGTTTTCTGTCAAGTGGGATCTGCGTGGACCCCCCTTACCTGGTTACGGTAGTCCTCTACAGGTACGACTCCAAGGGCAAGTGGTATGGAAGCCATTGTTTCACGATGGAAGAAGCTCCTGCGTAGATCTGCACTATATCTGGTATGGTTGCTGCTCTGCATAATCATGTTGAAGTATGGCCGAAGCAGACTGCAAAGTTCAGCTTCATGGATGAACGTGGCATCCATGTTCCTATATCGTGTGACAGTCAGCTAATTGGGTTGATGAAAAGGTATGCTTCGGATTGCATGTTTGAGCTGAATTGTGATGTACTGGATGTGGAAGCTACTGCAACTAGGAGTCGCCCTTCTATTCTTGGACAAGGTGGTTGCTCAAACGCAATTAGCTCCTGGTAAGCAAAGGTCGCTTGGGGTTCGCATGTTTGTGCTGAATTGTAATTTTTGTTTTATTTACTCTGTAGATATTGGGCAGTTATGCAACAGTCTTGTTTCTTTGACAGGAAGCGCCACAAGGTTAGCAACATGACCGCCGGGTCAGTCATTTTGCTGCCCAAAGATATTAAAAACAAGTGGAAATATGATGCTAGACACGATTCTGGTGCCCATTGTCCCGGCGATGCAGAGTACGTGAAGCTCAAAAAATTGGCACCGAGGAAGAGGAAGAAGGCAAGAAATGAAGAAGCCATTGGACGTGAAGGCTTGGCACCCAGGCTGCGGAAGAAGGCTGCTGGCAATGAAGATGCATAGTAGTGTGTTGAACTTGAACCTATATATGTAATTCTGTTAAATTCTGGAGCTCTGTGTGTGGCACGTTGTTGGGCGAAACAATCTACCCATGTTCTCTGAGTAAAATGTAGCGCGACTTAGGGTTTGGAAACGCCCGAGTCAGTAGTTGAATCTGAAAATTATGATTGTGCCACTGCTATCTAAAAACAAGGATCCACCGGTTCCACGATTGCTGAGGGGAAGGAGGTCTCCAAATATGACAAAATGTAAGTGGCACAGAAATAAATTATTTAAGCTGCCACACTCGACGAAGCACCAACTTATTTCAGATGCTGCACAACGACGTGGCAACATAAATAGCAATGTTCTCACCGATAATGCCCAGATGAGGAGGAAATGGGTACCACTTTCTGGCCTAATCTTGAGCCCGTCTATATCACCGCCTCTCTGCTCCTGCATCCCCTGCATCTGGCGAAGCTCCCGGATCTCCAGTAACCGGGTGTACGTGCTTCCACTTTATAAATTGTGGTTGTGCCATTTGCATGCGGCCAAATCCACGTAGATTACGTTTAAACAAACCACCAATGTTAGAATACACTAGCAGAAAAGGGGTCTTTGGTCCACGGTCACGTTCCCAATCTGGGACAGAGATCTAAATCGAGGCAGAAATTGATCTAAATCACAAATTCTTCCACAAATTAATCAAGACAGAGATCTAAATCGATGCATTTCATTAATTCAACCACAAATTCTTCTAAACAAAGGTGTGATTTCACATCCTACATTAAGTCAACCAACTAGTCAACAATTTCACTTCCGCTACCGCTGTCCTCTGAGCCGCCGGCTTCCTCGTCTTCGTCGGACGGAACCTTCACGATTTCCGCATTGTACGCGAGACGGAGCACCTCTTTGCGGTGAGCGGCGGCAATGACGGTGAACTTGGTCCGTCCAGGGATGGACCAGAATCTCTCCCGCCCTTCTCGGTTGCGGAGATCCCTATGCACCACACGCCCGTAAACGATGCGGTTGCCAATCTTGGCCTTCCGCTCTTCTTGAATAGCGTCGGCCAGTACGGGCTGGTCGCCGCGTATCGGGGCAGCGCCCTCTTCCATGCGGGCATCTGGAGGCGGCGCGCCGCGATTTCGCTCTCCATCACGACTCCGCCGGGAAAGAGGAGCGGAGCCACCGGCACCCCCGCATAGCTGATGCGCCATTCGTGTGGCACCGTCGCGGCCAGCGGCGCGAGGATGTCGAAGTGCGAGAACACCACCGCCTCGTAGAAGTTCAGCGAGGGCATCTCCATGGCGGGGCGGTGGAGATTGGTGAGGGAGCGGGGGGGGGGGGGGGGGGTGGACGGCGCGGTGGAGATTGGAGAGGGCGAGGGGATGGGCGACGAAGCGACGAGCTGTGGCGCCTCCTATTTGTTCACGAGGACGACGAAGCGACGGGCGGAATATCCAGGGGCATTGGTCAGACAAAAGGAAGTAATGCAGCGTTAAGACAGATTAACGGGCGACCAATTTTTTTACTCCCAGAACTCCGGGGCCAATAGTTCAGACCGCTAGGTCAACAAGTACAACTATTACAACTTAAAAAAGGCACGGGGCTTAAGATAAATAGAACTAGTTAACACACATCTCCTTGATCTTCCTAATCTTAGCCCTATGCGCATCTTCCTGCGAGAGCAAGGATCGAATTGTCTGCTCCTTCCTTTTAGCATCTTCCTTGCACAGCTTCAATTGTTTCTCCGCATCTTTCCTCATGCACTTGTCAATACTCGTAGTTGTGAACTGCAGGATTTTGGCCTGGTGAAGATCCTTCCTTGCTTGAGTCAGTTCTTGCTCTGCTTTAGCCTTCAGGGCCAACGCCGCGTCCCTCTCCTTCTCGAATTTGCTAACCTTGTCTTCCACCCCCATGAGATCTCGCTTATGCTTGGTCGTGTCAACTGGTTCCCATAGCTTCATCTCAACACTGTCAAGAAGTGAGCTTAATGCGGATTCTTTCAACTCAACAGTCATTTCCCATAGTTTGTCCAGCGTTTTCTGCATCGATTTGGGCCACTCTAGATCTACCCATTTGACAGCACTACAACTTCCGCCTCGCATCATTGCACGATGTCCTTGACACCGTAGAAACCTCCTGCCTGCGTTTCGTCCTTCGAACGCTACAAATTTAGCGGGCACATATCCATGTTTACATAGTAGAGGACTGTCTTCATCCGCTAAACCGTGATAGTCGGCGTCATACATCGTCTAGTTGGCCTAACACATCATAAGCGCATGAGTAAACGGAGTAGATCTGGCTCAAAAAATAGATAACTAGCCACGGATGATAGAGATAGATATGAGACGACTCACATCAAAATCACCATCCCTGTCATCATGACACGTTTCCTCGTCGTCTCCCCTTAAACCCATGGCGAGAGGGGAGGGGGGGCTGGCTGCCGGAGAGGGGATTGGGATGGCGGCGCCGTCGGCTTGCGGCTACGGCAGGATGGGAGTGAAGTGGGGAATGTGGCTTCGAGGGGAAGGAAGAGAAGTATGGGGAGGAAGAGAAGTAATGGGGACGTGACACTGGGATATGGCCCGCTCAACTCGTGAGTCGTGACACTCGCAACAGGGGAGCCCCCGGTGTTGCCAGTTTGTCCAGAGCAAGCGTGGCCAATCATGCCGCAGAACAGACTACTCGTGGATCGATCTCCTGAAAACCATCCCAATCGTCCAAGCCCCTCGATCGGACGGTATGTAACAATCGACAAGCACAACAACTGTGTTAGGGTGTGCGTTCTAGAAGACTCGGTCTAACGCTAAGGTTAGGGCTCTCCTAAGGTTAATTAGTATCCATATGCGGTTTATGAAAAGAACATGCATCCAATGACACGGGTGGATCTAGCTGTGGTTAATGAGAAGAGCAGACATGCAATGACACCGGTGATATGTGGTTTGTGGGAAGAACACACATGCAATGACTCTGGTGATATGTGGTTTGTGAGAAGAACACACATGCAATGACTCTAGCTGTGGTTCATGAAAAGAGTAGACATGCAATGACACCGGTGGATCCATGTGTGGTCTATGAGAAGAACACACATGCAATGACACTGGGTGTGGTTCATGATATGGTCTGTGAGAAGAACACACATGCAATGAATTTAGCTGTGGTTCATGACAAGAGGAGACATGCGATGACTCTAACTCTGGTTCATGAAAAGAGCAGACCTGCGATGCCACCGGTGGATCCATGTGTGGTCTATGAGAGGAACACACATGCAATTACACCGGTGGATCCTTACGTGGTTTGTGAGAATAACACACATGCAATGACACTGGTGGATCCATGTGTGGTTCATGGGAAGAACACACATGCAATGACACAGGTGATATGTGGTCTGTGATAAGAACACACATGCAATGACTCTGGTGATATGTGGCTTGTGAAAAGAACACACATGCAATGACTCTAGCTGTGGTTAATTAAAAGAGCAGACATGCAATGACACCGGTGGATCCATGTGGGGTTAATGAGAAGAACACACATGCAATGACACTGGGTGTGGTTCATGGGAAGAACACACATGCAATGACTCTGGTGAGATGTGGTTTGTGAAAAGAACAGACATGCAATGACTCTAGCTGTGGTTAATGAGAAGAGCAGACATGCAATGACACCGGTGGATCCATGTGTGGTCTGTGGGAAGAACACACATGCAATGACACTAGTGGATCCATGTGTGGTCTGTGAGAAGAACACACATGCAACGACACCGGTGATATGTGGTTTGTGAGAAGAACACACATGCAATGACTCTAGCTGTGGTTCATGAAAATAGCAGACATGCAATGACACTGGTGGATCCATGTGTGGTTCATGGGAAGAACACATATGCAATGACACTGGGTGTGGTTCATGATATGGTTTGTGAGAAGAACACACATGCAATGACATTGGTGGATCCATGTGTGGTCTGTGAGAAGAACACACATGCAATGACACTAGGTGTGGTTCATGATATGGTTTGTGAGAAGAACACACATCCAATGACTCTAGCTATGGTTCATGAAAAGAGCAGACATGCAATGACACTGGTGGATCCATGTGTGGTTCATGGGAAGAACACACATGCGATGACACTGGTGGATCCATGTGTGGTCTGTGGGAAGAACACACATGCAATGACACTGGTGGATCCATTTGTGGTTCATGGGAAGAACACACATGCAATGACACTGGGTGTGGTTCATGATATGGTTTGTGAGAAGAACACACATGAAATGACACTGGTGGATCCTGTTGGGTCCGCAGCATAGAAAATAAAAAATTTCCTATGGTGTGAACTATACGGCAAGATCTATCTACTAGGTACAAAGCAACGGGTGGACATACATCCAACGAGAACTTACCCTCGAAGACAACGAGTTTTGTTAATGAGTAGGAACTCGTGGTTGATGTAGTCGTACACTTGCCGATCTCAAGATCGTGAGGAAGTCTGAGCGCCGCAACTCAGCAGCGCATCCGCACTCGCACACACGTTCAAGCCACCAGACAACCTCCACCTCCTCGCTCCAGCGATCCAGCAGAATCAGCAACTCCTTCCAGACGAAATGCCACCGGGAACATGTATCTCGCTAATCCGAGACCATAGGGGAATAATTCTAGAGGGGGAGAGAGATCCTTCACAAGGAGGTGTGAGGATGAAGGAGGGAATGGGTGGCCATTTATAGGAGGAGGGGGGGTGCCCCTCCTCTCCATGGCCGACGCATGGGGGGGGGTGACCCCTCACCTCTCCCATTCATGTGGTGGTAACCCCTCCACATTAAAATGCCTCTTCACATTCCCTTTTAAAGTCTCCACTTTAAATGCATTAAAATTCTCCAAGTTTAATGCTCTCTCATTTAATAAAACTCTTTTATTAAATTTATTTAGAATTTTGTTAATTACTTTAATTAACAAACATTCACATATAACCCCTTGCAATATTTCAATATCACATGCAGAACCACTTTCTGCAATTTCACCCGAAACAATTTCCGGTTTCTATTGAAACAATTCCCGCGCTTTGCAATTCTTTGGTCTGAAACATATGTGCTCCAAAATGGTGTCCGGTAACTCTTAAGTGTGTCACCCTACGGTTCACGAATAATGCAGACATGATCGAGACCCTTCTCCGATCAATAATCAGCAGCGGGACCTGGAGATCCGTACTGACTCCTACACATTTAACGATGACTTCTGTGATCGTGAGAACCTTTAACGCTTGTAACTAAATCCCTTTGTCTTGCGATATATTACATGTCCGAGATTCGATCATCGGTATCTCCATACCTAGTTTGATCTTGTTACCGACATGCACTCTTTTCTCGTTCCCTTGATATAACATTCTAGTGATCACATCACTTGCTTGCAAGCTATCTCAATGTGATATCACCGAGAGGGCCCAGAGTATATCTATCCGTCATCGGGATTGACAAATTCCACTCTTGATCCATGAGCCTCAACATAACACCTTCGTAGTACTGAACCCATCTTTAAAGTCACCCTGTTATAGTGTGACATTTGATGTTATCAAGATACTCTTCAGGTGTTAGCAATTAACATGATCTCATGGTCTAAGGATAAAGATTACTTTGTATGATGTTATAGAAATATAAACATAATGACTTGATCGTAATCCTATACTTCGGATGAATGTTCATCGCAGCATTCCACCAATGGTGTGATCTTGTTATTAACAACATCCAATGTCCATGATCAGGAAACCTTGATCATCTTGTTAATCAACAAGCAAGTCTATAAGAGATGCATAACTAGGAACCCTTTTTGTTTATTAAACACACATGTATTGATGTTTCCGATCAATACAATTCTAGCATGCAAAATAAACATCTATCATATATATAAGGAATACATAATAACAACTTTATTATTGCCTCTTAGGGCATATTTCCTTCAGTCTCCCACTTGCACTAGAGACAATAATCTAGTTCACATAGTGATAAATCTAACACCCATGGAGTTCTGGTGTTGATCATGTTTTGCCCTAGGGAGAGCTTTAGTCAACGAATCTGGTACATTTAGGTCCGTGTGTAGTTTACAAATCTTTATATCTCCATCCTTGACATGCTCGCGGATGGAGTGAAACCGGCGCTTAATATGCTTGGAATTCTTGTGAGACCTCGGTTCCTTTGCGTTGGCTATGGCTCCATTGTTGTCACAATAGATCACCATTGGGTCCAATGCACTAGGAACCACAGCTAGTTCCGTAATGAACTCTTTCATCCAAACCGCTTCCTGCGCCGCTTCTGAAGCAGCAACATATTCCGCCTCCTTCGTTGATCCAGCCACCATAGGTTGTTTGGAACTCCTCCAACTAACTGCTTGCTCCGTTCAAGAGAAATACATATCCGGATTGAGACTTAGAGTCATCCGGATCGGTGTCAAAGCTAGCATCGACATAACACTTAGCGACTAGCTCTTCTTCACCTCCGTATATAAGAAACATATCCCTAGTTCTTCTCAAGTACTTGAGGATGTTCTTTACCGCTATCCAGTGTTCCGAACCTGGATCAGATTGGTACCTACTAGTCAAACTAATAGCATGTGCCACATCCGGTCTTGTACATAGCATGGCATACATAATAGAGCCTATGGCCGAGGCATAGGGGATCTTATCCATCATCTCTCTTTTCTTCCGCCGTAGCCGGACTTTGAGTCTTACTCAATGTCTTGCCTTGCAACATAGGTAAGAACCCCTTCTTACTTTCGTCCATATTAAACTTCTTTAATATCTTATCAAGGTATGTACTCTGCGATAGCCCAATTAGGCGCCTTGATCTATCTCTATAGATTTTAATTCCTAATATATATGACGCTTCACCAAGGTCTTTCATCAAAAATTTGCTGTTTAGATAACTTTTAACACTGTTTAAAAGATCTATATCATTTCCAATAAATAATATGTCATCCACATATAATATCAAAAATGCCACATTGCTCCCACGCACTTTCTTGTAAATACAAGCCTCTCCATAAGTTTGGACAAATCCAAACTCTTTGATCACCTCATCAAAGCGGATATTCCAACTCCAGGATGCTTACTTTAGTCCATAGATGGATCACTGAAGTTGCATACCTTATTAGCATCCTTAGGATCGACAAAACCCTTAGGTTGATCATATACAACTCTTCT